>CM066741.1:30300714-31500714 GCA_033961575.1 Aselliscus stoliczkanus
TTTTGTGATGTGTCACAGGCATTGTTTTCTGCCGATAGGTTATTATGTCTAGATCTTATGGTTTTAATGCCTATATGGTAAGATATTCTCCTGTTGACGAGCATTTAAGTTGCTGTAGTAATTTTTGATACTTTGAACCATATAATTTTGTGCACATATATCTGTAAATCTGATTACTTCCTTAGGGTTTATATTCTTTCAGTGGCCTGTGAGAGGTTTATGGTCTCTAGTTAACCTACATTCCATGGGGTGAAATGTGAATTCTGGAGGGTGTGGGCTCTACTTAACCTGACTGGTTCCTAGACCAATAGTTTCCTTAGGTCTGCCCCCCTCCGGAGGACATCATTTATGGGGACAGCATGTGTCAGTGACAAAAAAAGAGTAGACCGTATGGCCCTGCCAGTAAAGAGTCTTACAGCTCAAATAAAATATAACACGTGCAATGAGTGAGTGATTTCACTTTTAACCACATGACGCAGTCGTAAGAGGGAGTGAGTGTGTGAGGGTGTGTGAGTGTGTGTGAAGATCACCGATGAGTAAGTGTACCAAGGTCAGTGTGGATGGGGTGAAGTGTGAATTACTGGGATAGAGAAGGAAAACCTGAGGCACTGGGACATATCTGCCAGAGGTGCAGGGCTGGAAGTGAGAGGGAGCCACTGGGGAGGGTTGAGAGTGGCTTGGAAACGCACGTGGTTCAGCTGCCATCTTTCCTTCCGGGAAGCCTCCTCTTGCCTCTCTGGAGGGAGGAGCTAGTCCCCTGGCAGCTTTCAGAACATTTCCGCCAGCAAAAGTTTACAGGTGTCTGTACAACACAGCACAATGGGTTTTTCCCCAAGATGTGAATAAAAACATGAGTGGACTATGGGTAGTGCCAGAATGAAATTGGTGAAACGGGTCTGAGACAGACGAGGGGAAGGCCCGAGGGAGAGAGAAGGGAAGAAAGCCCCCTTTGCACAGATGCCTAGACAGCCGTTTCTTTCTGCTCATTTTCAGCCCTGGGGACCAAACCAGTAGATCTGAGCTTTCTTCCCATTTTTTTAAACAGCTTTATTGAGATGTAATTGACACACAATCTACTGCATCTGTTTCACATGTGCAATTTGATAAGTTTTAACCTATGCACACAATCATGAAACCATCACAACAATCCAGATAATTCACCTATCAACTGCCTGCAAAGGTAACCCCTGCTTCCCACTACACACAACCACTCATCTACTTCCTGTCACTATACGTTCATTTTCCTTTTCTAGAATTTTATATAGATGGACTCATGCAGCATGTATTTTATTTTATTTTTTTTTTGGCTATGCTTCTTCCATTCAACATAATTATTTTGACATTCATTCCTCTAGTTGCATCTGTCAATAATTCATACTTTTCATTTGCTAAGCGGCATTACATGGTATCGTATACCATAATTTCTCTGTCTACTCATCTATTGAGGAATATTTTGGATTATTTTTAATTTTTTGTAATCATCAAAAAAAATGCCACAGGCATTCACAAACACGTCTTTGTAAAAACATAACGTTCTCTTGTGTAAATGACTAAAAGTAGAATAGCTGGATCATATGGCAGATATAAGTTTAACTTTTGAAGGAATTACCAAATTGTTTTCCTAAATACCAATTCATTTTGCCACTGGAAGTTGCTTTGGGTATTATACTTCCTTTAAACTCCCCATGAATTGTAGAGTTAGCTTGCCAATTTGCAAAAAAATTGGCATTTCCATTTAGACTGTGGTAAGTCCAAGATCAATTTAGGAAGATACATAAAATGTGGCAGATAAATAAAATTTGGCATATTCATACAACGGAATATCATTTGGCAACAAAGGGGAATACATGCTTCAACATGGATGAACCTTGAAAACATGCTACACACACAAGAATCCATTCACAAATAGACCACATATTATGTGATTCGATTTATATGAAATGGCCTGAATAGGAAAATCTACAGAGACAGAAAGTGGTTATTCAGGGCTGAAGGATTGAAGGGGGAAAAAAGTGTGATTCCTAATGAATACAGGGTTTCTTTGAGTGGGGCAAAATATTTTCAAATTAGATTGTGGAAATGATTGCACAATTCTGCGAGTATACTAAAACCATTTAATTATACACTTTATGTGGGTGAATTGCATGGTGCATTAATGATATCTCAATAAAAAGTTGTGGTTTTTTTTTTTAAAGAAATCTGGGGAGAATGGATATCATAACAATCTGGCATCTTTGCATCATGGACACAGGATATATTTTCTTTATTTAGTACTTCTTAGTTTTCTCTAAGAAATATATTGTGCTTTTTGGGTCTTACACATTTTTTCCCCCCAGGTATGACCCTACATTTTCCATAATCTTGATGATATTGTAAATTGTATTTTTTTTATTTCAACTTTTAGTTTTTGGTTGCTAGTGTGCAGACATACAATGAATTTTTGTATATTGATCTTGGACCCTGGGACTTTGCCAAATGCATTTATGAGTTGTGATAGCTTTTCGGTAGACTTCATAGAAACAGACAATCGCACGATTTCCAAATAAATCTCTCATTGATACATCTTTCTAAAGATGAGGGCACCCTGGACTCCTATCGTTCAGCTGTCTCTGCCTCATCATGATGTTACCGATAACGGCTTCTCAGATGCCGACTGCCATGGAGGCTGTTCTGAATATTGGACATTATACTTTCCTGATTCCACAGGCTATCTCTTAGGGAAAAGGGATCCGCAGGCCAAGTAGCTGGTGCCATGCCTGAGCAATTAGCCAACTCTCTCAATATAAGAGTGTTTAGGTCTCAGGTTCTGCAGGCTCCAATCCTTGCCCATGTCACTATCTACTGATAGCTCTGAGATCTTACTTTGAGGCATAGAGCAGCATAGCTAGACATAGTTCACACCACAGGGCTTGTGAAGTTTCTCTCTCTCTCTCTCTCTCTCTCTCTCTCTCTCTCTCTCTCTCTCACACACACACACACACACACACACACACACACACACACACACACACACAAATACGTCCTGACTTTTCCGACAACCTAATAAATGCTACTCTGGAGTCACTCGACTGACTTAGTTCGTTTACCCGGCCCTGACATGCGTATCTGCGTTTCAGATTCTGCCTTAGTCATGCGGGCTTGCCCTGCAGGAGACGTGAGTGCACAGCCCCATTCGTTTCTCTCTCGGCAGCCACTGAGTTCAGTGACTGCATGCCAAACACCATCCCGGTTGCTTTGTGCAGGGAGAGAAACTAGCACACACCCCCCCCCCCCGATTTCCAGAGAGCTCAGTTTAGTGGAAATAACCGAGATGCTGGTGTTCCTTACATTTCAGCACATGTCCCGAAGTGAAGACAGAATGAGGATGAGGGATGGCCCTGGGGTGCTCTCCAGAGGAAGTGACGCTTGGGCAGAGTCTCTGAGGTACAAAGTATAACCAGGAAGAGGAGGAGGAGAGACTGGTGAGCTAGGTGGAAGGAACAGCATGTGGAAAGGCACTGAGGCACGAGCTGAGAAGGGACATTTTGAGGGCTTATAATTCATCATGGCTGCTAGGAAACAATGGAAGACATAAAAATGGCCAACAGATATATTAAAAAATGCTCAGCTTCATTAACTATGAGGGAAATGCAAATCAAAACCACAATGAGATACCACCTCACACCTGTCAGAATGGCTATCATCAACAAGACAAGGAATAAGAAGTGTTGGGGAGGCTGTGGAGAAAAAGGAACCCTCACACACTGCTGCTGGGAATGCAGACTGGTGCAGCCGCTGTGGAAGGCAGGGTGGAGGGTCCTCAAAAAATTAAGACTAGAATTACCATCGGGGATGAAACGATGGAGAGGAATTGGAGCGAGAGATAATAGCTCCAAAACAGAAGTGCCTCTTAGAAGAGAATGCTGCTGGCTGTTAAATAGATTGCCCCAGTCATCACAAATCATTTACTTAACACAAGTGGGTAACCACTGTCCAACCAGAAACTAGATCACTGGCTGCCATATAAGATCCACAAGACCGATCTCCATTACTCTGTCTCTTCTGAGGAGTTCTGTTATAATACTGTGTGTGTGGGTGTGGGTGTCGGGGCGGGGTGTTGGTCACCCATTTCAATTCACTTTATCTTTTCATAGGCATTTTTTCCTTTTGTATAATAGCAACCATGCTTGTGAAACCTCTCCATGTAAGTTAAAGGTGTGTTCTTTGCAAAGAATGAAACTGATGATACATCAGTACTAGGAATCCCAGTGAAATACCTGAATTTATGAAATTCACATTTCAAACACGGTATTCCAGCGGTGGGATTTCTTCCATGCTTTATTTGTGCTGGTTCCAGCCTCCGTGAGGCTGTTTCCTACCCCCATTCCCATCCAGCTCAAAATGGGGGGGTATCCAGGTGAGATACGGTCCCCAGTAACCCTCATTCACCCAGCGGCATCGTCTGTGAAGGCTGGTGCTTCCCAGGACGAGAGGAAGAACGAAGGCTGATGAGAATACAGTGTTTGTTGGAAAAGTCTCTAATATCAATTCTAGATGGGGGCACAGCAGACAAAGGAAGGGAAAGGAAGTGTAAAAGGCGGGGGGACTGATAATATCGGAATGAATGTGAATTTATTATTGTGTATCTTCAGGAAAACAGAAAGAAAAGAAAAAAAAAACACAACTGTTCATATCTTTGCTCCTTAATTGCTTGGTTGACCTCAGGGGGGAAAAAGAGAAAAGTCTAAGTTCAATGCACAACATTTCATCTGACAAGGCTCATCCCCGCCCTCCGTTTCCTTTCGGCTGAGTACCCATGTGGTTTCTGCGTTTCTGAGCAGAGAGAGCTAGGGCTGCTTTAATAGCCCTAGAGAAAGTGCTTCGGGAGGTATTTGCAGAGAGCAGGGTGCCAGGCCACAGCCTTGTCTCCACGGCATGCCCCAGATATTGAACCTTCCAGTAACTACAATTACAACTCCAACCACAAAATGTAGATTTACAGATTGTTTTCAGCACCCCCCATTCAGATTTACTTATATTTACACTAGAAAAATTAGGATAAGTGCTATTGTGACCAGAGACACAGACCAGGATCAATAACCAACCAATTCTTGGCTAATAAAGCACTTCTCTAAGGTCTACGGTTGCTCTGTTCTGACTTTTGAGGTTGGCCTCTAATGCCTGGTCCATTGACTTTTCCCGTAAATATGTCTAATCGAGGCCATGTCGGATTCTAAAGAGAAATGATACTCTGGGTTTGGTAAGAATTGCTAATTAACCGAGTATGTAAAACCTGTCTCCGCGATGGCAGTATTTTGTCCTGTGGTGAAAATTTATATGTGACAAGGAACTGAAAGTCAAATATCAACTTCCATGTGGGGTATAGTGTGTGTGTGTGTGTGTGTGTGTGTGTGTGTGTGTGTGTAATTCCAAACTCTAATGGTTCCAAAGTTATCTTTAAGAAAAGGACTTAAAATAACTGTAGCAAGTATTTCCTGAAGTTATAAAACCGTTAGCCAGGAAAACAACTGGTGGACTATTTTCATGTTACATAGGAATTCTTTCATCATGCTTAACCTCAGTTTGTACAAAGTTCTCTGTTTCACAGCCACACGAGATAGCACTTCCTATTAGAAAGGTCAAGAGAGATTAATTTGGCTTTTTGTCCACTTGAACCATTCATTTTGTTCTGGTGACAGAGCGGGGTATTTAATCAAACCTAAAGGAAATAAAATAATGGGTGGCGAGAGGAGGGAGATAGGGAGAGATCTCGAAAGGGTTTGAGTGTACATTTCCAGTTGTGAGTGTCATGTCATGCTGCCTATTCATGCAGGGCTCTCGGAAAAAGCCAAGGCTGCCTGGCTTTCTGTATCCTCCCCTGATGTACCCTGGCCACCCCCTCCTTGGCATCTCTGTGCCACAATAACTATACCCCCAGTCAGCTGATTAGAGGCTGTCCTTTCTGTTATCACAGTGGCTCTGGTCCAAGTTCACAAACCTGCCCCCTTTCCCCACAACAGGCTCCCGATTACTCGGAGGAGAAGGCGTGACTGTGACGCTCCTCATAGCGTGGGCGCTGGTGCTGGGGCAGAAGGCCTGTGGAAACGCCTGCCTTGCAGACGAACACCCCCAGCTTTATTGGCATCCTGGGATTCTCGTTCCCCCTCAATTTCTTGCTTTCCTCCAATTTTGATGGAAAGAGGGCATATCGTAGCAATGTTCCATTTGGGTAGAAAAAGGCTTGGTGTGTTTAGGCAGAAACTTGACATTGGTGATGCCGAGGGTGTGTCATGAAGACACTCTTAGGTGGTTTGAACGATGACATACCCGGTGGCCCAATGATGGATTCTTAGTCTCTGCATATCCTGCGTGCTGGCTGGACCACTCTAGACACATGACAATATTATATTCTAAAGGTGATATAACATCTTAATACAAGTTAATAAAATAAACTGACACTATGTGTTTACAGCCAATTACTCATTTGATCCTCAGGGCAGACTTGCCAGAGAAGTTATTTTTCTTCCAATAGTACAGAATGGAAAATTACAAGCTTCCATTCTCAAGGAGTTCACAGTCAAAAACACTGAGTTCTATGAGTTTATGAAAGGGCTGTCACACAGGCATTTGGATAGGTGCTACGAGAGGATTGCCGACGCCGGGGCAGATTAAGGTGCATAGTGATGGAGCAGCAATCACAGAAATGGGGAGCCCTGTATTTTGGGGTCTCATGGATGAGTCTCCAGCCTCTTGATACTGAAATTAAGAACTTCTCTCCACTAAAAAAATGAAAGAGATAAGCCCAAAACTAGAAGGAGGTATTTGCAACCCATGTAACAGGCAAAGGTTAGAGTAAGAAAATATACAGAGAACTACACATAAGAAGAAAAGGTAAATACGCTTAATTAGTGAGACAAAAGACGTAAACAGGAATTTTAGGACAGGAGAAGTGTATATTACTATTAAATATCTGAAACGTTCATCTTAGCTTTATTAGCAATCTTGTGAATGTTAATCTAGACTACTAAAGAGGTGTCACTTTATACAACTACACTGGTAAAAGTCAAAGGAATCGAAATAACACTTACACAGTGAGCATTAATTATATAGAGCATTAATTAAAACAGCTACTTTGAAAACAATGTAGAATTATTTTGTGAAGTTAAACATCCACGTATCCTAAGACCCAGCACACGGGCCCCAGGAGACTTGTGCCTGAATCTTTGTAGCAAAACAACACTGGAAACAACCCAAATATCCATCAACAGGAGACTGGATAAATAAATGGTGGAATAGTAAACACGATGGGATCTCTTCAGTAATAATGAGTAAACTAGAGCTACAAGCTACAACATGGATGAATTCTAGAAATGTAATTCTGGAAATATGATGCTGAACAAAAATAGCAACACCCAGAAGAATTAATACAGTATACCTTCAGAGTACATCTTCAAAACAAAGCCAATTAATCAATATAATTGTCAAGCATAATGAATATGTGTAAGTGCATCTGAAACAAGGTAAGGGGAAATAAACACAAATTTTGGGATGATGAGTTCTTCTAGAAGGAGACAGGGTAATGGGATGGGGCCCACAGATGCAAGTTATTCATGATAAAAGCTGTTTGGCAATTGTATTACAATCTCATACATTGACTGGAAAGTTAGAATGAATGACCAATAAGTTATTTTTCAAAACGAGGCAAAAATGCTGTTTGCTAAATAGAATGAAAACCAGAAAATCAGGCAAGGTACATCCTTTTATCACAAATCAGTAACACCAGAAAATATAATAAAAAGAAATCAACTAAATCCCTAAAAGCACATCATTTTGAATTGCTCAAAGCACATAAGAGTGGTCTCCAACACCAGATTTTTCATAAACCAACAATATGAGATCAATATAGTCAAACTTACCAACTGTGACAAAAGATAGTGTTAAATTTATAATCTTGGATACTGAAATGAAATAAATCAAACTATTCTTTAACTTAAGTAATTATTAGAACGTACCTAAAAATATCAGAAACTGAACACAATAAGTATTAAAGATAGCAGTGTCTTAAAAATAGGAAGAGCTAGCCCTTTGAGGAAAAAAAAAGAATCCATGGGCAATTCAACAAAAGATTGAAAACAAATACACATACATCCAGATAATTAGAAAGAGACAGGGACAGAGCAATGAACTTGAGTAAGAGGTGAGCTAGTCCTGCTTTGGTGATTAGGAATGACGTCGAGGGGCTGCTCTGGTGTTTGTTTTCATCTTTCTTATTGATTCGATTATACAATAACATAGCTAAGGGCATCTTAGGATAGTCGTTGGAATACTGGGAGGTATTTATGAATTTTTAAAGACATAGTTCTGAGTCAATTCCCAGCTCCTGACAGCCCCTTTGCACAGAGCGCTGGGCCAGGCAGGGGAGACCACAGCACCTGCCTTCAAGGGGCTGACTAGCCCAGGACTCCTCTGGCATGAGTATCACCTGCCTAACCTTGCCTCTGGCAGACTGACTCTCCTGGTAGGAGGAGAAGGAAGAACCAGGCCGGGGAAATCAGAGGTTTCTAACAATGAGCCTGCCCAGCAAGGGGCTTCTGGGAGAGCCAGAGTCCTCCTTCCCCATTCTCAAAATTGACAGACAGATATGGTAATGCATGGCCAGAGGGTTTCAAGAATCAGAGTAATTCCTTGATAATCATAACAGGTAGTCCAAAAAAGATAGTTAAAAAAAAACATACAAAAAACAGATTCAAGGTGGCAGAGTAGATAAACACTGTGCCTGCTCCCTTCCACGAACAAATTAAAATTACAACTAAATGATAGAGCAACCACCCTGGAGAACCACGTGAAGTTTTATAACTCAGGACAGAAAGAAGCCTCGTGGAGGCTGGCGGGCGGGGCGGAGACGCGGGAACCGTCCCACACCTGTGTGTGGTGAATGATAATCAGGAGCCATATCTCAGCCGCGGAGGTTCCCCCGGGGGAGCAAGAGACCCCAGCCCCACACCAGGCTCCCAGCCTGCAGTCCTGGTACCGGGGAGAGGCGCCCCCACAACACCTGGCTGAGAAAACAGCGGGGATTCCGACCCTCCAGGTGGGACGGAAGGCGGCGGGCAACCCAGGCGGCCTCTTAATTGGCCGCACACAGACTCTCTCACTCCCAGGCACTCACCTTGGGCTCCAGCGAAGCGAGGGTGACTCAGGGGGTGTCAAGGACATGCTGAAGGCAGACTGAGTTGTCTTGCGTCGAGGGGAGGGCTGGAAGACGGTGCCCAATTCCCCGGGAGGAGGTCCTCCCCCGTGCAGCCAGGCGCCACCTTTCCTGTGCTGAGCCCGCCCCCGACGCTTGCGGCCAAACCGGAATCTGATTGGCCTGGTGAGCTCCGCTGAGCCCCCCCCATGCTGGAGGCCAAACCGGAATCTGATTGGCCTGGTGAGCTCCGCTAAGACCCCGCCCCCCCATGCTGGAGGCCAAACCGGAATCTGATTGGCCTGGTGAGCTCCGCTGAGACCCCACCCCCCCAACGCTGGAGGCTCTTTCTGGGGGTCAGCCAGCCCTGCCTGCATCGCACTCTTTCTTGGAAAACTATAGGAGTTTGAGGACCCCAGGCAGGCAAGGACTGACCACGGTGTGCTCTGAGACTTTTGCTGAGAAGCTTCAGGCTCAGCACTGGCACCAAACCAGAATTTATAAAAACCTGGTGACCACAACTCTTTACATTAACCTGGCACACACAATCCACACAAGAAACACTCCTGGAACACCTGATGCCTGTGACCAGGGAGACTGTGCCAGGGCCCCATAAGGCACCCAATTACATAAGGCCACCCAGCAAGACTGGGAAATGTAGCAGATCTACCTAACACATAGAAACAAACAGAGAGGACGCCAAAATGAGGAAGCGAAGAGATATACCCCAATTGAAAGAACAGGATAAAACTCTAGAAAAAGAACCAAACAAAACGTAGACAAGCAACCTACCAGGTACAGAGTTCAAAACAATGGTTATAAGGATGCTCAAAGATCTTAGTGAGAACTTCAACAAACATAGCAAGCACAAAAAAAGGACACAGAAACCATGAAAAAGAACCAGTCAGAAGTGAAAAATACAGTAACTGAAATGAAGAATGCACTGGAAGGAATTATGATCAGTCTAGATGAAGCAGCAATTTGGAAGACAAGGTAGGAGAAAACACTCAATTACAATAGCAAAAAGAAAAAAAGAATCCAAATAAATGAGGAGCGCTTAAGAGACCTCTGGGACGACATCAACTGTAACAATATTCGTATCATAGGGGCACCAGAAGGAGAAGAGAGAAAGCAAGGGATTGAGAACCCATTTGAAAAAATAATGACTGAAAACTTTCAGTACTCTGGGCTGGTGAGGCTGGTGTGGGGCTGGGGTTTCTCACTTCTCGGGGTGGGGGGGAATCTATAACCTCTTGAAGAATATAGACATACAAGTCCAGGAAGCACAGAGTCCCAAACAAGATAGGAAGGATGACAGAAGAGGGAAAGGGGTCACATATATGGTGGAAAACACACAATGCAATATAGAGATGATGTATTATAAAATGTGTACTTGTAACCTATATAATTTTACTAACCGATGTCACCCCAATAAATTAAATTAAAAAAATGTTAATCACATATAAAAAATATTTTAGCCATCCATTTACGTATTTCCACACAAAACAAATTAGAAAGTTTTCTCCAATTGACAGTTTGCTCTTAACTCACCTGATACATGTGCACGTGTAACAAAAGTATTTTCTTAATTAAAAATGGCATGTTCTATACATAGTAACAACACTATAATGTAT
The DNA here is from genome assembly GCA_033961575.1 of Aselliscus stoliczkanus. Classification (NCBI taxonomy): domain Eukaryota; kingdom Metazoa; phylum Chordata; class Mammalia; order Chiroptera; family Hipposideridae; genus Aselliscus; species Aselliscus stoliczkanus. The sequence continues at coordinate 30,311,515 of CM066741.1, forward strand.
CAGCAATTAAAATTATCAATATAAAGTTCAGCTCTGTAGAAGATTGTAGGCAATTTTATGAAAAAGTTAAAAATAATAAACCTAAAACACATTCTTCAAACAATACCAGTGATATGCTACCTGAGATAGCTAAAAACAGGTAAAAACCAATATGGTACTATAATGTCAATCTGTGTCAATTTAAGTAAAAATGAAAATATATAATTGTAATTGTTTTAAATATTTTCCTTTCACTCAAAGCGCTCTTTCAAGGACAGTCGATTAGTTATATGTGGTCACCCTGTGCATTGAAGGTCTGGAAAGACCTTAGGGTCCAGCTCAGTGGGGGCTGGGCAGGCATGAGGCCATGGAAGTAACCACACAAGGCAACCAAGGAAGAGGTAAAACAAAGACTCAATGATTAGTTACAAAGAGAATGACGCAGGTGATGGATGATGCTAGAAGTTCAGAGGCAGTGAGAACTTGGAGGATAACTGCCATGCAAGTGACAGACCGTTAGGACTCAGGGAGACGGGACACACAGGAGGGCGGCCATCCTGACACATTTTGACTGTCGACTTCTGAAGGCAAGGCTAAAAGCACCGACCCAGTTTACTGCTGGTAAGGAAGTAGCCACTAACAGTTCATAAGGGTGATAAACTTGATGGATTTAGGATATTTTGAACAATATTCTAAACGAATCACCAAATGAATGACTAAGAAGTTGTATTTTTCTCAAGAAAATATTTTGCGGGCCGGCCAAGTGGCGCATTCGTCAAGAGCTGGTTAAGAGCTGGTTTGGAGGGCTGGCCGAGTGGCTCAGTTGGTTAAGAGCTCGCTCAAGAGTGTGAGCTGAGCTCTGAGCAACAAGAGCTGGTTTGGGGACGCCAGCGGCCCAAGTTCGGATCCTACATAGGAGGGCCAGTGACACTGCCCTCTATAGCTAACAACAACTCCACCTGGAGCTGGGCTGTGCGAGCCCTGGCGAAGGAGTAGGCTGCAGCCCCTGCTGCAGTGGGCTGCCATAGGCTACACTGAGTGGCCGGCAGACAGTGTGAGCTGCCAATAGCCATGGTGAGCGACATCCAGAGGCTGGAGACCAATCTGCCTCACCCGGGAAGAGCGCAATGACGATACCAACATGGGCCAGTGAAGCAACGTCCTCCGCAACTAGACTGAAGAACAAAAGGACAGCAACTTGTCCTTTCCCCTTCACCGATTCCCCAGGGAAGTGGTGTGATCCTGTTAAGAGAACCAAGGACTTAGGGAACATCTGTGTGTGATCTCTAAAAAAGTCTCAGTTTCTTCATCGTTAAAGTGGGGATTAATTAATCTCACTCACCCACCCAGTCATCTTTTGTTGAAGTTGGTTGCATACCAGACACTAAATGGGTCAGGGCTCAAACCAGGGAGAATGTCGGACATGGCAAACCCACTGCGTTACAGAAACGTGACGCACGTTGTGACATAAGTTGGTTTAAGGAACTACGGGATATAGGAAAGGATTACTGCAAAAAGAAGGGCTGGCATCAGAATTGACTCTTGAAGTTGGATTTTGTCCAAAAAATAAGGGAAGTGTTTCCAGGAAGATGAGAAAGCATACAGAAAGCATGGAAATGCAAATATAATTTATAGGTTCTTGTGTGCTCTAATATATATAAGCTGTAAATTCACATAGAAAAATGCAAAAATTCTGCATTATGTTAGTCATCTAGATAGAGAAGTGTCTTACTGCACACAGCTACCTATTTTTAGGGAGTTGGATGTAGGAGCACAGTTTCTCTAGGGTACCATGTTTTGTTGGCAAAGACTCCGCCTCCTCATCGCAATTTCAGTGAAAAGACATGGCACCACCTGAAGAGTGGACTTGGGAGGAACACTGGGTGAATTATTTGTGCAGATAATACATAAAAAGCAGCCCATTGCCTTGTAAGTTCAGGGCACCTCCTCCACGGGGTCATTTAAATATACAAAAAATGTCTAGCTGCTCAGTCTTACTTGGAGTGGAGAACAAAATAGGTGGGCTCCTGAGATTCGGAGGAATTACATGCTTGCAAACTGGGAATGAAAGGAGTGAAGAGGGAGGTTTTTGAAAAGCTTATGTTTTCAAAATCTTGTAATAATACATCCTTTACCAATTTTCCCTCAGTCCTCTTTAGTGCATCTCTGTCTTAGCTCATTGGGGCTATGAAAACAAAATTACCATAGTCTTGGGGGCTTCAGTGAAAAATATTTACTTCTCACAGTTCTGGTGGCTGAAAGTCCAAGATCAAGGTACTGGCAGATTCGACGTCTGATGAGAGCCTGCTTTCTGGTGCAAAAATGGGCATCATCTCACTGTGTTCTCACATGGCAGAAGGGGTCCCCTTGGTAAGGGTGCTAATCCCACTCCTGAGGGCCCCACTCTCATGACCCAATTGCCTCCCAAAGGCCACACCTCAAACACCATCACGTTCGGAATTAGGTTTTAACACATGAATGTTGGGGGACACAAACGTTCAGTCTAGAACAATTTCTGCTACCTCTGGGCCAAATACAAATTATGCTTTAGCTCTACTTTCAAGACCCTTTCGCTGTCTAACCCCAGCCCCACTCTGAACCAGAAGTCTTTGCTTCAACCAGGCTAATTTATCATTTACTTTGCCTTTCATTTCTTTGCCTTCATACTAGTCTTCCCAATTCAGATAGACTTTCCCTTTTTTTTTCTTAAGCCTCTTTAAGAACCCTACTGAAATCCCAAAGATATTTTCTATGAGCTAAACAGATATAATCTCTTCAAGCCACTTTCAGTAACATATTACACTACGCCAAGTAAAATAGTTATTTTGCACACAACCAATTCTTTCCAGAATGTATATGACTACACATAGGCGATTTTTCATTGTTGATTGATTTTCCTTCCGTTGGCTATGGAATATCACCAAGATTGGAGACTTCACCACTTCAGGAGTATGGCAACGTTTTGAATTTTTAGTATTTGTTTGCTCTCTGAGTACTTTTAAATCCTGAATTATTTACATGCTAAGGGGATTATCCTGCATAAATATTACATACAACACTGGCAACAGGACTTGAGTCGCCCTCATATAATCATTCCTTTTGGCAGGAGGCAGACATAATGCTTAGGCCTTAAAGAGCCACTGTGGTTTTTAAAAGGTCATATTTGGCCGCCCATAATTTATTCTCTGTGTCTTTCAGGGACAGGCAAGACTGCTTCAGTTGACAGAACTTGATTATTTTTCCCCATAAAAGATTTCACAGATCTTCATAAGGAGGTATAATTTCTAAGGTACACAGACACGGAAGAGGGGAAAAATCAATACGGCAAATTGGAAAAATGAAAAAGAAACAAATTGGAGAAGCTAAACCAGCTCAGAGGATAAAAGCCAAACAGAAGTAAATATATACCTAATTCTCAATGAAATGGCTTCAGGGTTTGAAAGACGGTTCATGTTTTTTTCCCCTATCTTCCTATTTGTGAACTAAGAACTTTAGGAAGTAGAATTATAATGAATAAGGCATTTAGGGAGAGAGTACTATTAGAGAAAAGTTTTTTTTGTTCATATGTTGAATCCAACCCAATCATTGTAAGATAGAAAACAAATACACTACTCCTTTGCTGAAATAGTAAAAAATAACAACATTTTCCTGTAACAGGAAAAAAACCTGACAATACTTAGTATAGTTAATTTTTTCTTTTTTGTTATTCACATTTTGTTTTTTCTGGAACTTGAGCTAGAGTCTCTAAAGCATATAAAGTAGCCTTTTGACTTGCTACAAAAACACAACAGTTGGGCCGGCTGAGTGGTGCAGTGGTTGGGAGCTGGCTTGGGACACCAGCGGCCTGGGTTCGAATCCCATATATGAGGGTCAGTGACACTGCCCTCTAAAAAAAATGAATTAAAAATAATAATAATAATAATAATAATAATAATAATAATAAAAACACAAGAGCTATTCTAAGCCTCTTTTTAGAGTTTTAGTACAATCCAATGTTTGAGCATTTTCTGTTTGAAAATATGGGATATTTACACTTATCTTGGCATTTTGTGAAGACAATGGATTATGTCTATGGTTTCAGAAAATCATGTAATATTTTTTTTTAATTTCCCCAATGAACTCAGATTGCCTTTTAAAAGTGAACTATAATGCAAATATTGAAAATCTTACAGTCTAGTTAGTTGCCCAAATGGCCAAATTTTCACAAACTGCATATACCTTTGTAATCAGCACCCGTGTAGGGAATGATGAAGGACTGTGAAAAGACCACAATAAGTGCAATCACTTTAATGTGCTCGAACGTCTGGATTTCTAAAACCCCAAGGTCTTCCATTTCAGTGCACTCACTAGGAGGAGACCAGGACACAGCCCATAAATGTATTGAATCCAGCAAATTAGTTTATGTAAGGATTCAGGGCCATATTTTTCTTCAAACACCATTTCCGATGTTAAAAATGCATCATTCTTCACACATTATTATTAAAGGCTGTTGTGGAATTGTGTTCAACTCAACGTCTCTAAGTAACAGAGCCCATATCTACACAGACTTTTTTTCTATGTGTCCTATTTACGTGATATATCCCTCAAGGGAAAGTGCATGCTTGCTCACATAAAAATCATGCACTGAGTTTTAATAATGCTTTAACTCTGCCTATTGTATTAACAACAATAATATCTCATTGTTTGACTGCCAATGAGGTTGAACACGACTGCACACTTACTAGCCCTCTGTGTGTCTTCATTCATAAATTGCCTCTTTCCCATGTTCCTCTTGGACTCCTCCTCTTTTAGTGTTATTAAAACACACACTGGTCCACATCCACGGCTTGGATTTCCTTTTTGGTTTTTGTTTCGTTCTGTGGTAGAGAACCTGGCTTTGCTTGGCTGTAATTGGAGGCACCCAGAATATCAGCTGGTTCCTTGGGTGCTTTCTGACGGGATCACGTGCTTATTTAGGAAGGCGTCATCAACCACTCGGACAAAATCTTTTGCTTTTGCTGCTTATCAAATACTGCCTTCAATTATTTGGTATTCAATCTGCGTAGCTGACCCAAGTCCCCAAATCAGTCATTGCTCAAGAAGGGAGATACCATCTTATTTGCTGTCCACAGGAAATCTTTAGGTATTGTTTCTCCCCATCGTTCATGAATGCAACACAACCAGGCGTTAGAAGGCAAACGCAGACTACGTAAGAAAGTTGGCAATCAAATGTAGCTCTTCCTAATGCCAACCTCTCGTCTTGAAAGCTAGCTGTGCTTCCTCAAGCCATCCAGCTTCAAGCACAGGGTGCCTGGAGACGGTCTTCCTGGGAATTCCGCCTGGGGGACGAATAGTAAAGGGCTGCACAGGCCCTGCTCAGGAGTGGCGGTTTTATTTGCCCGGCTGTGTGGGTGGTCACCGCAAGCTCCTGAACAGGAAAAGTTTATGAACGTGGATCACCTGCCTAGGATAATATGCTAGTTGACTGGTTTTGGTGTCATGGAAAAAAAAAAAAAAAGGAGGCCACTTATGGTTCCTTCCAGAGTTTCTGGAGAAATCAGGAGGTTTTAGATTGGAATAGTGACAGCAGGAACGGAGGTGAGGGAATTGGACGCAAGAGGCCAGTGGGGGAAGGTGGAAGGCCTGACTGTGGGGGGTCACAGAGCAGTGAAGGTGGCCTTGAGTGCTTGGGGGTTCTTGGGAATGTCAGTGGCCGCACTGAGATGTGCTCAGAAGGGTCGGTGGCCTGAGCAGTCTTGTGTTGAATGTCTCTCACTATCTAGAATGTCCACCTTGCCTGGCTCCACAGCCATGTTTAAAATGCAATTTTCTAGAACACGTACATGTCACGATGCCTTAGCAAGTGGAACAAATTTTTAAAAAATTGAAATGTGAAAACAGGGTTTACTGCACTATACTAATACTAATATACTATATTACTATATTAACTATATTATACTATTATATATTATATTAATATAGTAATATAACATATTAATACAATGTAATTAATATACTCATAAATTAGTCTGTTCTTCTGTCACGAATGCATCATTTTACTCAGGTCCTGTAGCCCGTATGCTAGTCCCTAGGTGACAGTCCCTCTGCTTGGTATGCTTCAAGGCAGCGTGAGATGGTCTGAATATTTTATACGGTTTAGTTTACCTGTCTGTGTAGGTCACTCCAAAGACATCGGATGTGGATTTCTTTGCAAATGGCTTTTGACACAACAAAGTGTCATCAAGCTCAATAACATTTAATACAGACTAGGCGCCCCAGTGACTGGCCGGCCACCAAATCCCAGATCGGTCCTTTCCCCCTTCTGTGCTCCAGCTGGTTAGCAGTCCACCCTCTTCCTCTCGTTCTGGCAAGATGGTTATAAAAGGCAGTGGCCAGCAGTCCAGTTCCAGCTTACTGGGGGGCGCTCGGGGCAGGGGAGCAGGTGTGGACACCTCATAAAGTGAAGGGAAAAGCACAGCTGCGTTCTTACTCAGACCGTCGGCCAGCTCCCCACAGGCACACCCCGTACCCACAGGACGTTTGGTACCCACGTGCTTCTGGGGAGCAGCAGAATAAGATGAATCTATAATGCCAGTTTTCATTGGCATTTTTTTTAAAATGAAGATTATCGCTCACTGTCCCGAACTCAAGTGGCAAATGTGAGGATCACTGGTTTCCAGGTGAGGGGAATGAGCTGCCTTACACTGTCATAAAAGCGACCTGTGGAAGCAACGGGACACTTGCTTGAGGTGGGGAGGACTCTGAAATGGATTTTGCTCTGGTCAAATTGGTAATGCTTGCCACAACGCAGAGATCTCTTCCCACAATAAACAAAGCAATTAATGTGTCTTTAATTTGCACCTAACCAAACAGAAAGGGTGCATTTATTCCCTGTGACACGCAGACGAATTTTTCTCTAAAAACAAAGTTTCATGCTGTGACTACAATTAGTGTAATTGTCAGCTCTTCTCTCAAAACAAATATGTATTAAGAGAAATGCCAGCATTGTGCCCTCCTCTGGTGCGAAAATGAGACAATCAAAATCTATTGTAATTACCTCAGTGATATTATAATTAGCGACGATTAAGTTATTCCACGCTGCTTTTTTTCCTCTTGGCTACAATTAAAAAAGTATATATCTTTCTGCTGCACATTACAGCTGATCATTTTACCTCAATACATGTCTGGTAAGTGGATAAATTAGAAGTAATTTTAAAACACATCTCCGTTAAAACATATATCTTTCTATTTAACTGCCTTAACCCTGTCGATGCATCTGTGTTCCTTGTTGTTTGGTGAAAACGGCACTTTCTCCCCCATTTCTTGGTCAGAAATCAACCATATTTCTAAATAGACAGTTCTAGATAATGAATTTTGGATTTTTTTTTTAAATTACAGATGTCTGAATGATAAATCATTGAGTTCTTGCCAGGCATGGTCACCTAGCTCCAAATGTCTGTAAAACTGGCAATAACCAGTTTATAAAATAAATGGCTGAAAAGTCAGCCAGCTATGCCATCACAGCTAGAAAAGGCCCTGGGTAGACGGACATCTTTCTAGTTGGGTTAGGACAAAAAGTGAATTAGGCCATGATTATAAATACATCTTTTATTCACTACATATATACCCTTCATAGATAGTTGCATGCCATCTCTTCCTACTTTTTATTGATGGAAAAAAAAATGAGCTCGTGAGATAATGAAGATTTGATGACAATTTGAAGCTTGACTCAGTGTGGGAGGCAAGTTGCCTTACTCATTTCAAACACTGAAAGCCAGACTCCTGTGTCCGTATATCTTATGACCAGCGTTTCTGGTTACCTTTGTGATTTTTTTGATTAAATGAGACAAACTCCCAAACCCGTCTCCTTTGAAACATTTATAATCACCTTGTTCCTGAAGGCCTAACTCCACTCTGAGAGAAAAATGGCAGAAACACACTGCTTCCCTTTTTCTCATTGCTACCTCTAACCAGTTTTTTGGTTTTTCTTTTTATTTTGGTGAATTATTTCCCAATATGTTATATGTATGATTTTTAGATGTCTAGGGGTGTCGACAAGAGCCATCCTGCCTAGAACACAATGACCAACGGGGACATTTGCGCATGGCTGGGCAGTTTCGCCAGGCATTTGCCATTCCCTGAGGCTGAGGGTGGAAAAAAAAAAAAAAAGAGCTTAAACAGGATTCGTTTTCCCATTTCACAGGGAAGATAACCAAAGCAGGAGAACACATTGATCTGCAAAAGAACAGAAGCAGCTAAGCCTTTCTGGACCGCTCTCCTCAGGTGCTACAGGATTTGTAGGAGCACAGGAAATGGAGGGACCAGAGTGGAAAGTGGGAGACCACGTCTGGTTGTGAAATCCTTCTAAGCCACCGATTTTCACAAGATGCCATTTTGAAAAGGAAGGTTACTTTTTAAGAACTGGGGCCACCCTGAATATGCAAAGTAACGTATGCCGGCGTTCTGAGTCATACGAAATAACGACAGTGTACGGGGCTGACAGGAGTTCAGTTCTTTCTACAGGGCCAGCTTCAGAGGTGAGCCACCTGTTAGTCACATGGAGCTCACCACGTTTGTTGACTGTTCCCCAGCAGGTGTCTCGAAATTCTTAATCACTTGTTTGAATAAGGGACCCTGTATTAGGCCCTGGGTGCTGCAAACTGTGAAGTCCATGTTACCTTCCTATTTCTCTGCCCTTCCTGTAGCAGCAAAAGTAAGTTCATGGTCAGCAGTCACACTGGCCTTCACCTTGGTGGTTCCAGTGACATTGCTCAGAATGGCTGTGTTACATGTGCTGCCCCAGAGGACACAGGCAGCCTGGGTTTCCATCCTTTAAGAGACCAGACCAATGTACTGCAGGGAGTGGGAAGGGCGTGTGCACAGATAATTGCTTATTCCCAACACTTCGTTTTACTATTTTGTTAGACACATTCTTCCTGTTCACACAAACCAATTTAAAAAAATTAAGGCATCCCATGTAAAGTTAATTTCACACACACACCCCCTCATACACACACTGGCTCAGGCCCGGGCACTGTAAAATCTCCCCCATAAAGCTAATAATGAACCTGTTTAACTGCCACAGTGACATAACATGCCACCTCCATTGATGTCCATCATCACTTGTTGGTGGCATGTGGGAATTAAAAAGCCGGGCACCCGGGATGCACTTCGGTGCCCGTTTACCAAGTGGCGCCCTCAGGAGCCAGCTGCTGGATGCCTGACTGGCTCTGAATACCTGTCAGCCCTACGCAGCCCCGCCAGTGGGAGTTTGTGAAAGACTTCTTATTTATTGGCGTGTTGACAGCTATTTTAGCTCAGTGGATATTGCTTTGCTGGGGGAATGAAGTGAGGGCATGAGAAAGTAGACACTTGTGCCTTCTAGTGTTTTTGCTGTAATGTGAGAGGAGAGGAAGGGCGATGGTTTGACCCAGTGCAGGACATACCCGATGAGCCCACCTGGTACAAAGGGACATGCTTTATGGGGAGCCGGACACTAAGGTTTATGGAGTGAAAGGTCAGGCGTAACATGTAGGAAATGTCCAGGAAGTGTTCTTTGTCCTTCCAGAACATGATTCCTTTAGCTGATGGCTTCTCCACGCCCCCGCCAGGAATTCTCACTGAGTGCCTGAGTTCCCACGTTCCACACCCACTCACTTCTCTCTGTGTGGAAACACATTAGGTTTCTGTGGAGTATGGTCGTCTCATTCCAAAGTAAATACTATAACACGCGACCGAAGGCTTGTCCCCTCCACACCAAATGTTCTCTTTGCTTTCAAGTTACTGTGGTCTGAAGGTTTGCACCCTTTCCCCCAAATTCATATGTTGAAACCTAACCCACAGGGTGACGGTGTTAGGGGTCAGGCCTTTGGGAGGTTATTAGGTCAAGAGAGGGGGAGCCCTCAGGAACGGGATTTGCACCCTTATAGAAGATACCGAGGGGCTAGCTCACTCCCTCCACCACGTGGGGTTAGATCAAAACGTCAGTCATCTAGCAGACAGCAAATCTCACCAGACATGAAGTCTGCTGGTGCTATGATCCTGGACTTCGCAGCTTCCAGAACTGTGATTCATACATGTGTGTTGTTTATAAACTGCCAGCTTATGGTTCTTTTGTTATAGCAGCCCAAATGGACTAATATCCAAGTCCACTTATATTATAATCAGGGCTATTTGAGTCTCATTTCTCTGCACACAGTCTACACTGTCAAAATTCAAACTTTTTAATTTATACTTTCAATATCGTATATAAAAAAATCCCCTCCCAGTCCTCTTTGAAATGAGGCATAGTACATTAAACTAATGAATGAATTTGAATTTCCACTCCAGAAGTTGTTGGACTAATGACAGAAGTATGGTATAGTATTCTACAGTATAGAAGTATAGTGAGACCATTTCGATTTTGATTTTGGATACTCTGAATTTTACATAAAACAATGTTAGTATACTATCATGTCTAACGTGTAAGTTTTCAGGCCATACTGCCTGGTTCAAATCCTGGCTTTACCATTTACTGTCATGCATCCCTGGGTTTCCTCAATGACAAAAATAAAGATAACAGCGATATTCCTTTCATTAGGATGATTTAGAAACAAATGAGTTACTATGCATAAACATTTGAAGAGTGTTTGGCACATGGAAATTGTTCAATAAGTATTAGCTATTAATATTGTCCCAAGTTATGATTTTTTTCTTAGTTTTGTGCTGTTTTGCTATCCAAACAACACTACTTCATCTTGATAAATTCAACCTATTAATTTAGCCCTTTAGTATGTTTTGGGATACTGATTGTTCCTCAATCCATTAGCTATCTTTCCTGAGCTTTGTCAACCCAAAATTTGACTAGAGGGTTAGATGTTATTTCTTTTCTTCCTCCAAATTCCTATCATGTTTTTGCATGCACTAACTCCATTAAATTATCAATAATTTAATAATTATTAAATATTGCTTTGTGTTGTAACCACTGGTTTTCACTTACCTATCTACAAGCTGCCAGATTGCAGAGAGTTTGGGAAATTTTTCTTTGTACCACCTTCCCCACTTGAACCATCTATGGATAAGTTGTCACTAAATTTTTGTTGAATTAATGTTGTAAGTTCACTTTTATTTTGTCCAAGTTAGCTTTTCATCTCTGAATTCATTTATTCTCAGATACACTCCATGACAAACCTTCAATTTGGCGCTCAATTACCTGGTTATTTATTATAATCTGGATTGGAGACCCAATACGAGAAGTCCATCATCTAAATATTCACCATTTCAGCTTTTTGACAGACGGAGAATGTCTTATAACTCAAAGTATCTCGGTTCAATTGTAGTAGGCATGTAACAAATATTTGCCAAATAACACATAAGCAATAATACCAGTTAGTGTTTGTTTTACAAAAATATGATGTAGAAATAAATATTTACTTATATGAGTTTGTAAATATTTTAATGTCCCTGCTGTGTACATGTAACACTAGCTTTATGACAAAAGAGTGGTTCTTGTTTATGTGACCTTGAAATGATCTTGGAAACAAACTAGACTGATATTCAAGTGTGTCTTATAAACTGTCTCAGCAGCAGATTCTGTGGATTATATGTATATCTTATATACAAATATACATATAGATATACTTTTATTTGTAGAGGACAAGAGGATGATATTTGTTACAAAAACGTTTTCAGTGAAAAATTAGCTTTATGATTAAATCCTGAAAAAATATAGACTAGCTTTGTCTCAAATCTTATGCTGAATAAATGTATAGTTTATACACAATAACACTGTACTATAAGAATGTAATTTGATCAATATCATTACAAAAGCAAATATAGTACAATATATAAGTGTATCAAAGTTATAGGATGCATACTTTAAATATGTATAATGTTACATGTCAAATTAGTACAATTAAAAAAGGAAAATTGTACTCAGATAAAATAGTGGAAGTAAAATAAAACATATTCTGAAAACAAAATATAGCTCCCAATTAGAAATCCACCCTTTTTATTGTTGTGGAAAGTTTTCATATCACTGACCCTACTGACGTCTTGAAATGGGTTAGCCTGTGCGAAAGAGACGGGGAATTCGAGTTTCTTTCTTGCTAATAAGTCTTATGAGTAATAACCATAGCTCTAGGTTCAAAAGTTGTTAACCACATCTGCCTACAGCAGAAATCAATGTGAACAGTGGGGAGGGAACATGTACAAAGAAAGCAGGAAAAAAATTACTGTAACATTTTCTCACCCTCACTCTCAGAGTCAGCACACTCCCCTTTGTTTTCCCTTTCAGCTTCGACCCCAGGACCATCACATGTTTCTTCTAATCAAGTTTCGTATTACAAACTGGTTTTTTTTAGCTCCTTAAAGAAACTCAGCTAAAGGAGTATCATCTTTCCACTTTCAAGCCTTGAAGCACACACTTCCTTACTAGTTTTTTTCGAAGTCTGTAAATAGGAGTGTCTTGTGACAATAACATGTTTACAATCATTAGTATTTGTTCATGCAATGCTTGTGCATTCCTGTAGGACAGCACCTATCATGTTGCTTTGCAGAGATTTATTTACTAACCATTAGATTATCAGCTGCACAGCTGCGGACCATATCTTTCTCTCTCTTTTTTTTAACTCCTTTGTAACTTCTCCAGGTGCGCTCCCTGAACTAGCAGCTTCAGCATCCACTAGAAGCATGTTGAGGGTACCGAATCTTGGGCCCTAGCTCAAGCCTGCGGAATCAGAGTCAGCGTTTAACATGATTCTGGGCGATTCCTACACAGGGAGCATACTTTGGGAATCACTGCTCTCACTTCATGCACAGGTCCTACCATGCAATGGGTGTTCAGGCAGTGTTTATCACATGACATACTTCATGCGATAATGAACTGAGGTCCATAGGCTGTTGGTGTAGCCTCACTGTGAACCTATTTCCCTCCTCAGCATTGCAGAGAACTCAGGTAGAGTCTTTGTGGCTATTTTACGTGATTGAGAAACTTACAGAATTAGATAGAATCCAGAGCTCTGAGAACGGAGCTGTGTCCTGGGGCTTACAACGCCCCCCCCCACACACACACACAAATCCATCACCACCACACAGGTCTAAGTGAAGGCTGCTAGCCCAGACCCCACAGGGGCCACCCCTTATCTCTCTTTCCTGCCCAGAGACCCAGGCTGGTGGAGGCTGGCCTGAGAAATCACCACCCATGATCCAGATCAGAGATAACCCCCACCCCTGACACAGAAGGCAGGGCTTCTCTTTAAATCCTTTCTCACGTGTGCCAGTTACCTGAGTTGGGTATTGAAAGCCTTTCGTTACCTGGACTATCCTAGTCTTAGAATTCTCTCTCTTCTCCCTGATTCCACCTGCCCCCTCATCTTTACTTACGTCATGCTGCTTATAGAACCTCGTGTACTGTGCTCGTCCAGGCCCCTCTCCCAGCTCCTACGCTGCTTAAGGGGACTGTTTTAATACGGACTCGCCGGGTAGGACTTGCTGGCTGTTCTTTGGTGCTCTTCAGCCACTATTTAAAGACAGCACAGCTTTCTTATCTGCCAGTCTTTCCGATGGAATTCTTTGAGGGCAGCTATTATATCATATTTATCTTTGGGTCCCCTGGGAGCCATCAATCAGTGTTTGTTGATGAACCAATAAACGCTTGTCTCGCCGACTTGGCTGAAGTCAATAAATGTCATCTGCTACTTCTTTCACTGTGACTACGGCCACGAGTGCCGCATTTATAACTCCAGTGATAAAAACAGATGGGCGGTCTCGGAACGGCAGGGACTCGGCCACACTGATGTCTGTACCTTTGCACCTCACAGAAGGAGGGCACAGCACGTGCTCCATAAAGGCTCACTGAGTGAATGAGTGAAGCACAGCCTTTCACCTGCAAAAATCTACACAACCATTCAATGAAAGGAATGTAAGTGCCAAGCCCTTTTAGATATTTACTTTATTAACAGGTTTTTATTAATAACACTCGTTATTCACATACATCAAGCACAGGTTACTTGTTTCCAAATGACACACAGTTTCTATCATAACACACTGCTGGATGTGTGTTTTTTTTTTATGTCAGGTGGTCACTGATCACTCTAAGTGTAAACATGTACACACGGGGTATATGGCTCACAGTGTGTTATACATGAAATAGACCTTTTTCTGCTGCCCTGGACACTAAATCAATATGTATGATCATGTAAGTAAGAATACACAGCTGACTGAACACAAAAGATTTTGAATCTCAGTCCATTAATTAATGGAGCCAAACATGGATATTACTTTTTCACATGTATGCTTGTATTTATAACTGAGAAAGTAGAGAAAACGGAAAGTATAGAAAAGTAAAGGGAAGTCCTATTTATTTCATGACCAATCAAAGATAGCTTGCCAAAAGTGGTGATGCTGGGTTGGTGTGCTTTAATTTGGAAAGAAATATGGGGCAGTCAAATGAGATTTTTTTTTTCTCTACCAATTAGAAAAAAAATTAACTTTATGTTGATGGAGAACAGATTTCTTCTGTTTTGCTTTTTGCTGCACATGCTGGGAACTCCATTGGAGATGAAATTGCACTGCCTCAAAATTCTGTCACAGAAACAATTTACCCACTATCCGTATTTGGACTTGCAGATAAATTTTAGCTAGCATTTGACCAAATCGCTGATCTTTTCTAGTATTATAATAATTTTGGCATGATGGAAGACTTTATGCTTGAGGAAGGCAACCTCTTATTTCTGAAACTTGGGATCAGAAAATAACACAGTGAAATGGAAGAAAGGCTTAAACTATTCATAGGACAATGGTGTCACTGATGGTGGCATCCAGTGACCCAGAAAATGGAGTGTAGCCCAGCTAAAACTATTTTGAAAAATCTACATAATTTTATTCATTATGTAAAATTTTATTCTATGCTATAAAAGACATGAATGTTGTACAAATCTTTCGTTTCATTTTCATTTTATGAACACTTTGAAAATACTATCAATAAGGCAAAAAAATCTATTATTTACAATAAATTTTGTTGTTTGTTCTCTATGAAGTAGTTTCCTATATATTTGGAGACTAACAGAAAGAATGGACATGTTTTAAAGAGAAAAAAAAAGTATTTGCACAATCAGCAGTCTTATTTGTATTCTGGCTTATACTTTATCTTTGATATTTGTGAAAACCCAGGAAAAAAATGCCAGCAAGAAACATATACTTTAAGAAGAAAACCATGCTTTGGCTAACTGCTGCCATATACTATTTTTTTAAAATTCTTCACCTCATTATTTTAAAAAGTATTCACATTTTTATTATATATTATTTTTATTATTCCATTTAGTTGCTCCTCCGCCTTCTCTTCCCCTCCCCCCTACTCCTCCTCCTTCTTTGAGGGCAGTGTCACTGGCCCTCATATGTGGGATCCGAACCAGGGCCGCTGCCGTCCCAAGCCAGCGCTTAACCACTGCGCCACTCAGCTGGCCCTTTATTATTTTTAACTCTTCACATTTCTATATGAGAAAATCTAACATATTGTCCATAAGAAATTAGGCCAGAAAAAAATCACTCTTCTAAGGTGAGCTGACTGTAAGAATTTATTGAAATCAGTGCTCTTCAAATAGGGGTGCCAGGGACTCAGGGGTGCCAAGAAGATGAAACACCATTAATATTTAATGTGTGGATTGGCACCAGGGTCCTCACCATTTATGGATGTGTCAGACAGCAATTCACCAGGTGAGGCAGGTTTCTAGAGGAACCCTGACTCAGTGTTCACTTTCAGCATATCGTGAGATATTGCAATTCTTATGCTTGTGGCTTTAATTCACCAATTTTCATCAGTGGACAAGTGGCTAAAAATACCCTGAAAAAAAAAAATCTGGAAACAAACAAATAAGGTAAATGTATGGGCACAAAAAGAAAAAGGCAGAAGCCAACCACCACACCTTGAGATAAATAGGAGGTGGCGTTTTGGGAAAAAAAAACCACTTGGAATGTTATGGATGTTGTTTATCAAACGAGATGTGTGTGTGTATAAATGTACATATCAGTGTGGGCGGACACACACATCTACGCACAGACCTATACACAGACACAAAACCTTGGAAACATAATTTTTCTAACCATTGTAAAATGTCATTCAAATTACATTTTCCATGGGTTTTGGACCCATTTATTGAAGCATATAAAAATGCAACACCTTTTGATTAGCCTGCATGATAAACTATTGACAAAAAAAAATGGGATAAAATTTGTTGAGTATCAAGAACAACTTTTGTCTAATTGGTGGATGATATTGGCAGAATATGGCAAAATTGGGGAGATTATTTTCAACTTCAACAACCATTATAACCAAGTAACTGGAATATGCTGAACTTAGGATCAGCCTTTTAAATTTTGGTGGACTTTTAAAGAGAGGGGATATTTGTTTTAGGTATTCTGTTAATAATTTGAGTGAATGCAATAAGTTGTTTAGACTTTTCATCAACAAAATAAATCTCTTGTCTCACGATTTTTTCTTCCCTACACCTCTGTTGGTTCCACTGCACACAGCGCTCCGTGACGTGATCTAGAAAAACATTCCTAAGCATATTCTGAGATTGAGTGAGTTCTCAGGCCACTGGGAACTCTCAAGCCCATTAATATTTGACCTTATGTTGGCCTTATCTGTCCTTATGATGACTTTGTAGTGTGGTACCGTATTGTTAAAAGATGATTTATCAATGGCATTAACACTAACAACAACAACGCTACAGTGGAAACATTTGGTCCTGAAAACGTAGTGTGATGTTTGGTTCTCAGGTGGAGAGATTTATGTTACTAATTTGCTTCCAGAATACTGTATCATCGATGCAAAATATTATAAAACTACACTATTTCAGATTCATTAGGAAGAAAAGCCTATCTACTTTAATAATTACATCAGGGTTATAATTTCTTTTTTTGAAGTCAGGCAGTGTCTGCTATTTTCTGATACACATGGTGACTTAAAGAGGCTCTGAAAGGAGAGTCAGCTTTCATGATTTGCAGTTTGCATATACAAATAATTCCATTAGTATATGCAAACACATGCTTCTTGGGTGTTTGAAATTTTTCCCTTATATAAATATTCTTGCCTGCTATTTTTGTGTACCCTGATGATTTGTCTAGCAAATTATTTTACACGAAGATTTGTTTCCATCCAGCCTCACTCTTGTTTATTATAAAATCTAGATAGGTGAGGCACAAACTGCTTCGTTTCTATGGGAATTCTCTCTTTAGTCCACAAAGTGGAGGATTTAAATCTTTAATTTCTGTTTCCAAGTCTCCCTGTCTCCGTCACAAACGTGGTCTTTCTTGACACACCCATTTCTCCTGCCATTCCTGAAGTGGGGAAATCTAGCTCTATTTTTCAACTGACCTGTCTCTTTTTTTCACCTTAGAAGACTGGTAGCCGTGAAGTCAGGACATGTACATCTTATAAGTCTCTGGAGGCAACAGGTGTGGAAGAAGCTGTTAAAACACAAGAATTGGGAGTCCTCTGCCATTATTCTGGGAGCAGCCTTGAGTGACATGAGCAGGGCTCGGTATAAACAAGACCAAGGCTAAGATTGAGAGGAACTGTTGAGATTAAGGTTTAGAAGAGAGGTGGTTTAAGAAAAAACTGTCAACCAAGTAACAAGGGACCTAGTTATTTCTCTACTGCCTTTCCTTATGTTCAAGTTCACATCAAATAGTCTGTGTGCTGAATTGTGTCACCAGGGGGTCGAATCCTGTGCGTGGGGGTGGGGGGTTCCCTTCACCTTGAACCTTGCTATGGAATAAAGAAGGCATGACATTTCCTTTTACAGGGTAATAGCATGCAGGAAAAAAAAAAAGAAAAAAACCAACATGTCCACATTTTGAAATGGAAGTTTGTTTTCCCGGGGTCTACAGCTATGGCTCCCTCAAAGGCAGGCAAGTTCATCCCTGTGAAATTCCACAGACATTCCACGGAGTCACAGGTAAATCATTGCTAGGACCCACACAGAAAGCTCCACACGTCAGAATACTGGTATTCTAAAAACCCTGATTTTCGGGCCAGCCAAGTGGCACGGTGGTTAAACGCTGGCTTGGGAAGCCAGCATCCCCGGTTCGGGTCCCACATATGAGGGCCAGTGACACAGCCCTCAAAAAATAAATAAATAAATAAATAAATAAATAAATAAATAAATAAATAAAAACCCTGATTTTCATTTGCTATAACATCACCAGTCCCTTCAGGCCCCTTTTTGGAGAAGAGGTAAACGGAAGTGGGATCACTCAATTAAAAAAAAAAAAAGGCCAAATACGGTGAAGACCAGTACTAGAAAAATCATTCTCCAATTTTGGATGCCCACCTCATCTTTCTCTGCGTGTCTCAGAGACGAGTGACGGGTCCCTTACCTGGGGAAGCCTGCCAGGTAGACGGGTGCTAGGGCATCCTAGGCCCAGGGAGCTCATCACTGCAGTTGAAACCCATTTCTGCTAAAGCCCCGAGACCCTCAGACCTGCCTCAGCGGGACGCGATCTTCCCATGAGACATGGTGCCTACCGAAGGGTGTGGGCTAAGTACCTGTGGATGAAGCACCTTGACCCGCTGTCACATCCTCACCTCACTTAACTGGGGCATACACTGCACTGCCCTCCATGAAATTCTTAGTTAGCAAATTCAGTTCCAAGAAGAAAAGTAACCGAAATGCATTTTAGACACTGTATGGAACACACACACACACACACACACACACACACACACACCCCTAGTACTTCTTGATGAGAATATGGTTAAATTCCAGATTAATATTTGTTTACAATAGATCTTGTCTCTAATACATTTAAACTGAGGAAAGTTAATGAGAAAGAAATATTCTCTTTTAGAGGTGGGGGGAAAATCCAAGTCAGTGCTTTTTCCATCCCTGAATGCGTTTTAAACATTCTGAGGAGAAGGCAGTCAATCAAAGTCCGGCCCCTGGGTTCCCTGAGGCATTTGCCGAGGGCCTGCACCCTGTGACCTAGCTCTCTGCCCTGCTCCCTTCCTGCTCCCAGGGTCCCACTGGGACCTCTTTCAAATACAGCGCGTCCTCCACTGGAGCTTAAAAACTGGGGAGCTGGAATTTCATGTTTAGCTTCTCAACCAAACTAAATACATGTCAGTTTGAAGTTACTGGATGTGTGATGGATGTGTGTAAAAGGAATCAAATTTGGAGTCTTCTTAGTAATGTTGCAATTAAGAGTTACTTTTTCTCTAGATTCGTGATTTTGTTTCTGTGTTGCTAAGGGTGTAGCTCTCACAGGATCTGACACAGGACAACTACATTTAGTAATAGGTACGAGGGCTTTAGGTTGAGTTAGATTTATATTGAAATCATGGCATCCTACCCTAAATATCTGTGTGATCTTGGGCGAGTCACATAACCTCTCTGAGCCTTAATTCTCTCACCTATAAAATGAGGGTAATATGCTTTTGGTGGAGTTGACGGGAAGATTAATCGTTTAATGTACAACAATTAGCACATTTCCGGGGACAGGGTACCATTATTTTGAGATTTTGGTACAGTTTCTAGATGCTTAGAAATAGCCCTCTAGTCACTCATGCTTTCATGACAGCATCCTTCTATTGTGTGATGTATCCATTCATATATTCACACATTCACCCAACAAACACATTTTATTTTTAGTATTGTGCCAGATCCTGTGTGATACTTGGAACAAAAACCAATAAAAGAGTGCTATGATCTGAAATCGTGTCCCCCCTACAATTCATGTTGGGGCTCTAACCCGAAATGTGCCAGTGTTACTATATCTGGAGACAGGGTCTTTAGGAAGTAATTAAGGTTAAATGAGGTCATTAGGGTGGAGTGCTAATAAGCAATGATGTTAAATGTCTTTTCATGAGCTTATTTGCTATCTGCATATCCTCTTCAGTGAAATGTGTTTCCTATTTTTGTTTTCTAATTTTGTTGTTTGGTTTTCTATATTTTGGTTCTGAGATTTTCTTTTTTTATATTCTAAATATAAAATTTTGTTGAATATGTGGTTTGCAACTATATTCTTCCACTATGTAGCTTATCTTTTTTATAATTTAACTAGAATTTTTTGTAGAGTCTAAGTTTCAAGTTTTGATGAGGTCCAATTTATCAATTTTTTCTATTATGTTTAATGCTGTTGATATCAAATCTAAGAAATGCATCCTGAAGATTTTTTTTTCTAAAAAGTTTACCATTTCACATTTTACTAAAGTCTTTTTAATCCAGGGTAATATGTTGGTAGTCTGATTTTCAGTATAACTTACTTAAAATTTTAGGATTGTTCTTATCTATTAGATCCCATTGGGCACCATATACCAATAGTTATATTAACAGTATTTTGAGATGTAATTCTCCTATTTGCAAATTTCCTTGAATCTCACTTCCCTGCTTCTCCCTCCCATGTACAAGCCAAGAGACAGCTCTCATCAGATGATATTTAGATCTTATATTTCCAGCCTCCAGAAGTATGAAAAAATATATTTCTATTGTTTAAGCCACCACATCTGTGATATTATGCTATAGTAGCTTGAGTGAACTAATACAAAGAAAAACTCTAATTCCCTACAGACTTAAAGAAATTACACTTTTTTTGTCATTTATGAGACACTGCAGGATGTTTGATTATTTATGAGTTAATAAAGTGTTTGAGTCCTCAATATACTGGAGGTGATATCTGCTCAAGGAAGAGCTTTATGAATAGGCATGTCAAAGATGTATTTTTTAAAAAAGAGAGAAGTTTATTCTTCCTTTCAATCAAATGACAGTTGTAAACTTGCATTTCCCTTAAAAACCGTCACTGAGTTATCAGTAAATTGTCAATATCTAAACTAGATTTTCAACATGAATGACACTGGAATTCCCATTTCTGGGTTGATGGAGTACACATACGTTTCTCTATTTCCCTTCTTAAGTACAACAATAAAATAAATCTCTGGACATTACTAATAGGACAAACATACAAAGGTTTTGAAATTTTGAAAAGAATTCCATTTACATTGGCATTGAAATCCAAAATAGATATCAATTTAACACAGAAAGTGCAAGATTTGAATACTGAATACTATAAAACATTGTTAAAAGAAATGAAAGAAAACAAAAATAAATGGAAAAACATCTCATGTCTATGAAGCAGTATCTTTAATATTGTTAAGATGGTTGTGCTCTGTGAGCTTACCTACAAATTCAGTGCAAGCAATCCCTCTCAGATCCCAGCTGCATTTTTGCAGTAACTGATAAGCTGATGTTAAAATTGAAGGGATCCTAATTAAAGGAGATACTAACAAATGGAAGAATATACCTTGCTCATAGATTGAAAGGATTAATATTATTAAAATGTCCTTACTATCCGATGCAATATACAAATTCAATACAATCCCTATTAATGTACCATTGAAATTCTTCTTAAAACAAGAACAGCTAATCCTAAAACTTACATGGAAACACAAAAGACCCCAAACAGCTAAAGAAATCTTGAGGAAGAAGAAAGTAGGAGGTATCAAGCTCTCTGACATCAAACTAAACCACAAAGCTACAATAATCAAAATGGCATGATTCTGCATTTAAGCAAACACATAGATCAGTGGACTAGAATAAAGAACCCAGAAATAGATTCTCCTATGACAAAGGAGGACAGGAAACACAATGAGAAAAACACACTCTCTTCAATAAGTGATGCTGGGAAAACTGGACAGATAAATGCAAGAAGAAAATTGGATCACTTTCTTATGCTGTATACAAAAATAAACTCAAAATGGACTAGAGAATTAAATTTGAGGCCAGAAACCATAAAATTTCCCAAAGAAAACATAGGTAGTAAACTTTCTGACATGGTTCTTAGCAATATCTTTTTTTGATATGTTGCCTCTGGCAAGAGCAACAAAAGAAAAACAAATGGGACTACATCAAACTAAAGTTTTTTATACAGTGAAGGAAACCATCAACAAAATATAAAGACAACCTACAAATGGGAGAAAATATTCCCAAATGATACATCCCATAAGGGGTTAATATCCAAAATATATAAGGAACTCATACAACTTAACACACACAAAAGACAAACAATCTAATTTAAAAAAGGGCAGGGGACCTGAATAGTCATTTCTCCAAAGAGGACACACAGATGACCAATAGACATGAAAAGATGCTCGACATCACTAATCATCAGAGAAATGCAAATGAAAACCACAATGAGATGCCACCTCATGCCTGTCAGACTGACATCATCAATAAATCAACAAACAAGTGCTGGCGAGGCTGTGGGGAAAAGGGAGCCCTGCTGCACTGTTGGTGGGACTGCAGATTGGTGCAGCCACTATGGAAATCGGTATGAAGGGTCCTCAAAAAATTAAAAATAGAGCTGCAGTATGTTCCAGCAATTCTACATCTGGGTATTTGTCAGAAGAAAACAAAAACACTGCTTCGAAAAGACATATGACTCCATATGTTCACTGCAGCATTATTTACAATAGCCAAGATATGAAAGCAACCTAAATGTCCACATGAACAGATATAGGAGATGTGACACATACATACAATGGGATATTACTCAGCCATAAAGAAGAATGAAATCTTACTATTTGCGAAAACATGGATGGACCTAGAGGGTATTATGCTAACCGAAATAAGTTTGACAGAGAAAGACCAATACCACATGATTTCAGTTACATGTGGAATATAAAAGGTGAAGTAAATAAACAAACAACACAGAAACAAACTCATAGATTTAGAGAACAAATTTGTGGTCACCAGCTGGAATGAGGGTAGGGGGATGAGTGAAAATCAGGAAGGAATTAAGAAGTACAAATTTCCAGTTATTCAAATAGTCTCAAGGATGTAAAGTACAGCATAGGAAATTAGAGTCAATAATATTATAATAACTATATATGGTGTCACACGGAGGTACTAGACTTACCAGGGTGATCACTTCGTAAGGTATATCGATGTTTAAGTCACTATGTTGTGTACCTGAAACTAATGCAGTGTTGTATGTCAGAAGGTTACATACTGTATGAGTCAATTTATAAAACATTTCTGAAATGACAAAATTATACAAAAAAAGAAACATTTAGAGTGGTTACTAGAGGGGTGTGGAGAGAGTGTGAGCAGGTGGGAAGTAAGTGGGTGTGACTATGAAAGGAAATAAGTATATTTGTGGTGATAGAATTTCTGTATCTTCAATGTATTGATGTTAATATCTTGGTTGTAACATTGTAATATAATTTTGTAAGATGCTACTGTTGGGGGGACCTGGTTAAAGGGTACACACAGGATCTCTTTGTTTTACTTCTTACAACTCTCTATGTGAATTGATAATCATCCCCAAACAAAATATTGAGTTAAAAAATGTGAATGACATTATAAAAACTCATTTTGTACTTCAAGGAGAAACAACGAATTGTGGAATGGGTGGAAGCAATCACTAGATGTGCCATTTACAACGTACTCTGTGTTTTAAACCTCCCATTCCTGTAAAGACATTAGACATAGGATATTAATGAAATCAATCATAATTAATTCCTTCAGTGTTCATACACTCATAGTTTATATTTCCTGAGGAGTTTCAGTCTAATTTGACATTAATAGAGATGGAAAATAGTGAAATAATTCTGAATTTAGAGAATAATGTACACCAGTCCCACAGAATCAGGCTTTTTGTCCCTGAGAGGTACTGTGGCTTTATAAACTGACACGGAGAAGGTCTGACAGCTCATGCGATCAGTCCTTCATCACGATGAATTTCATACGAATTGCATATACATTTTCTGTATGATACCATAATAATAGATATATGTCATTATATGTGTGTCCAAACCTATAGGATGTACAACATCAAGAGTGAACCCTAATGTAAACTGGGGACTTTGGGTGATCAGGATATGTGTCAATGTTAAGTTCATCCTTGTAAAAAAAAAAATCTATTCTGGTAAATGGTAGTGACAATGCACGTGGGGACAGGGGATATATGACAAACCTCTGCACCTTCCCTTCAATTTTGCTGTGGATCTAAAATTACTCTAAAAATATGAAGTTTCCATTAAAAAGAAACCCAATACAACATAAGCAACCAGCAGTAAGAGCCCAGGAATAAACTCTTGCTTTTGTAGTCAGTTTTCTTGACAAAGATGCTAGACAGTGAAACGGAGAAAGGATAAACATGGATACTTTCTTCCCACCACATACAAAACTAATTCAAAAACTGATCATAGGTATAAATGGAAGAGTTGAAGCTATAAAAATCTTAGGAGAAAGTATTGGAGTAAATCTCTGTGACTTTAGCAATGGTTTCTTAGGAACTACATCAAAAGTATAAGGGTAAAAAGAAAAGAAACAAAATTGGACCGCATTCGTTTTCTTTCAACCCTTTGATGGGAAATCTCCTGGACTAGATGTCCAAGCTCATTACATACAAGTTCTTGCCACATAACCTTAAGGACACAATGTAGGTTACCGTTCTGACACTATCTAACAAGGGCTCCTTTCCCTTTAGTTTAAAATAATCTCTTCCCCATTTCCTTATGATCCCCAAGCAGTACCACCTTGAATGTCCCTATTTCTACCAACAGTCTTTTCAGGCCAATTTAGGCATTTTTCAAGATGATATAGAATCCCCCTACCATGTCCTTATTTCCTTCTGGTTCCTCACCAGCAGTAATTAACACCATATTTCTATTAAGAGTTTGTTCAAGGTCAAGAGACCTTATATGCTTTAGACATTGTTAATGGGGATACAAAACGATACAGTCCTAGATTTATTCTCAGGAAAAATGAAAATACATATACCCACCCAAAGATTTGTACATGAAGCTTCTTAGCAGCATTATATACTTATATAATAGCCCAAACTTGAAAAGAATTCAGATGTCCATCATCTCATAAATGGGTAAACAAAATGCAGTATATAGAATTCAGTAATAAAGTGGAATGGAATACTGATATGTGCCACATGAAATTATCAGCTAAATATTTTCAAATAACAGAGTTACTTCACCTTAAGCGAAAAAAATTGCTCATTTGCTTCACCAATTATCAAATTCTCTGTGTGTTCAATGTTGAAATTAGAGAATATGTCAGAGAGCTATATTTCTTTTTACAGTCTAACAAATTATTAATGTTGTAAACTGCTAGAATTTATCTAAATATCAAGATAGCCAGTCCAGGGCTGACATCTTTAAGTGAGTTTCTGAAAGGAGACATAATGTCTACCACAATATATTTTCTTAAATCTAAGAAGTCATCTATTTTAAGATGCACAGTTAATTTATAAGCTACTCAGAAAAAATGCTCCCCATTAAGTTATGACAAAACCTCACTTGTAGGATGCCTTCCAGTGTGAAAAAATGCAACTCTTAATGAGACTTTCATTTATTTTGCATTCCCCGCAAATATATTTTATTGCCAGTATTGCAAATGAGCACCCATTGAGATTGGAGATGATGGTTACTACTGGTTTCAAATGAGTCAAATTGATCAAACTGATAGCAGAGTTTTCCATTTGTAAAACAAACAAATAAACAGGCTTCATTTTAATATCTTTATAATAGGAAGGACCACCTTAATTTACAGTTTCTTTTAAAAGAATGGTCTGTCCTTTTCATCCATCCATCAATCAGTGTAATACTATAAAAATAGGATTTTCAATATGTTACATAAGTGATCCACTCAGTGGAATATATTCACTTGTTATTGGTGATGAAATTATTTAATTACTGTCAACTCTGCTTTAAATATTACTACTAGGGAATCTTGAACACTGGCAGTCAAATGTAATTTATTAATCAATTCCATAGTACCACTCAGCTAAGCATAATTTTACCAATTAAAATAAATTAAATAACTAAACCGAGAAGGGTATATTTGTATCATTCAGAATTTTGACCTTATATAGAGAATCACAATATTGATGGCCAACTAACTAAACTTTTTCTAAAAGAACAAAGCTTTTTTTGTGCAGAATAACTGGCTTTATATTAGTACAATCTCTGAATACTTCGGGACTTCCTCCCTCCCTCTCCCTCTTCCTTCATCCTTTCTTCCTGCTTCTCTCTCTTGCTCTCTCCCTCCATTCTTCCGGTTCCCCTCTTTCTTTCTTTTGCCTAAATAGAGAAGTTGTTTGTTATTTTCCCTGGATACTTGATCTACTGGTGCTTCTTAAAATAATTACAATAAGGACATTTTTACTTATCCTCACAATTTAAAGGGAGATTTAGTCATTCAACTGAGAACTAAGAAGTATCCATTAATCCTTAATTGTATAGCTTAATATAGATTTCAAATTAGTTTATTATTATAGATTTCAAAATAGTTTGTTGTTTTTGCGATGGTAGGGAAACAAATTTATCTTTGCTTTTAGGGGCAGTTGCTATATGAAGAGGACTCTGTGAAATGTACATATTGGATATATACCAAAGAAAAATTTCCACACTGACTTGGTGAGAGATTTAAGATTAATTATAGAGAGACAGACTCTTCATTTATTTTTCTAGGTGATTGGGTAAAGGACACGAGTCTACAGGAGCTGAGCAGGGCTGCTGAGGACAAGACATTGAGGATGTCACTTATTCATAAGATGCCCAGGAGTTGGAACTGACTGAACAGCACGCAATACACACAGGGCAGGTTTTCATGCAATTTCCCACCTCAATAGCAAGGAGGATTTCTAATTGTTTCTTTTATCATTATATGATAAATGAGTTTGGATTGTATGATATATGAGTTTGGATTATATTTATCAACAGTTAATGGCATGACTATGCCATTTTCCATAATTTACAAACTCACTGGTTATATTTATTTATTAGTTTGGGACTAACTAATAGAATAGTTCTATTCTAACTAATAGAATGGGCTAACTGAGTAGAATAGGACAAGGGTGTGATTTCTCAATCAACCAAGTAAATGCAATGAGGAAGATAATACAGCTACTGAACCCCAAGCAGGAATACTGTAAGAATATGGCACCTGGGGGATCGACCTGGCTTGAATGCTATCATAAGAAGCAGAAACATTTTATAAGGATTTCAACATGGCCATTTACTAGTTGTGAGACCTTGCAAAGAGGTCAACACTTAGTAGTTCAATCTTTTCATCAGTATAATAGAAATGACATAATCTTTGTTTGCCCTTATAGGATTGTTTTAAAGCTATAATGTAAATACATCTGTTAAAATAATTTATAATCATTGAAGTTTTCATCTCATATAGTACTTATAAAACACTAAACGTAACAACAATGATAATAATTGGGGAAAGCTGATTATAATTTATTGAATATACTCTAAGTTAGGCTCACATACATCATGGAATTCTGTTCTCCACATTATGTAGAACAAACATTATCAATAACAGATGGAATCAGGAGATGAACCCAGGTTACTTGCATTAAAAGCTAAAAGATGCATTTGAAATGTATTACAAATACTTTCCTACATATTCACTTTTTTAGGAACGGATTTAAGACTATAAGTTGGTAAGGTTTCCTTTCACAGTTGGTGAAGAGTTGAAAGTCATCCCCCTTAATGAATGGCCCTGAGTGGAAGGAAAGGGTAAATGGCCCCAGGATCTGCCTTTCTCTCTGCTGGGCCTTCCGGGGGAAGAACAGGCTAATGATGAGGGGGCCTTGAGGTGGAGTCCAGTAGTTCCTCCTACCAGGACATGGATGCGTGTCAGAGCCAATGGGTTGAGTGGATCATTTGAGAGAGGACATATCTTGACACTGTGTCCTAGATCCCCCCTGCCAAAAAAGGTACCTGAAACATAACCAACCCACGTGTCAAAATGCATATTCAAAGCCCAATTTAAACCTCATCAGCAGGTTAACATTATTTTTCCAAATATCATATAGCCTCCTAGTGCATCCACTGCCACGATTATAAAATACAAAAAGGGCAAGGTGACATAAGCTTGTACCATCAAATTAAGTTGAGTGCCGCTCTTGGACTCATGTCCTGCCCAGTTACTAGCTATTTTCCCCAAAGATGTAAGCAAGAGAATTAAGAGGAAGGCTGAACAGGATCGGAGGGGAGCCACAGATGGTTACGACTGTAAGAGCGAAACGCCACTCCAGACAGAATAGCGGTGTGCAGCTGGAATGCAAGGATGGAGCCACGTGGCTCCCTTCTCCACGTGAGATTTCAGAACAAATACGTGCTTGAGATGCTTCCTGTATGGTCTGGGGCTGCAGCTGTAAGTTTGGGAAGATCATTTGCGCTCTCACGTTTTTATAAACCCAAATTCTTCCCTCTCACTGAAAACTGCTTCTATTGGCCCTGCTAGAATTGGGGGGTGAGGGGAAAGGAGAGAGAGAGAGAGAAAGACAGAGAGAGAGAGAGAGAGAGAGAGAGAGAGAGAGAGAGAGAGAGAGTGAGAGAGAGAAAGAGAGAATTACAACAGCAAAGCGAGAAGAGAGAAAGAGAAGAAGGATTTTTTTTCTTCTATCAGTTTCAGGTGACACAAAGAAGTGCTTTGCCACTGTTTTCTTTATGATGCTGATGAATTTCTTGTTTAACGCATACTGCGTTTTAGTTAAACAGGACAGGAGCATAGAGTTAGTTACAGGCGTTTGCCTCAGAAGCTGTTCCAAAGGCCCTTAATGCCTCAGGGCACAGATATGCTATCAGTGTTCCCTTCGGTAAATAGCCACCAATCTCATCCTCTCTACCCCTTTGCCTTGATTAGAGAGCTCTCTTTGAGAAATTAAGTATGCTCGAGGAAATTCAAAGCAGAGACAGGAGAGAAGGTGGAAGGTGGGGCTTTGGGTTTTTTTTGTCTATTTTTTTTTTTTTTAATTTCAACTGAAACATTCTCGGAAAGGGCTGCAGTATTCATCCTGTCCTTGTGTTTTTAACATAGAGAAAGGCGACATTCTAGATGATGAATTGTGCTCTAAATACCATCTTGCTTCTCCTTATACTCCGATATCTCTAAAGAAAGTCTATGGTGGCTAATAAAATTGCTTTTGTAAATAAATATTTCTTGGTGAAAGCAAAAAAAAAAAAAAAAAGCAAAGGTAAAGATCAGGATAGAAACTGACCATCTGAACACAAATGATATCTCTGGGTTTCCCGCTCTCTCTCCTTCTCTCACTCTTTCGTGCGTGTTATGTACAATCAGCTATAATTGTTTTGAACTCAAAACCCATCGAAAGCTTTGATCATGTTATGAATCTTCATTTAATGACCACTCCAGAATTTATTTATAAGACTGCCTACGTTTTCAATTTTTCACAATTTTGTATAGCACTACATATTATTAGGCGACAACTGAATGGCCTTTCTATTTGGAAAAAAAGAAAGAAAACCCAGCAAAACAAAACCCTCAAACCCAAAATGTGATTTTCAGAGCTTGCAATATGACTTTGGGTTCCATGGGTTCAGTTTATCAACTTGGAGAGAGCAAACAATGGCTCAAGTTTCTATGCGGTTGGGTAGCTGCACTGTTGTCCCCTGGTCCCCTTGCCAGGAAACGGAAACACAAGTGTTTGGCCCATGTGGCACTCATCAGGGGAGACAGAAAAGAGGGACAAGTGAGAATCTCCAGACCAGAGGAACCACGTCGCTGCCTCCAAAAGTGTGTTTCTTTCCTTTACCTGAGCTTGTCATCAGCTATCTCGTCACCAGCAGCACTTTGGCTCAGCCCGGGAGAAAGGTGGCTTCCTGGTGAACGAACTGTGCTAAGTTCCACACTGTCTTTGCTCTGATTTCAGCATATTGACCTTGTCTAAGAAACTGACTGAAGCAGAAACACTGCCCAGAGTTCACAAGAACCATCTCCCAAGAATGTCAGCACTGTGTCAGAATGAGCTATTTGAAAGTTCATTCCTAGGAAAAGATATCTGCGATTTAGATTCTAAAAATGGAAACAGCTGAGTCGCTGCTTAGGTGGGCTGCTTTCATGATGGGTTGCAGAATTGAAGGGAAGACATCTTGCCGCTCGGGACCTGTAAATTCATTCATCCATTTAACAAACGTGAGTCAAAAACAAAACAAAACAAAACAAAACAAAAGTCAGTCAGCCTACTGTGTGCCATGCGCTAGACTTGGCTCTGAGGACAGAGAGATGCAGGCCCCTCCAGCGCTGACTTCTCTTAGTGATAATGGCAGGGATAGGGATGATCAAAGTAACTTTAAAAACTATTTCTTTAATGTCCTCTCTTCCAAATGCCCAAGATCCTTGTGTTTATATCAGGTGCAATTATTTAGAAGAAACATAATCTGAAATGCACGAAAACCTTTTGGAAGCAGATTATAAAACTGAATTTTCAGCAGGCATACCTGGAAAGGGATGTCTGGTGTATGAGTATGTCAAATTTGCAATAACTCCATCAATGTCCACGAAAGCCACTGCACCTTCTCCCTAGGTGACTGTCTACCTCCTAGTCTCTGCATCTTTAGGTCCAAACTTCTGACGCACCCACCCATCTATGAGAAAGCTCCTCTGACTTAGTCTAAACCAGTAGCACCCTGGACAGCAGCTGGGTGCATATTTAATATATTCTGGACTTCCAGCTGGACTGACATTTGGCTTTCTGGGCACTTCATGATAGCAAGCTTTTGTTGATAGGATTTCCACACATGTCACTTTGCCTCACATTTCGTTCGCTAAAACAGGTCAAGTGGCTGTCCCCAAATTCAAAGAAACAGGCCAATGCAACTCTATCAAAGGCATGAAAGAAAGGATGTGAACTGGAATGACAGAAAACAGCTCTAATGACCATCCCGTCTGCCATTCCAGTCACAACATCCAGCTAAACATCGTTTCGCTAGGCAATGTATTGCCTCCTCTTCAAGCCAGACAACCCCAAAGGTCCTAGCCACGGGTCCAGGGTCTCTCTGTGGCTTGGAGTGGTCTGTTCATTGAGGGGGAGGGGGAGTGACAGATGGCAGTCTCATTAGGTGAAATGCAACAGCTCTTAATCTAGACCTGAACGAGAAAGACAGCATAGCTCTCCCCTCAGTACACGATGTGATAAGAGGACATATACGCACAATAACCCCTCCACTTGAGACCCAGCCAACACCGCAATCTTGCTGGCAAAACACTGGCGAGTGCTTTCATTGGCGTGGATGTCACCCCTCCCGATTGCTTCTCTTTTCCATGGTACCCTATGGATCCTAGCTCTACCCCTGGGCTGTCTTCCCTTTTTCCTTATTTTTTGTGGCCACACTGAAGTGGGATGCAGGTCTCTCTTAGAGGCTCAACAGCCTGCTTAGCCCATTTGTCAGCCATAAAGAGTAGAGGTCCAAGCTTCTGTTCGGGTTTCAAAAATGTAGTTTTTTAAAACAACATAAATATTTTCTCTTGAGATAGCTGTAGATTCACATGAAACTGTCAGGAAGATTATAGAGAGATCCTATGTAATCTTTACCCAGTTTTCCGCCATGGTCTCACCTTGCAGAATTACAGTCCAATGGCAGAACCTGGAAATTGAGATTGATATGATCTACTGATCTTATTCAGATTTCACCAGTTTTACATGCACTCATGTGTGTGTGTGTGTGTGTGTGTGGCGTGCCTGTGTGTCGCGTGCATGCGTGCATGTGTGCGTGTGTGTGTGGCGTGCCTGTGTGTGGTGTGCATGCATGCATATGTGTGTGTGTGGCATGCATGTGTGTGTGGCGTGCATGGGTGGGTGCGTGTGTGTGTGGCGTGTGTGCGTGTGTGTGTGTGTGTGTGTGTGTGTGTGTGTGTGTGTGTGTTCAGGCTTAGAACGCTTTATCATTACAGAAATCGTCGGGATGCTCATTTGTAACTAGATCCCTCACCCTGTCCCTAACCACTGAGAACCACTAACCTATGTCTCCATTTCTATAATTCTGTCATTTCAAGAATATTATACAAGTTAAATTTTTACAGTATGCAACCTTTTGGGTTTGGCTTTTCTCACTCAACATAACCCCCTTGGGGTCCACCCAGGTTGTTGCATGTATCAAATATTTGGTGTTTTTTAATTTTGAAGTTGTATTCCATAATATGGATAAACTACAGTTGTTTAATCAATTTTCTATTGAACAGTATTTAGATTGTTTCCAGTTTGGAATTATTATGAATAAAGCAATTGTGAACATTCATTTTTGTATGAACATAAGTTTTCATTTCTCTAGGATAAAAGCCATAGAGTATAATTCCTGGGTCATATGGTAATTATGTATTTAGTTTTATAAGAAATTGCTAACCTGTTTCTCATAGCACCATTTTATATTCCTACCAGTTTCTCAGCATCCTCACCAGCATTTGGTATTTCACTGTTTTTTTTTTTATTTTAGCCATTCTGTTAAATATGTGCTGATAGCTCACTGTAGTTTTAATTTGGATTGCCCTAATGGGTAATTGTCTGTTTATTTATTATCTGCATATCCTCTTCAGTAAAATGTGTCTTCATATTTTTTTCTAATTAGATTGTTTGGTTTTCTGTTGCTCAGCTCTGAGATTTCTTTATATATTCTAAATACGAATGTTTTGTTGAATATGTGGTTTGCAAATATATTCTCCCAGTCTGTAGCTTATCTTTTTGTCCCTTTAATTAGAACCTTTTGTAGAGTCTAAGTTTTGAGTTTTGATGAAGTCCTATTGATCAATTTCTTTTGTTATAGTTAATGCGTTTGACATCAAATCTAAGAAACTCATCCTGAAGATTTTCTCCTTTGTTTTCCTGCAAAGTTTATCATTTTACATGAACTACCATCTTTTAGTCCAGGGTAGTTTGGTTTTCAGTATAAGTCAGTTAAAACTTTAGGATTTTTCTTATCTATTAGATTCCATGTAGCACTATATACAAATAATTATATTAACGGTATTTTGAGATGTAATTCTCATTTTTGCAGATTTCCTTGAATCTCACCTCTCTCCCTCCCTCCCTCCCTCCTTCCCTCCCTCCCTCCCTCCCTCCCTCCCTCCCTCCCTCCCTCCAGCACTTATTCAGTGAATATCTTCTGAACACTGTTCTAAAAATGTGCATGCTGGGTATTTATTGATTTAATATTTACAACCATCCTATGGAAAAGGAGCTATTTTAGCTATTTCTAGTTTTTTTAAAAAAGACTGGAGACCGAGAGAGTTGAAAGAACTGGCTTTAGATGTAAAACCAGCAAATAGTGCAGGCAGACTATGAATTCATACAACGGGACTTCAGAGCCCCCCCTGCCCTGGATAGAATTGGGATGTATAACTATCTATAACAAGATAAATTATACACATCAGTGATATTGTATATAGAGCATTACTAAACCAAATGAAAACAGAGAAGGCTGATTATAACAGATTATCACCCTCGTGGTTTCTCAGATCATCTTTTCTTCCTGTTTACCAAGGTTAATCACAGCCCTTTCTTGCGAGGTACTGCAGGCCAGCGTGGCTGTAGCACTTCCACCTTTCCTGGATGACCATGGCATTGATACAGTATATCCTCAGAGCCTGGAAACAGAAATTGGAACTGAAGTGCTGGGAAGCATGAAAAATGGCAGAGGGACAATGTGCTGTGTCAAAGCTTCCAGTGGCGGGCTGCTGTCAGGATCACTGAACACTATGGGTGGGGAATGCTATGAGCCCAGGACAGAGGCTCCATTGGCTGGAAGGCCTGCCGAGTCCTTGGACCCCTCTGTCCATGGAGTACAGGGGGACAGTCCCAGGATGTCCCAGGTCTGTGCATGGGACCAGCGTCCAGGCCGAGGCGATAGGACAACATCCTGAGGACCACAGCTCACCTGTGTTTAGCCATCCCAGGTGTTGCTTGGTTTTCTAGAAACATTCTAAAACCAACATTTAAGGAAATTTTGCTGTTCCATTTACAGAGCTACCTGAGGGGCTCTCCTTGTTTAGAGTGGAGCCCACAAGTGTGAAACTGGATGTTTTACAATTTTTTGACCTTTTTTTTTTTTTTTTATTGGGGAACCAGTGTGTTTTTTTCCAGGGCACATCAGCTGCAAGTCAAGTCACTGTTTTCAATCTAGTTGTGGAGAGCGCAGCTCACTGGCCCATGTGGGAATCGAACCAGCAACCTTGGTATTATGAGCCCACGCTCTAACCAACTAAGCCACCCAGCTGCCCCTTACAATTTCATATTTGGTTTTGAGGTCTATCTGAAAATTTCTGTCTTCGCCTTTCTGATCTAAAAGCACAGCTTACAACTATAACTCTGCCCTTTTCTGTAAATTTAAAATAGAATCTACTGTCCAATTCGGATCTTCCCATTCCACTGAAAAAAAAGGGGGAAAAAGAAGGTTGAAAAGAATTTTAAAGAGAAATAACTGACCAAGCAACCCAATCCCAGATCCAAACCAACCAATCAACAAATAAAGAAACGTCAGTGCTGATTCCGCTAACTAGATTTCATGCAGCTATTCTCCATGCCTCATGAGGACAATAAAGTTTGAAATATACTAGTCAGCTTTCCTACCAAATTGGCATCCATCCCTGGTGTGGTCCTTTGTTTTGGGTCCCAGCCTGTATACACCTTAGCATTGTACCACCAGCTCTTCATTGTATAATCAGAGATCTTACATCTTGTAGAGATCACTACAGACGCGAAGACATACAAGAGAGTTAAAAACCCTCCAATGCGCCTATTTCCTTTCCCCATAAATCAGAGAATGCTTTCCTACTGAATTTTGCAAGAAGGAAAACAGGCTCCCTTCAGATGATGTGAGGAAGTAATGCTAGATCTCCCTTAAGATTCACTTCGGCTTCTTACAGCTGGATCTTAGTACCTTTTTATATGCAATTTTACTTCATTTAGTCTTTAAGGTTGTGCCTGAGGTTAGTTTAAAAGGTTAGTTAAATGTTAATGGATGTTAATGCTGCAATTAAATTGTTAAATCAATTGAAAACTGTGGCTCCATCTCTATCTGCCTTAGTGCTGGCCCGGGCTGCATTGGCGTATAAATTAAGAGCTGTAAATCTAGTGAAGTCTAATTAGAGACCAAATTTCTCATTTATCTTATTTTCACAGGACTGTAAGCACTGATAGATAATCAACGAAGGGCTACAACTTTTTAACATTAAAAAACTATTTTATCTATTTCAGGATTCAGGTGACTGATTATAATTCCGATTCAATTACTGTAAAAGGTCACATGTGAAATGAAGTCCTTTTAGACACTCCAAGTTTTATTTTACAAGTTTGCATACCACCCATCTCAGCCCCATCCCCAAAAGCAAATATAAATTCAAGATTCAAGACCAAGTTTAGTGGGGTCCAAGAGTACCCTTGGTGCTAAACAGTGTGTTTCATAGACTATTGCATTCACCGAAAGGGGTAAATAAAGATGGATTTGGATGCCTTGTGGCAGCTTCGTCAGGGAGCAAAATTAAGCCTTCCTGGATGTCTAAGGTGAGAATTTTTCATTGTTTCAGGTTGGCTGCTGTCATCTTGCTTTCTCTAAAGTCTGAGAACACTGGTGTATAAAGAGTTCTAATGAGAGGATTTGTCCAGCTTAATCCTTGTCAGCTTACTGTTGTAGAGCTAGTCTGTTGAAATTACTGTGTGTGACTCGACCTGAATTCCACTCTATTTGATCATACTTCAAAAAAATGTTCTTATCGCTGTTCTCTACATGATGGACCTTGATGATGCTATTTAACCATAGTTTTGGAGACAGACATGCTGACATGAAGACATGTTAATTTATACCTAAACTGCAAAGTCAATTGTTGCCTTTCCAAAAAGTAGGAATACTCCTAAGTCTTGATTGGCCAAACTATTCCTTTGGTATTGTTATTATCACTGTAAAGATCTTATGGGGATGGCTGGGTGGCTCAGTTGGTTACAGCACGTGCTCTGAACAACAAGGTTGCCGGTTCAATTCCCACATGGGATGGTGGGCTGTGCCCCTTGTGATTACAGTGAAAATGGCGACTGGACTTGGAGCTGAGCTGCGGCCTCCACAACTAAGATTGAAGACAATTACTTGACTTGGAGCTGATGGGTCCTGGGAAAAACACACTGTTCCCCAATAAAGTTAAAAGAAAAAAAAAGATCTTATGAAAAACGTTATTTTTCTTGAATGCTGATCTCTTTAATAAAACTCTTCTGCCCAGAAAAATACTGCTTTAGAAGAACAAGTTATAAATGGGTGTTCAACTTGAAGGCTTCTAATGAAGACATAAGCCTCGCCCTTCCCTGTGATATGAGTCAAATGTCAGCACTGATTAAGCTGCAGATTGGCTGAGCAGACGCAATGCTCTGAACTTTTGGCTCTCTTGATTTTGTCATGAATTCATATCTCCGAAAACTCCTGATCACAGACTCTAGGAAAAACACCATGTTAGATTGCTCTGAAGCCAATGAAAAAAAAATGTGCTCGTTTCTTCACCTTTAAAGGGGCACTGGTTTCCTGACAGCATGTTGGGTCTTCTTTGCAAGCATTCCAAACTCACTCCCTGGAAGCCAGCTGAACCCAGACCAGCCTGTATTCATGAACTGCTTGCTGTGCCTGCCGGTAGGAGTAGCCCCGAGATCTGAACCAGAGGGCAGGTGGCTTTCCACTGAAGTACTTGGTATGGGACAGGGAGCGCCTCTCTGCCTCTTTCAGCTGGTTGAGCAAAAGCAAAAGCAAAAGGCACCATTTTAGTCTTTTTGGAGGGGTGAGAGCTATCTATCGCTCTGCTTCTGGAAAGATGCTGGGGAATTCTTTGAGTAGGAAAACTAGCATGAGATATTCAATCATCCTGATCACCAATCTTCTGGGAACAGGATTTTTTTTTTTTTAATAAATGTTGACAGCCAGCTATCCACTGAGACTAGACAGACACCCGAAGGCTTTTATTTAATGATCTCTGAAAAATGATCTACAGCTGAAACCTAAAATTCTGCTGTGAAAAATAAATTCTTTTCAATTACAGATGTTTCTTCCATTAAAAATGCAACCCTGTTGCAAGTCCTCCAAGCACCTCTCAGTTGCTGATGGGACAAGGTGCAGCTGGCTGGCAGCGGGCATGTGAGGGAGGCTGGAGAGGTGGGGCCTGAGCAAGGACCCCTCCCCCAGGGGAGAGAAAGGGAACAGGACAAATTTCCAAAGTCTCCGTTTTGGAGGCAACAAGCAGCTAAGTTCCAACCCAGCTCTTTCACACATGCTCTGGGATATTGGGCAAGGTTCCCCACTTGTCTTGGCTGGTGATTTCCCATCTTTTTCTCGGCTCTTCTCCATCCACGTCCCGATGGCTTTGAATCCTATCTGACTGCAGATGTCCAGCAAATGTTTGTATTTTTAGCTCTATTCTGCCTCCCGGTCCCAAAACACCTTTATTCAACAGTTTTATTTTTAAATCCATTCATTCATTCCTGTACTCATTTGTTCGCTCGTTTGTTGAGTGCCAGTGGTATGCCAGGCACTGTACTAGGCCTTAGAAGTTGCGCAGAGAGCAACACAAAATACTGGCCCTTTAGTTTTTATATTCTAGAGAGGGATATAAACAATAGGAAAGTAGAAATCTACCATAATTTCAAAAAAATATATGCTATGGGAAAATTCAAGGCAGAGCAGAAGCTGACTGGACATGCTATTTTGGGGTGATGGGTTGGGGGGCAGAGATCTGCACGAAGTGTGGGAATAGGTCCTTCTCTAAGGCCCTGCAGATGGCACAGGCCGAACACAGCATTGCTAATTTTGTGGCTTCCCTCATCTGCTCTGCCCTCCAAACCTCCTTCTCTCTATTTTGCCCCTCTCAGTCAGTGATACCACTATTTACGTATCGCTTCAAGCCTAGAAACCCAGGAGTCCGTTTTCATTACCTTTTCCCTTTTATCCACCCACTCTGGACGCTATTCCTCAGCATCTGTACTTGACACTGAGAAGTAGGCTAATATTACAGAGGACGAACTGACATCCAGTGGAGCTAAGTGACTTGCCCAGGGTGAGACAGCCAGTCAGTGGTGGGCCCACAATAGAGAGGCAACAACTCAACCCTTCTATGTCTTCATTTGCTTCTCTGTACAACGGGGAGAGTGACACTAGCTTCCTCAAAAGATTCTTTGATGGTAAAATGAGTTTTTAGGTTTAGAACACTAAGAATACATCATAAGTGCTAGACAGCTGATTTTAGTTATTATGACTATAATTACTACCATAAGTAATGGACTTATTTATCTTTATAGTCCCTGCAGTGACCAGAAAAAAGTGCCTTGTATATAGTAGCTGTTCAGTAAAAGCCAGCTGGAGTGAAATCCAATCCTGCCTTTGAATCCTATCTGACTGCAGATGTCCCTTCTTTGAGGAGCAAAAAAAAAATGGATCAATCAGAATCAAGGTCAAAGCCATGGCCAATTGATACACAGGTTAAGAAGAGATAGTGAGAAGGGTCTGTGAGGGAGAGGAAAATCAGGAGGCCGGTCCGCCAGGCGCAAAAGTGCTGAAAAGGAGTTGCATTAAATAATGAGTCCTTATTGGTGCCTGATGAATAAATGAATAACACGTCTGCTGCTTCATGCCTACCTGAGATACACGCTCAGCACCCTTACTAGTTGTTAGGTAATAGTATGCAATCAGTTACAGGCCGACATTACATAAAACCCCACAAGTTGTATGTCTAGGTAAAGTCTTTACATAGGGTATGACGTGGTTTATTTGACGACTTAGTGGTTTCCCTTTAACTTGGGCGATTAAAAAAGCTCATGTTGGGGCCAGCGGGGTGGCGAGTTGGTTAAGAGCTGGCTTGGGATGCCAGCTCTGAGCAGCAGGGCCCCGGTTCAGATCCCACATGAGGGCCAGTGAAGCTGCGCCCTCTACAGCTAAGATGGTGCACAACAGCTCGGCCTGGAGCTGGGCTGCCATGAGTTGCCCATGACAGTGTAGGCTGCAGTGGGGCTGGCTGGCAGCTGGTGTGAGCTTTTGTGAGCTGCCCGTCAGCCGCCGTGAGTGGCCGTCCAATGGCCGGTGACCGATGTGCTTCACCCGGGAAGAGCACAATGATGATACCAACATGGGCTAATGAAGCAATGTCCTCCACAACTAGACTGAAGAACAAAGGGACAGCAACTTGTCTGTCCCTCTTTCCTGATTCCCCAGTAAAATCTTTAAAAAACAAAACAAAAAAAACACAAAACAAAAAAACTCATGTTTGAAACATACCTGGCATAGGAGACGTTGGTATGTTTCAGAAACATGGCATAGTATCCACCTCCATCTCTCCACTAGTAACCATAAGATAAAATGACTACACACCTATTGCTGGCCATCTTTCTATTGTGTAACCAGAGGTCTATTGGACAACCCAGAAATGTTCCTGTGGGTCTCTAGTTTTCTATCTCCCCACATGGTCTTTGTGACCTGTGGGTCTCTAGTTTTCTATCTCCCCACATGGTCTTTGTTATCTCTGTGACTTCGGAACAGAGATGAAAACCTAAAATATAATTGCGATCGACCTTGCTCATTAGAAATATCACACACATATTTATTGTTTGGAAAGAGAATAAAAGTGTGTTTGAACATTTTTGGTTTGGCCTTTCATCATGCTTGCATGGGGACATCGCTGTATGCTCCCATGTTTGTCATCTTTCCTGAGTGCTCAGTAGCATGTTCCAAAATTGAGAGGAAGAACCCAAATTTCCTCAAAGCATTTAAGGAGTGGCAGAAGACGCGGTCGGAAAAAACTCGACCCCAAGAAGAGCCACCTTGACAGCAGCCCTGAAAGAGGTGACACGGAGAACCCCATTACTTTTATGGGCTTGACCTGATCCCTCATAAAACTTTCCTTTGCGATTTCTCAGGATAATGTGAATCCTGGAAACACCCAGAAAGGGAAATGAAACCCTTCCGGCTTGTATTTAAACCCGACCCCAAAGCATGTATGTTTATTGGCCTCATAAACCCAATGCAACTGTAGCAGTCATGAATCAGGATCGGGGGCTGTGACAAAGGGTCATTTGTCATTGGTGATGACACACTGTTCTCGCCTACATCATCATGGGCTATGGCTGGCCATCCCTGCCCACAGACGTGCACCAGCCCCTTCAGGGACCAGCAGACACGTGGTCTGTCCTGGAAGTTCACTGGGACGCTGTTGGACACCAAAGATAACACGTGGCATTTCGAGAGCCAGTTTTGTAAAGGAGGGATGTACTGAGCAACTAAAGAACGGGGCGATGAGAAATCAGGCCCTAGTTCTTAGGTCTCATTTCTCTTTAAAATTATTTCTTTTTTGGGGGGGTTACAATTGACTTTCAATATTATTTGATATTCATTTCAGGTGTACAAGCATTGTGGTTGGGTATTTATATAATTTGTGCAGTGAACTCCCCAATTAGTCTAGTACCCAATTGACACTATACAGTTATGACAATATTATTGACCATATTCCCTATGTGGTACTTTACATCCCCATGACTATTTTGTAACT
The DNA here is from genome assembly GCA_033961575.1 of Aselliscus stoliczkanus. NCBI lineage: Eukaryota > Metazoa > Chordata > Mammalia > Chiroptera > Hipposideridae > Aselliscus > Aselliscus stoliczkanus. Next base: position 30,351,780 of record CM066741.1, read on the forward strand.
GCCAATTTGTCCTTCTTAATCCCTTCACCTTTTTTCGGGCACCCTGACCCCCTCCCATCTGGCGACCATCAGTTTGTCCCCTTTTTCTATGAACCTGGTTCTGTTTTGTTTCTTTGGGTTTTTTTTTTTTTTTTTTTTTTTTTTTAGGTTCCACATATCAGTGAGATCATATGGTATTTGTCTTTCTCAGTCTGACTTATTTCCCTTAGCATCACCCTCTCTAGGTCCATCCACGCTGTGGCAAATGGTAAGATTCCACTCTTTTTTGAGGAGGCTCAAGTTCATGGGCTTTGTTTTCAATTCAGCAGTTCTGCCCTAGGATGTTAGAGAGTCCTATGGATTTGGTTTGGGAATTTGAATTTATCGATAATATTAAAGTTCTTTTCTTTCTTTCCTTCCCTTCTGGTTTTCTAAAAAGTATGTCTAGAAGGAAGTGGGGAGCGGGTGGGGGTGGGGGTCTTGGAGAATTGCAGCAGCCCAAGGTTAGCTCACTACATCCAGGGACTCATCATTAGCCCACCACCCCATTATTGGAGTACAGGGGGGCACAGTGGGCATCAGACAGGAGACAGGAGCCTCGAGAGGTGACCCCCTTCTTAAAGGCTGGTCAGTCTGCCCACCTTCCTGGCAAGGCAACCCATCATGGCTCCCTCAGAGAAGGGTCTGAAGTGAGGCGCTGAGCATTTCCCTTTCACCCTTCATGCCTGGTGCGAACCGGCCCCACCCCCACCCCCCTCCATCCCCTCACGGCAGCCCAGGCCAAGTTTGTTGCTTGCAGCAGAAAAGACTCAAACATTTTTCGTAGTGATCTGACTGTTTTCAAACAGGCTGGGCTCCTATGAGCCTCCCCAGCTGTGACTAATAGCACAGAGAAGCTTCTCGGGCCTGCGGGCTTCAGACAGGCAGGCTCTGGGGGAAACACGAGAAAGCCATTAACTAACCACAGTGTTATCTCGATGGAGAAACGAGCTAGGGACGCCTAATGAACTAGCCTGAACGGTTCAAACTGAGTGCGCCTCTGGGAGCTGCTTCTAGACAAACAGTGTGACAGATCGATGCTTGGTTCCTGTATCAAGAGAAAAGGTTATTCGCTCCTCTGAGGAATTAGAGGATTCGGATATCTCTATGATATGCTTTCTCTCCTTCACAAATTGTTAACTTTTCTTAGTAGAGTCCAGTAGAAGTGGAAAGTGGGTGGGACAGCACGCTGAAACGTACTGGTTTGAAAGTTCATTAATGGACAGGATTCTGCTGTAAGACGGAAGAGCGTTTCTTCTCACCCTTTCTAAATCATGGCTCATTTTTTGTTGTTGGTCTTGCTCCACGCAACTTAGATATTTCAAATGAAATCATCCAGCCTTCAATTCCTGTGCCTCTGACTGACAGGAGGTCAAGGTTCAGCAGGCAGAGCTCGTCTTTTTAGTTAAAACGTCCCTATGTGGCTGCTAGGCAGAGATTTTCAAAAGGTGACGTAGGTTTCTTAGCCAAATCCTCCAAACTGTTCATTTTCTAGGAAGCTTACCTGCATCAGTGATCATTGTGAAGGGTTTCTTGATATGAAGCGATGTGGAATATAAAATTCTTATCATGTCCCTCAGTAATGGCTGAGACTGGAGTGTGCTTTATAAGTATTACCCTCAAGTGTGGCCGAGGGGAATGCCAATTGTACCCTGGCACAGAATTCGCCTAGGATTCCAGAATTTAAGACAGAAAAAGAGAGAGAGGAGGAAGGAGAGAAGCAAGGAGGGATGGAAGAAGGAAGGGAGGGAGGGAGGGAGGGAGGAAGAGAGAGAGAGAGAGGAGAAAAGGGAACAGAAGGAAACCAGTGAAGTTTAGATCTCTGCCCCAGTTCAGGAAACTACTGTTTAGGTCATACTCACAATTGAATCTTGTTTATATTTATTTTTACTTTTATTTGAATTGGGTCACACAATGTGTGTGTGTGTGTGTGTGTGTGTGTGTGTGTGTGTGTGTTCATTTTCTATCAGCTGTGTATCCTCATCTGATGGTAATTTGGGAATCTGGTTTAATAAACAAACTTGAAGGCAAACTATCTGTCCTCCTGGCATCTCACTAGCTCCCAGATTTCCAAGTGTTCTCTGGAACTACCATCTAATTGGAGTTCCTCGACTGTGAAAGGCAGCTATTTATGGGAAAGATCTGCACAGAGCAGGCCTCTTCGCTGCTTCTGAACTATCTACATGCCGGCCTGCTGAGCAAAGCTAAGTCTTGGGCAGCAGTATAATATGCAGTTAATATTTCTGTGAAAATGTATTCCTTCCAAGCCTCAAGATGTGCATACTTGGACCCAGAAATCCCAATTTTTCTAAGAAAATAATCAAGGATATATGTTGAACTTTACCTACAGGAATATTTATTGTAGCAGCAGTGATGCTAAAATATGCTTTTCCAAACTACTTATGTCCCTATCCATGTTAGAGCATCACTGTCTTGCAAAGTTCCTTTTTTTTTTCATTGAGTACCATGTACTTGCTAAGCAAAGATGTTCTTATTAAATAAAAAATGGGAAATTTAAGTAAATCTCATGTGAATCATTTTAATGTACTAGTCTGCTCCGTCTGCCATTAACAAAATACCACAGACTGAGTGGCTGAAACAACAGAAATTCTTTCACACAAGTCTGGAGTTAGGAGGTCCAAGACGAAGGTGCTGGCAGCACAGTGTTCACTCAGAGGCCTCCTGGCTGGCAGGTGGCCATCACCTTGCTGTGTATTCATATCACTTCTTTGTGTGTGGGGGGAGAGGGCGAGAGGGAGAGGAGGAAAGACACAGAGAGGGAGAATCTGAGAGAGAGGGAGATGGGGACGGAGAGGGGAGGGAGAAAAACAGAGGGAGAAGACATTTCTTTGGTGTCTCTTCTTATAAAGACACTAATGCTATCAGATCAGGGCCCCACCCTCATGGCTTCATTTAACCTTAATTATTTCCTTCTCCACATACAGCCACACTGAGAGTTAGGGCTCCAGCATATGAATCTGGGGGCAGACAAGTATTCAGTCCATAATATAGTTACCTAGTGGGTGGAAGTTTTTCTTAATGAGAATGTTTTAGATAAATATTTCACTGAGTCTCAAACAAGACTGTTTAATTAGGCCAAAGACGCTTCACACTGTAGCCTGAAGACCGCTCTCCTTGTTCCCTTGCGTGAGTCAGAGGGTCCGAGGTCCACCCTTAACTGGACATGTGACCGGAAACAAGGCCCATGACCTTTCTGGACCTTTATGCCTCCATCTTTAAAGAGAGGGGGTTAAACCAGATGTCTCCTCAAGTTTCTTTTAGCTCTGAATTTCGTGCATCTGGGGCTGTTTCTTGTAGCTCAAGGTTCTCACACCTGTGATATGACTGTCAGAAATCTCATAATAAAATATCGTACAAAATTTATAGGTATCCAAATTGCCTGTACAAATAATTTACGCACATGGACTTATTGCCTCACCGGGTTCATTTATACAAACTCTTCTGGATTATTGTAATATTCAACAGAATCAACTACGTAGGGTTCTCTTTAATGCCATCCTTGAAGTTGGAAGCCAATGGAATGAAATACAACTCAAATTTAAAGGAGAAATTGGATCCATATTTGGAATTTCAGCAAAAACAGGAACCAGGAGGAACATTCCAGGAAAATAATGTAATTCATTTTTATGGGTAGAATATTAGCAAGCATATTTCAAACTCTGAGCCTTCTTAATGCTTTTTGTATTCATATTTATTGCCTGGCAATTTCCTCCAAATATCCCGTAAAACAAAGACAGTTTTGTCTGCCTGTTCCCACAACCGATTACATAAACAAGTTGGGAAGGACACAAAAGGAAAAAGGGGAAAATATAAATATCGGATTTTGTGTCAACAGGTCTGTAAAAATCTCAGAGGTTAGAGGGTATCAACTTTGGTTTGACTCCAGGGTTATTCTTCAGTCAGCTGGATTTATAAATGAACAAACTGTTGATGGGTTTGTTGGATAAGTTGAAACCATCAGCCTCAAAAGAGGCTGTAATTCAGGAGTGAGTGAAATCCCCTTCGTCAAGTTTTGAAAATGCTCCAAGATTCTTAGAGACCAAAAGTTTCAATTCCAGTGTTTGGTATTTTAATAGGTAATTACTTTAAAAGATGCTCATTAAACGATTTCCATTAATAGACCCACTGGGTATAGATGGCTCAACTCTCCAAGGCTTTCTTGGTGTGTCTTTTCAGGTAGCATTTAAAAATATTTCATAAATGTTTTTTTCCATCCTTGCTGCATCCCCTGGCTGGCTGGAACATCATCAAAATTCTTATCCCAAAACCAGTGTAATTTAAGCTACACTAGACTAAGTTGGATTTTAAGAAAATAAGTCAGACTTAATGAGGGTAAAAAAACACAGCGCTTCCATAATGGGGGAAATACAATCATTTTAAGGATGAGGAAACGTCTAGAAACAATGCTCTCAACATAAAGCTATTTCCCAAAGAAGATGAACCTGGACAATTATCCAGACAAATGAGGCTGGATTGGTAACCAATTTGGAGAGGCCCAGGCAGAAGCAGAAAATTTGTAATTAAATATTTGATTATCCTGTCTCTGTAGCTTCCATTTTACATATAATTGTCAGCTATCTTTTTTTTTTTTTTTTTGAGGGCAGTGTCACCGGCCCTCATATGTGGGACCCGAACCGGGGCCACTGGCATCCCAAGCCAGCTCTTAACCACTGTGCCACTCAGCCGGCCCGCCAGCTATCGTTTTGATTTTGTAGTTTCCAAAACTACTCATGTATTCCCTGCCAACCCGATAGAGTGGGGATTCGGAGGAAGATTGGGGCTTTGCCCTGAGACATAAGTGGATTCAGGCACCCCACATCGTGTGCCTGCCAACGCCATTCAACCTTAAATGACTTCCCAACTATCTTTATATTATTCTATTATATTTTTGTCACTGACATTTACTATTAGCTGATTATTTTCTTGTTTGCTTGTTTGGTTCCTGTGTTTGCCCACTAACATGTACATCTTGTGAAAGCAAGGTTCTTTTCTGCCTTGGTTAGCTCTGTCCCCAAGAACTGGAACAGTACCTGGTACGTAGAAGTTTCTCACGCAAATTCGATACACGAATACTGAATGCACGACTATGAATGAACGAACTGGAGTCACCTTGTCTCGTTTGGGGGTAGCATTGCCTAACTCCGAGCTACCCTGACCACACAGCAGGAAAAGTCCAGTTATAAATGGTTTCTCTACGAAGTACCCAGGAAATATTCGTTCTTTTCCTTCCCCCTTTATTGTATATTTTCCGATTGCAGTTAATAAGCAAAATGAAAGTTTTCACGGGTTGAGCCTTTGATTTCTTCTCTTTTCCTTAATATGAAAAGGCTAAACACACCTCTAAGAAATACATGTGCCTGGAAGTTAAGTTCTTTATTCTCGACAAACTCCCACCCACTTCCTTTCCACAAAACATTTGTGAGGATTTTGTGATTTTTATTTTCTCCAGTGTCTGTCTGTCTGTCTGTCTGTCTGTCTGTCTGTCTGTCTCTCTCTCTCTCTCTGGTTCTGTTTACACAAGAGAGAGATACCTTTTGAGTTCGTGTTTACGTGTGTTGTTTTCTTAGTCTGTCCTCCTCCTTCTCCTCTTCCTTTTTTTTTTTTTTTTTTTCCTAAGAGAAGATAATCAGGTTCTCATGTTACTGCTAAGTGTTCTCGCGGATGGAAAAAGGTTGCCACATGAGGTCATTGCTGTGTGGATGAACTTGTAGGCCCTGACAGATCAGAGAGCATCTAAGGGAAATATTATAGGGGCCATCGAGGCCGCTTCAAATTTCCTGATTGCATATATTAAAACAGGATAAGCTCCAATTACTGGAGTCCTCGCTTCAGTATAATGGACAATTGCAGCTGCATGGGGATTCTCATCTCTCCTGAGCAGCCTAGTTTATCTGAAAATATGAAAATACAGTTCACTATCTATAGTTGGCAATCCAGAGAGCTAAGGAGTCGGGCCGTATCATTTGGATCATTTGGGGCAAGCCAAAAAAAAAAAAAAGGTTTTTTAAAGAGTTCAATTTAGGCTTGTAGCTTTTCACCCAGTCCAGCGCAGACCTGAAATGCATAGCTTCGGATTTCTTTTTCCTGGTGATGAGTTAGATAAGATACGGAAACTTAGCCTTAATGGCTTTCAACCTTTGTATCTGTGGCCATTTACAAATGTGAATGCTTTCCTGACCTCAAGGCCCAGTGGCTTCAGGAGCTGTCACAAGTGGGGACTTCCAGCTCCAACAACAGCGGACTCATGCAAAAAGTTTCCCACCGTCTGCACAAGGAGTTGCACTAGCAGACAGATGCTTAGCACAGCTGTCTCCTTACACGGCCATCTTGGGGGACAGTGATTAATGAACCCACTTGGGCCGCATGGAGCCCAGTTCAGTGATCCATAATTCCAGCACAGGTATTGATGTGAAACTAATGAGAAATTTGATGCTCAAATTTGAATGTTTATTCCAATTACCAACCCACAGATCCATTTTTCCCCCCCAAAGCTTAAAGCATTAACCTTTTGTTAGGGACGAGCGACGTCAAACTCTGGCGTTATGCTGCCTGTTAGAACTTGCAGACTGAAGGGGTTGGGTTTGTTTTGACAAATGGTACTCCTTCCATACACTAGCTTTCTTCAAATATTATGTTTTCAGCCAAGGGAGGAAGGGAAGTGCCTGTCACAGCGGCAGCCACTTAGCACTAAGCACACGGATGTGATTGAAACGTCCTCCCAAACCCAGTTAATATGGCCCTAGACTGAAGATGGCTCCGTATAGAGTCCAGAACCAGGGTCCTGAGATGCTAGCTTTTCTCTGTGCTGACCAGACAATGCACAGCCCTGACTCTCTCCCTGTAAGAGACCATAAGTAACCTTTCTCTGGGGGAAGGGCACACATGGCCAAGATTGAAAAAAGCATAAAATAAGAGATTCACTTAGAAGACTGAAGATATCCAAGCCAGGGAAGAGAAGACCATGAAGGGGTGGCCACAAATTTACCGCGGGTCTGCAACATGCTTACAGTATGTCAAACATTTATTGACCATCCCTGTCTGGCATCCATGGCACACTGTTAATCCAATAAAGCTCCCTTTTATACCACCAGGGCAAGACTGATGTCCCACAGCCTTCAATGGGGAGATGGAGGAAGTGCGGCCAGCCAATCGGAATCAGCAGGACCTATTTATGTCCCGGTCCAGAGTGGAAGGGATCAGTGTCAACCTGATCCCCTCCTTGGGGTGTCTGCACACGTAGCAGCTTGTAAGCGAGGCCTTGCCTGCCTCACCCTGTGTTTCCCAGCTTTCCCCTCAGCCTACGTTTTCTCCACCTGACAGTTTACATCTTTTAATTAATATTTTTATTTTTCAATTACAGTGGACATGCAATATTATATTAGTCTCAGGTGTACCACATAGTGATTAGGCATTTCTATAACGTACAAAGCGATCCCCCGCTTAAGTCCAGTAGCCATCTGACACCATATGTAGGAATGACAATATCAGCGACTATATTCCCTATGCTGCACTTCACATCCTGACATTTTTACATTTTCGCTTCTGTGGTTGCTTATCTCCTCCCTCTATGCCCAATCCAGAAGTGAGTCCCACAGGGGAAAGGCTTCATTGGTCCTGTTCACCTCTGTACCCCCAGCCACTAGATGGGTGCCTGCCTCACAGTGGGAAAATGGCTGAATAAATAAATGAAAGGATGATTTAATTAAATATGAGTAGGGCTGTCCTGTGGGAAAATAACTAGCTCTGCTCTATGCAGCCCTTTAGTCTGGGGTTAGCTCAAGTGGTTCAAGTTTTGGAGGGTTGATTTGGGCAAAGTAGAAGGAAGAAGTTCATATGAGGTGCATCAAACACGAAAACAGGCTGCTTCATGACACGTGTGGTTCTTTCAGAGCAAAGGACTCAGAGACCATCAGTCAGGAGAATGATGGGCAATTAGAAGGGGACTCATGAATCATCCAGAAATAAGACCTGACCACCTCTGAGGGCCCTTCCAAATGTCATGTGACATACCAATTCCTTCAGACATTGAAGGTCATGGTTAAAGATCTATGCTGTTTCACGAAAGCCATAATGCCATGTCCACAGGCTTAGAGGAGGTTGTCACGAGATTTAAGAGATTGTCCCTTTTGGGAGAATGCTAAGAATATTCTTATCACCATTCTTATTAGGGTTTACTAATGGAAGCATGAGGGTGCTTTTGGTAACATCTGGCCAGGAAATGATTGAGGTTACCACAATATGTAAACTCTATCTTCCAAGCAAGGATATCCCCAAAAAGCTGCTAACTATTTCAGGCTATTCGAATCTCCTTTAGGAAATGGGAACTTTATTGCGTGAAACGGGGCCGTGGTGTGAGGAAAGAGTTAAATGTTCTTCCAGGAGAGCCTGACTTTAAGCCAGGATATGGCATTAAGCACAGAGAAAATTGGGCCCAATAATCCGTTTAGACTCTTTGAGGTGCTGAGCTGACATTTTGATATCCTGCAAGTTGGCAAGTCGGCGTTTCATAGTTTATCTTCAAATTTCACATTTGAAAAGTCGTATTTCCCACTTCCAAAAAGACTACCTGCAACCACCTTAAGCCGTATCTATTCAATAAAGGGAGAATTTAATGTCCTAAATTTTGTGGAAAAAGGGACCTCATTTCTGCCTAAAACCTATGCTATGTCACAATAGTCACAGCATTTCATAAGGACAGTAAATCATGAAAAGATAGCAAGGTGGAAGGTATTACATAGTGCTTCTTAAAATAAAAGTTTAAGATATGGCTTGAGGTATCAGTTTTAAAATCAGTTGGGGCTATTTTCTGTGGTTTGATTATAATGTCAAAACATAATGATTTTTGTCTGCCCTTAATCAGACCCCCCAAAAATCCGAATTTATTGAGAACGTTTCCCGACTGGGATTTCCAAATATAATTGAACGACAGTTTTGAAATCTAACTAGTGTGCTGTGATAGCTGAAGGGAGATAAGTCAGGGTGTGGGTGGAAAGGAGAGAAAGCCTGAAAATTATTGTAGACACACGTGATAATCATGACACAAGCGGTAACGTCAGGTGTGTGAGTCGCCCATACATTCGTGTGCTTCCCTTATCATGGAGACATCCTATTCTCCTAAAGGCTTTCCCATTCCTCAGCCTGTTTGCTTCTCCTATAGCTCCATCAATATCCATCATTTCTCCTTCATGCGACCCAACACAAGTCGAATTACCTGTCCTATGTCACCATGAGGACTGGGCTCGGGGCATCACATTTAAATATCCCTTCAGCCTTATGTAAAGTGGGAGCTCAATAAGATTTGTCACATGTAGGAATTATTCTTGAGGCTGTCTTTCAATATTCCCACTGCATCGATTCGCCAGCCTGAGCTCAATCACCCCAACTACGGGAACGCACGCTCTGGGTGGCCTATGGCTTGCTGGGACACGCAAGACTCTAATTTCCCATAATCCAGAGACCTTCAGTACACACAGAAACGGAATGTAACAAAACTTCTCAGTACGATACTTAGCAGCTATGGTCTCTTACAAGAAGTTCCAAGAGCTGCTTGGCAGCCTAAGGACACTCATCCATCATTGGCTCATAAGTCAGGTCCTTGGTGAGGCAACACAACTGCCTCCATTTTGCGATGGGGAAAGTTGAGGCTTCTTCCAGAACTTGCCAGGGACACTGATGTCGTGCGGTTATTTTGCTGCCTCTGCTCATTAACCGACATGTAAGCATCTGAGGAAGTAATGAAAGCACACAGCTCCGTGCGTCTGTTGCAGAGACAATCCTCTACCTGACAACAGGAATAGAATTTTCTAGCCACTTTTATGTTCTACGTTTCCTGTATTAAGCAATGATGGTCTGCCTCAACAGCAGACCTTAGCAGCAGAACCATCTAGTATGTGCAAAAGCTTACACACCACTATATGCACTCTCTTCCCTCAAAACAATGAGATTGGATGACAATAGAAGTTTCTAGCTGCAATGCCACCAATATTCTCAGTGTCTTGTAAGTTGTTTACTTCTGAAGAGATGCTCTCTCTTATTTCTATTTGCTATATTTCTTCTGCCTAACGTGTCTGTGTCTGCGTGTAGTGTTTCAGGGTTTGAGAGGCTCCCCTCCCCTCATCTTTGTAGTGTGTGTGTGAGCGTACACACACACACACACACACACACACACACACACACACACACTCCGCGATACAGCGACTGACCCCTGCTTTGGTCCCGGCCCCTCTGGGCACCCAGCGGGGTCTCTCTCTGAGGGGTTTCGGTGCACCAGCAGGCATGTGGAACCTGTGTGCTGGCGTTTGGCCTGAGCACTTGAAAGTGAGCGCCCTGGAGATGGGCCGACCTTGCTGGCCTGGCAGCCAGAAGGGAACGGGTGGGGGGCACCTCACGGGGTGCTCTGCCGTGGCCGCTTTGAGGCTGTTCACTTCAGTGGCTCTGCCTTAACTGTTCCCTTGGATTCTCTACTGACCACTGGAGAAGGGGGTTAGAGGCGTGCACCCCTTCACCTTGACTTCTCTTAGGCCAGCAAAGCCGGGGAGGGAAGACAAAAGGAGGGCTGGATGACATCACAAGGGCCCTGGGTGCTAGTGCCACAGGGGTAATTACTGCGTCCGCAAGCACCGGGCGAGCATCCGCCGACAGCCACCAGATGTCTGTTGACACAGCACGTGCTACTTCTCAGGGGCAGGGCCTTTTTAAGTTGCTGCTCCTTTCTGTCCCTGTGGGTCGGGAACCTTGCTCCCACAACATGCCGTTTAGAAGTCGTGTCCTCTCAAAAGGCAGATGACTACACTGATTTTTTAATTATGGATACATTTCAGAAAAATCAATGATCGGAATGCCCTTTGTCTGGTGGTATATGAGGGTAGAATTAGGTAAGCGTATGCTTACCATGGAGCTATATACTTAATGTTTTTAATAAAGCAAATACATACTTAGTGTTATTTTTCTTTGGCTTTAGAAATCCTATCAGTGCTTCAAAGATACCTTTTAGGAGGTTTCAAAGATTAACTATTCTCCTTCGGATGAAGGATCAAATACCTTGCATTTCACATTGGACAATGGAAGGCCACGTTGCCTTTAAGTGTTTCAGAGGCGAGTTCAATTCTGAAGGGGAAGTTTTCCATTCGAGCTGTATGAACAAAGGTAAGTTTGTATACTGGCGGGCAGGCCCAGGGGACTTCGGCTAAGAGACATGAAATGATTGTGGTGTCATTAAACCACCTCCGCAGGCTCTTCAGCCACTCGCCTCTGTCCCCGGTGTTCTCTGCTCCCCGGGGGAAAAAGTCTGGCCCTGGTCAAGCGGACGCGGATCAAATGAAGTCGGGATGAATGTGTGCACCGACCTCTAGGGGCCTCCAGGATGGTAAAAAAAAAAATAGACAATGCAGAGGAAGCGCTTTGAAATCTGTGAGATGCGATTGCTGTCACAATTATGATCTTTCGGCCCATAAGGAGTGTTTGTGGTGAGTTTGCTTTCGTTCCGCTCTGAGCTGGAGAAAGTCACCACCGGGGTGGGACCTACCTAGCTCTCTCATCTTCCTGCTTCTTTTGAGGTCGAATATGTCAAAATGACAAAATCCGTTTTCGTTTAAATAGTCTGAGAGAAGTGGCTGTTTCTACAACACATTCGATTCAGAAATTGATGAAACTATTACATTACAGCTGTGATGAACTGATACTGATTTATAATAGAAAGAAAAAAACACACGAGACACCAAAAGTCTTTTTCTCTTACATGTGATTCGTAAAATCCCTGCTACCAGGGACACTGGCTTATGTTGTGCGTAAAATGGGGTATATCCTCAGAGGTAACGGTGCCCCTCATAAGCTGAGGAGGGGACCCAGGTTTTAGAGTTCTGAGGTGGAATTGTCAGGCTAGCTTGCCCAAAGGAGAGATAAGGTGGGAGCTCTCTTCCTTAGCAGATGGAATATCCTTAATATGGGTGAAAATGAAGTGGTGGTAGCCTACAGACCCTGCCCAGTCCAAACATATTAGTGCTTGGGTCTAGTTATACACCAGGAGAAATCCCCAGCTAACAGCCCAGTTCCCCAATTTCTCAGTAACATCTGGCCCATTTTCCCTTGTGGCTGGCGGTGGAAACCATGTGAAATCCTAGTAATTCCCACTAGGAAACCAGGAGGCACCGGGTAGTATGCAAATGGGAATTTTCAGTGGGGTTTGTTTTTATTACCACATTGGAACTTGGGGTTTGGTAATACGCAAGGACTAACATGGCAAGGACAACTTCTACACACAGCTCTGGGAGAGCGTGTTTTACAAATTTTCCTTTCCCTGAAAAAAAAAAAATGTTCCTTTTGATTTACAGAGTTTGGTGTCTGGGAGGCTGTCTTTCGGAGAGAAAGTGGGGAGGAGATGAAAACGGGTTTCTCACTTTTTCCCAAACATGCCCCTTGAGTATTAAGACCCACCGTTTTCCGAGTAGGTTCATTTATGGCATTGAACCCAGACCACAATCTACAAAATTGGCCTGATTATTTCCATTTAAAGGATGACGTACATGAGGCTCTGAATGGATTCACACAAACACACGAAACTTCAGACACGCACACCTTTCTTTCTTCCTGGACAAAATACAGCTTCACAAATGGGACTTCAGTGGCACCCTCCCCTCCTGTCCACGCGTGACATTGTCTTAACCTTTTCAGAATTTGGAGGTTCCAGCAATGTAGGGAGGGAGAAGGGCCCCGGTCAGGTCCCCTGGGCCTGGGCTGCAAGATTTTCTAATCGCCACCCACACAACATTGGCTCTGATGCTGCGCGTCTAGCAAAGGGGGTGTCTTTGTAACCGTTTATTCTCAAGGTTGGTGGCCTGGAGTCAGGGCTTATCTGTAAGTTAGTGCTTAGGAGCGAATGGGGCCAGATCAATACCGTATTCCTTTCAGACCTCTCTAAACCCAGCGGGGGAAGCCACTCACCCCCGTGTAGCTCCCTGCACCCTCCTGCCACAGATCAATACCCCGACAGCGCCAGCTTTGTTCCTCCCCCAGCTCTAAGATGTTCGGCTTGCTCTACATGATTGCTTAAAGGCCTGCGTTCCCTCCGCCCTGGATGACAACACCGCCCCCCCTCCTGGGCCCCACCACTGGCACTGTAATTGCCTTGACATGAAATAGCAGCGCAAACCCGGGATCTGGGCTTCGCGGGGTTTTATCTTTTTCTGAACATCTCTATTAGGAAAAGGTGTCGATTTGGCTTTAATGTGTAGCTGGAGCTTTCACACGAACCTACACTTATTTCCACTGGCTTGCGGAGCCCACTGCGATGATTTTACCTATGGGGATCATAGAGGGGGCTGTTTCAGGGGAGAGGAAGATATAAACTCCTGAGCTCAAGCATATTAGCTTAAACTTTATGCAGCTTGAAGCCCATTATATCTACCCCATACTGCCACAGCAATTGTCTTTAGAGGGGCTCTGCGTCTTATTTACTCTTGAAGCGATGCTGGGTAAAATGAAATATTTATTTTTCCGCTTTTGGCCAACATTGCATTAAGTGGTAAATAACACAGAGACTCGGCAGATGCCATTTCTCCAAATCTTATTTTTTGTTATTGCTGCGTGCTAAGCATCTCCCTCTAAAAAAAAAAAAAAAAATACAAAACAAAAATGAAATACAAAACCCTAAAACAAAAACAAAGCACAAAACACCAAAAGAGCCATAACAGAAAAACAATTAAACTATATATTAAAATATGTAAAATACATGATAGCGTTTAACAGGAAAGTATATATGAAAACCCACTACTTGGCCTGAAGAATTCCAGGGAAGCTCTCCGGTGGCATTTCATGGCTCCCAGCACACCACCAAGCACAGCACCCAGTTTTCTCAGGCCCGTGCCCCTGTCCTGGGTCCTGAACCCCCTTCCGCCACTTCGCCCTTCCCCTCAGATGCACAGCACTCTCTGCCTCTGGTTCCCCAAAACCCTCCCCACCCCTCCAGGCCCATCTCAGCCCCTCTGGGAGCCTCTGAAAATGGTCTGACCCCGTGGTTAAAAGGGAACCTGCCAAGACATCGGTTATGAGCCAGGTGATAGGACCTTTGCAGCCAAGAGCAGATGCACTGCCCAAGCTGGCCAATTACTTGTTTTGTTTTTTTTTCTAAAAATGATAATTGGGGTAATAAATATTGCTATTTATTAACTGACTAACTGATCCATGAGTGGTCAAGGTCATCCTTAACAGTCTTATTCTCTCGCTGGCACAGCAGGATGTTTTTAAGAAGGGCAGGGAGGGGAGGGGCTGCATACCTTGACTGGCACCTTTCTTGGAGCTTGTCTTAGAGAACTCAGCGCCTACTGGCGACCACGTGCTGAGGAGCGCTATGTGTCCAGAGCATGCAGGCCATTCCCCGATAGATCGTTTGTATTCATGGGGTCATCCCCAGGCTCAGTGCTGTACCTTACACATATCATCAGGCACAGAATTAGTGGAAGTCACCCTTTAACAGAGACCAAGCATGTCCTGTGGCCTGTCCATGCACCATGAATATGAAAAAAAAAAAAAGAAGAGGAAACATACCAGAGGGAAGTCTTTCCAAATAGCTCCAGTATTGCAAACTAATTAGATAAATTGTCACTTCTTATGGCAGATACACCAGGCAGAGTTGCTTTAGCTAGAAGCTTACTTTAATTTACTACTCGGTCCTTTTCAGGTTGAATATTTAAGCGCAGCTCCTGAATACAATTGGTCTGCTAAGATGTATAATTAAAAAGTCCAGCTGAAATATTCTGATGTTTTCAGCTTGTACCTATATAGCCGAGAAAGGAAATCAGCGTGTCAGACACTTGACTGTCTTAAGGGGAAAAAAAGAATTGGTTTTCCTTGCTGAAAACACTCAGGGTGACAGCCGCATAGCAACGTAATGCTGTGAAATACAACACATAACATATATAATGTGCAGAGACAAGACCGAAAGAGACAGAATGGGACAGAGTACATTATTTCTCCTGCATTCATGCAATTTGATTCGACTGAATTAATATGCATTTTCGAGTCCATTGCATTACTACTATAGAAGTTACAAGCACATGTACAAGATTTTATGAAACTTATTTAAAAAGCATTTGCCTGAGATATTGAGGTAGACAAAGAAAGCACAGAGAGGACAAAACTCATTATACGCGAGAAAACAGGTTGCTGATGAACAGTGGAGCTATGGCAGTGTAGAAAGTTGAAAGAAATGACAATTGAAGCTTTCAATTGTTAATGTAATATATTTTGAACAAAGAAAAGAATTGGTTTCATCCTTCCTTCCCCTCTCCCTCCTTTCTCTTCTCTCCTTCCTCCCTCCCTCCCTTCCTCCTTTACTTCCTTCCTAATTTTTCCTTCCTTCCTTCCTTCCTTCCTTCCTTCCTTCCTTCCTTCCTTCCTTCCTTCCTTCCTTCCTTCCTTCTTTCCTTCTTTCCTTCCCTGTCTGTCAATTTCTCTCTCTCTTTCCCCCCTTTGATTTCTATAAGAAGAGTTATCAAATGCCTCAATTTGGGCATCCACGTGACATGATGGGAAAAACGACTGAACTGGCTAGTACCTTGCTAGCACCTTGGGAATCTGTTCATTTTGATGGTAATTTTCTCTTTAGTATTGCTGTGATCACTGGAACTGTCCACCCAGTAATCCACTTCAGCTTGATGAGAACATGCGGCATGAACTTTTTTTTAGCTTGAAGAATGAAACGTACCATACCAAGGGAAGAACTATTGGAATCTTCGTTTCCTCAAGTCCCTCATATTTCTTGCCTGCCATTTATAACTATTACTACTCATTGAGCATCCATTATTTCTAGGCACAGATTTCTAACATTGCTGTGGATGGCTAAATAGCACTACTAGCTGTGCTTCATTGCTTAGGAGACTGTTTGCAGCACAGTCTTAGGATTTTCATTTTCATTCTTTCCCCCAATTTACCAGTTTATTAATTCTTATGATAGTAATGGCATGGTTTTTGCACTTAATATTTAGTTTTTGGTATTTTGAAGCCCATAAAACCAAGCTGTCTTAAACCAGACTTTATTAATCCAAAGGACCTAAGTTCTGGAGAAAAATGAATCCAACAATCAAACTGTTCACCTAAGCAGACAAATGTCAGTGTTTGATGAGACCTTGCCATAGAGGCCCACATGCAGTCTTCAGGTGTTTTTCCTACTTCCTAAAGTTATGTAAGAGCAAAGTTTACACAAAACTTTGTTTTGAGAGAAAAAATTAAACTTACAGAATTTTGTAAAAACTGTACAATGAAACGACAATAACTAGTACCAGGGACCCAGAGTTTGGTCAAACTTCACAGGATAAGGGCATGGTGCTTCACAATCGTGCTCTCATTTCTGGCTTCAGTTATACATTGAGGGGTCCCCAGGTTATCCCCACTTTTGATCAGCTATCCTCAAACCTGGAGGTTCCCACAAGCTGCTCAGGTTTGATAATCTGCTAGACTGAGTCACCGAAGTCAGAGAGTTCTCTTCTTACGATGAGTTTTATTACAGCGAAAGGACACGGATCCAAAAGAGCCAAAGGGGAAAACATACAGTGCAAGGTTCTGGGAGAGTACAAATATGAACGTCTCTGGGGACATGTCACCCTCTGGCACATCAATGTGTGACAAACACAAGTACTGCCAACCACTGAAGCTTGCCCAAGCTTTAATGTCCGTTGTTTTTATTGGGGCTTCATTGAATAGGTGTGATCAATGGAATTGTTGGCTTTATGTCAAAATCCAGCCCCACTCTCCTCCCCAAAGTTTGGGCAGATGCCACTTGGCTCAGAGCCCTAACCCCATAATCACGTGGTTGGTCTTTCCAGCTCCATCATCTTCCATCTTGAGTAATCTTATCAGCATAAACTACCTAGGGGCTCACCATGAGTCATCTAATTAATATAAACTATCAGATATGATCCAAGGAACCCTGTGAATCACAAAGACAGATAGATATTCCTAAATACAGGAAATTCCAAGTGTTTAGAGCCTACTTCCTAGGACCCAGGGACACAGGCCAGCCAAATTTTTTACTATGCATAACTATTATTATTTTGCTAAACCATGATAACATATGGTACAAACTTTTAAGTGTTTCCACATGGATCTCTTGTAAGAAGAAGGATATTCTCATAAAAGAGGACATCGTCTACAGTACAATTACTAAACTAAGGAAATTGAACACAAATAGAACAGTATTATTCAATATAGAGTCCAAATTAAATTTTCTGCAGTGATCTCAATTTGTTTTCCCTATCGATTCAGGTGCCAATCTAGAATCACACATTTCACTGAGTTATGTCTCACGACTCTTTTTAAACAGAAATGCTTCCGTAGTTTAATTCTTTTCTCTCTTGACACCCAGAGTTGGGAAGAGTCTAGGGCAGACGTTTCACTTTAAAAGTCCCCTATTTTGGGGTTGTCTAATTGTTTCCTCATGATTTGATTCTTGCTGTGCATTTTTCTGGCAGGAACACTCTGGAAGTTTCATTGTGCCCTCAGTGAGTGGTATCAGGAGGTACATGACACTGTGGCTTGGGCTGTTTACATACAATTTTCCTATTGTAACGATCTCTTTTGTGACTTTGTGGTGAGGGAGAAATCTATGTGGCAAGCTTTTGAGACTATATAGATAATCCTCAACAAAATATCATACAATAGATTTAGTATCTATTGATGATTCTTGCCTATATGAATGTTGGTTACGTACTATTCTACCATAAAAAAGAACATTTCCTTCAATCCTTGGTTTCAAATGACCCATTCCCAATGTACCATCTCTTGCCTCTGGAAGCCTGATTGACGCAGGTACCAATACAGGTGTCAGCTCAGCTCACATGATGACATCATGTCACAGAGCAGTTAAATAGCCAAGGCAGTTTCCAAATACATGAAGAGATGCCTTCCAAACAAGCGATCCTTTAAACACACTGTCCGGCTTCCAAATACCCAACAGCTGGAAATAGATACAGTGGGCAGCCAGACAGATATACAGCTATTGGACAGACCCCAATGCATTTTCATAATCAAGTTTCTCAGGCAAGGTTTTCCTGGGCCCAGGTGAAGAGGATTTTGAGTGATTCCTTGGAATGTCTCATAGTGTCTCATAATGATTGCATTTATTGATTTATTTTTGGTCCAGTATTAGAGACATGAAGAACTCAGCAGCTTTCACTACATAGTGAAGAAAATTTGTGTTGGGGATTTAAAGGGGAAAAAAAGGAATTGGGGAGTTTTAAGAGAGAAGGAATTAAAGAGGAGGCAGAACCCCCTGGGTACATGTAGATAATGTGAGACAAAGTCAGTTATCCCAGACTTAGTGAAAACTGGGGGGTTAAGGCCCTCCACTCCCCCTGTGTGCATCCTGAGTGATAGGACATGTAATCTGAGACATAAAGGGTCACGAGGCAGGAAAGGACAGGGGACCATGGCTGGAATAACTGGAGGCCACAGGAAGGATGGAACCAGGGTTCCCTACACACAGGCAGGTGCAATCCAAGGTTTTACTGTATGCTTCATACTAAGACGCTAAACTGCCCCTAGGGAAGATTCTCACTGCTAACAATTCACCTAAGCAAAGGCCCTTTGGGCTGAAGGAGTCATCTCAGGTGAGCTCTTTGCAGATCAGCCTGATGTGTTTTCTCCTTCGACGCCCGGGCTGTCAAATTTCACACGGGTGTCAGACAAGGTGAACAATCTTGTAAACTGTTCATCTGCTTGAAATAATGACAGCAGTAATCTGATCGGGTTTGCCAGACTGTCGCCATGTGAACTGGACAGTGGCTTCTGCTAAAATTGTGTGACACAGTCAGACAAGTGTGTGATTATGACACACTGGATGGTCATGCCACGTGGGTAATGGAGCCAACCCGGTGCTGTGTGAGAAGTCCACACCTACCAGCTTTACACCCGTTTGCAGTAATCGGCATACGCGTATGCTTGAACCTGTCATCAGGTCCCTTATTTCCTTCTAGACTATGCCAGTCAGATTCCTTCAGCTATGCTCAAGTGTATTTATCAATGCTGACCCCTCTCTGAAGGTATTCCCACCAGAGTTATTTCTAGGCCATGCTGAGAAAGCTACTCCCTAACAAAGGAGGATGGCGACAGACTTTTTAGAGTGGCGGAGAAGGGTTATATTTAGACTGTGTTTGATAGAGTAGGGATTGAATCTTTCTGTCCTCCTTGTACACGAGCCAATTTTCCTCTTAAATGCTTTACACATACCACACAGTCCTCCTTGATACTCAAACCTGAGTCATGAGGACAGTTTGAGAATAGTAAGACACTAAAATCATTTCAATTTAGGGAAATCTATCTTGGACAGCTGTTCATATGCAAGCTGGCTCAAATATCTACTGTGTCTAAAAGATGACAAATTGGGACATGTCATTTGAACTCTCCATGAAAGTAGACCAAGAACGAATAGATCCATAATTACAAAGGCGTTGTCATGAGATTTTTTTCTTCTAATAGATTCCTTTCCTCAGAAAAAATTACAATTATTGAAACTTAATTAGAGTCAGGGTTGGGACATACCAGCTTTACTTAAATTATGGCCAACCTTAATAAACTGTTTAGGATCTTATCTTTTTTTCTCTTTTTATTTTTTTTAAAGAGGAAAGACAAAACATTTGATCAAAACAGGTAGAAAAAACATTGGTAAAAGAAAATGGAAGTCTCATTAGTGTAAGGTGATTTTCAGACAATCCTCATTTTAAAATAATTTCAAAGAAACCATTTTCTAAAATTTATCTCTGGCGCAGAGAAATAAAAAGAAAGGCTGCTAAGAGAACTGGTTGGTCAAATTTGAGAAAACTGGATAGATGCTGGTCTTATGAGGAGCAAGCTAAAAGGTGAGATATGAGCAACCATCCCAGTGTGCAAACAAAAATATGAAAAATGCGGCTCTGCACAGTCTAAAGGTATGATGTCACTGCTGAGGAAAGTTCTGGAAGTAATGAAAAGGGAAGCAAAACTCCTAAGTGTCACAGAAATGAACCGTGTTGGGTAACTTTCATTTACTTCCTGGGTTATTGTTTTGGGGCCCTCTTAGCTCGTCTTCCTTTTACCCCATCTACCTCTGCTCCATTCTCTGAGCTCTACAGTGAATTCATCTTCTAGCCCCTCTTCTGCATCTGACCCAATGCCTTGACAGGTTTCAATAGGTCCCGGGTTTTGTGGATACGTATTTGAACTCCTTTGCATAGAATGTAAATTTTCCGTGATGTGGCCATCTGCCATAGCTTCATGCCAATCCCACCCCTAACAACCACGCCTGCCACGCATCACTTATTGTTAAGTTTCCAGTCTCCTTCAATATCTGGCTTGATCATCACTCCTGCAGACTTTCTTTGACTGTCACCTCCCCTTTCACCACTGCAAAATAGTATTGGTCACTCCCAACCCTTGTGCCAAAATTGAGTGTGCACATGTAAGTGTCAATATGGGAAAAAACATGTTGAGATGCAATTTTTGCACAATAGACTAGAACCTTCCCAGAGCAGACACCCTGTTGTCATGCCCCAGGTAACATGTAAGGTGAAAGAGAATTAAACGTGTGTTAAGCCACTAAGATTTGGGGGTTAGAAAATGACAAATTTCTCCCAATCGATCTGTGGACGCAATATATGTCCTATCAAAATTACAGCATATATTTGTAAAAATTGACAAGCCTTTTCTAAAATGGGTACGAAAATGTGAAGGACCCAGGACAAAACAAGTTTTGGAAAAGAACAAAATTGGAGGACTTGTATTTTCTAATTTCACAGCATGCTCTAAAGCCACAATGATTGACATAATATGGTTCTGAAATAAGTATATGAATTCAGATCAATGCAACAGAATTGAGAAGATGGACATTCATCCTTACAGGCGTGGTCAGGTGACTTGTGACAAAGCTGTCTGGGCTGTTCCATGGGGAAGCAATGTCTTTTCAACAAACAATTTTGAGATAACTGGATAGGCATATGCAAGAGAGTGAATTTAAGCCCTTCCCTAATGGCATTCGCAAAACGAAATCCAAAACGAATCAAGGACCTAACTATAAGTGCTAACACGAGAGAATGTCCAGGAGAAAAATGCAGGAGCAAACCTCACAGGCCTTGTAGAGAAGGCCCCCACACCCATTCGTTCCTCCCTCACAGGCCCCAGCCCAAGGCCTCAGTGAGCCTCGGCAGCTGTTGGCTTTGGGAAAGTGGGCAGAGGAAGGGGAGGGAGCCATGTTTCTGCCCCGACGTTTCAGAGTCATATCCTCCCATTTCTCACTGACAGCGTCACTGCGCAGAAAAAAACACCCAGCCATTTATCAACATGAGCAAACTTTTCCAAAAATATTTAGTTTGCTCTATTAAAATTGGCAACACCGTAAAGAATAAAATGCAACTCATTATCTTCAGACCTTAAGTCTTAATTCTTTAAAAATCCTCCCTGATGCATATATGCTGTATGAATAATTTCACGGCTCTTTCACTTTGACCTTTGACTACATTAAACAAAGCAATCATAAGATTTACAAATGAGAAACAGAAGAAATATATAATGATTAAAATGTAAAATACATAATGGAACCTTTCATCCTCAAAATGAATGTTTTGCTAATTTGATCTCACAAGTATATTGATTAAATGCATTTTATAACTAAGGAATATAGGACAATCTAATTAATATGTGTCTGAAATAAAGATATTCATAACAATGATTTCTAGATCATACGTGTTAATGCAAAATTCTTCAATTCATTTAGTAATTGGGTCTCACTGTTAGCAAACATTTTAAATGGTATTTTCCATATGTGTTTGTAAAAACATTTATACTTGCCACTGGAAATATTTTTCTTTTTGCAGGTAAATTTAAAATAATTTTTGCATCCTCTGTTTTGTTCATCTTTACTGTCTTAATCATTGATGCTGATGGTGTTTTTAATTTTCTGTCAGAGGTGTGGATATTGTCAAGGACCTACCAGACACGAAGACCGGAACTAAACAGATGCGCATTGCTAAACATATATAACTAAATGAATAGAAAGTCTTAGATGAAATTTTATTACTCTCTGAGTTCTTTATGGATGTTTAGAGTGTCTTATATGCTTTGGTATTCAAAGAGACTGGACCATAGGAGGCACTCAGAAGATATCGAAACTCATTAATTGACCACTTAATAATTTATAACATCACTCTACAGTTTTAACTTATTTATATAATTTAATTTTTGTCGTTTATAAAGCAAATGCAATATCAATGAAATAACCTTTGGAAATGCATATGTAAAATAAAGCGCACGTTACTCAAGTTTACACAATCCAAAAATTAGCAGTGATTGATTTAATGTAAATATGGATATTTTTATCTATGTACATCTCTTGTTTCTAAAATAATTATTTTTTGTATCTAAAATTTAATATATATATTATATTATAATACCACACCTAATGTAATCATTTCTCTATTGTGGGCCATTTAGGTAGTTTTTTTTTTTTCCTGTTATACATAGTACGGCGATAAACATGTTGTATATATCTTTATCTATATCTTGAGTATTTCTTGGTGAATGGTTCTTAGAAGCGAGATAAATACGTCATAGTATTATATACTTCTTTAGATCTCATGAGAGATGTTGCCAAATAGTAATGGTTCTTAGATAAATTGAGGATAATGTTATTTACATTGGCTGTTTCAGAGAGAAGAATTTGAAACAGAGTTTGTAATTTAGTCATGGAGAGGTCAGTCTTCATAAAGATGGAGATTTGAAAAAAAAAAAAAAGATGGAGATTTGAAGAATCAGAGTCACCTGGAAAACCAATCAGACTCCCAGAAGACTGAGTTTTATTCCTCTGTCATTTGCCTGTGGGGGGGGTCTACTCTCCAGATGGCCCCTCCCACTTTTATACGACACCTCACCTCCGGACCCCAGGTCTTGCTGCCGCTGTCACTAGCAGTGCAGTTTATGGAGTGTTTGCTGTCTTCCTCCCTCATCTTGGTTCTATTTTACAAACCTCTATTCTGAACGTATTCTTTTTTTTTTTTTTGAGGGCAGTGTCACTGGCCCTCATATGTGGGACCCGAACCAGGGGCCGCTGGCTTCCCAAGCCAGCGCTTAACCACCGTGCCACTTGGCCAGCCCTGAACGTATTCTTTTTAACCTCTCTTAGAAAGGGTCACGAGCTTGTCCCGAGTTACGTAAGTAGAAGTCATTCGCAGCTGGCTGTTTGCCTTGTTCCAAGCATGGCAGTGCTTTTAGCTGGTATTTCCATCACCCATGAATACTGGTCCCTCTATTACTCACACTTTACCCATCACTGGTGCCCAACAGTGTGAAGCCCAATCGTCCTCACCAATACCTCTGCTCTGTGTCTTCCTGCCATCAAAAAGATCCTGAGATACTATTGCCCGTGGTGTGGACATGGTAGATATACATCATCGACCTTCTAAGCTGTTCATCAGTTGTATGTATTTTATTCCACTCAATCTGTTAACATACCGGGGGTGCCAAAAATAGATATATACACATGACTTGTATTCATAATTGTTATCGATATGTATTGAGTATTAGAATTTTAACACAGTTTTTTTCCCTTCTTAAAATGTGTGTCCATTTTTTTGGCCCCTCGGTATATTGACAAGGCATGTGGCTAAGTCATTATCTGTGGAGAGCCCGTGCCCTCCTTGTCAGAGAACAGGGCAGTTTAACAGAATGTTCAAAGCAAATGTGGGTTTCTTGTGGAATCGAAAGAAAAACTCAGCACTTCTGACAAGATCAGGAGATTAAAAAAAATATCAGTGAAGGGAGGTTGGGGGCATTTCTGATATAAATGTGAATACACCCTTTCAGTTTGGGGAGAGTTCATGTCTAAAGATTTTGATATGGAAGTTGTTTAGACTGAGAGTGCTAAGCTCCTTGCACCTAAGCACAATTTCAGGGGCAACGTGAGTGCTGACCACTGAGTTTAAATCGAAGTGCACACTTTGCTATTTCGTATAGTGATGGCCTTCGTTGAAGAACCAGCATGGGGGACGTATTAATCTCAATCTAACGGACACAGAATGCCATTGAAATAAACTCTGTGTAAGGAACCACACATAACCTTATGATTTACGTTGTCCATGTTTTTTTTCTTACAAATATGTATTTGATGAGGAAACCCCTAGATAATGATCCTATTAAAGAGAACTGAAATTGCGTTGTTGACTTGCCCTGTTCATCAGAATATGAAAATAATTAGGTTTTTGAGTCTGTACAATGACTAACACAAGGTTTCCTGACTGTCCCAAGGGCAGTACGACATTGCAGCCAGTCTACTTAGCAAAGCTGGCTGTTTCCGCGGCACCATTTTGCTTTCTATTTATGGGTATAATCTGGGCATAACTCTCTGCTCCCACGCAATGTATGGGGAAGAAACACGCATTTTCTATTTTATAAAGAGAACCCATGGGAGACTGGATGAAAAATCACATCCTCAAAGGAATAATGGCTCATCCCAGAGAATATAATGCCCAAGTATTTTAACCCACAAATATTTTGACTTTTTTTTTCTTCGCTAGCAAGAACATGAGGGCATGTGAGAGAATCTTTACGATGAGTTTGTTGAGGAGCTGTGAGTGGGGACAAGCACAGGTGTCCTTCTCAGGCCCCAGTCTAAGTGCCCTCCCTCCAATCTGGGAGCATCTCCGCGCCCATTAAGGTGCTCATTAGCGGTGGGTGACCTCACAAGGTGGAAGGCGGTACTGCGATTTCTGCGCGTCTCAGGCCCTGTGTTTACTCCTGGGGGGATGCACACGCGCGGGCTTCCAGAAACACACTCTCAAAAGGGACCACTGTTCACACGCAGATCAGAAGCAGGCTTCCATTAGACAGCTCCCTGCGACATGCGGTTCCCGCAATGAGAAGGGGTTTCCATACATGGGACTTTTCTTTTCTTTTTTTTTTTTTTTTCCCATCAGGAAAATCAGTTTATTCTGGCTCTAAGTGAAGCACTTCCCCAGTTCAAAACGTGGTCTCAAATGGCACAGACAGTTTCAAGTTGTGATGTTTGTGTGTGTGTTTACTGTGAAAGATGATGAAGTCATGAACTTTTTCTTTTACTACTGCCATTTTACTGGCGAAAAGGTCTCGCCTGCCTTTAGCTCTGGCTTTTTCGGGTACAATTTCTGCCACAATTTAGGTCATGTGATGGGAAACCCGGCATCACTGTTCTGGATGGTAAAGAAAAGTTTAAATATATGCTGGATAACGTGGTGGAAACTGAGAAGTTGACTTGCTTTTGTTTGTCATAGCAGTTTGATTTCTGCTGAGGGTGACCATAATGGTGGAATTTTAATTCTTTTTATGTGAAAATTCTCTTTCTCTCTCTTCATATATACAGAGTGCCAAAAAAATGTATATTCATTTTAACAAAAGAAAACTGTATTAAAATTGTAATAATATACACCGATAATAAAAGATGAATATAAGTCACGTGTGACTTCTGCAGTGACAAGAGGTGCTCAGAGTGGTTCCCATCAGCGTCCAGACACTTCTGATGACAGCGAACTACCACTTGAGCAACGCTGACCAAAGTGTCCACTTGGATACATTTTTTTGGCACCCCCATATATATGCGCGCTTTTGCAATAGTCCTGAATATCTTACCCTAAGTGTCATTAAATCAGTTTTTTAACCAAAAGCAAATGCTACACAATTAAACATTTACTGTTTTTATGCATATTGAATGGAATAACATTTTTCATTAAAGTACATTGTTTGTGTAAGCACATAAAAGTAGATTAGGGGCCGGCCGAGTGGCGCGGAGGTTAAGCGTTGGCTTGGGAAGCCAGCGGCCCTGGTTTGGGTCCCACATATGAGGGCCAGTGACACTGCCCTCAAAAAAACAAAACAAAAAAGGAGATTAGAATCAGGAACTATGGACTGGGGCTCAGTATTATCTCTGTTGTGTTGGTTATCAGGAACAGTCATAGAAAAAAGGGAGCACCAAATGTCGGCCTTTCTTCCAATCTATGAGTATGTCGCCATTTCCCCTACACTCATTTGGGAAATTAACAAGAGAAAACTCATTTTAAAACCTTTCTTTTTTTTTTTTTTTTAAAAAAAAGGGAATCCATTACAAACTTTGCATATTTTCACTGATTTTATGTCCACCTACATAGCAAAGTACTTTTTGTGACTCACTTGGGGGAAAAAAATCGCCTTGACCCTCACTTTGAGTCACTTGCTTAATAGAAGTTGGCTCAAGACATTGTAAATGTGGTTTAGCCACAAGTTAATTAAGTTTGACACCGTTGCTGGGAGGTGGCAAGGGTGAAAAGAGAATTATAAAGTTAGTACTTTGATACCAGTGGGATTTCCTTTTGTCAAAAAAATATGTAAAAGTTATAACCTTACATTATGGAATTAATTTGCATGAAGCCAGGATAAGTTGGTTTGAAATCTCAGTTCTTCACACCTCTCTGATCTTTTGTACACATTCTCTGTGCCATTTCATTCCCTGGCTTTTCAATTAAAACCAAATATTTAAAAAGACACACACACACACACACACACACACACACACACACACACACACACACACAGACACACACACACACGTCCCAAAAGGAAAGGGCCCAAATCTTAACCAGCAAATGCTGCCAAATGTCCCCAAAATTGGAAAGCAGCACATATTACCTAATAAATTAAATGGAAGTTTCTTAAAGTACCACACCAGAAAAATCAAGAAAAGGCATCAGAAGAGTTTTAGGGATTTTCAGATGATATTTAGTAGATTCCATTCAAGCACAAGAGATTGAAATGGTGTTTTCAAACTGAGTTTGCAGCAGTGAAGTAAATGATCCTTTAAAAAGTATCCCTCCCATTATATGGACATATAGTATTCCTGGGTGCAGCATTGTATAAATGTAAATGAAATTGTCCCCTGGCCGAGTGGTAGATGGGGAAATAGGCGGCAGGGGAGCAAGGGTACCGCTGTTTGCAGGAAGCTAGCCGGTCTGCAGGGCTTGTGAGGTGGGAATTGTTTGTTTAGGGGGCATTCCTTTTGAGATGCTGCTCACACACCCCATTTTTGGTGGGAACCCCTTTCTTACTGTGACATTTCTCCTTGGTTACATTCAGGACACTTGTGTCAGCAGTGCAAGGGTTTGGGAATCACAGCTCAAACATTAATAAAGGGATTTGGTGAAAATCATGACAAAACTCCTCCAACATGTACTAACGAGTTCCAAAAGTGTCAGTGTACTTGGATGGGTGGGAGGGGGAGAGAGGGAAGGAGGGAGGGAGAGAGAGAGGGAGAGAGGGAGGGAAGGAGGGAGGGAGGGAGGGAAGGAAGGAGGGAAGGAGAGAGAGGAAACAGTGGAGAGAAACAAACTGACTGGATTACCCTTTGGGTTTCCTAAGCACCATCAAGCCCACCTCACTCACTGAAGATCTATTATTCCTCATCTGTAATTCCAAACTCCAAAATGCTGCAAAACCACAAGTTTTGTTTCTCCATAGTTTAGAGTCAGATAGGCAATTATGCATTTCAGAAATTCCTGGTCCTTGATGTGACCTGTTAATTTCTTGGGCTGTGTTTCTGTCCCAAACCATCGATTTGATGAAAATTTGTTGGAAATGATCATTTCAGCTCTTACTCGTCAACCAATCTCCAATTATGAAAAAAGTATTTCTAACAGTATTTTTATTAAAAGTATTTCATATGAAAAGTTGTTTTAGTTAAGGATTCTGTGATGCATATTTAAAGCTCTTGAGAGAGTCTTGAAAGCACTTTCAGTTCAAAGACATCACCTTTTAGGGGTAGAAACTGGTGTCAGGGGGAAGAATTTAGACCACAAATTTGGTCTGTCCACTCTTAAATTCCATTATTATTATCACTATTATTATTTAAAAAAATTTTTTTGAAGACCTTCAGGCATGGCGGGTCTTCCCAGCTGCCACAGACATTCCCTCTTTTTATACTTTCCTGATTCATAATTCATAAATATATGTCACCTGATCAATTCCACCCAGCGATTTCAATTTATAACTGCTGATTCTATTTTACTAACCAAAGGACCACACTGTTTATCAGCCTTGCTCATGCTTACATCTTCATGTACAATGTCTTCCAAAAGCAAAACAAAACAAACAAAAAGAACAAAATGATGCTTCAAAAAAATACTATGGGGTATTTATTTTTTTTTCCTTCCTGCGCGTCAGTCTTTCTCCATATTGTAGTGTAACCCTGCTGCCTTTACGTGGCTTAAGGGGTGATCTATTAGTTGACATGTTTTGGTCTTGACACATGCTTAAATAGCTTTTAATGGCGATCAACACTTTCAAGCTGTAGGAAAGCTACCCTACCTATAGCATCATTCACATCTTTTTGTTGTCCCCTCTCTAGATGAGACTATGTGCTTTGTCTCAGCTCAGCTGGGTGGGATTTGTCCTATGGCAAGCAGGATATAAGGCTATGCTGCAGTGATGCCCAGTCCTACAATCTCAATGGCTTGAAACACTAAGGTTAGTTAGTTCCATATCCAAGGTCCCTATGGTGAGTGACACACATGCTCTACTCTTAAGGGACCCAATGCAACTGAGCCTTACACCTTAACTGGTCAGTTTTCACACCAGAGGGAGAAGCTCTCTGGGAGGCTCCCCCCTCCCAGGGAAACACGTGACGTACAAGTGACACATCACTTTGCTCATAACTCATGGGCCGGAGTTTGTCACATGCCACCTACTCACGTGGGGGACGAGGGTGTCTCTGCTACCACAGGCCTGGAAGGCAGAATTCTCTGCGTCTCCTTTCTACCTCTCTCGTACCATTTTATATCCCGTCATCTCAAAGGATTCTTTTTTTCCTTCTGTTCACTGACATTTCTTTTTGCCTGAACCTCAAAGCAATTCCTAGAGTGCTGTGGCACCAGTGAACAAAATTCTGACCTGAAAGCAATTTAACCAGAGTACATTGATAGCCTATACTTCCTGTTAGCTAAAGGCTATTAACAATCAGCCATGTCATCATAAAATCTAGTATGATGATAACATTTTCTTTCCTTCATTATTCAGAGACAGTGGTCTCATTTAATTACCCATATTTGTATAAAGTCAATGTGAAGCAATTCTTTGGGGATGGTGATTATTTTGCGCTACTACATTTGAAAGTATCTGATACCATTCTTTAGGAAATGAAGAATGAAAGAGAATGAAAGCAAAAAGGAAAACATTCTAAAATGAAAACACCTCATTTCATTTCATTTTGTATAACTGGATTGATAGTATATTGATAGTATATCAATATATTGATAGTATATTTTTTTGCAACACTTTTTTTCCCTGGATGCTGCAGTCTTTTAGCATTTGAAGCTTGGCTGTGAATTTTCTGTTGAATTCACTCAATGTAGGTTTGTTCCTATGTATTTTGTCTGGATAGAGACCCCCCCGCCCAAATTGAAATGTATCAGATGCAATGAGAAGTCATCAGCAAGGAGAAAAACACTCATCTTCATATTTCCTACTACGACTCCCAATTCACTATCTCTTGTCCTGTTCCTCAGTCACATCATTTTCTTAGTGAAAAAAAACAAAACATTAAGAGCCAAAAAGACATAATTCATACAGGTCATCTACGCTATTATTAGCAATTCTGGGACAAACGATGCAGAGAATTTACTAAGGTTCCTCAGGTATTTGAAAAGCTTAGATAGTTTGGCAAGAGGCTGTGTTCCCATCCTGCTCCGTGCAAAGCCAGCCTGCTTTCAGCCTGATTCGGGACACATACCATGTACAGGAGAACGTTTTAAGTTCTTGATGTCAACATGCTAAGCCTGCAAAATTATATGGATACACACAACAGGATTTTATGCAAGCGATGAGCGGAAACGGGTGGTGCAGAAATTCAGAAAGCCCCCTTGGTAATATCCTTGGAGCCTGGGAAGGCACCAGCAAACCGTCACTGGCTTTAGCAGGCCACTCGTTTCCAGCCTGTCAAGCGCCAGGCGGCTCATGGGGGTCTGTGAAGTCATTCCAGGGCGCTCACCATGGGAACTGAGGGAGAGCCCTTTGGTTTAAGGGCCTACACAGCTGTGATGTCACCGGCACAAAGATAATAATAAAATGTGGCTAGTGTGGTGTCAGCTACACCTTGGCGCTTTTGTCTTCCGTCCCTCGTCGTATAATTTTGTATCCTTGTGCGAATCGCCTCATTAGGGAAAGAGACTGAAAATTGGGGTCAGGGTATTTAAACCTGACCTGTGCAGAGGCCAGACAAGGCTGGGGCCCACCGAGGTTTCACTTCAGAGCCCCAGACCACCCCTGAGGTGACACCAATTCAAGCCTCATTTTATAAAGGCCTTATTAATTATTGTCCTTATAAGAAGGAGAAGAAGCCTTAGAAAGAAATGTGTCATTCTCCGCGTAGGAGTGGGCAGACAAAAAAGGGAAGAGAGAGGGAGAGGGAGATGGAGAGAGAAAGAAACAGAAGATCAAAAGGGAGCTTTTTTTTTTTTTTCCCTTTTGCTTTTCATGCCTCCAAACCTCAAAGGAGGTGGGGGAACAATCAAGCTTGGGGTCTCGTGTGCTTTCTGGCAATTAGACTCAGCTGATGGGCTGAAAGGGATTGAATGGCAGGGTTCAAGGCCCTTCTCCCGAGCTGCAGACAACAGGCTTTTCCGAAGCAGCTGAGCAGCAGACACCATCGAAATCATTTCAAATGGAGACTTAGAGAGAGGCTTCATTAATTCACTGGCCTAAACAATTACGGGAACATATAATGTCTCTATCAACACTTGGATAACGACTGTCATCTTAAACCTTCATTTTCACTCTTTTAGTAGAGAGTTTCAGTGCCACGTTGGAAAGGCATCTTTTAGCTCTCCAATTACTAAATTATCAACCCTTTTGCGGAAAGCCACCCACCCCAAATTAACTGAATATTTCATTGTTAACATTAGGCTGCAAAGTCCAAAAGAAAAAACACATATACATATAGATATATATACACACACTATATATTCATAATATAAATCTTGCACTCTCAAACCTATAAGCTCAGGTTGTCATCTGGTTCACAGGCAGCAGTGTGTCCTCTAGTTTGATAATTCCTGTGCATCTCCTCAATAGAGCTCAGTTTCTCTTTATTTACCTAATTCTTAATTAATTGAGAAAATAAAACTCTTTCTTTTTAACTTTGTCAATGCTAGCTAACTAGAGGGGACGTACATGCAGTAATCTAGCATGGTGTATGTGTGTGGAGTGCTTATTGATTATTTTTGGGGGTGTTGAGGAGGCCCTACCTAGATTTAGTTCTTTTAAAAAAATATTAAGTCTATGAGCTATTTGGCCTTAGGCATAGCTGGATACTTTGAAGCTGCAAGAAAAGCAAAGTGCTGGGGCTCCAGTGCATGTAGCAAACATGGATGATGCTGAATTTCAAGATTCTACAAGTGTAACGGGATCAAATGATTACGATCCATTTGGTCACTACCCAAATGAGTGGTAATTTGCAAAAGAACACCATTAACTGGCCTTTCATAAGATGGGGCCTGTTTTTAAAGCCATCTGTGAACCCAGATCGGCTCCATAGCTCCAGTTTTATTTTTCTCCATCGTCTTTTCATCTATAATACCTGTTAGGTTTTTGCTTTGAGGGGGAGCCTGACCCTGGCACAGCACCTGAGAGCAAAAACAGCCATTGCTCTTTGCTCGCTCCCATGGAGAAAATGTTTATATGTGTGTGTGATCACACTGGGCTGCTCCACAGGGCAAGGGTTAAGTACTTACATACTGTCGACCCCTTTCAAGCAGGGGCTGAGAACCGCTGCTTCTAGGCAACCACATCAAGCACTTGAGGGCTTTGGTGACCATTGATGACAAAGTAATAATACAAAGAAATATGGCCGCCCTCAAAGCATCTTTCACCCACGTGCAGTGGGGCACTTGTTGTACAAAGAGCTGATACTCTGGTTGACATATTTGGAAACTGAGGTAGCTGGCTCTTTTGCCTTTCCTGGAGGCGCCCAGGCTGCCTGGAAACCGAGCCCAAAGCACTTGAATCGCCCACCCTACGTGGGAGACAGTGACTATCTTGGTTCACAGGGAAATGGCGCTTGCTGTGGCCTCTGTTTGCTGGAGTGCTCTTGAGGCCCACAGGGGAAAACAGTGGGGTTTTTCAAATAGGCACAGACTTAGGTCTCCCATCTTCCCTGGCACAGGACACCATCCAGGTCTAGACAAACGCTCATACTAAGCATTCAGGGGGCATCAGAAGAGACCCTGGGTAAGGTAGGTTTGCTCTAGAGGCTTTGAATGGTCTCCTGGACTACTCTGGAGTAAGACGGGGGCTTGCACAGTTGCAAGGGCTGCCGTGGAGATAGAAGTCCAGGAGTTTGGGGTTAGTCACCTGAAATCACCCACTTGCAAACACTCCATTGTCAAGTAATACATATAGGTGTGCATAGTTTTGAAAAGTGAAATTTTATTTTTATGCAAATTGTTCACAGGTTACTTCTCAGGGCGGGTGAAAGAGGTTCAACAGGGGGCAGAGTGTACGCTGGTACTTATGTTTTTTTTTAATTCTCTGCTGCAGAGAATGAGATCAGCAAGCCCTGCTCTGCCTTCATCTCAATGTGGGCGGCAGAGGGTTGATGACCTCCCCCCACCCCTCGTTGGCTCTGGTGCCAGGCACAGGGAGGGGTGACTGACATTTTCTCAGAGCTGACTATGTGCTGATTAGCTTTCTAATCTAATCACCTCCCTTCCTTACCGATGAGGAAATATGATTCAGGGAGCTGTGCTCCCTTACCCAAGTTTGCTGTGGGTAATGCTAGCCCAGGCCCTGACCCGACTCTACTTTTCTCCAAAGTGTAAGTTCTTTCCACTTCATCAGTTTATTTTTTTTATTAATTCATTCACTCATCCATCCATTCCTTCACCCCTTCATTCATTGAAAAAATATGTCTGACAACCCAAATCTTCGTTGACTGATGAATAGATAATCAAAATGTGGTTTATACATACAATGGGATATTAGTTAACGTGAATCGGGCAGGAAATTCTGACACGTGCTACAACATGGATGGCTCTTGAGGGCATTGTGCTAAGTAAGATAAGGCAGACACAGAAGGACAAATACTGTATGGTTCTACTTATGTGGGGTCCTAGATTCCTAGAGACAGAAAGTAGAAGGGTGGTTGTGGGGGACCAGGGGAGGGAAGGATGGGCAGGTAGTTTTTCATGGGGACAGAGTTGCAGCTTTGCAAGATGAAAAGAGTTCTGGAAATGGATGGTGGTGATCAGTATACAAGATGGTGAATGTACTTAATGTCACGTAACTGTATACTTAAAAAGGGTTAAAATGGTAAACTTTTATGGTATGTATATTTCACCAAGATTTTAAAAAATGTTTTGAAAAACTATATTCTATACACTGTACTAGTTCCAGAGGATATAGAGCTGAATATAAAACCTACTTTATCATTAAGAACAAACATACCTAAACAAAATGGAGGAATTTTTTTCTCTCTCTGGCCCAGATGTAGCCCAAACTTGTCCTGCAGACACAGGTTGAGTGTGAGCTGAGCAAAATAACATTCGCTGTCTAGCTTAGGCAGGGTGAGCATACTTTTTTATGTTTCTGCTTCTCCAAAGAGATTGTTAGACTCAGTCTTAATTATATTTATGTTTATCGGTAGGACTTTCAGGGACTACACTGAACAAAGCGAGAGATTTCAATGTCTTTAATTTTATTCAAATTCTTACTTTGAGTATTCACTCTCCTTGTGCTTTGTTGTTGCTTCGTTCTATTATAACTGAAAAAGGAGTTCTCGTGTAAACTTTAAAAGAGGTAACTCACAGCACTGTTGTTGAGACAGATAACTATCTTCTCTCAGAAGCATGCTGATTGCATGTTATTTCAAAAAACAACACTTAAATTTCCTTTACATGTATCTCTGCTAATGTCTTCTAAAGTCTGCTTTGATCTACGTATATGCTGCCTTTTGTTTAGTGCCAATTAAACGTGGAGATTGCCTTCGGCTGGTCTCTACCTTTCCCCTTTTCCTGGGGTGCCTCTTCTCCTAGCGCAGGGCCCATGGACGTGGGTTGCTGTCTGGCTGTGCGACACCCAAGTTCCAGCCTAGCATTTGAAATATTGATGCCCAGTGTCAGGTGACACGTCACCCAAAGAGGCACCGGCCCAGAGAC
The DNA here is from genome assembly GCA_033961575.1 of Aselliscus stoliczkanus. Classification (NCBI taxonomy): domain Eukaryota; kingdom Metazoa; phylum Chordata; class Mammalia; order Chiroptera; family Hipposideridae; genus Aselliscus; species Aselliscus stoliczkanus. The sequence goes on from CM066741.1 coordinate 30,385,979, forward strand.
TGGAATTAGCTTTCTCATTCCTGTCTCCTCAGAGGGTTTGTGGTTGTTGATGTTTTTGCTCAAAGGTACATATTTTGAAATTTGCCAGGTAGATTCGAGATGTAAATATATATATATATGTATAAAGCCAAGCTGTAAATTTAAATCTTATTGTCTTTGCGGCAGAGGTTTAAATTCTTTATGCACTTCCAGTCATTCTGATGAACTGTTTTCTATAAAATCTCGTTTTTTCCAATGCAAAAATGAATGAATGAATGAATGAATGATGTAGATTGCCAATTTTGAAGGGGGCCAAATGAGACACGCGTTGGTCTGACTGAAGAGGGGGTGTGATAGGAGTGTAGGGTTGAGGGTTCTCTAAGATGTCTGAGCCGTTGGTGAGGACACTTTTCTGAGCCTGGTTTGAAATGGTGAAGGACCGAATTTCTTGCGGGCCAATCCGCTCTTCATTGGGCACCTGACCATCACCTTCTCTTTGAGACAGAGCACGTGACATCTGCACGGGCTTGTAGCGCAGGCTTTCCACCATGGTTCTGGTGAATGCCGTTTGATTTCGCCTGAGCCTCCCAAATTTTCCTCTACATTTTTCCTCTGGAGAACCACTGCGCCTCTGTTTTGGCCCCACCCCAATTCTTGGATGCCCAGCCCATCGCCTACTGCCATCATGATAAATAATCTTCTTTCCTCTTGAAGGAGGCCACTTAGCCTTCTAAACCCTGAAGCAGATTCGTTATATCGTGGTTTGACAATGACTGGCCACCCCTGCCTGAGCCTTGGACTATTACTCACAATATCTGATGCATTCTGGCCGTTTCTCATTCCCAGTGAAACGCTATTTAGACACCACTTAGAATGCTAGCATTAATTCACTAAACATTCACTGAGTTCCTCAGTGGGAGCTATCTGAGATGAACCTGTCACCTCCCCCCCAACACGTCCCATGAAGATACCTGCAGACCAGTAAGGGGAAAGACGCACATATTCACATATGGAAAAGAGGACTATGAAAATATCATGGTATGAATAAAGAGCCTGCTAGGGGGCCAGGCACTTTCCATTCATGATGGTTTTGAGTCATCATTGCAGGCTAGTAAAATTCACATTTCACCTTCATCTTATCATAAGATGAAACTGAGTTTCAGGGAGCTTCACTGAATCAAATCTGATTTCAAAGACCACACCTGTCCAGTGCATCACCTAAGTGCCACTCAATGAAGAAGCATCAGGACCCTCGATGCACCAGGTGACACTCTAGGTGACACAAAGCGGAGGCCTCCCTAACTGCGGTGTTGCTATGGTCTGATATGAAACGCTAAGAACATTTCATTGTTCTTAGCATCAAAGTCAACAGCACCCACTGGCTCCCAACTATACTCATCTGGTAACCACCAACAGACCAGACTGTGGCATAAGTCAAAATTAAATGAAATCATCGTACACTTGCTCTTTTCACCCAAAACCACTTCCTGCAGGTCACAGTCCCTGTTCTCCCAGGCCACACGTGGTGGGAGGACATACACGTTGCTGTCCAGTTAACTGGCCTCTTTCACCGGATGACAAGTCATTTCAACCTTTCCACGCTGTGGGGAGATAGTGTGCAAAAGGGGTGTGAAAAGGTCATCTCCGATTCTAACCACTGGTTCATGATCCAAAAGTATCAAAGTAATTGAGTCTCCTGCGAATATTGTAAGCTCCTTGGAAAGACGTGAGAGAATTCCTGTTACGCGAGAAGCGCTAGACCTTTAGTGAGAGGAAGCATTTTCATGACCGATGTTCAGCAATCTGAGAGAGTGCTGGTGGGTGTTGGCAAGGAGGGAGTTAAGCAAATGTGCCCCAGAGCCATCCAGAATTTTCCGCGAAGAGGGTGTTCCTTCTGCTGTGAACCCCAATTAAAAATAAAACCCTCACTGGGCGAGCCAGCCCCACCCTTAGGATAAACAAGCTTTGAGTCACCACAATTGCACCACACTAACTGTGTGTTGTAGAGTAATGCAATATATGTGCCTCCTCTGGGGAGACACAAAAGAGGCGGCTTAATTATTATCTAGCCAGGAGGATGGGGCACAGCTAACACCTTTCTGGGTGGGCTGAAATTAATGACCCCTTCCCCCCACGACTGCCTACCTCCGAGCCCCTTTATAAATGACTATACAACACAGTAGTTGGTATTCAGATCACAAGAGAGGGCATTTAGCCAAAGCATTTGTCTACGGGGTTTGATCTCTTTTTAATTTTATTCAGGTTTACAACTGTGTTATTAAAGCGAGATAACTGGATTCTGTCTGAAGTAGACCAGGACCTTCCCCACTCCAATCCGAACGTCTGAAGTTAACATTAATTTTCTAGATTGGACGTAATCTTTTCCCCTAAGTGTTTCTGCTTTCCCTCTGCCACACTGAACCCTGCGTTTCGCGGGCTGTGTGTGCCGCTTGCCTGCCCACTTCAGGCACAGAGAGTGGGCTTTGGGGACAAAAAGACTGCACTTGTGAAATATGTTGCCAGAGCTTTAAAATTTCACAGATGTTCAAAAGGCTGGGGAATTTGCTCTCTCGCTGGACAAGGAGAGAATGGTGCCATCGCTAATAATGATATGTGAATTTAGTGGAGCATTCTTCCTTTAAATATGTGTACACATTACATGTACGTGTTGGTATATCCACCTGTATAAAACTGAACTGCATTTTCTCCTTAAATCATGCGTTTGTGATTCACAAAGTAATGAGTGCAAGGTTCGGTGATGTCACAGGTGTGATGTGATGTCACTAGGTCCTGTGGCAACCCACAGTGCAATCTTGGAATAAAGACACTATCAGCCCCACTTTATATGTGAGGAAAGGGACCTATCAAGCCTAAGTGATTATTTAAAGTGAAATAGGATGTGCGTGAAGAATCAAACCCATTTACTGCTGACTCTAAATTCAGCGGCATTCAGTTATATTACTCTGCCTTTTCTGGAAGTCGAGTCATGGCTACAGAGCGTCTGCCTGCCTCCCCTCGCCGTTTGCTTTCTCCCAAGCAGTATCATGGTGCAGTGGTTAACAGCACTGGGTTGAACTTTCACCTGCGAACTCTGTGTACTACTTGGGGGAAGTATAGAACTTCATGGGAATTGAGTGCAGGAAGAAGTGCTCAGAATACAGTACGCTCTCAATAAATAACATAGTCCATGCCTTTGGAGCTTGCCATGGCTTCTTTATATGATGCAGTGTTTGGTTCTTAGTATGCACATATAGTGTGTCCCATGATTCCTCACTCTCCCGATTCAATAAATGTTCACTGAGCACCTGTTGAAGGTCAAGACTGAAAGTAGGAGATTTCATAATTGGTATTCTAAAACACTCCATCACTTGGTTCTTTCGCATCCTTAGACAGGAGAAGGCCTAGGCAGAGGCCTGCTTTAAATATAAAATAACGGACTCCTTCTATCCTCAGGTCCACCCACACAGGTCACCTGGATGAGACCCCACGGCCAGGGATGTAGCTTTTTAAGACCTAAAAGGTGCCAGCTAAAATATTCTGAGCGGGTAAAGGATGAGGGAGACATGCCAAGCAGATATGTCCTAGAGGGTGGCGGAAAAGGTCATTGCATCAGGATTTGTTGGATGTTTTGCTGCTGTCTCAGCTGCGATCTCTGCATGAGAGATCACTCAGAACACGTGCCAGTTCTTGCTATACTAGAGAAGCTGCAAGGTACTGCCTGACTTCTGACAATCAGTATTGACACTTTACTCTCAAAAATTTATTCCCCCTCACAGTGACTTTTTATGGAATCATGCAGAAATCCACACAAGGCTTACACTTACTTGTGTTGATGAAAATGGGCCCCTTTCTTTTTCAAAACACTCATTCCAGGGTTCCTTCATTTATTCAACAGATGTTTACTGAGTACATACTACGTGCTAAGCACTGGGATAGATGCTCGGGGTTCAGCAGCAAGTCTACAACTTCTGGGATTTCATGCAGCCTACACTCGCATGGGGCAGACAGACCGTCATCTAATTAACGCAGTCATGGCCAGCTAAAGACATCTAGAGACAAAATGAAGTGAGGGTCAAAACAGGTAGAAAAGTGGCTCTAAGGGAACAGATAAGGAAGAAGTATGACTTCAGTTGGGGGTAGGGCACTCTCAGAAGGCCTTCCTGGGGCACAGGTAGCTTGAGCTAAAAGCTAATGGATGAGGAGAAGAAACCAGGTAGGATGAGGGGGAGCATCAGAGAAAGAAGGGTGCTCATGTAGAGAACAATGCTGTGGGAAAAAGAGTAACATATCAGAGGTCTGGGACTCTGGGGCTGCGGGAGACAGAATGAGGAGAAGGGAGGTGGAATTCGGCTGGAAAAATAAGTGTTGGTCTGACCACACAGGGCTACCTTGAAGAGTGCCTTCTTCCCCACACAGTGATGGGAAGATTTTCAATAGCCAGAAGCTGTTCCCATGTACAGTTTCCCACAAGGAAGCCAAAGCAAACTACAGTCTTTCTCTGACTTCTGCATCTGCAGTAGCTACTCCCATGCTCCTGCCTCTCAGACTGCCTGTTTCATTTCCACAGCACATGCACTGATCCTGTCGGGAAACTCGTATGTAAATATTGTTTCCTGGTTGATTTTCTGTCTCTTCCCATCAGAAAGAAGACAGAGGTCTTCACGGTGGTGATTTTAGTGCCTTATGCAGTGTTGGCATATAGTAGGGGCTCATTAAATAATTTTGGAGTAAATCAATGTAGGGATTAATATTAGCACCGGAAATAAGTGGGGGCCAGGAACTGCTGAAAGGACCCTTCAGTAATTCTAATTTTTTAAAAAATTCTTTTATTGTGAAATAAACATTTTTTTAAATTAGTTTCAGGTGTACAACACAGTACACTAGTTATACTTTCTGCCCCTCAAAGTGACAACCCCCTGCCCCCAGTTCACCATCCCACTCTCCCCCACATATCATACATATCTATTACAATTCCTTTGAGTCCCTTCCACAGTATACTCCACATCCCGTGACTATCTATATATCAATTACAGTTGACATACAATATTATACAACATCAGCTTCAGGTGCACAGTGCAGTGATCAAGCCTCTACTCCATCCATGAAGTGGTCTCCCTAACAAGACATGTGACCATCTGACACCCAAGGTTATATGTTTTTGGCAGCAGATAAGAGGCGTGTGTACAGACATGAAGGCATTGTAGATGAAAAACACTTGTTCATTTGGGCTAAGTTGAAAAAAACATCTGATTGCGTATTTCATGGTATGGATTCTAATTGTCTGTTTTATTACAGAAAAAGCGATGAATGCGTGGCATCAAATAAATATGGACAGTCCACTAGTTTCCACTACTGCTTGAAGTCTGCTGAAAGTTTCTATTGTTTCAGAGGTAGTCTTTGCCTATTAATGAATTCAATTTCTCTCCATGCTTTCCGTGAATTACACATTATTGTCTGACCTGACAAAGCAGGTCCATCCTGTTCAAAACTCCAAACATTATTATTTAATAAAGTTGGATAGAAACAAAATCATCAGGTGTTCTGCAGAGAGCAAAATTAGGCACTTCGGAAAAAACTGTCGTCCAAGTAAGAAAAAAGGAGTTGATTATGAGAGACAGTCACAGAGGAGGAGGTTGCCATTTGGGCTGGTAGATGGAGAAAGAAAGAAGTAAATATAAAGAAAGAAAGAAATCATATTTGCTCTCCGCTAGCAAAAGCTCTGTGCAAGAGTTGGGTTTTAAAACTCTTCGAAAGAGAGGTCGGATCTGTGGTCACGGGAGGCAGCAGGAGGGGGAGGGGAAACTGGAAGAAGGTGGTCGGAAGGGCCCCACTTCCAGTTACAAGGTAAGGACTGGGGGTGTGTCCGGCTAATGCTGCTGTGTGGCGTGTGTGATAGCTGTTTAGAGAGCAAATTCTGAGTTCCCATCACAAGGACAAAAACATATTTTTTTCTTTTTTTGTATCTCTATGAGATGTGGGTGTTACCTAAGCTTATGAGTATCGCGGTGGTGATCTCGCGACATTTGTAAGTCAAATCATTATGCTGTCCGCATGACACTTATATACTGATGCATGTCAATTATGTCTCAATGAAACTGGGGAAAAAGCTGCATTTTGAGGACAGGAGTGAAGGAAGAGAGGAAGTGAACATAATGAATGGGCTGAGAGAGAGAAGGAAAGTTTGGGAAACAGGGTTTCAGGAAAGGCCTTCAGTGACTCAGGACAGTTGGTCTGAAGCTGAGAGTTGGTGAGAGAAACTGGTTCTTTTCTACTGAATTTCTCCACGTTTATCATGGCCCCCAATGCCAGTGCAATCAGCAATTCATTCACAGTTCTGTGCAGATGGAAAAGAAACGGCACCATTTTGACTTCCAACGGGTACCTCCACTTTTCTGCAAGGGATGGAATTACCTCTCACCTGTGCAAACATCTTCCAGTTGCAAGAAAGGGGGTTAAGCAAATGCCTATCCCTGGCTTGGGAACAGTGTGTCTTCCTTTCTGTGGTTTCAGAAACTGTCACTCCTGGATTTTCTTTGTGAGAAACAGTTACCATAACAACGTGGGAAGTCAGACCTCTGGGGGACCCCCTGCGGAGCTGTGGGACCTCCTCTGCCTCCTAGGTAGGGAGGGAACACCAGGGATCCCACACATCCTCCCCTGTGGTCTGGCTTGTATCTGGCAATGGGCCAATCCCTGACCACTGCCGGCAAACCTATTCTTCTCCCAGGTTCCTGTAAATTATGCAGCATCTCAAATGGCAAAGCTGTATTTTTAAACCTATCAGCTAATGACTAAAAGAAGAACTGTAAAATATTCTCAGGATCTGAAAAATAGATGTGTGTCTTGGGCATTGGAATCCCTAACGTTAATAAATGCTCCCTACGTTGCAACCATGTTGTATAAATATATGTGCATGAAACATGTCTGTATGTATTAAACACATGTGTGATTCCTTATCAAAGATTATCCATCTAAATTTTCTAAAGAACATTGCTTTAGGAAAAACATTAATAACAACAGAATTTAGAAAAATGAGCTTCTTTGTAACAGCATCTTATCTGTTAGTGTAGACCCGCAACAAACATATTTAGAATGAAGTTACAAATTCAGACAGGAAGTTACTGAATGACATAATAACACCGAAATGTGCAGAAATATCCTATTCTTTTTTTTTTTTTAGAAATATCCTATTCTTAATAAATCCACTTTGCAGTTGCTTTTAGTTTTTCGATAATTTTTGTTATGATTATTTATCTACTGCAATTAATGACTATGTTATCTCTAATTCATTATTAAAATGTCGCTAGACCAAAAATGATTGGCGGGGACGTGCTACTATCTCTGAAGGAAAGGTTGTGACAATAGATCACTTTGTCTTCACATTATTTTATACTTCTGGCCCTGCTGTAATAGCCCAAATGATTCCATTATACAGGTATTTTTCATAATAATATGAAATTACCTTTACCTCTTTCATAAATTGTACATAGGGATTTGTGCTATAGCTATTTTCTCTTCTTCTGTTAGTTGAAATGAAATTTGCCATGTGAATTGTAACCCCAGCTCTCCCAACTGTACCCATCCCACATTTGAAAAAATAAACAAGATAACGAGAGAGAGAGAGAGAGAGAGAGAGAGAGAGAGAGAGAGAGAGAGAGAGAGAGAGATGCTATTGCTAACTAACACACAAAATGAAACTACAAGGGCTCTACTAATAAGGTCTTGACTTAATTTTTGCCTGCAGTATATTTAAGTTGGTTGGCTTTGTGACATCACACAATACTATCATGAAATTTTTCATGCAATGCAGCTTTAAGAATCCAGACTTTATAAACCTACATTCTTTCCCCTAAAGTGAACAGTGACTGAATGAAATTGAACTTTAGCTTATCATCCTGGAAGGACAAAAGTACGCTTCATAAAACTATTAGAAGGTTTATGTTTTAACTCTTCTTAGTCTCATATGACATCGGCATGTTTGGAGCACAGAGTATTTTGCATCTGGGGTGCGTGTGATGCTCCCTCATGGTCAGGTTCAGGTTATGCATTTCCATTCGGAAGATTACATAAGAGATGTTGTGTTCTCAGCACGTCCTATCTGTATACAGCTATTATTGATCACCCAGTCAAGGTGCATACGATGTCTGCATTGTATGGTCGTTATTTTTTCCCTTCTTATTCTTAAGTAATTTGGGAGAGACTTTTCAAAAATATTCCAGGGCCGGCCGAGCGGTGCAGTGGTTAAGCGCTGGCTTGGGACGCCAGCGGCCCCGGTTCGGATCCTGCTTATGAGAGCCAGAGACACTGCCCTCAAAACAAACAAACAAACAAACAAAATTCCATAATTCCTCTCTTCATCAAAATAGGCTCTTAGATTTTTTTTCCAGTCTCTTTTTCTCTCTGCTTCATTTAAAGAGCTACGATTGCTGTATCTGGTACTTGACACCAAAGGTCAAGTGTGTTGCATTTTGGAATGCCCATTCTTCTGACCATTGAGGTGACCCTCAGTTATGAGACGGATTCTTGAAAAGTTGTTCATTTGCTCCCTGTTGGGTTTTTTTCCTGTTGCAAGGATAAGAGTTTCTGGGTTTTAGCTCTCTATTTGTCTTTTGAGCTGCCATCAGAATTCTCTGTTTTGGGCTTTTCCATGTTTAATCCATCTGAAGCCAATTCTCGTATATGAAACGAGTTTACTTATCTTTATTGATACTCTTGTTCTTTCTGATTTTATTCTTGTATATGTCATAAGGAAAGATAAAGCATTTGAAATTGCCTGTCTCCCTTGGCAAGCGAGCAATTTCACAATTGCACTTTTAGCATGTCATACCAAAGGGGAGTTGAAAAATTCTGCAAACAAAGAATTCGTAGGGACTCCCCGATACAATTTGGAGCAACACAGAAAGTGGCTTTCTAAAACGTACCTCAGACACTCCTATGGCATTTCAAAGGTCCCCCTCTTTAACCCCCAGCCCCATTTCACTGAGTGAATGACTCTTGCTTTAGGCCAGCGGAGTCTTGAGTTTGGATAAATTTCTACCGTAGTCTTGCTTTTTATATTCATGTCTTCTCAGGTCCGATCCTTGTCTGGTTGCTTTCTTCTATCTGCAGTGAGATTTCTGTCCGTCTACAGCTTACAGTGAAAGCGTTTAAGATTTGGGGTCAGAAAGACCTGGGTCTGAGGCCTGCTTGTAAGACTTTGGTCAAGTTATTTAATCCCTCAGACCCTCAGCTTTCTCACCAGTGCCACGTCACTCCTAAGTCATTTAACTGTTATCGGCTTATGATAACTTTCCCTTTTTAAAAAACATTCTCCCTGAATCTGATTTTTCTCCGTGTTCACTTGTACCTCATTATGGGTCTGCAATTTCCAGTTTCTCATGTGGCCACAGAGCCTCTCCGACCACAAAAATCTCTCTCCCTTTCCATTCCCAACTCTTCAAATACAGTGTATAAGTCGATGGTGTTCAAATTCTTTCCCCAGTCCTGAACATCTCTGAATTCCAGCCTAGGTCCAAATGTTCATGCAACCTCTTCCCTGGACTATCCAATAGGTATTTCAAGCTGAATGCATCCAATAATAACCCTTTGATTTCCCTCAAGTAATATATTGGGTTGTCGGAAAAGACATGACATACTTTCCCTCTGTTTTTTATTGCAAAAATGCATCGTGATTTTTCCGACAACCCAATATAATACTCCACCCTCAGTGATCCTTCTCAATAAATGGTATCAACCTTTATCCAGCTATTTTGAACAAATAATTTGGAGTCATTCTTTACTCCTTTTGTCCTTTACAGCCCATATCCACCCTATCAACAAACATACATCCGAATCCTGAAATATATCTACTGGTATACCCTCGTCCACACTGCCATCAGCTCTCACCCAACAACTGTAACTGTCTCCTAACTGGTAACCGCTGGTCATCAGGACCCACCCATCTGGGTTCTCTAATAGGTTCTTCTGGGCCCTCTGAGGCTCCTTACACCCCTTGCAGTCCATTCCTTCTAAATGTCATCCATTTGTCTGTCTCATGAGCCACGCTCATTACGACGGTCCGACTTTCTATGGGGACTTTTATTTCCCATGCGAAATAAAATGTATAACTTGATCCATTTTGCAAAACACAAACAGAATGCTCCCTCTTCCATAAAAGTGTTCCTGGCTCTCAAAGCAAAAAAAAAAAAGTATGTCAACCTTGGAAATCCCATGACATGTTTTGTTTACATACATTTTTCTACAATTCCTTACGAGCTACCTATTAATAGTTTTAAACTAGAAAAGTGAAAGGGGTTTACATGGAAAATTGAAGCATTATGAAGGGATGAGTTTTAGAGTAGACATCTTTTTCTCTGCCTTCACCCCACTAGTCCAAGAATTAAGCATTGTGAATAATTTCTCCTAGTGGAAATATTTTCCTGGTTTTGTCCAAGCCTTTTGACTTGGCTGTTTATAACACTTACTTTGCTGAACGGTTAAAAATAGATCATGTTGGCCTATCACATCCTTCTATCCCTGTTAAAATGCAATGTCTCTAAAGTGATCGCAGTATCTTATTCAGTGAAGGTATTACCTGCTCTCTGAACTGGGAATAAAAACACATCAATGATAGAAGTTTAAAAAGGCGTCATGCCGAGCAGTTTTAACTATAATACAATCATGTGCTATAGAATCCAGTCAAAATCTAAGCATGGATTTCAGTAATTTATTTATATGCCCTAAGCAGCACCCCACATCACGCCATACGCTATCCAGCTGATTTATAACATCCATACCCAACTGCCTTTTTAAGAAACCATTTAATTTTAAAAATTACACGGATAGAGTTTTTGTCCTTGACCTTCTTACAGATATTACTGAAAAATCAAGCTAAAAACTCTCCGAAATCTCATAAATTACCTCATTCCTCCAGCTTACATCACCCTGCCTCTTCCCTGACAGCTGAATTAATTTTAAGAAGTCCCGTGGAGTCAGCCTTGGCCATTCATTATCCCTGGATTGTGGCAGAGCCCTGGGTAGGCATTTGCCAACTTGTCCTTTTAATCGTCTCCTAATGATGAATTGGCCTTGAGTGATTCTGTGTTCTCTCCCTGTCCCTTCACTGGCTCACTTTTCTCTTGTTGGCCATTGTTCGCTCCTCTGGGGACGTTGTTGGAAGCCACGGCGTCCCAGCAGAGACACCACCTGAAACCACGCTCTCCTTCCGCACACAGTTCCAACTTTATCAAGTCAGCTGACAACTCACTGTGCTTCTTGCATTTTCTCTTGGCGGTTGTACTCGGGGAGCTGAACCCATCTGATTTACTCCCAAGTCATAAACCCCAAACGGAACCACTAGCCTCACACTGCCTTTCCTAGTCCTGGCCTTGGCTTGACTGCACCCCTTCCCTCCTACCTCAAGGCTTCCCTCCCCTCAGCCTCTGCCTCTCATCATGACAGAGCTGCCTTTTTGGATACCTTTTAGGCCCACACGGGTATCACTCGGGGTCCAGTCAGGAAAACAAAGACCCCACCAGCTAGTTCAACAAACAGAATCTAATATTGGTGATATAGGTGTAGGGGACTGAAAAGCATAAAGGAATGAGATGGCACAGAGATACTAACTGCAAGAAGGCGCTACCAGCTGTAGGGCTGGTGAAGAAAAGGAGAGAGACGGGATTGCCATAACCCCGAAACAAAGGAGGCTCCACAGAACTGGAGAGGGGTCTTCTGAGAAGAGGGCCTGGTCCCATTTGGCCCCGGTTCCGCTCAAGTAAGCCTGGTTCTGGGCGTGCAGAAAGGAGCTGGGCTTGAAACGAATGGCTCTGTCATGGCAAAGGGTCATTGCTAGGGTTACCCTGCCAAGTACAGCGTCAGGAAGGAGGAAATTTATTCTCTGCTTCTGCTGCCTCCTTGTCTCCCCCAGTGTCTCATTATCAAAACCTAACAGAAAGCCAGCTGACAAAGGAGAAGTCAACTGTCCGTTCCGTCTTTACAGAGAATAGAGGAAGCTGAGTTTGAAACTCAGCAAATAGCGTAATAATTAGCACTCCAAGTTTCCTAAGTTTGCTTCATCTCCAACTACCCACCATTATTTTAAAATTTTTCCACATCCATCTCTCTGCCTGAGATGTCCTTCTTCTCCCATTTTACTTGCTGAATTCATCCTCTGATGTGATATTTTTTTTTCTGTAAATTTTCTTTACTTCTCCCATTTGCAGGTGAGTAATGAAACGAAGGCATTTCTCTCTCAGGATCCTGTAGTGTTTTATACATGTGGTTGTTCTAGGCCATGTGTCCCATCTACAGTTAGGAAGTGTGTCTATTACATGGGGCCTGGGGCTTCTCAGGGGTGCGGATGGGCATATCCAGCTGTGTGGTCACAGAGTCTGGCTCAGACATAATGGTTTATTTGTGTTGTCATAGTGACTTGACCAGAAGTAAGCATTTCATTGGCCAGAACCCAGCTAAATGACCCACCATAACTGCCAGTCTTCCCATGTCCCCCCAGGAGGATGGGGTATAAGGATTCGTGAGCATCCAGACAGCCTCTGTCACAGTATCTTCCCTCAAGTATCTCACACTCAGCAAAGAAAGTCATGGAAAGCAACACCACACGGGGACACACACATATGCACACACTGCATGGTAAAGCGCCACTCCTGATTCAACCCTAATCATGGAAAAGATCGAAAGCTGATCACATCAGAGTAATGCCTGTATATCAATTACTTTGACCCATTTTCATAGAAATTACTGAATTATGAAATATGAGAACAGCAACGAGACTATCTATAGAAGGAGACGAAGTCATCTAGCTCTACAAATAATGATTCATAATATTTTAAATAAATGGAACATCCTGCCATTTTCATTGTCCCTCAATGGGTAAATAGAGGGAAAGCTATTACAACTATGAAGGATTATCATCAAGTTGGATTTTATCATTTCGGGGGCATTTTACCCAATAATCCATTTTCACAAGTATTAGTGATGTTTTCATAAATTCTCACCTCTCAACTCTGGATCCTACCCAAATGCCTAAAATATTAGAATGGATGAGTAAATTGTGACATAGTCACAACAATGGACATTGTAAGCAATGAGAATGAACGAGCCACAATTATATGCAACAAGATGTATGCATCTCACAGACATACTGGTGTGTGCAGGAAGCTAGACCCAGAACACATCATGTGTGATTCCCCGGATATTCAATAATAGACCAAACTCATGTGCGCTGTCTGACCTCAAGGCACACACTCACTCTGGTGATGGAGGCGGGTGAGCAGGAGAGACGTCTAGAAAGACCCGCATACTTCCGCTTCTGGATCTGGGTGTGCTTCGTTCATACACACGTGAAATGAGTGTCTTCTGTGTGGGTATCATAGTTCCAAGTTAAACAACAAAAGAGCGAAAGTGGAAAAGATTCTCTTTGGCTACCTTGCTCTCTCACCCTCTGAAATGAGGTTCTGCATATCCATTTGACGCGACTACAGAAAAACGAAGATCTGGTCTCAAATACACAATGCAGCTTATGACGAAGGCACACTCAAGAAAGCAGGAGTCCAAGGGGGACAATTGTCAGAAGTGAAAATTCAAGTCCAAGGCCATACGTTTGCTAGTGTTCAACCCAAGACCATTACGACGATAGTGCTATGGCATTACGATGCAAGGGGTGAAGAGGGGTGGGTATGGTTATGAGGCAAGAGATAAACCATGCTGTGATATTCAGTTACTTGTCAACCCTTCAGATTGCAGCTGGTCAGGTGTTCTTCTCCCATTCTACAAGGGTGCCTTCTCTGTTGCATCAGGTTTTTCTAACCCCAGGTTGCTTCCTTCTGATGCTGGACACATGGTTTGGGGCTCATGGGCAAGGAGGGGTACAAGGCACCCCTGTGGATGCTGCCTGGTTACCTAGCAGGAGTGCTTAGACATATTTTCCATGTCTCCCTCTCTTCTGGGAACAGACACAAAGCAGCTCTTTTAAAATAAGCTCAGACTGCTTTGCGACTTGCTAACCATTAGCGGTGAGTTGCTTACGGCCAGCACCCTCTGCCCTCCAGGGAGCGGGACTGGAGGCGTCCAGGGATCTGGCTTCTGCAGCCCCCAGGGTGGAGAGCCGGGGAGGGAGGAAGGGCACAGGGTTAGGAAGCACGAGGGTTTGGTTCGAATAAGCTGAGTAGCCGAAGCACTCCCTGTCCCTGAACCCACACCGGCAAGGCAAGTGACCCCGACCCTTTGCAAACTGTACTGACTCGAGATGAACGCTTAACCGATGGCGGCGCTGGCCGGGGCCGCAGATTTCAATCTGTGCTCAACTTTTTATCTCTCCCTCTCTCCCTGTGCCAGTTTCCCCAATGTTTCTCCACATCACATTAACTCCCCTCCCAGTACAATAATCGACTCCAATCTGCTATTATCACGGAAATAGAAGAGGTAAAGTGCCTGTAATAGGATCCAAATCAAATCACTTTCACTTCAGCCGGCTTTTGCTGTGAAGCCAAGGGTTCCCCAGGGAGACTCAATACAGAAACACCTGCAGACGCAGGCTGAGGCCTGGGGAGGAGATGGAACACGACAGGCCCCGTGTGTCTGCAGCCTCTCCTTAGTTACAGGGAGGTCACCCGAGGGGTAATGACCCCGAGCAGGCTCTACGGACTTGTGACTCCGAGGCAAAGCCAGGGTGTGACTCTCACTCCCCGGACCCATCCTGGGCCACATGGTGGCTGACGATTCGCGGGGCCACAGCTAGAGCCCCGTGTCCCTTCCTCGAAGCATTTGCTTTCACTGGGATGGGGGTAGCATGACTTTTTGCTTGTTCTTTGAGGAGTCCACCCTCCAGGTAAAAAAAATCACATGGATGTATCACTCATGCTTTAGAAATAAGAAAGGCCAAAGGAGAGTGAATTGAACACAATTCAGGCCGGGCAGGGGGAGAGCTGGGAAAAGCCCAGGTCTTTCCTTTGGGCCCTTCTGCACAAATCCTGCACACGTGTCTCTCCGGCTGCATTTCCCAGATGGTTGGAGCTCAAGGTTCTTTAGAGTGAAGCCCTTTCTATATGTGAGTCTATGAGTGCACACGTATTTTGTGGACTGTACCCCATGCACATTACTAGTTCAACGGCAGTCTATACGTTTGTGATTGGACCACGCTTCTCTTCTGAGCTCAGAGTCTGACACGGACTTGGCAGGAAGGTCTGAAAGTCGATGCCTACTTATGTGCCAGGATCTGAAGATTTCGGCCGCCCAGACTAATTGATAGTTCTGGTAAGCAAGTCAGTGGATAAGCAAAAAGAGTAATTATCTTCCTCTCACCGACCTACTAAAAAAAAAAAATCATGGTGGAGAGTCCCAAAGCAAAGGGTTCAGAGGCAAAGTCTGCCCACAGGAGACTTCTTTTCACTATTCCTTGGTGGGTTTTGCCCTTGCCCTTTGTCTGAAAAGTAGGAAAAGGAGTCCAGTAATAATAGAACCAGAAGTGGAATCAAAGACGCTGAGTTTGCATTGATGTTTCCCCCTTCCCAGCCACGTGACTTTGCCTATTTCAATGTCTCTGAACCTTGAACTCCTCAGCCATGAATGGAATGTCTCCTCAGACACAGTCATGAGTGTTAGGTGAGGCCAGGTAGGCAGAAGCACTTTGTTATTTCTAAATCAATATACTGATACAAGAAATTATAAATTTCCTAACAGTGCCATGTGATCAAAATTAAAAAGGGCAAAACAAAGAACATCTCTTCTGAGTTTAAAAGGATAGAGGGAGGACTGTGGTTTGAGACAGGGGTCCCTTCTCAGAAGTGCTTGGCTCAGTTCCACAGGGAGGGTGGCCAGTCACCAGTGTGTCAATCGGTCCCACTGTGGCAATGTCACATGCCATTAATGTCAGTGGGAATGACAGCCACCGTGTGGTCTTCCAGGACCAACTCTTTGTCCCTAGGACAATGGAGGCTGTGGGAATGGGCGCAAGCAGCTGGCAGCACCTGGAGTGTGCAGGTGAGCCTGGGTATGGCTGCAGAAGGCGGCCACGTCCAGGCTTCTGGTAGGAAAAAAAGGGGAAGCATTCTCAGTAGAACACTTCCTCCAGGGAGGACGCATTAGCAGGATTTATGTCTGGGCTTCTGCATGATCTCAGGCCCCTTAAATTATAAGATAGATCTCTGTAAGAAAAATGGTTTCAGGGGGAACGTGGCTGTCAGGGGAAACCTTGGTCGCTGTTCACACTGACGTGGCTGTTTCCTTTATAGCCCATGGTGCTGTCTCTTTATGTGGCAGCATCCCATCATGGGCTTTCAGACGAGAGGAGGGTGCGCTGTGAGCCTGGCCAGGTCAGAACAGGGCTGCAGTACACACGACAGGGTGATGTAGGCACATATTGTAACAATGGTGCTCTGAGGCCAGGACAGGTCCGACTTGGCTTAATTCATTCTTTTCCAAGAAGGACTTTGAGTCCATATGGAACTAGCTCCAGTTTAATATGCACAGCTTTGGAAGCTATTTCATACAGATATATCAAGAAAACCATGTGGTCCAGTTTGAGGTTTGAAAATTCAGATCCCTTTATTCTGTCCACTAGACAACTGTCTGTTGAGTGCCCAGAGGTCCAAGGCAGAAGCCTGAGGACACGCAGCATGAAGCCGGCTTGTTTCTGTGCTGCGTGTCCCGGGTTGGGGAGATGCGAGGGCGATGAGGTCACAAGAGTTGATGTGCACACGAAACACACCTGAGGCAGAAGAGGCCAGGGGAAGCAGGGCCACGCCCTACCTGGCAGAAAGCCTCGGAGAAGAGGCGATGCTTGAGTGAAGATGGGTGATGGGGAGTTAGCGCAGGGAGCTGCTAGATAGAGAGAGCACACGGGGAAGGCAGCTCCTGGAAGAGAGCAGCAAGTGGAATGCTACGGAGGCAAGAAAGCAAGCAAAGAGCCCCGTGTGTGTGCGTGCGCGCGCACTGGTGAGCTCATCAGAAATGCCTACACCATTGAGCAGACGCACATGCTGTTACAAAACTGACTTAGATTCCCTATTTAAGGAGGTGCAATCTCCAGGAGCCCCTGACTTTAAAATAGCTAAAGGGTGTGTGGGGAATGGTCACCAAGAAAAGCGGACTCAGGGGGGCTGCCCTGTGGTCCCTAACAGGCTGATTTTCCTTCCTCTGTCCCCTTCTCCCCCCATTTGCTGAGCGCCTCCCCAAGCTTTATGCCCTTTCATTAACTGGTTCTAGCTGTTTTATACAGGGCTTCGAAGAAATATGTCATTTTTAAAATAGCTGACCAGAATTTTCTAAACTTTTGAAAAGCAAGTGGTGGCTGACACTCATAATCAGAGACTTGGACTCCAGAGAGACAGGCTCTGAGTTCTGGCATTTCTATCATGACACATATTATGTAGAAGACTCCATTTATGTCTGATATGTGTCCATATATATGTATACATGTCCCATTAGATATTCCTGGGGTAATCTGATATATTGATGATTATAAAATAGCTACCATTTATTGAACATGTATAAATGTCAGGGGTTCTGAGTGCCTGGCATGAATCATCTCAGTTGGTATTAGACATGTTAGCCTGCAATACACTACCACAAATCCATGGCCTGCACACATTGCCCTCTTTCTAATTTGACTTTCAAAGAGAAAATGTATAGTCCTGTTTGAAGGTGGAATGATCTGAGATTGCTTAATTCTTTCTAATAAACATGTAGATAATATGTGGACACCTAAATCTGTATTCATACTCTTTTCCACAGAAATATTGGCATTATTTTCATTTATAGGTCTAGAGAATAAAGCTATTGAATTTGAATTTGATCTTGACATGCCTTTTGAGAAATGTAGGAACCCCTTCTTTTAAGCATGTAGCATGTAGGGTCACTCCAGCAGTTTCATTTATAAGAAGCTTAAGGGTTGAGTAGGAGGAGAGAAAAAAATAATCTCCAAAGCCCACTATAAAATTGTAATTGTTATTTTTTTGGATTTTTCTAATCTTTTGGCAAAAAGCTTAATATTTGGTTTAAATATATTGCTAGCTAAGGAGAGATCTTGTATTTTGTTCCATAGTAGCCAACCGGATCACTTAAAGTAAAATATCATTATACTGAAAAACACTGAGTTGTACCTCTCCTCTCTGATATTTCCGGAAAGACAATTCCATATTGTGGGTCTTTTAGGGATAAATAGAAACATTCTCCACATCACAATACCCACTGTACCATTTATATCATTAGAAAATTAGAGTGGGGACTGAGAATTTTTGACTAATTAGGTTTCTGGGATAATAAGAGCTTTTTAATAAGGTACATATCATTTACAATATTGCTAATGAAATGTGAAAGCGATTCAGTACCCGGTAAGATAATGGCTAACTTGTTTTAATTGTTAACATTTTTTCTTGCCTTCAGTGACACACTCATTATTTCATAGTCACCACTTATCATGAAATCCAAGAGGATTAATGGTTTCACTTATACTGGCGAAAATGTTTAAGCTGTCCCGATTATCAGTGCAGTTGGAAAGAATAATGGTTATTTGTCATCGCGTTTAGCAGGAGAATGAATTGTCCCCCGGATCGTGGTGCCATTAACCCTTTGAGGAAGTGGTAATGGAGTTTATGGCAGAACTGGGGGTGCCAAGGCCTAGGATTGGGCGTTTGTTTGAAAGTGGTTTGCTCTCATCCACAACCATCTAAAACAATCGTATCCTGTCCTGGCAGAATGGAAAACGAACAGCTTCGCTTGCTACGCAATTTTGGATATCTGAAATTAAAACTAGGTAGCATCCGATCTATTCTCACCATGAATGAGCAAACTGCTACATTATGATCAAGAGAAATGTGAATCCTGGAATAGGAGAAAAAAAAAAAGATTTGCACATTTCTTGCTCCTTACCTCCTCTTCTGTTAAAGAAATAGAGAAAAAAATTTGGAAATCATGGTTCCTCACCCCAATCCTGATTATGTTGTTAATTCCAATACTACATTTTAATAGACCCGACGTCCACTTCAAAAATTCTCTTCAAACCTACCTTGCTTAGCTATAAAACATAACAATTAAGGAAAGGCTCTCAATTCTTAAATCACAGCCTAAGGAATATAGTCAATAATATTGTAATAACTATGTAAGGTGTCAGATGGTTACTACACTTATTGGGGTGACCCTTCATAAGTTATATAAATGTCTTATCACTATGTTTTACACTGGAAACTAACATAATATTGTATGCCAACTCTAAATGGAAAAATTTTTTTAATGAAAATATCATGTGACCTGCAAAAAACATTTTGTTTTAGGACTCAAATTATGCTCGTTAGGGGTGAAGACTGATAAGTCTGTGCTTCAGAATCCAACCTTGGATTCTGTAAAAATTTAGAAGTCCAAATAGCCACCTGCTGCACTGTATCTCAACTGATGGTGGCAGGGTGAATGGTTTCAGTCAGGACTTGCACAATAAAACGAAATGATGGGCATGTGCACGCTTGCGCGTGCGCGCGCACACACACACACACACACAAATGTAGGGCTATATTCAGAAAAATCAATATTTGCCTTCAGGAAAATTAACAGGATTCCTCCCTTTCTGGATGATGCCATGGCTGGGATGTAATCAAATGTCTCTCCTATCAGGTCAGCTGGCAGATGAACCAGTGCAGGAAATGGCCCCTCACCAGCCCTCTGGCTGAGGCATCAGGGAGCAGCTCTAATTCACAAAACGGAGTGCAGCCATTAGTGCCTGGGCTTCTCCGGGGGGACCCAGGGCAGATCTGGGGGTGGCGCTGGGTGGGGAGCTGGCAGCAGCAACAAAAACATAGCGTGTTTTAGAAGATACAGCTTAGCTGCCTTATCTTGTTGCATAGAATACAGTGTCCTGTCTCCTCTAAAGAAGTGGCCACAGCTCAGCCCGGTCAGGCCGTGCGAGGTTGGCTCTCAGTGCGCAATCTGTTCTCTAAAGACACAGTTCTGAGAGTTCTATTGCTTTCAAAAGCCTCCAATTATGAAAGGAGGCAGCAACAAGGAGACCACGACCCCTTTCAGCAGGACCCATACCCGCCAGCAGTTTTCTTTACAAAAGCTAACTCTGTCCCCGGAACATTCGTGAACCAAGTTTCAAAATGGGGCAGGGCGTTTCTGGAAGTACAGTGCAGGCAGTTGAGGTGTGAATAGGAATTATGTTATTTAACATTCTAGGGAAAAAATTGCTTCCTCGGGCGCCTTCCATCTTTGGAATCAAGATGGTCAGACTGTGGAAGCTTCTAGCATCATCACTATCATCATGTGTGATCTATGGTCTTATGGGTGTTTCTTGGAGATGGGAAACAGGACAATTCCTACAGGGACCCCATGAGGCATACTGAAACCAAATACCCCAGAGAGGAAAGGAAAGAAGAAATAAATAAATTAAACAGGGAAAGAAAGACAGGAAGTGAAGAAAGGAAGGAAGAGAGGACTAATGCATCGTGTTTGAATGGTCTAAGTACGTGGATTCAGGCACAGAGCTGTATCTGTGGCTCACAAAATTAGAGAGGGAATTTTGCCAGCGGATGCAATTCAGTTTCTGCAGGCTGGCGTCTTTGTTTCCAACGTCACACCACTTTTCTTAGTTCCCTGACTTCATTTGGTGAAGAGCGATTCTGGTGGGAAATGAGGCAGCGAGCGTGCTAAGGGGGGTGACTTCCCAGGAAGCCAGCAGCCGCAAAATACCTGGCAACACACCCATGGGCGCTTCATTCCTTCGTGACGGAGTTCGGCACCTTTCAAGTCAAAAAGCAAAATGGAGCCGTTGCCTTTTCCAGCCAGCCAGATGCTGGATTCCAAAATCGTCCAGGCTAGGAGAAAAATGGAATGCTTATCCGTGTCTCTGAAATAGATGTAAATGCATTAAGTGGGTGGGCGGACAAATACGCATCACCCTGCTGCCAGGTGGGAAGGTTACAGAGGGGAGGCTCTCGTCCCCAAGAAGGTGAGCAGGATCCTGAAGTCAGGGTGCTGTGTGCATTTGAAAGATCGCCCTTTCTGATCACCTCCTTCAAACCCTGTCTCCTGGGCGCAGACGGTGGAGTCAGGAGCGCGTATATTTTAGTAAATGCCTAACATGAAAGCAACTGGACTCTTCCACCTCATGGACCTGAGAAACTTAGAGTTTTACTTAAGAGGCACATGAAAGAGCCTTCAAAATTTTGGACATTAAAAAAAAGAAAAAAGAAAAAAGTGATGGTTACTGAGGTCTAGAAAGGCACTTGGCATCCATAAAGAAGACCTGGAGATGGAAGTGGGGGGGCTCCTTTAGAGCAGTCGTAGGGGGCACAGTTGTTACAAGCTGAAGGAAGGGGAATTTTGAGCCGCCCTGCTCGTGTGCTAAGGCGGGAGCAGGTTGGCGAGGCTGAATGGATGCCTGATCCCAGCTTTTATTTTTCTCAATTATAGCCGCCTCTGCCGTGCCAGCTGGAAGCCAATATCCTGATTTGCCCTCAGTATTTATGATTCTGGAATTGCGACTCCCTCCCTCTCCTCCACAGGCCACATTTTTAATTGACATATTCCTGGAAATGTATTAGGTCAATTTTGTGGAGAGGGTGCCAAATGTATGTGAAATTGTAGTTCGTTCATAAAACGATTTCTTAGAATGAGTGTGTGTTTCAATTTCCATTGTTGCTTATACTCGAACCACCAGTGACCTGCACACACACACACACACACACACACACATACACACACACACACGTCTCCTGTTGTTTAGTAATTTAACTTCCGAAATTCCTATCATGTCTCAGACTCCCTGAACAACTAAACAGTACCATCGTACATAATGAGGTATCCTTAGCACCCGCATTCGGGAGCAGGGTCATCATGTCACTAAAACTCACACACACTCGGGTTTGTGAGGCAGCACTAATGGAAAATCAGGGGACTGGGTTCACCTGGTGATACAAATGATTGTACTGGGCACTAAAGGGCAGTCGAGTGCCCTGATTAAGACAATACATCACTTCACACCTTGGCGCCTTCAAAAACCAACTGCACTCCCTGCCCCACATGGCCCGTTGATAATAGTCAAGACTATTCCCCAAAACTCTTTCCACTGACTTGGAAAAATCACCAGGATGATGCCTCAAGAAAGGAAAAAAAACCTAAAAGATACATTTGTAGAAGAAAACATGAGCGCTTGGTAAGTAGAGAATAAGGTGAAAACATTAAAATGAGAATCTTGGTGATGTATCTACCCCTCGTTTGTTAAACTTTTGATACCCTTCATAATTTTATCTGACACTTTTTGGGTACTTACTGTGTACGCATGAGTTCAACTCATTAATCTGCATAATGACCCTACAGGATAAGAATGGTTATGGCTGCCATTTTACAGTTACCGCCCTAATACAGAGAGGTTAAGCAAGTTGCTCAGCGTGACACAGCTGGAAGCTGCAGAAGCGACACTTGGTTTCAGATAATCTGACCCAGCGCCCACGAGCCTGAACATTTGCTGGTACTGCCTCCTCAATATGGCCTATGTGGCAAGCAGCAATGATATACGTGCTTTCAGGACCTGAAGAGGCATCAGTAAGGCTAACTAGGCCGTATCTGGATCACAAGTTTTATTTACTTGCTTTTTCAAAGAAACAAATTATCTGATTGGTTTTTAGATAGAGAGAATGCATGTTTTGTGGACAGGATTAATGAACAGATAACGTGGGTTTGGGATAAGCAAGACAAATTCTTTCTCCTAAAAGTACCAGGCAAACGACCTTGGGGAAGGTACTTTGTCACTCTAAACCCAGTTTCTTCATCTGTAAAATAATGAAACGCTCACTTTTCCGAATTGCTGGGACATGGTGGCTGGCTCTAAGCCAGTTCTTAATATATTATTGTTTTGTCATTGATGTCGATTGGTGTCGTCTTTGCTGTTGAATTACATGGCTTCCATGAAATAAGGACAATTTGCTCAGCTTTATTCGGATCTCATGTGATTCTACATGTCTTTGTTTTGTGAGCTCAAAAAATACATAGTTAAAATTTTTGATGTTCACAATTGTCATAACGCCTATAAGGAAGTATTTTTGAAAAAAATGTTCCGTTTGTTTTCATTTCTAAGGCAATTATAAAGAGACATTAAAGCTTGAGGATTAACCACAATCCATTGGAGATATTGCTTTCCTATTTACAATTTTTACTAGATTTTTCCCCCTATTATGAACTTCTAAGAACTGTGTTAAGTCTGGGACACAGAAGGACTAAAGCGAATAGCTAACTCCAGGAACACAAATTCAGTCAGCAGTTTACTGCAGAAGATTAAAATTCAGTTACATTTGATATATTTTGTCTGTCACTCAAGTTAGCCAGAAACTGGAGAAGGTGGTTATTAAAATGCACCACCACATGTTTACATACCTTTGGAAATGTAATGGTGATAACTCTTGGGTTTCTAGACAACATACCTCTCCACCATGTTCTCGATGGTGCAAAAACTCTAGCTCTTAGCTAAACTTCCTCATGAGTTGTACTGAAATGACAACCAACATATTATTCCATGTGTGTGCCCAACACAGACCGGCAGCTGTTGTCATGCCTTCGAAAATTGTCCTCATGTAAAACTTCAACTGACAGATCAGCAAACAGGAAAAAAGTTCAGTCTGAAATGAGGTCTTAGGCCCCCAGACTCAGCTTATTTTTGGGGTGATACGAGGGGCTCCACCACACGTGTCAGCTTACCACGTGGCTGTCCTGGGCCCTTGGGGGTTGGTCCAAACAGCTTCCTCTTTTTGGCAGTCCATGTCCAGGAGCCTAGAGCCCTAGGGAAGGTGGTGGGAATGCTGGAGAATGAAAGTGAGCAAGGCCTCAGAGAGAAACCGGAAAGGAGCAAGGTCACAACACTGGCTTCCTTGTAAGACAGAGCGGAAGAAATCGCTTTGGGTTCCTTCTGTTATTGTTCAAGTGATAGCATTGTTCTGGTTTAGCTCAAACTAGTGGATACATTCTACCCCAAGTTTAACTGATGCACACACACAAAGTGAGCACCCCACCATCTGTCCATTTATGCTGATGATCTACTTACCTACCCAGGATTATAAAACTCTGCAAACTTAAAAAGTGATTTCTTTCAATCAATAGTAGTATTAATTCTAAATTGATCATTGCAATTCAGTTCCCAAGTGGGATCTTTCCCATTGGTGCTAGGTTATCTAATTTCTTCCAAGATATGTGAGGAGTTAGGCTTTGTTTTACTATGGTTCGCCTGGTTATTTCTGGATGCTATGCTTTAGGGCAAAGGTGCCATTATCTTTAAAAAATTAAAATTATGAACATCATGGATATTCACTCAAAAATAATGTTGCAAGGTTTATAAGGAATCTGACTCTAAAAACCAACCAAGTTTTAAACAGTTGATAAGCTTGTTGGAGAAGCTGTGTGACACAGCAGTAAGAGTCTGATTGATTTAGACAGATCTGGGTTCAAATTCTAATACGAGGAGCCTTACAGGGTAAATAAATGGAGACCCGAAATCTTTGGTTCCCTGGGTATTACGGTGAATATTACGGCTTGCTTGGGGTTGGCCATTGGCATTACATGAGATAATTTAGCTAATGTCTGGTCCACAGTTTGGAACTCAATAGATGGTAACAATGTCAGGAGGGAAATGAGTGAGTAAGCCACAGGCAGGCTCCCAGCAAACCCCTTCCCGCATCGTGCATCTCCCCACAATGTGGGATAAAGTGGAACTGTCAGGTCTCCAGATACTAGGAAGCTCATTACCAGAACTGCATACTTAACTGTGGGTCAGCGGACAAGCGCTGTGGCGTTTAGGAGTTGGGGGAAGCCTGCTCAGCGACTGCGTGCCAGTTAGCGCCATCCACATGCTCGTGGGCTATTCTCAGCAACGTGAGCACTGGACGTCATACATCGCTCCTTTTTCTCTGGTCACTAACCCCACTTCTTCGCTACCCTATACAAATAAACAACAATGGACTCAAAATTAAAGCGCGCGCACACACACACACACACACACACACACACACACACACAGACACTCCTCTGCTAAGGTTCCTCCCACAAAATGCTGCCATCGTGGAGGCATCTAATATACCAAACCGAGCTGCCAGTTGACTAATATTCACTGTGCTTCTCCGGCCAGACAAGCCTGTGCACGGTCACCACCCCGCATCTAGCATATTATCATTGGTTTCATTGTTCTCGGACGTGCTCAGAGATGTGGAGTATGGAGAGTGCCAAGGCATCCCTGGTGCAATTCAGTTTAGCCAAATATCAGACATCCACACAGTGGAGATGGAACGCGAGTGAAGAATCTGGCCCAACTGCCTACTGCTGTAATGGGCTCGACAGAGCCAGCCCGTGTCATTAGCCCTATAAACAGTTGCATTTACAACAATAAAACTGAAAAGCATGGAAATTAAAAGCTGTTCGGAATTTCTCTGGTGTGCATTTATCTTTGAAGAAGTGTGTGTATGCTCTCAACAAATTTTTTAATCTCTTTGGTAAACGGGCATGGCTGCCACCTGTGTCAGCAGCGCCTTCTATATCAAGTGGCGATCAAATTTGAAAGAGGTGATATGAAGGCAGGCTATAGGGGGGTGATGAACTAACTAAACAGCCCAGGGCATGAATTCAGCGTTAATTTAACGACATGGCAGCCAGCTTCTGAACTGTAATCTAGGGTTGTATCTGGCAACTGGAAATTATTTGGGGAATACTGTAAATAACATATTCGATATCCTACAGAATTATGCAGCTTCAATAACTGTTAGCCTGAAAGTTCAATCTGTGGTTTCTTAATAGTATTTCTTCTCCGTGACCGTACTGTTTGATGGACAAGGGCCCCCCAATAGTGTTCGCTTGATTAGCGGGCCCCTGTCAGACACGCAGAAAGCATCGTGTAGAGGTGACCTTTTACTGACCACTCCCACCTCCATCACCATTAAGATGAGGCATTGAGTGTGTCTTCTGTGCATTCCCATGTCAACTTCAAAGAACTGTACTGTCTTTCTGTCTCTGATGAGATGCCAGTGGACCACTTAACCAAAAATTGAGAGAGTGTATTATGAGGTTAAAGAGCAGAGTTCAGAGGTTATTAAAATTCTCATTAAGAGATGTTTCTATGCACTGACTATAGGTGAATTAATCGATATTTCTGTCTGAAAATGATCTGGCTTAGGAAAGATGGCTTTAATTGGAGGGATGCTATTCACCGAGAAGGAGCCTTTATGGGTTTTCATGGCAGCGGCCCTTCTCGGTTATGTGGTTTGTAGCAAGATGTGCTATGACAATTGAGATGACACAGATTCTGACATTTCAGGTGTCCCTCGAGTAAGCAGCCTGGAGAATATTTAGGATTGGTCTAGAGCTCCTCAAATCCCAAACTGGGACTTGGGACTTGACACACACATAGAGGCAAGGATTGCTTAAGCAAGGTTTGCCCTTGCTGCATTAATTTCACATTACTCCTGAACGAGAGGGGACACCGAACACTTTGGTTTTCCAGTCTATCATAGAAACTTTCCACCTCTAACATGGAGGACCACTTTGGCAGGCCCATATTCAATTAGTGATTTACAAGAAAGAAAGAAAAAAGAAAAGGTGTAAATAATCATAAACTTCACTGCTATACAAAGAGGGGCCTGAGAGATTCTAACACACTTTGCTTTCCCTGGAATTTTAACTACCAAACATTATTTTAAATCAAATTTCTATGAAGAGTGTGTCAATCTATTCAAAGAGTCAACATGGTATAATCTCTCACTTATAATCGCATAAATCCGTATTGACTAAAAAGAAATATAATTAGAAAATAATCATACTTTAAAAAACCTAAATGACTCAGGAGATCCATGTGTCATATTAACATTGATTTACACATCCTGACATTGTAAACAGAAGTTGTGACTTTCTGGATCTATGGAAACTCAATAATACCCATGTACATTTAAGTCAGTCATAAAGCCACCAATTTGGTCTGCATTTAAAAGTTTAAAATTATAAATAATAAACAATCATGTTGTTGACTCAATCATGACTCTATTCACCAATAGGTTTCCAAAAACGCTGAAAAGAACCCCTGTCCTCATAAGAGACGCCTCCCTGGGAAACATTAGCAATACAGAATTCTACAGTGGTTTGCAGCCCGTTGGACATTTAATCCCAAAAGCATGATTCCTGTGTTCACATTGCTTAATTAATAATTTAAGAAGCATTTATTTATTTTTCATCCATCCTCCCACCCCTCTGCCCTTTGGTAACCATCGGCTTGTTCTCCGTATCTACTGGTCTGATTCTGTTTTGTTTTGCTTCTTTGTTTTGCTTGTTTAGATTCCACATAGAAGTGAAATCATATTGTGTTTGTCTGTCTGTCTGACCTATTTAACTTAGCATACTACCTTCTAGGTCCAATAATGTTGTCACATGTGGCTAAATTTCATTCTTTGTTCACTATATACACACACACACACACACACACACACACACACCCCTCTTCTTTATCCACTCATCTATTGATGGACATCTAGGTTGCTCCCATATCTTGGCCATTACTGGTAATGCTGCAATGACCATACACGTGCATATGTCTTCTTGAATTAGTGTTTTTGTGTTCTTAGATAAATACACAGAAGTGGAATTGCTGGATCATAAGGTAATCCTATTTTTAATTTTTTGAGGAATCCTCCATACTGATTTCCACAGTGGCTGCACTAATATACAATCCCACCAACAGTGCACAAGGGTTCCCTTTTCTCCACATCCTCCCCACATTCATTGTTTATGTGTATTACTTGTTAAGATAAGGAAAAAGGACTACCAAAATATTTTTGCTTTTTTATAGGACATTAATGCAGTCCCACTGTAAAAAGAAAAGGCAAACGGCACAATATAAAGACGTCCTTAAGCAGTTCTTTGTTTGTGTCTGGGTTTGGAATATGGCCTGCACATCTGTAATCTCCTAATCACCCTGTCTCTTCATTGGTGCAGCCCTTGGCCTTATCTAGGTAAGCACGTCTCCACCTGGCCACTGACTGTTTGACTCCTGATGATAACAGCACAGATAGCTGCATACAAAGCGAGTCCTGGGGAGCTGGCCTCTCCCCAAGTTTTACACTTTGGTCAGCGTGTCTGTGTTGCGATAAACAGATTCAATATTTCCACCCTCAATATTTTTATTACCAGGAAGGGAGAAACAATATGTATCTAAGATTTCAGAATTGAGTGAAAATTATAAAACCATGTGGGCTCCTGATGGAGACTTACGTTGTCAGCTATGGTGTCCAGGGACACACAAGATTCTAGAAGGGGAGTCTTTGCCATCAGCTTTATGCTAATTGCTAAATTACTAATGGAGATATTTCTGTGGTTTTATATTTTCAGACTCCTTTTTTTATATATAAATTGTAGGAAATCCTTACTACTAATGAAGTATTTGTGGAACTGAGTAGTGAAATGGAGAATAGTAACAATCATAAGAACCGGTGATTCATGCAGTCACTTTAGCCTAAAACGCCTAATAATGACTCTATAAATAAATTGATGTCTCATTTAATCACCAGTTTTGGTGAAGTCTTTCTTGCTTGGTGTGGTTGCACAATAATGTACTATATTTGAATTCTGAATTACCGGTAACATTTAGCGAAAGATCCAGAAAGGCAGTGTGGGTCCAGAGAAGCACAAACACTCCAACACTGCTGGGAAAGGTGAGCAGCGTGGAGTTTTTAAAGCTGTTTTCATGCCTTCCCAAGTGAGGAGCAAAGCATTCCCCCAGCGCCCACGGCTTCCTTCCTCAGGCTGCTCTATGGAATCATAAGCTGAATATAAAACTTGAAGATCAGTCTCAACTCTTGCAAGAGATGAAAGATACATTTTTGTTATGAAAAAAATAAGTGAGAGGAACATCCTGAATATAATCATAAACTAGATGAAAAATGAAACGGTTGGTTGTGGCCACTGAGTAAGACTTGCTGTGAATATATAAGCAGAATCGAGAGGAGACGGGCTCCCTGCTTTTCCAGCTCCAGTTTCCAGAAAGACTTGCCTTTCATACCTGCATAAACACTGCTGGTATCAGGAAAAGAACAGGACTAGGTCACAGAGCAGTGACGTGGGGGTGCACCCTGGGGTGAACTGACGTACAAACCACCAGGAAAGCCTTTGGAGCTGACCTTGTACTCTCGCAGCCTCAGCCCTGGTCCCTCCAATGCATCGTGTTGAAATCCTGAGACCTCGGAGATGCTAGACTTAGTTCTCAGGAGAAATCCTACTTAGGGAACAGAATGAATGAATGAGTGAATGAATGAATGGAGGCCGGAAGCCAAAACACAAGCCTGGTCTACCTCTGTGTGATGCCTATTTACATGCAGGGACCTTACAGCCAGCCCTGGTCTGTGTCTCTTCAGAACATCAAGACGGCTAGCACAGAAGAACAGGGCTCCTTCCATATGCTTCCATCGCCAGCTGGAAGGTGTTTCCTGAGCAGCCATCACACACAGGCTGTGGGAACATCGTAAGGGCCAGAGCCAGGGAGCTGGTGACACGGACACGGAGATTCCCAGTCTCAGGGCCCCTGGGCGGCCACTGATGAGGGTGAGGGGTGTCGCGGGGCTGAAGCCCATGCCCAGTGCTGACCTCCCTTCTGCTGCAGTGGGATTGTCCTGTCACTAGCAGCAAGGACCCTGTCATGTGTCAGAGCACCCCACACCCTTTGTGCTAATTCCCATGACATCCTCTGCGTCTCGCTGTAGGATTCTGTGAGCAGGTCTTTCAAGGCGCGGGGAGAACAAAAGCTCCCTCAGCACATCTGAAGAGGGCGGCTTGTGTGTGTCTGAATGTGGGGTCAGGGTTTGAAAAG
The DNA here is from genome assembly GCA_033961575.1 of Aselliscus stoliczkanus. Lineage (NCBI taxonomy): Eukaryota > Metazoa > Chordata > Mammalia > Chiroptera > Hipposideridae > Aselliscus > Aselliscus stoliczkanus. Next base: position 30,415,767 of record CM066741.1, read on the forward strand.
GGTTGCGAACCCCCTACCTTGCACAAAAAGGTTTTCAATACACGGAGACACGTTTTTTTTAAGATGCAGTCCTATAAGCCAGGTTCGGCCCGTTCATTTGTGTATTCAGTTCAATTGCATCTGAATCAACTGGTTCTTGATGGAATGAATGCAAAAAAATTCTAAGATGTCATTTTCCCTCTCCTATTTTCTTCTCTTTGAAAAACTATGAATTAGCCACCATGGATCCGAACTTTGTTATCGGTCAGAGATTTTGGATGAGAAACAGAGGGCGACATTCAGGAAATTACAATCCCAGTGTAATTCACATGGAAAACCCCCCGAGTGGTAAAAATTCTCCGCAGAAAATTTTTTTCAGCTATTTTTCAGAAATTAAGATTGCAGTGATTCAGGAGTCATGTGAATGTTGGTTGGAAGAGTAAGTATTTTCTGCAGCTCACTTCATGTATATTTGAAATTGCTGTAGCAACTGTTTAATTGGCATGTCTATTTCCTCTAATCTAAAGAGGAAATGAAGTTGTGTGTGTGTGTGTGTGTGTGAGAGAGAGAGAGAGAGAGAGAGAGAGAGAGAGAGAGAGAGACAGAGAGAGAGAGAGAGAGAGAGACAGAGAGAGAGAGACAGAGACAGAGAGAGAGAGAGAGGATGTTGTGCTCTATTGCACAGAAGAGGCTAAGGGCTCATTTGAATTGCGATTGTCAGACAAGCTGCAGATATATATCATATAACTTTATCTAACTATGAAAACAATCCAGGGGAAATCTATAATGATATCAGGACTAATATTTGCAAACCTTATAAACTCAGCTCCCTTTCTTAGCCCCAGTGATAAACACCTCATGTGGCACAGTTAGCCATTTTCATGGATGGGACAGAAACGTAGAACCCTATAAAAGTGACAGTCTCAGAAAGTTCTTAGTAGATAATCACTGTGATAATTTTGTAATGCAATGTAAAAAAATCTAACATGCCTAAATAGCTTTACATTTTCCACTGCACAATATAAGCATTACTAATAGTTTGTTGATAATCACTATTAAATTGACAGCTGATTATTAATTATTGATAATTTAAATAATTCAAATTCTAATTCATCAAATTCAACAATTTAAAATGAGCTTACTCATTTTAAATATCTAGCAACTTAACCCATCTAACTCATCTAATCACATGAGGAGTGACTGGCGGAGGCTTCTCCTATGTGCCCTGACACTGTGCTAAGGGGACCCCCACAGGTCACTGCTAAACCTTGCAAAACCACATTCTGTATGTACTATTAACCTTTAGTAGAAAAACAAGCAAAGCTCAGAGAAGATGAGTAACTTGCACAAGGGCACACAGCTAGAAAGCTAACGATCCAGGTCTTGACTTCGTTCCAATACAATATAGCTAATCTGATTTTACATATTTACAGTGACAATACAATTTATAGACTGATATTTAAATAAGAAGCACAAACTACCAGTTATCAGCACAGTCACAGTAAAGTACAGCACAGGGAATATAGTCAATAATATCATAATAACTACATTATGGTGTCAGGTGGGGACTACGGTTAGTTGGAGGGATCACTTCGTAAGTCATATAAATGTCTCATCACTATGTTGTACTCCTGAAACTAATATAATATTGTATGTCAACTGTATTGGAGAAATAAAAAAAAATTGTTTAAAAGACTTAATCCTACACAACATTAAATACAGAAGTGCTCGTGTCTAGCTTCTGGCTTGGTTACTCCATCAGGGAGCAGCCAGGTGCTTGTGTGCCATCGCCTCCTTCTCTAAGTGTGAAGGTCGGTTCCTATGAGGGTCTGAGGTCACAGGAGCCCTTAGCTGCCCCCTGCCAACCAGGAGAGCAATGACTATCATGGCCGTGTGATCCTACTAGTGGTTCTTATCAGTGGCCTGGAGATGTACCCATATGACATCAGCAGTCGATTCTGATAAATATATGCCCATTAGGACTATGTGTTGGAATGAAATTTGCCTACTGTCAATTTGGTAGTATGTTTTGTAATCAAAATGGGTACTGCCATGGTTGCCTAGTAATTCATGTCGCTGAAAACATAAAATTACTTTTCAAATAGCTTGTGCTTGGCCAAATCCTAGCTCTCTTTATTCTTGAGCCCACATGTAATTTAAGGAATATTCAGTCCACAAGGTTCTGATCTGTTTTCATTTAACTCACCAAACTGTTGCTTTAAAGAAATTACAATGATGTCCAAAAGGTCTTTAAACCTGATTTTACAAGTACTTTTCCTTTTAAAATGCTATTTTCCTTTTTTAAAATTTAAATTTTTTTAAATTAAAGTTTATTGGGGTGACAACTGTTAGCAAAGTTACATAGATTTCTTCATGTGTACAATTCTATAATCCAGCATCTATATATCACGTTGTGTGTTCACCACCCAGAGTCAGTTCTCCTTCCGTATTTGATTCCCTTTACCCTCATCTACCACCCCCTTCCTCCTCCCCTCTGGTCACCATTAAACTATTGCCTGTGTCGATGAGTTTTCCAAGAAGAGCCAATGAAGCAGAAGAAAAAACTGTAACACGTGATACTATCAAAACCCTACAATAGACCCCAACCGTGGACCCCATTCCCAATTGCTGTAATTACTACTGAAGTTAGAATTGCTGCCATATATTGCAATACACGAGTGCCATTTTAAATACACACTAAAAACTCCAGTATACTAAATGCATACTAAAACCTCTGGTAGATTATTGGTTAAACAAAACATTGGTAGCAGAACAGAAGAGACATGGCACCTTTATAGATTCAACGCAACTACAATCCTTCAAATCAACTCATTCTCAGCACAATTGGATCTAGGCAAGACAATGAGAAGAGGTGTGCAAGCCCAGCTCAGGAGATCTGTCTATCCCGGTGCGACTTTCAGGTCTGTGCTGGGCTCCCATCTGCATCTAAGTGATTCTCATTCATACACGGGGCATGGTCTAATGATTTAGTTTTCAGGAAATGCCTTTAATTGGGTGCAGGTTTTAAAAATGAACTTGTTAAAGTAACCATAGCACTTTTCAAACCATAATAAACCAACTTCTGGCTTCCTCAGCTCCAGGACCGTGTTATGTCTTTGGGAGGGGAGGGAGTTTTAGAGAATATATGATATATTAGAGAGTGAATGATTATTCACAGCCATGAGGCCAGCCCATGTTTCAATAAGACAAATGGCCTTGGAGTGTTCCGGTGGCAACCAATGATAACTCATGATCCCAAGACAGAGTGGGTGAAAATTACAGAGAATTGATGAAAATCAGGAGCAAGAGGACAAATGGCTTTAAAGAGAGGAATCTGTGATTATTATTTCCTAAGCTTTCAGTTTGATAGAGCTTGAATCTATTTCCTTTGAAAAATCTATAGAGCCGTAGCCACTATATGTCAGCGTGAAAATGGCTGCATTTGTTTCTTGCCAATGGCAAATGATTAACTCCTCAGGATGGATGTAGGAATCAGCCCCCTAGGGAAGACGCATTTCCAAGGAGATGGCTCATGTGGTTTACAGTCTTCCCATCGGTCAAGTGCATACTCGGATCCCTAAGGGTGCAGCTCACATCAGTCCTTCCAACACTGTTGCTGAAGAAGCAGTCGAGTTCCATATATAATAGTTTGATGAAATGCACACATTTGTTTCAAGGCTAGTAGTGATTTACTAAATAATAGGATAATAACTGGTGTTTTATATTGGTTTGTTTTTGGATTTGTTATTGTAATGAATTTATTTGGGAATGAGAAAGGACACTAAAAACCCAAGTAGGATTCACAATACATATGAGCTAGGCTTCCAAATTGACTGCAAACAGTGCTGCAAGGCTGAGATCAAAGTTTACATGGATCCCTTGTGTAGCACAGGTTCCCTGGGATTGCCTAAAATCTGTATTATGTAGCAAGGTGCTTCCTGGGATATGTCACCGGGTCACTTCATTTTCTTACCTCCAAATTAATCCTCAGTGTCACTGTCACATTATGTACTTTTCTATGCCTCCATGATTGTTCCTTAAAGGGTAGGAATACAAACATCATTGCTTCCTTAACTTTTCCCCAACTTTTGAAAAGCTGAAGGAAATACTTTAGCTCTAATTACTTTGTGGTGTTTATACATCATTAGAATTTGAATAATCCACACTTCTTCAAAAGGAATGATAGCCACACATGGGCATTCTGAAATATAGGGCATTCTGAAATATATTTGTACTTATTGTACTTTAGATTATAAAAAAAAATAACATATGTTTCCTAAAGCCCCATCACCCATGCTTTGTGCACCTACAGTTCAGTCCTCCATCCAGGGGGGTGTAAAATGATCTTAGGTAACTCATCAAGGAGTTTGGCTTTAATGTAAAAGTTCTGAGTGCTCTACTTGAAGACGTTAGCACTCCTCCAATGTCATTTGAATTAGACTTTTCAAAAAGGAATTAGGAAGCCACCCTGGAAAGTTTTTGAGGAAAAGGTGGCAGTTTTCAGGAACGCAAAAAAAATCATAATGCTAATCCATGTCCACTGCCCTCCTCCCCATATGACAGAAGCCACGCCCACTGTCCTCCCATGACAGAAGCCATGCCCACTACCCTCCTCCCCATATGACAGAAGCCACGCCCACTGTCCTCCCCATGACAGAAGCCACGCCCACTACCCTCCTCTCCATATGACAGAAGCCACGCTCACTGCCCCCTCCCCATATGACAGAAGCCACACCCACTGCCCCCTCCCCATATGACAGAAGCCACGCCCACTGCCTGCCTCCCCATATAACAGAAGCCATGCCCAGCACAATGTCCTCCTCCCCATAGCTCCTCCATCTGCTAAGGGTCAGTCGATGCCCTTGCTTGCTGGTCAAGCCCATCTCAGGGGACGTGGGGCCTAAAATGTGCCTTGCGGCAGTTAGCTGGTCCTTCCCAGGCACCCCAAATAATCCAGTGAGCAAAGCTTGTTTCAAGACAGATATGCCAATACCTGAGAAGTGAGACTGCCCTCAGAGTCACATCGCAGTCCCTCCAGATACGCCTGAGTTAGGTTGAAGCGAGAATTTCGAGAATGCTTTGCTGCCCTTCAATTCCTCGCATTATCAGAGGATGGAGTCAGCACCCTCTCTGACCTCAGCTGTCTCTACCCGGACCTGGAATCTTATCACTGCAGTAACTTTCTCCCCTGTGGCACCACTGTGCAATGAATGTACTTCTTCCTGCACTCATCAGGGAAGTGTAGTTACTACTTTGGGGTCTTTCTAGACTGTGGACATCTTGAATCTTGGTCCGCATTTTCTTTTATCCCCAAAAATGTTATGAAAAATTGGAACCTACAGTAAAGTTGAAAGAAGTTTACAACGGTTCTACTTCTAATATTTTACTGCACTTACTGTGTCACATATCTGTGCGTCTTTTCATCTTTCCTCCCACCCATCTAACCATCTGGTTGTTTTCATGCATTTCAAAGTTAAGTTCCTGATCAATCAACTTCACCCTATATAACTCATTAAACATAAGACAACTAGAGTTTAACATTTGTTTAAGGTTTTTTGAGATACATATATTAAAATCCACAAATCTTAAGTATACTCTTTGATGGGATCTGACTAATACACTCCCCTGTGCAAACCAAACACCTATGACACAGAATATTATCACCAGAGAAATTTTCCTACGACTTCCTATCACCTTTAGAGGGAGCCACTATTCTTCTTTTTTCTCCCCCGAAATACTTTTTTTTTTTCTTGTCAGTAGCAGGGTTTCATCCAAGAACTCTAATATCTCTCTTTGTTCATTTCCTATTTTTAAGACATATCCACATTGCAAAAAGTTGTTTTTTCCTTTTGGGAGAGAAAGGTTGAGTGGTATAACATTGAGTGTATATATACCAGTTTGTTTATGCAGTCTCCTACTAGTGGACACCTAAACTGGTTTTTGGTTATTGCCCGTAGGGCTTATATTAACTTCTTTTCTTTCTTTCTTTTTTTTTTTGAGGGCAATGTCACTGGCCCTCATATGTGGGACCCGAACCGGGGCCGCTGGCTTCCCAAGCCAGCGCTTAATCACCACGCCACTCAGCCGGCCCATATATTAACTTCTTAAAAAGTTTTCTCATGGTTAGGTATTTTTTTTATAATAATATAAAATATATTATATATTTATGATAAAATAAATAGAACTTTTCCAAAGTGGTCCTAACAATAATAATTGAGAGTCCTGATTGTTCAACATACTCTCCATAATTTGACGTTGTCACTGTTTTTTTAAAAATTGGCAACATGGTGGATGTGTACTGGAATCTTTTTATAGTTTTAATTTGAAATTTCCTAATGACTTATGATGTTAAGCACATTAATTCCCATACTTTTCCTTATCAGGTAACTGTTAGCATTTTTTTGCCTATTTTTATTTGAATAGTTGCCTTCTTATTATTGATTTACAACCATAAAATATACCCCAAGAGCATGTTTTCTCACATATGTTTTGCAAATGTTTTCCTCCAACTTTTACTACTGATTCATTTTCTTAATGGTACCCTTGATAAGCAGAAGTTCTTTTAACTGTAGTGAAATCTAAATTATGATTATTTTTTCTTTCATGTCTATTGCTTGCTGTGTCATCTAAGAAAATTTTGCCTGCACTCAAATCACAGGGATAGTCTGGCTGCCTATATGACTATCCAAAATAGACATGAAGAGAAAAATTGTTAATAAGAAAAAAGGACATTTTTGTAAAGATAAAAGTGTCATCCATCAGAAAGCTATAATAATTATAAACATATATGTACCTAACAAAAGAGACCCAAAATACATGAAGCATAACTGATTGAGTTGAAGAGAAAAATAGGCAATTGAACATCAATAGTTGGAGACTACAGAACCCCACTTTTAATGATGGATAGAACAATTATGCAGCAGATAAACAGAAAATAGAAAACTTGAGCAATACTATAAATCAATCAGACATACTGGATATCTATAGCACATTCCACACATCAGAAACAGACTATTCTGAGGGACATGTGGAATATTCTTCAAAATAGACCATATGTTAGGGCACAAAACAGCTCAATAAATTTAAAAAGTTAGACTCATCCAAACTTTGCTTTCTAATTACAACGGAATGAAATTATGAATCAATGACAAAGAAATTTGAGAATTCTTAAACACGTATGTGGAAATTAAACAACATTCTTTTCAGCAGCAAATGAGTCAAAGAAGAAACCACAAGGGAAATTAGAAAACATTTTGAATTGAATGAAAAGCACAGCATACAAATTTACAGAACTCAGCTAAAGCAGTGTTTAAAGGTGAATTTATGCTTGTAAACTCCTATATTTACAAAGAAGAAAAATCTCATCAACTTAACATTCCACTTTAGGATATTAGAAAAATAAGAGCAAACTAAAGACAAAGAAAGCAGAAGGAAGGATATAATACAGGTTAAAGTGGAAATTAACAAGACAGAATAGACAAATAACAGAGAAAATCAACAAAATAAAAAATTAGGTTTTTGAAATTATTTTCAAACCATCAGAATTGATAAAACTCTACACTTTCCAAGAAAAAAGAAAGTCAACTTAGATTACTAAATCAGAAATCAAAGGGGCACATCATAATAAAAGACGGACATCACTACCAATTTATAGAAATAAAAATAAGTATAAGGGAGTACTGTGAACAATTTTTACCAACAAATTACATAGCTAAGTAAAACGGGTAAGTTCCTAGAAAGACAAAAATTGACATATGAAGGAATAGAAAATATAAACAGATCTTTAAGAAGAAAATGCATTGAATAAGTAATCAAAAAAACTTCCCATAAAAAATAAGCCCAGGCACAAATGACTTCCCTGGTGCATTCTACCAAATGTTTAAAAAAGAATTAATACAAATGCTTCACAAATTCTTCCCCAAAACAAATGATGGCGCACTTCCCAACTCATTCTATGAGTTCATTATTATCCTAGTTACACTTTTGCCTAAACTGAAACGCTGTTCCTAAAGTTCATATGACAATGAAGAGCACCAAGGCTAGCCAAGGTAATGTTGAAAAAGAACGAAGTTGGAGTACTCACATATTAAATATTTGAAACATGTCAATGATGATTTTTAGTTTCACTGTCTCTGTTATCTTGCCTGGGTGTTCAGCCATGACTTAATCTTTATGGATAAAAGCAATTTGACCAAAAACAAAACAAAGCAAAACAAAAAACAAACAAACAAACAAAAAAAACTTACCAAAATGACAGAGTAGGTCAACGCTGTGCTTACCTCCTATCAGGACAACCTCAAAACAACTAAACTACAAAACAACCATCATTGAGAATCACCTGAGGTCTAGCTGAATCGAAGCCCGGCAACTACGGAACTACAGACAAAGGGGAGTCATGTCCAGACTGGTGGGAGCGGCGGGGTCGCAAAACCCACACTCACCTGTGACCCTTAAACATCAGGAGTGATATCTTGGCTGCAGAGGTTCCCCACCCCGCAAGAGCGAGGGGTCCCAGCCAGCCCACACCAGTGCGGGGGACAGAAGTCCCCATAACCTCTGGTAGTGAAAACCAGCGGAGATGGTGGCTGAGTGAGACGGAGGGCGTCTGGAGTTCCAGGTGCTGCTCCTAAAGACACCGCGCGTGGACTTACCTGTTGACGGACTGGCTCTCTCTGAATTCCAGCGCTGGAGCAGCTGCTCGAAAGGCAACAGGGACACACACGGGGGAACTGAATTTTCTGGCTTCAGGGTGAGGGTTGGAAGGACAGCTGTCTCTCAGAAGTGCTGGCGGAGGTCATTTTTTCCTCTGTTGAGCCCACCCCCAACCCAGCGGTTCAGATGAGGGCTGCCTAATCTGAGCCTCCATCATGTTGACTGACTATTGGCTCCGCCCTGCTGATTCTGAGACCATGCCCAACCCTATTAGCAAGCCCACCCAAGCTGCTTCCAGTGGCTTTTCCATACAAATGGCCTGTCTTGGTTCATGCCGCAGACTTTCCTACAATCTCTAAAAATTTACGAACCCTAAACAAGTATCATCTGGCCTCAGCATGCCCCATACCTCTGGCTAAGCAGCCCCAAGCCTGGCACTATTGACAGCCAGCCTCAGTTCACAGCTTAGCCACTCCCAGGTACCTCCAAATCCAGAACAAGTGGCGATCAACTGCATGTCACCTAGTAGTTCATACCAAGTGGCCTGGGTAGGACACAGGCAGCAGCTGACCCTGGCCTGCACCAGAGCCCTTTCCAAGAGGCCCCAGAACCAACACACCTGGTGGCCAGCTTCAGAGCATGCCAGAGCACCACCCAAGCACCTCCACAGATGACACACTGAAAGGGCTGACTGAGAAGGCACCAGAAAGAGCCCTGCTAAAGCGAATTTCACTCCACAGGGTCAGCCCGTGCACCACAGCTCCTCCACTGTAGTCACAGACAGTCCTTACAACCAATCAGCTTGAGAATCAATCCCTCCCACTGACATACTAATGGCAACCAAGGTTCCACTACAACAGGAGGGCACACAACCCACACAAGGGACACACCTGGAGCACCTGACTCAGGTGACCAGGAAGACTGAGCCACTGAGCCCCACAGGACACCTACTACATAAGGCCACTCTACCGAGACTGGGAGACATAGCAGCTCTTCCTACTACATATACAAATACAGGAAGGCAGCCAAAATGGGGAGACAAAAAAACATGTCCTAAATAAAAGAACAGAGCAAAACTCCAGGAAAAGAACCAAACAAAATGGAGACCAGCAATCTACCAGACGCAGAGTTCCAAACACTGGTTATAAGAAAAAGCAAGAAAGAGAGCTTAGCATCATTTTCTCTGCTTTTGTGTATCACTTGTCTCACTCATCATCCTGTCCTTGTGTCTGTTTATAAACTCTCATCCAAGTAGGCAAACAGTGAAAAGGAAGACTGCTGATGCCACAGTACCACATTTCAATGTATGCCCACATTGCATCATGTGCAGAGCGGTACCTGTTAGGTTGCAATAAGCTTTGTGTGTCTTACCCATCTTTTTAGCTTAGCTCCATGTTGAGCACATAAGCCTCCCTACTTGGACGTTTGATCAAAGCTCTTACTTACCAGGGAACAGAATGACTCCCACTGGGGTAGAGTAGCCACCAAGATTGCTGCTAAATTGCCACCGTTTTCACCAAATCACCTTCCAGATACCATCTCTCCAGTCTGCCACCTGGAGAAGATATTAAGCAAGGAAGCAGAGTGAGTCAGTGTATTTCATTGGGGCCAGGTCACCAGGCCTGATGCAGAGAACTGGATTCATCTGTCAAGTCTGGAGAATTTCTGGAAGGCACAGCTGCGAGGGGGGCTGATATCCTAAGTTCAGGCTGGCTGAGTGTAAAAGCGCTTTTCCCTGCAGTGAATGTGTGTCTGTCAAACGTAACCATGTCTATGAAATCACTCAAATTATGCTTATAATTTTTGGTGCTTTAAAAAGTATAATTAATACAATTTGAAGACTGTAAAAGGCATGATATTTGAGGGTGAAAGCTTATTTTGTGAGCTTAACTGTAATCAACCAGCTTGACGCTTATGCCCATTCATAAATGTAAAAGCTTCACAAAATTGTTAATAACATCCATATTTTATATGCCCAGATTACAAAACATTGGATATCTAATTAAAACTTAGGACATCATTGCAAAAATGATTGAGAATGACACCAGTGTTGGTGGACCAGCATTGTAGCTCACACATAAAAGTCTGGTTTGAGTAATCAGCAGTGTACAAATATTAGGAGATTACGCGTTTTGTTCTGCATTAGGAAATTAGTAACTATTCTATTGAATGAACAGATGCTATGTACTAAATGTATGTTCTCTTGGATGTGTTATTCAGTATATACATATGTCATATTTAGTATGAGGGCAATCAAACACACAGATGTGACCCTCTGTGAATATTCTAATATTTAAATTACTTTGGCGCCACAAGATTCTAAAACTGAAACTGGAAAAAGAGAGTTTCCACATTAGGTAAGATCTGGTTTCCACTAAAGGCATGCTACTTTTGCACCATCTTGTTTGAACCTTCTGAGTTCACTCAGATCCCTCGTTTCTGAAAAGGTATAATACTTCCTTCGCTGGGTTGTTAGGAAAATTAGATGAGTGCATATACACAGTACTTGGCGATAAGAGGCACTGAACAATTTTGGCTTCCTGGTCCATAGCTTTGCAAAATTAGTTTAAGAAGGATTGCTTCAATGTATTTTGCTCAATAACTATAAAAATTGTGTGTACCTTTGTTACTCTGAAACCTTAAAGAAATAGTCTCAGTTTCCTTCCAAAGTGTGGAAATAGATACACATACACAAACATTTAAAGTTCCTCCCGACTTTTATCAATCCACTTTCTTTAAGGTTTATCTTTGCCTTAATCATTCTTACGCCAGGTATCTGCTTCCATCATTTAGAAGATATGCGCTTTGGTTTTCTAATTTTATTTGAAATGAAAGAAAACATAACTGTTATGAACTTATACCATAAATAGAATTCAACAATCATGTATGGTTTAATAAATCCTCTCTAACATGCCATGACTGGAAATATTCACAAGAAATACAGTGATAGTGTTTCAATAGAAAAATACTGTATGGAGATTATAAATAACTTCTGTAGTTACATTTGCATCTCTCAGACTTTAAGTTCCTAATAAGTGTAAGCTAAGGACAATAAATGTCATAGAAAAAAAATACCAGTTAAGAGTATATGCTCTAGAGTTCAGATTTAGGGTTCCCCCACTCACTACTTGTTTGACCTTGAGGAAGTTTAATTAACTTCCCCTAAGGCCTCAGTTTCCTCTCCTCTTAAAGGGAATAATAATAGCATCCACCCTTAAGGGCTGTTTGAAGATTAAATGAGATGGTGATGTAAAGCGCTTAGGATGGGCTGAGGCTAAATGTATTAGCTGTTCTTCAAGTTATTACTCTACTGCTTCATGTAAAAAAAAACAAAGAAAAAAGAAAAAAACAACTATGAATCTTCTCTCTTAGGTACACCAATACTCACAAACAAATCAATAAGCAAAATAGATTCAGTCATTTGAAATGTAAAATTTGGTTCTCCATGATTTGTTTAGTTAGAATAACTCGTTTTTACTCTAAATTTAAGAGAGGGTGGCAGAGAAGAGAATAAGAAAGAACTTAAAACAAACTTTTATGTGGGGAAATGCAACTCTAATTTACTGGCAGATATTAAAGGGCATACTAACTTAGATTATTAAATAAGCATTTAACTATGATTTAGATTTAATAAAACAATTATGTACATTAACTTATGATTGATCATTATTAAATGTATAATTAGGGAGATTGAATAACCAAGGAAAAGATAAAAGTCTTTCATTAATCTATTGTTCATTCTCAATATGTAAAATTCTAATAATCATTGGCATATAATTATGAAGTTATAAATATAAATTAGATTACTTGAAAGGTGGATTTAAAATCCTTATGCATTTTATCTAGTTACTATAAATTTGATTATGGATAAATAGCTAAACTATAATATGGTATTTGAGGGTAAAGCTTTTCTGACTAAAAACCTTGGATGCTAATCTCAATCTGTTTAATTTTATGATGCTTGCGCAGTGGATGGTAAAAATTAAAGAATAAGACAAAAATGTAATTCATACAGTATGGCTAAAGTTGAGTTTATATACACAAAGAGAAAAACTTTGGAAAGGTAAGATTTGCTATAAGACTGTTTCAGTCTTATGATCTCAGTTTTATGAAAGTTTCAGATTGCTTACTCCCTTTGACAAGAGCAAACTCCTCATTAGTTCTGTGTTATTTGTTTTTTGTTTTTTTTGAGGGCAGTGTCACTGGCCCTCATATGTGGGACCGAACCGGGGCTGCTGGCTTCACAAGCCAGCTCTTAACCACCGCGCCACCCAGCCAGCCCGATATTTGTTCTTTACCCTCCTTCCCTTCCTTCTTCCCTTCCCTTATTTTATTTTATTTTATTTTATTTTGTGTAATGTGCACATCTAAATAATGTGCTATCATTTGGTTAAGACTATAGCTTCTGGAATAAACAAACTGAAGTCCACATACCACTATAGCATTTATTAGTTACCTGACCTAGGGAAAATAATTGATCTCTGCAGCTTCAGCGTTTTTTGTTTGTTTGTTTTTCATCTGTAAAAAAAAACATAATAGAAGAAATGCTCTCAAATGGTTATGAGCCTCACACTGGATAACCCATGTAAGCACTTACTGAGCAAGTCTTCAGGCAGTCTTAGCCATTATTTTTATAGGGTAGTAAGAACAATAACTATGTATAAAATCAGCTTATTGTATTTTACATATATACCGGGGGTGCCAAAAATGTATCCAAGTGGACACTTTGGTCAGCGTTGCTCAAGTGGTAGTTCGCCGTCATCAGAATTGTCTGGACGCTGATGGGAACCACTTTGAGCACCTCCTGTAATTGCAGAAGTCAAACGTGACTTGTATTCATCTTTTGTTATTGGTATATATTAATAAAGCTTTTTCCTTTCTTAAAGCATGTATATATATTTTTGGCACCCTCTATTATATATGTGTGTATACATACATACACACATATGTATATATATATGTGTGCCTTTTTTGGTCTATGTTTAAAATATCTAAAAATGTGGTTCAATATCTCCCACAATAAATGTCTACTGTTAATTTTTCTTATATTCCTGAAAATGGATTTGTATTTTTGTTCTGTGTTATCTGGCATATGATTGCTTATTGCTTTTATTGCCATTGTGGACAGCACCTTATGTATAAATAGGAAATTACTTGTTTCCTGCTTCATGACTTCTGATGAAATCATATTTAACAATACTAAGGATATTTTTGTTTTGAATTTTTCTATAAAATGTTTTCCCATTTAAAAAAAATAATATTTTGTCTTCTGGGCAGTTTCTATAAATACATTTGTTTATTTTATTTTTTTAATGTCTTGTCAGAACTTTCCTTTGTAGCACTAATATTTTATTATTACTTCTGGAATAGTCTTTTAAATTCTTTAACTGTTTTCTTACTGTACTTTTAGCTTAGCTTTCCAGTCTTTTGGGGAAACTGTCTTTTGATTGGTTTATATGGGGAATTTTATTTGACTTCTTGGATCGCCACCCTTCACCCCAGTATTTTTTTTCCCATTTATTTATTTATTTTATTGGGGGGTGATATTGGTTAGTGAAATTATATACATTTCAAGTGCACATTTCTATAATACATCATCTATATATCACACTGTATGTTCACCACCTAGTCAGTTCTCTTTCCATCACCATATATTAGACCCCTTTTCCCTCTTCTACCCCTCCCCCCAAAGCAACAAATGAACAAAACAAACACTCACAGAAACAGACAACAGTATTTTCAAGATAACCATCATATGCCAAATTTGTCTATTATTACTTTTAAGCTTTACAAAGATAGTATTTAATTTATATTTCTATAAATATGAAAGTTAAAAATGTTCTTCTAATAAAAATGAGGAATTAGATACATGCTTGTGCCCCCACCATCACCCTATGTTCTTTTATTCTTTTTTCTTCAAAATGTGCCTTTCGGCTCATTTTGTGTTACTCAATCACTGTGTGCTTCATAAGCTTTTTAAAAGTATAATCTCTGATTTTAAAATCCAATATTATAATAAAATTTAACATTGATATCAAGAATTAATTATATTTATATGAATTCAGTCTTGTTTTGTTAAATGAATTTTATATTGAATTTCTAATTTTGATTTATCTCTTGCTTGGCTGTAATATCTTATTCATATATTATTTCAAAGAGAGTACATGAGTTTTATATTTTCTCAGTTCTTACATACTTGAAATTCACAGTAGAAAAGTGGGCTATTTAAAACTATACTATATCAAAAATGTCCTCCTTGTAAATTTATAGGCATGTTTTCTTCAGTGCTGCAAAAAAATGTCGAAGTTTAACCTAATTTGCTTTTTTGGGGGGTGGTATATTTGTAAATCACAGAATGTGTTTCTTAAGCTTATGACTACAATTTTTCCTTAATAAATAAATATGTCATTGTCCCTTCAATGCATTTGTAAAGAGAATTTTTTTCTTAATGCTCTTTTGGATGTTAAGAGGGTATATGAAAAAAGTTTTCTTCACGCTACTCTGTTTTTACTAATTTTTTTCTTCTATGTCCCTCTTCGGAGGGATGCCTAAAATTCTTGAATAATTTTTCATTTTTCTTCCTTAAGGTCTATCTCTTTGCATCTACTTATTTTGAAGCTCATTATCTGACATCATGTTTAAAGAAAGATAGTAAAGGGAGGAAGTAAACCACACTCCATTTCTCAAAAAACACATGGTGGCCATTCTCGGGTTTGGCTGACAGTGTATTCCAGGTCCAAGTGTCACACAGCAGGGAGCAAATGACAGTGACTTCTGGTCCATTGTCAGGCTCACAGGTTTGCTCCTCTCACTAAGCAAAGAATGGTTATGCTAACAGCTCTATTTTTAAACTATTTCTGCATTCCTAAAGTTAGCCCCAATTTCTTTCAGATACAGTAATAGCTGATGGGTCACTGGTAGAATTGAGAATTCCTCTATGCTGAAAACAAGCCAAATGCTCAGAAGAGGAGTAAAGATATCTGCTATTTAAAAACAAAAAATATCCCCCAAATCCTCAATCCACAAAATGGTGTTCAATGCACATCCTTCATATTATCCTCCAAATAAATACTTCAAAGGAAACTGGAAGGAGGGTTGTTTACAATTCTGTGTATTACTAGCTTATGACATGCTGTCAGAGTATAAGAACCATCCTGTTCACTGAGACCGCCTATTCCTGCTAAACTGAGGGTTTAGAGCATACGAGGGAATCAACAGACAATGTGTCCAGGACTGTGGAGTTCTTCTCTAGGCATATTTTGGCGTCATTTAGTTTTACATCCTTTATCTTTTTATATATGAATTTCTATGATCTCAGTTTTACAAGTTTTTAATCCACTGTTTATATTTTTTTCCATTTTTTTAAACCTTTAAATGATCTCTGTATTTACATTTCAGTTGTGCTTCTTACAGGTGGCACATAGATGGGTTTTGCTTCTTTAGAATTTGACATTCTCTGTATTTTAATTGGAGTGTTTAGACAATTTACATTTAATGTAATTATCAGTTTATATGGGTTTAAGCCCAAGTTCTTGCTATTTGTCCTATTTGTTCTTTGTGGCTCTTTCCTTCTTTTCATCCCTTCTTTTGGGTTGAGTATATTTTTTTGTTATTTCATTTTATTTCCTCTATTGGCTTATTAGCTATACATCTTTTACTTATCTATTTTTTTAGTGATTGCTTTTATCTCTCTGATTTTAAGACTGATTTATTTCTATTGATCTATTTTCAAATCCACTGATTCCAACATCATTTCTATTGTGCTGTTAAGCACATCCCAGGATATTTTTGCTTGAGTTACTGTATTTTTTAGTTCTGTAATTTCTACTTTTTTTTCATAATTTCTATTTCTCTCCTGGTATTTTATATTTTTTAATACATTCACGCATATTTGTCACAACCTCATTAAATATAGTTATGACAGCTCCTCTAAATTTTTATTTACTGGACGGGCTTCAGGCTATGGCCAAATAAGGAATTAATCTAATTCCCTCCTAAAACATCAGATATAATGGTGGTTAGAGGAAAGTTACTAGACAAATAAAGAAAGGAAAGCAGCAACAATCTTCAGAAGCCATAAGAAAGCTGGAGTGACCATAGTAATATAAAAATATTCTATTGAGATAGGAAAAGTCCATGGAGAAAAGAGGGGACATTTTATTTTTATCAAGTTCGGTGCATTAGGAAAACATACCGATAACGAAAGAGCCTTAAAATACCAAAACAAATGCTGACAAAATAGAATGAAAATATAGTCACTTCATCATTAATGGTGGAATACTTCAATTACCCAGTCAAAATTATTGATAGAATACATAGGGATAAAAAATATAGGACGTTTGACCAACGTTACAACCAATCTGACCTAGCTGAAATATACAGAAATCTCTAAAAAGGGATTATAGAATATAAAATTTCCCATGCACAAATGGAACATATACTACAAGACTAGTCTTAATTATTGTAAAAGATTACAATCACACAATGTTATCTGATCACAATGGAATTAAATTAGAAATCAAAAAAAGAAAGAAATCTGGAGTATCTCCAAACATTTGGAAATTAAACAAAAAAAACATCTAAACAACCCATGGGTCCAAGAAGAAAGCACAAAGAAAAGTAGAAAATATTTTGAACGGAATGAAAATGAAAGCACTACATATGAAAAATTTGGGGATGCAGATAAGACAGCACTTAGACATTTTTAAACAAAAAATATTTATTTTAGGCAAGAAAAAAATCTCAAATTAACAATCTAAGCTTCCACCTTAAATCATATGAAAAATAAGAGCAAACTAACCTCAAGGCAACCTAAATAAAAAGAATAATAAAGATTAGAAAAGAGAAAAATTAAAGAAAATCAATAAACTCAGAAGTTGGTTTGTTAAAAAGGTCAATAAAATTGATAACTGTTAGCCAAAGTGACAGAAAAGATATAAATATAAATTATCAAAACCAGGAATAAAAGAACAGACACTATCATTAACCCTACAAAATTAGTATGATTATAAAGAAATATGATGAAAAACTATATGTAAACAACTAGACAATTTAAATGAAATAGACATTCCTAAAAATACACAAATTACCAAAATTGAATCATGAAGAAATGAACATTTGAATAAATTGATAGCAAGTAGAAAATTGAATATATATAATTTAAAACCTTTCCAAAAGAAAACTCCAAGCTCAGGATTTCTTTGGCGAATACTATAAAATAGTGAAAGAATACCAATCTATCAAAACCTCTTTCAAAAAATAAGAGGGAAAGGAAAGATGTCCCAAATCATGTTACAAAGTCATTATTACTCTGAAACTGAGGCCTGACAAAGACACCACGAGAAAAGAAAACTGCAGACCAGTATTCGTCATAAATGATGACATGGATCTCTTTAACAAAATATTTTAAGAGAACTGACTCCAACAACATATAAAAAGCATTAAATGTCATGATGAGTGGGGTTCATTGCAGAAGTGCAAGCTTAGATTAACACCCATAAAACAATTAATGCAGTGCACCATATTTTTAGAATAAAGAGAAAAATAAACAAACAAATATCACTCAAGTAGATGCGGAAAAAGCACTTTACAAAATTCAACACATATTTGTGATGAAATTTCTCAGCAAATTGAGAGTAAAATGGAACTCCCTAATTTCATGAAAGACACCTATAAAAAAGAATAACTCATGGCTAACATCAAGTTTGATGGTTAAAGGCTGAATTCTTTACCGCTAAGATTGAAGACATGGCAGATGTCAACTTTCACCCTGTCTATTTAACATTTTCCTAGAAATTCAAGTAGGTACAATAAGGAATAGGAAAAAGAAAAAAAAAATTACAGGCATTGGGTTTGGAAAGGACAAGTACAACTTTATTTGAATATAATCTGGCAGGCTTCTGTGGAATTTGACAAGTCGATCCTAAAATTTATAGGAAATGAAGAATGCTTAGGATGTCCACACTAATTTTTTAAAAGATGAACAAAGTTGGGGGAGTTACACCACTTTTGTTAGGTTTCTTTTGCCATATAACAAACTACCCTAATCTTAGAAGCTTAAAACAAAACCCATTTGGTATTTCACAGCTCTGTACATCAGACGTCCAGGACAGTAGGGCAGGGTTCTCTGCTCGGTGTCACAGGAATGAAACCAAGGCGTCAGCCAGCTTTGTTCTCAGCTGGATCTCATATTCCTCCTCAGAACTCCTTCCTGTTCTTGGAGAAGTTTGCCTTCTTCCCGCTGCAGAACCTAAGTGCCTGTCACTGTGATGGCCATCAGCCGGGGGCTGCCCATGGCTTCTGGAACCCACATACATTTCTTGTCTTGTAGCCTTCGCCATTGATAGGAAGCAATACTATGCCACGTATTTCTCACATGTGAAGTCTCTCTCAGACATTCTCTTGTGCTCTCTGTAGGAGCAAACTCTGTATTCTTTTTTTTATTCTTTTATTCTTCTATTGTGAAATAAACATTTTTTTAAAAAAATTAGTTTCAGGTGTACAACACAGTGCAATAGTTATACGTTTTACCCCTCAAAGTGACAACCCCCTCCCCCAATTTGCCACCCCACAAGTTGGTTTTTTTTTCTTTTTTCTTTTTGAGGGCAGTGTCACTGGCCCTCATATGTGGGACCTGAACCAGGGCCGCTGGCGTCCCAAGCCAGCGCTTAACCACCTCGCCACTTGGCTGGCCCGCAAACTCTATTCTTAAAGTACCCCTGTGATTGGACTCGTCCCAGACGGATGAGCTCCTTTGGATGAATTCAGTCAACTGCTTAGTGACTTAATCACACATGCAAAATCACTGTTGCCAAGTGATGTAATATAATCAAGGTACGATTTCTTTGAAATCATATTCACAGGCCCAGGGATGAGGGCAGGACACCTTGGAACACGCTATATGGATATTTCAAAGGTTTTTTTTTGCCTTTCAAATGAATTTGTTAAAGCCAATACACTTTAATAACTTGTCAACAATATCCCTGAAACATCGGAAGGCAAAGATATACACATCTTATACCTTTTTTTTTTTTTTTTTCAGGGCAGCGTCACTGGCCCTCGTATGTGGGACCCGAACCGGGGCCGCTGGCTTCCCAAGCCAGCGCTTAACCACTGCGCCACTCGGCCGGCCCCTACTTTTTAATTATCAAAGAAGGGGTAATATATAAGACCTTTTTAAGTGGCAGTAAAGATTTATCTTCCTTCACACCAAGCTGTGTAGATGTTTAGTAATAAATTAGTCTTTAAAGACGCATGGCATTTTTGCAATTTTGCTGAAAACAGAGACACATGAAGAAGGAATATTTTTCTGTTTACTTGTCTCAATGATTGATAAAATCATGCAAGTGCCAAGGGAAGAGCCTTGAGCTCTGTTCTGCCTCTTCAGAGTACTAGCTGTTCGCCTGCAGGCCCACTGCACCTCCACTGGGGCCTTAGCCCTGAGTAAGATGGCAGAGCTGCTAAATGATGACAGATACTTTTCAGAACTGGCTCCAGGAGAGACCCTCCAATGCTTTAGGTGCAATTCGGACGGTGTGAGTGACTTCACATCCCTTTCATTCATTGCGTCCTTATCATTTATTGTTCGAACTGGGACACCTTTGAGAGTGAAAGGCCGTGCCGTTATAATTATGCTGAAACAACAGGCTTAAATAAGACTGCTTCATGCTAACTGGGAACTCTGGTTACCTGCCCATCAAACAAGTAGAATGGTAAAATAACAATAATAGCATTAATAACAATGGGAAGCACTTTGAGCATATAGTAGAAAATTGCCAAGATTTCCCATTTTGGTGGTGGATTCATTTCAAAATTGGGTAATTGTTTTCAGAGACATTTTTTTCCCATCAGCTAGACATAGACACACATATAGAGTGTGTGCACACACACATGTATATATCTGTGCGCCAATGCTCAGTGGGCGTAGCCGTGTCTTTTTCATGGGTTCCATGGAGGTCAACTGTCTGAATATGTGCTGTGCCCCACAGCCAGTCCTGCCTGCTCTCTTGTAGGTGGTTCACCACCCCCTTTTAAGGGAGTTTTTGTCCAGCTGGGCTTCTAAGGCTTTGTTTTTCTGGAGATTAGTGCAGGAGCACACTTCACTTCCTTAAATGGGGGCATGTTGCTTTGCTTGGTACCTCACTCCACACAGTTGTGGGGCAGGCGTGGGCTCCCTGCACTGGCTCGCCAGGGAGCACATTCTCTCTCCACCGGCGATCCCAACGTATGACTTCACCTGAGTCCTTCAGTTGCTTCATTTGAGGGACAATGATCCTCTGTCTCATGTGGCTGTCATGAGCTTTACCTCATGCAAATGATTCTTAAAAAATAAAAACAGCAAGTGTAAACTTTGTTAAACTTGGTTCTCATAGAGTGCCAACCTTGAATTTTGGACCCCAGCATCGTTCACAGTAATGCTGGGGCATTTAAAAAAAATACTTTCCTGACTTCAGAATGAACCTAAATTTGGTGACGCTATCTTCTTAATGTGTTCCTTTAAGGATGAAACATAAGATGGAGCGTTCCTGCATGACAAACATACAATTTTGATAATCCCATGCAATATAAAATATGACCTCTCAATTCTTTTAGAGATGATTCTCCTAAAATTGACTAACTAGTAAGAAATAAATAACTAAATAATATCTAAAGATTAATTTATTTTGTGAGCCTATTCTGTTAGGAAGCAAGAAAAGAAGGAAGGAAGGAGGGAGGGCGGATGAAGGGAGATAGGGTGAGCACACTTGATAATACTGTAAGAATTAAAACAAGAAAGAAAGAAAAGGCACCTTTAAAAAGTGAAACCGAAAGTGCCATATTAAGCCTTTCGCTAACTTCACATAAGCAGCTCTGGTCAGACTGACCTGGCCCCAGCCATTGCCAGAGGCCACAGAAGCCATTAGCAAGGAATCGACAGAAAGAACATTTGGTCCAGGGGAATTTTAGCTCCTGCTTAATTTCTAGTCACAAGGCCGAGCTGGGGGCATGAGAACCTACAGATGTTCCACTTTAAATGCTGTGAAATGGTCTCCTACAAACTGCTTCCCCTCCAGGAGTCGCCTCTCAGATGCATATTTTAAAAGACGATGAGCTGCATTATCCCCCAATTATATCTGCTTAAAACAGGAACGCCGTGCACCTGTACACTCACAAAAGTCCTTCCTTGTCTTCTTGGTGTGATAAATAATTCAAGTGGTATGCTCCAGGGACGGCCAAGAATGAGTTTCCTATCTTGTTGCAGTCAAGATATTTTCCTCATCTGGAGACATCTGAAAAGGTTCTTGAAATATATGTTTGTGTATCAATTGGAAACAAAATGAGTATCGTGTGAGCCTGTGTCTTGGATTACAAACTTCTGGAGGATTGGAAAAGAAGTCTTTTTAATTTGTTGTTTAGGGTACACTGTATATTTTGGGTAGCTTTTAATGAAAATCATAAATTTCCGAAGCCCACTGTGTCACACGAACATTGTAAAGTTGCATAGTCATATTTTTCTCTCATCTCTGTAGATGGTATATGTAACAAATTACAGGTCACTTCAACCATTAGTCCAACGATTGCCCTCTTATCAATTTGGGGGGGGGCTCTCTGCTCCTAGACACCTTGAAATCTGCCCTGAAGTCCACAAATGCTGCTATTATTCTCTTTTTGAAAATAACTTCCCATTGATCAAGCCGAAGGAAAAAACCTGAGTTTTTTTCCTATGTGAGTCATGTTCACCAGCAGAGACCTCCCTGCATAGGAAAACAGTACTATTATAGCAGCAACCCGAAAGTCCGTGTGATAAAAGGGTGTGTCACCATGTGCAAGCTGGGAAATGGAATTGAAAGTAAAATGTTTAATTAAAACGGACATTTCTGAACCGGCTTCTGGCAGCAGCCATCTTGCTGAAAAATTATATTTGTTCCACCGGCAACCTGGGAAAACAGCTCAAGGGATGGCGAGTGCCAGGCTCCATCCAAAAGGAAATGGCGTGAACATCAGAACGAGAGCTGGAATGCTGATCGTTTCGTCGCTGAGCATGTCCCCAACACAGGTGCCCTGGTCCAGACCAGTTGGAACAAGAAGACAGACCCTATGTAGCTGCTCTGAAGTCAATATTAATTATCACAAAGCATCCCCCTCCCTCCAAGTAATTGTCCCTTTCACTCGTGTCCCCTTAACACTTGGGCTTTCAGAGGCTACGGTCTTTTTGTGCAGCCCGAAATGTGAGGATACTCGTCATCTCCATTTATTTTGCCTTTGAGACTCCAGAGATCTTTTTTTCTCCCCCTCATAAAAGCCACTGATCCCAGATAATCCTCAGGCTTGAGTGGGGATGAGCACAGCTGACTTTTTCAGTTCAATGAGAACAGAATTTGAAAACGAGATTCTGCCTGGCATCCAAGAGACAGCCTCTCCTTCCTCACGTCTGGGTGTATTCAGTGGTTAGTCTGACGGTGACACCCCGGGCCTGAACTGGGCAGGTTAGGTCAGCCCGCGAAGTGTCCCAGTCTCAGAAAACTCTCCTTCTTGGAGGAGAATATCTGTGGCATTTTCTAAAGGACAAATGCAGGAAGGATTTTTTTTTCTTTTTTCTGTTGCATCATCTCGCTGTCCTCTAAAATCTCAGCTGCCAACAGTGGAACCAAAGCACCCAACAGCAATCGTGTTGCCTTCACAAGGCAAAAGTTGCAACTTTTATCCCCCCCCCCCGATGTTATTTAGGTTTACCTGCACTATACTGTGTACACAGTGTGTATCTACCTGTTCAGGAATCCATCCCTAACAGTGAAGGTACAAACCCACAAACAAATATATAAATCAATGATCCGAAACTGTAAAACTCATGAACAATATTGATAGCAAGGCATGGGGGCATAAAATTCAGAAGATCTGATCACTGTTCTGTAATTCATGGTTAGGGTATGCAGGCAACTCCCATTGTCTAGCTAGATCCAGCCACCATGACATCTGAGCAGAGTTTCCTGCCTGACCTTGTTTAGCGAGTGCTTTCCTTTAATACGTCCTTTATTGCCCAAGGAATGCTCTTTGAATTTACTTTCTTTATGGTGTGATGATAAATCTTCGTGACAACGCTAATGATTCATCTCTTTTGGCACTGGGCAGGAGGATAACCATTTCTATAATGCACACATTTCATTTAGGGTGAAACCACAGGAGATTTATCAATCAGAGCAGGGGTTTCGGGCATAGGCTGAATGAACCCTGTCACTGTAACTAGTTCCCCCTCTCCATAAACATATTTAATTTGGGTACACTTTCTGCCTTAAACAAACCGTAATCCTTTAAATAAGAGGTTGTTTTTCATTTGTACACGGTTGAAACCACTGTACTTTTTCTTCTACTGAGTAACAGATGTAAATTTTAATCTTAGTCATAATATGGAAATATTTAGTTAATGCTGAAATATCCACCAGGTTATTCAAATAAAATAGGCTGCTTACTTTGAACTCTGATTACTATCTCCTGGGTTTTTGCCATTTATTATTCAAAATAAAAAGGCTAAATAATTTAGGTGCGCTAAAATGAAAGTGAGTCTCTTATTTATTTGGGGGTTCCTGGTAGCCAGCCAGTAGCTAGGCATTAACTGACCATGTCTTTGGGTTTTAATCCTAAATTTTAATCTTTCCAGCAAAGTGTTTCTGGTGAATGGAAAATCCCTGACCCCCACGAGCTAACTACCTCTCCTAAAAACGTTTCTGGGATGGAAATGTCCCCATGGCATCTGATTTTTGTCCATTGGAGGTGTTTGTTACCATCAAATGCTCAAACTCCACAGTCTTATAAAAACAGAAAACTACACGAGTTGATTACAAGCCCATACAGGAGAAGCCAACGACAGAGGGAAGAAAGCCTTCTGCAAAAATATTTTTGAACTTCAGAGGACCAGACCCCTGCTTGGTCCAGGGAGCTGGAAGAAATGGAAGATTTTTTTCTTTCTTTCTCTTTCTCTCTCATTTAAACAGACATATGTAGAACATTTGTTTCCGTTTTATTTCTGCTGTCATAATATGATGGTTTTATTCCGTTTTTAAACACGCTTCAGCTGGAAACACTACATCTTTAAAATCAGGCAGCCCTGGCGTCTGGGCGAATTCCCTTCCGCACTCCCTCACCTTACCCAGGTGCATGTTAAATCAGTATTAATGACAATATCATTCTTGTGCAGTCATCTCCTGCCTGCAATTTGGTTTTAATTACCCGCCACGTTGTCTTTCCCCCTCACTGACAGCCATTAAATAGGGAATGACACCAGAGTCAGAGTGGCGGGGAATACTTGCGGCGCCAGATTTCAGGCCCCTCATAAAGCAGGCTGCAGTGCCTCCTAGTGGCGGAGACCAGAAAGGGCCGGCGTGAAGATTGCAGATGGGCCAAGCACTTTTCAAGTTCTTGTGGAGACTCACTAATTTTAAAGGGGCGGGGGGAAAAAGAAAAAAAAAAAAGAAAAGGAAAAAAAAAAAAAAGAAAATCACTAATCGATTAAGGAAAAGTTGTGATTTGGTAAAGCGTTTTTTCATGGAAATAAAATAAATCGACACACTATTGAAGCCTTGTTTGGCTGTCTAAAACGGTGGCTCAGAAACAGAGAACTTGTTCCACAAAATATTGTAACTGACCAAAAGTTCTCCAAGCACCTTGTTCCACCAAGGTGAGCTGCAAGTCCTCAGTGAATTAGAACTTCACATTTATTCTCTTTAGGGCGCTATTGTCTCGTATGCAAAAGAAACTTTTTTTTCCCTCTCTCTTTCCTATTTTTTTCTTTCTTTTCTTTTCTTTTCTTTTTTTCCGTTTTACAAACTCCTTTATTTCTATATGAGTTCAAAACATTCTCCGGAGCTACGAGTGCATAAATGCATATAAACACTTTCTCTCTGTGCAATTATAAAGTTCTTAAGCGTTTTTTAAACAAAGTTCTCCCTTGCGCAGGAGTTTAAAATTGGAATTGTTTGTCCAAGTGTTCAAGGCAGACACTGTACAGATGCTTTGAATTGAAGATGCCCATATAATGACTATCACATCTTGCATTAAATATTTTTTTATTTTTTTATTTTTTTGCTTAAAATAAATGTGAGGCCGTGTGCATTTCGCAGGAAGGACGTTGGACCTCTTGCATTATAAATTTAAAACAGTGCTTACAAACAGTACAGCACAGCAGACTTGGAGAGCGAGCAGCAGTAAGGGGCCAGATGAGATTTTACTTTGTGATTCCCCCCACCACCACCACCACTAATTTTGCCTGGGTTGGAAGGTTGTGGGTCTGTGTGTTGCTCTCACAGTTTTGGACTAGCTTCTTTCAACAAGCGTAATTACTCATTTTACGTGCTGCTAAATGAGAGTCGTAGCTAACAGCTCTAATTAGAATTTTAAGCACACATAGTATATGCAATAACTTGTACATATATTTATTGTGTGTGTTTGTGCTTGTCTGCTCGTGTTTATAAAAACTCATGCATAGAACAGAGATGCGGGTAATTACAATGCATCTCACTTATTTTCTGTTCTCCAAACCAGAACCGCAATGTTACGCATAAATTCATTTGTGGTTATTGCTCCTTCTTTTGAAGAATAACTTTTCATTTACATTAAAAAAAAATACGAAACACTGAGTATTTTGTTTAAAAAATGGAAGCACCAAATAGTAAATTGATGTAATATTAAAAGTGGTCAGAACTTGAGCTCAAATTTTCACAAAGACATTGGACTAGGAACTTTTTTGCTAAACGAGAAACTTTAAATTGCCTCATAGTGCACTGGGGTTTACTGCCTCTGATAGTTTCACCAAAAGAATAAAAAATATATATTGTCTTTAAAACTTAGAAAATTCACATATATTTTCAAAGGGAAACTGTGCCCATTTGACTCAGGCTTTTCTTGGGAGAGAATATTTGATCTTGTGAATGTGGCCTGAATGGATTCGGTTTATTATTTTAAGGAATATTTTGCATCATTAAATAATATCTAGGGAAATTATTATTCCTTCCAGACCGAAATGGGAAGCTTATAAATGCAAGGATGAAAGCTGAATCTCTGATATGGCTTATATATATATTGCTTTACAGCTATATTGAGTCCAGTTAGACTGATTTTTTTTGTCCCTAATATGAAACTCAATGCTGGGAAATCTGATAAGTGAGTTTCATTTCCCTGGAAATTTATTGCCTCTGTAATCCAACTGCAAAGAAATAGCGCACGTACAAACAATGAGGCGTCTGTATGCAAGGCATTAACGAGGGTCACCGTTTTTCTCACGATGATTCTGCACCACAGAAAGAGGTATCTGAGCCATTCAGATGACAAGGCGTGCTATTCCTTTTAGGGTCCATCACCATCCCCTTGGCCTGATGGGTGTCATGTGAAATTGGTCTGCACTTGAGGCATTTTGGGAGTGGGGCAGATGCTAAGTGCTCCAAGCCCTCTCCTGGCCGACCCCCACCTCCTCTGGGCCTCTCCCCAAAACATGCGTTACACATTCTCACCCCCACTCTAAGCCTGGTGCTTGATACATTACAGATGGCACGACAGAAGCTAAAGAACTTTCCAGGGAGCAAACAGTATCATTACATTAAGTTAACCAGTGACTAAAATGGTTCCCTGATATAAAAGACCCAGTGAGGGGCGTCATGGGAGTGAGATACCGTGATATTCACGATGCTGGCTGAGTGTCCTCTGTATGCCAGGTACTGTACAGAAGGGACCTTACTTTGTGGTGGGAGCGAGCCACGACAAAATCCCAAGGATGACACAGAGGGGAGATGCTTGTCTAAAGCTTGGCCAGCAGGAAGAACAGAACTGGCCTAGGAGGCCTCATCCATCTGCCTGACTATAACGCCGATACCTTTCACTAAACAGTGATACGGATTTCAAGAAACTTACACTCTCAATTGGAATTCGTAAAAGATGATAAACCACGCGATCGCAGACATAAATGGCAGGTGATATATACAATCATGGGCTGAGGCCATCTTGACCAGGGAGAGGGTCATTGTCAGCTCAGAGGTGACAGGAGAGGATGGAAAGGCACAATTCTGTTGTGTCAAGATATTGGAAAAGTGCATTCCTGGGGGGGGCAGATGGAGGGGAGGTGATCAACTTGAGAAAGCAGGCCCCTACACAAGCGAACACACACACACACACACACACACACACACACACACACGGAGATAGGAACCGGAGGATAGGCAAGCGTTATTCAGCAGGACACAATGTAAGCCAGCTTCACTGTATAATTTTTTCTTTTAAGACAGCATCCTTCCAATTGCTTATGGCTCAAAAGGTTTGGAAAATTTGAGTTACACAAAACCCAGGTTCTTTAATGCAGAACTTTTCAGAGCCTGTAACATGCGAAAGTACAATATAAATAATGTAGAGAAACTTAGAATGTGTATTCATGAACTAATTTGGCCTCAAATGTTTATTTTTTTAGTCCCTCTCTCAGGTTATATAGTCAAGTTGCAGAAATTGTTGCGGCAGGGAGGAGGGTAAATTGAGCTGATGGGCAGGAATCCTTAACTGTTTGATCAGGACAGACCGTTACCCTGTGGGTAATGAGAAGCCATCACGGGTCTCTGCAGGGGGCGCTGGTTTCTGCTACAACCTGGATAAGAGTTCCAGCCCCCAAGGCTGAGCCTGTGAGGGGAACATCTTCTCCAAACACCGCCAGGCCAAACTTGTCAAAACAAATGCTCCATGCTTCCTTCTTGGTTTACAGCATAAGCCAGCCTGTGCTTTGCGGCGCAGATTCACTGGACTTGGTCCAAACGTTGTGGTTGGAAATAACCCACACGTTACGGGTTTTATGGAGCACTGGGTTGAGATTTTAATCTAGCTGAGTATTAAGGATTGCAAAGCAAAGAGGCTGGTGCAGCGCATTCAAGGATACCTCTCAGGTTTGGGAGCACCTCACCAGAGGAAGACAGCAGGGGATGTGAGCCCACAGGACAACCTGGGCAGCCTGGGGGGAGGGGGGACGCTCAGACGTTTGTGGTCCTGAGTTTCTACTTACTGTCCTGAGTTCTGCAGGTTCTAGACCCCTCCCTAGAAGACAGCTTTCTAAACATTGCCCATTTTCATGCAGATTTCTAAAAGGGTCCATGAGTATAGATATACAGCACAGGTTTTTATCTGAGAGATGTTATCAGCTAATGAACCACAGTAAACCTCGTGAGGGGGTGGATGATAAAAACCAGTGTTTACAGAGCAGGTGAGTGGGCCTGATGGGGACTCCAGCACTTTCAACATATTTATGCCTTGAATTCTCAACAACCTCAGAACAAACACCGTGGTCCTTATTTCACTCATTCGAAAATGACACCAGTGAAAGGTTAGGGGGCTTGTTAAGATCTTGGAACCAGGTTATGTGGTTAGTTATTAGCTAGTTAGGCTCAGTTGGGGTGGGATCAGGTTAGTGAGTCTGTGGTCAGATTCCTTGCTCTTCACCACTCTGTTGTTCAGCCATGTTCTGATCAAAGGCGCCATTTACGAAGACCGCCCTGCCCCTTCCAGCTCAGTAATATAACAGTTATCATAGCTAACAGGTTTGCCTACGTACCAGGTGCCATATTAAACCATTTATGAATACATTGTGTATTTCATTTCATTCTTGCAACTATTCTACAGGACAGACAGGCTTACGAACATCACTAGATACGTAAGAAAACTGACCCACAGAAGCAATGGGATCTATGTTTAAGCACGTAGAGCTAGTAAGAGGTAAATCTACAATAGGAACCCACAGCTGACTCTAGAGACCGTTGTCATAACCATTTATTCTAATGAACCCTATCTTCTGGAAGTTTGTTACGTTAACTAAATTAGAGATGACAATCACAGATCGGATCTTGTATTTGGTGCTTGTTATTTTCTTTCCCCAATTAAAGAAAAAGTGGGAAAATATTCCTCTGAGATCCCTTTTGGGAGCTGTATTTATTTTACACAGACTGCTGTATTTATTATACATCCATAAAACACAGTATGGACTTTTAAAATTGCTATTTGTATTCTCTTCTTTCAGGAAAAAAATGTTCTAATGAAACAAAAATCATCCACAACTGTTTTTCCTGAGAGTCAAACACTAATGAAGCTCAATTTATACCATTTTTCCCCCCTGTATTGATCAAGGCAATTGGAAGAAAATGGATGTGCAAGAATGATAGGTTATATATAATAATATACTAGTTGACTACTCTAAAAATTGAGAGTCGGAAACACTACAATCAAAATGAAAGATTCTTACACCCAAATAATTTTGTATGTTGTCATCTTTCTTTGAAGAAATCGATTGAATATTTCTTTATGAACTCTTTGATACAAAAAGGAATGGCTTTTAAGTAAATACTATTTGTAATTGCTTTTTGTGAATCAAATATTTAAGTCATTCATAATGAGTTCTCTAATGTCCTTTTTTGTCCTTGACGAAATTTTCTTCAAATCACTGGAAATACTCACATGTGCTTCTCAGATTCTGACTTTCTTGCCTGTGATAAGGATACAGCCCTAAGTCATTATTTCCCAATAAAATGCTATCAGTAAGTGACATATTAATATAGTTTCTGCTCTGCAAACTGTTTACTTTCAAGTTTGGAAACCTGTAAAGACCGATCTTTGCTGAAGAAGTTATCAGAGTTAGCGATTCTTGTGATTCTGTGAAGGGGGCTCTGGGTGCTGCATTTTGAAAATTGTCTCTGGAACATTTTTAATGTGAAATTTCTCTGTCTCCCTTTCTCTTTCTCTCTCCAGATGCTGGTGTAGGTATTGGCAAGAGATTTCTGGGAATTCACGTTGTTACAAAGTGTGTGATGGTCTTTATCCTGCAGAAAATGGGAAATCATCAATGATTTGGGGGTAGAGAATTATCATACTCATCCTGTTGTTTTAGAAAGCCCATTCTATTAACGTCGGGTGCATTTCAATGGAACAAAGCTTGATTTACAGTTTGCAGGGTAAAAAGTCCAGAAATGAGATTTTTCACATTAACAATGGTTTTTGACAAGAAAAGGAACTGAACAACCAAAGACCCTGAAATGTGAGTCACTAGGACTTGATGACTTTGAAGGTTTTAAGGACAGCCCGTTTTCAAATGTGGATGATTAAGAGAATAATACCACCTCCCAAAGAAATGGATTGATGGTTTGTGGGGTTGAAAACAGTAAAAAAATCATTTCAATATTGATATTACATACTGTGCGCACCTCTTGGTGGCAAATTTTCATTGTTCTAGTATCTCTATAATTTACAACTATATATTCAAGATCATGAAGAAAATAATCCTATAAGCACTTGTATTTGCTATCTATTGCCATAACTATGTTGTGTAACCAATTATCCCAAAACTTAGTGGCTTAAAATAAACAACAACCATTTATGACTTGTCATGAGTCTGTATGTCAGCTGGAAAACTCTACTGATCTGGGTTGGGCTCATTGGATCTTATTTTGTCACATGTATATGTCCATGGTCAGTGGGTGGCTGGTTGACACTGGTCTCAATGGCAATGACCTTGATCTTCACCGTGTCTCACATCCTTCCTTCAAGTTCATCTGAGTGTGTCCTCATGACAGCCACAGAAGACCAAGACAAGGGGTGGGGGTGCAGAAGTATATTTTTTTTCTTTTTTTTTTAATTGAGCTAACACTGGTTTATAGAAGTCTCAGATGAGCAGTATTATAAACTGACATGTATGTACAACATCATGCTTATTACCAAAGGTCAATCGGGTTGTCGGAAAAGTCATGACGTATTTTTTTCTTTTGTTTTTTGTTGCAAAAATGTGTCATGACTTTTCTGACAACCCAATAGTTTCCATCTGAAATGGTATATCGGTGCCCCTTTAACCCATTTCGCCCTCCCTCTACCCCTCTCCCTCTGGTAACCACTGATCTGTCCTCTATCTCTATGAGCTTGTTTTTGTTTCATTTTTGTTTTATATTCCACGTACGAATAGAATCATACAAGATTTGAAGGCTTTGTTTGCATGACGTTTGCTACCGTCTTATGAGCATGAGACACACAGCCACGCCCAGAACCAGTGTGGGAAGATGCCATCAAAGAAGGTGACACACAAACGCCTGTTGAGAAGGATGCACTTAATATAGAGGTGTTCAGAGTCCCCTCCACGGTGTCGCTAAAGAAGGTGAGGGATCAGATAGTTCTCATTACGATAACACCGTAGAGGGCTCTGGAATCGGCTCGATGGCGTTTCTAATCTGTGGCCACAGTCTTATCCTGGAAACATGGAAAACTGTCCATTTCTTCCACTGGTACCCCCACATCAATACCACAGGCAAACTGAAACAGGGCAAAAATAGCACTGGGAGTGTTCTCTGCTGATTCTTGCTACCTCATGTCATTTCTGAACACAGACGGTATATTCCTGCTGAAGATTACCTTTACAAGGGCTGCTGTGTGTATTTAAGATGTATTTTATTTATTTCAAGTGATCAGACTGTTGATTTTTTCTCTGAAGGTGTTTTTTCCTCTAGTGTTAAATAAACAATGTTTAGACCAGGTACTGTTTAATAAGTATTGGCATTATCTTCACTTTCACTTTATTCCTGAAATATTGGGGGACATGGATGTCATTTTTAATACTGACCATGGCTTTGAAAAAGCATTTCCGCAGCGTGTCCAGCTGTGGGGGTACCATGTCGACAATATATGAAATTGCATTCTGTACTTTTCAGCTTTCACTCAAATCATAGTTTCAAATGAACGGATGTCCAGTGTCACACCAGGGCTCCCTCTCCCACACTGTCAGGCCCATCCAGGTGTGATAGGGATTCTGGTTTCCTCAGGTTAGAGGTGCCTTCCCGGAGATGGGTAATATTACTTTAATTCCCTACTCTTTCTCCTTTCGGTGTTGCTCAAAAGGTTGAATTGCTTTAAAATTTATATTTTGAAAACCTGGTTAAATGCCTTTATTTCCTGAATGCCATTTTTTTTTAAGTGCTCATGAGCGTTTCTTATTCAGACAAAATCATTCCTATCTTCCGTTTATGTTCCATCAGGAAAAGAAAACCTGTTACCTAGTCATTTTCCCTCAGTTTTATTGCTTTGTCATACCAATATATATGCAGCAGTGTTGAAGACAGAGTAAATCAATAAATAAGGATGATGATAATAGTAATATAGGCAGAATACTTATGAAAACCTTAACAAAGGGATGTATATGAACGGATAGGGAAAAAGATCCATCAGCATCTTGATATCTGATTTTATTATTCTTTCTCTTCTCATGTGATTTCCATCTGTTGCTTGTGAAAAACTTCACTGAGGTCCAGTCCACAGTATGGTTAAGTTGGCTCTTTAGAAGGACCTGATCCTCAATGAATATCCGGTCTCAGGTGTAAGTCTTGGATTCGATACATCTCCGATCCGATCAGCTATGCTTCCCAGTTTGTAGGTTGGAGGCTGCTACCTGATTCTCTGTCACAGCTCGCTGTCCCCACTTGGCAGTAGACACAGATGTATCCTATCCACTTAACCAGTTTTGCCCAACGTTCAATCATGATTTTGCCATATGAAGTACCACCTACATTCTTATTTACTTAACAGTTTGCGTGTGTAATACTGAGTCACTTTTTAAAAATATTTAAGTCTGCTTTAAATAAAATTTTGGCTGACTAACGAAATGGAAAACAACTACTTACTATTCTCTGAACTGGAATGTAGGTAGCCATAAAAAATACAGTGAAATGAAAGCCAAGTTTCTAAATGTGACCCATATATATATATATATATATATATATATATATATATATATATACACTGTGGCTGGCCCGAGGTCTGAGCTGTAGGTCTTCATTGGTTTAAAAGGAAAATAAATGATCAATCATTTAAAAAACAAGCATCAGATGGAGCCTTGCTTCTTGAGATATTGCCAGAAAGATGCAAACACCTTTGAAAGGACAGGTGCTGTTGACCTCGTGATTTGGCATTCATCCAGGGTTTCATTTGCGTGCCATTTCTATGCACTTTTAGTGACAGTGTCTGTTTTCTTGGGAAACACTGTGTTAATAGGATGTCAGCCCAAGATGGCAACACTGGCTTTACCTCGTGACGTCTGGGGTCCGGTACGAGAGTGGGCATCATAAATAACACTTCTGTGACTCCATGAACTCTGTCCCCACCCCACCGTATACTCTCCAATCACAGATTCTAATGTCTCCTTTTTTCACTGTTTTATTTAGCGCCCTCTCCAAGACCTTGTTCTAAGCCCAACAGTCCTTTATGAACTAGCTCAGGATGCCAGCTCGTCACATGTCCCTTAAAGTGACTACTTTGGCTCTGAGAGTTTAGGAACCGAGAGGCTGAAGCAACTGTGGACAGTATCTGTGATGAGTAAAGCGAACGTTAATTGGTGAGATAGGGCACTTCCGCCCTTTTCCCTTTGGCTTCTAGGTTTATTTAGAATTCATGAAGTTGTATCTGCGTGAAAAAGCTTTGAACCATTAAAGAGAATTATTTAACAAAATTTCTAAAAGTGCCTGTACAAATTGGTTTGTCTTGAAATTCTGAGGCTTTGTAATTTTGCCACCAAGAAAAAAGCTTTAAAAAACAAAAAGCTGGAGGGAGAATATGAATGTAATAAATATTTCATTTTGGTAGCACATCGGGCATTGTTCTCAGTCTCAGGCCTCGCCAGCAGTCAACACGGTAGTAAATTCCAGCACCTGTGGACCTGTTTGGGTAATTTACGATTTCCATTAGATTCCCATTAGAGATGGGTCGCAATGGTTCAGGCAGTTCATGCACCCCAGGCCTGAGCATGGCGGGTCTGAGGGGCTGTTTGCACGTGGGTGTGGGGCAGCGTGTACTCTCATTGTTGTCTTCCTTCCATGGTTGTTAGCTTTGGGGGTTGCTCATGACACAGAAGGATGTTCAGACCTCTACCCTTTGGGGTTCCTCTTCTTCCCACAGTCTACACTTGTTTTGTCCCTTCATTTCACAGATATTGAGTGAGCACTTGGTCAGTGCTGTGTCACTGGGGACACACAGACGCACAGGAGATGGCCCCTG
This sequence comes from Aselliscus stoliczkanus, assembly GCA_033961575.1. NCBI lineage: Eukaryota > Metazoa > Chordata > Mammalia > Chiroptera > Hipposideridae > Aselliscus > Aselliscus stoliczkanus. The sequence continues at coordinate 30,450,414 of CM066741.1, forward strand.
ATGTCAAAGGGTTTCTACAGGAAGAACAATTCACCAAAAATCGGTGCGATTCCGCATTGTATGGTGGTGCTGAGTTCAGCCACACATACAGAATGGGCGGCTGGTGTGATCGGAGGCTTTGGAAAAGAACGCTGGAAAGAAATACCGAAGAGACATGAAGGGACGGTGCTGAAGGCAGGAGAGGGCCAGGGGATTCTCGGCAGATAAACTGGTGTGAGCAGACACTCAGAAATAGGAAGCACCATTTCTCCTCACAGGAGGCAGGGAACTCCTGGAACATGGGCTGGGAAGACAAGCCCGGGGCTGAGGGAGCCATGAGCGGCCGGACAGCGCTGGAGAGGCTGGCTGTAATGCTGCTGAAAGTTTCTAAGCATGGCCTTAGGATCTGCTCGCAGGGGTTTTGTGTCCTTTCCCTTTTCCCTAATCTGGTCCAGCCACCTGTCAGCCTGGTAGTGGAAGGGAATTAGAATCCTTACAGCAGGCGCGAGACTACAAGAAAAGAGTTCACGCTCATTCCTTGACATCTAAAATGGGACTTTCGTCTCCATGACGAGGCAGTGGGCCTGACTTTGTCAAAGGGGGTGGGAAGATGGTTTGCTCTCTCCGCCTGGAGCAAAGGGCAGCCTGGGACCCGGGGTTACAGCTTTACTGGGTGCTCCAAATGCATGAATTGAGGACGTGGCAGAGGAAATAAAAGTCCTTCAGTTTTGAGTCAGAGGACTGGCGGGCAGAAGCAAGGGAACAACAGAAAGGCAGGAATTGAGAATACTGGTTCTTACTTCCCTCCTAAACCTCCATGTGTGGAGCGAGCAAAGATGGCAATTTGAGTTCAATGCACACAGAGGGGGCACATTTGCGTGGAAGCACTATAGAGGAAGGTGGCACTTTTTTTTTTCAGTAGCCTTCTCACACGCAGTCATTCCTAAATGACGTTGGCAGCACTGGTGGCAGGGGGTGGTGACAGGGAACAGTGGGGAGCTAAGCTGAGGGGATGCTCCCACTCCCTGGACACCTGTGTTTGGCATCACAGCATCAGAAGGTGCCTTCGCATCCCACTGAGGGCAGAGCGAAAACCAAGCTTGTAGGTGACCCAGCAGAGGCCTGAGCCGGAGGGAAAGGGACTAGGGTGTGGCCTTTGTAACAAGGGTCACATGACTGAGGCTGTGAACACCAGAATGGGGCTGTGAAAAGCTCAGAGGCACAAATGTGCTTGCCGTGCTCAAGCTAAGCTGTGGGCCACACCAGTCATTCAAGAGCCCAGTAAGACTCAACTGGGCTTAGTCTGAACTTCGCTTTCCCCAACTCATGGCCACCAGGAGGTCACCTAACTCTGATTCCCCTAAATACAATTGTGGAGAGAGCAGAGGCAAGGAAAGAAACATCTAAGAATCTGAACATTTTACTTAAAATAACTGAGCATGGTTCCTAAAGGACGACTGACATTTTTACTTTGAGCTACCTTTAGTTTAAACCAAAATTTGTAATTTTTTGACTCTTCTCATTGGATATAGGATCAAATATAGTTCAATATAAAAATATTAAAATATAGTATTTGTTAAATATGTTTTTAAAATATAGTATTTTTTATATTGCACATCAACCTTGGCATAGAACTTTTAATAAGTAAATATGCTATAAGTCACTAAAATGCTTACTCTAGTTTGATTTAGTCTCTTTATCTATAGTCTGACAAAGTCTAAGAGGCTGACCAAAAAAAAAAAAAAAAAAAAGAGATGAAGAATCTAAAATAAGGACAACCCCTTCTGGCATAAAGATGTTCATTTAAAACATTATTTATGATGGCAAAAAAATAGCAACAACTCTGACTCTAACTTTAGGAATTTGAAAATGTATACCACAGAAAAAACATAAAGTAGAATATTATGTACTTGTTAAAAGTTTTATGAAGGATTTTTAATAGCATTAGAAATTCTGTATTTACATCTTTAATAATATAAGATGCATCTGGAAATAACTTATAGTTCAATTAAATAAAACTACAGAACATTAGTAGAAATCTATCAAAATATCAAATTCGTTGCTGCACGTAGGTTTATGAGTGGTTGTTTTACTTTTCAGTTAAAAAAATACTTGTAATAGAATTTATTCTATTATATATTCCTGATTAGATTTACATGCATTAACTATTTTGATTTTGTTTGTCAGGTTTATAAGTCTACTCTGTTAGGTGTTTGCAGTTTAGTTGAACATGTCGTGGTATTAAATTTTTAGAAGGATTTCATCATGGAATGTTAATAAAAAACATTAAGCAAAAATAAATAAATAAAATGACTGCTATTAAAAAAATACTTGTAATATATAGTGCACATTACTATTTTTATAACTGGAAAACCTAAAACAATTCACTTCATATTTAAAAAAATAGTGAAGAAAGAGGCAAGAGGAAGACACATGGCATAAGAGTTCAGAGGAGTGGGTCCTCTATCCCATTCTTTGACAAATGCTGATAAATAGGGAAAATTTAGGAGGTAGAAATTGTTGTCCATCCCTGATATAGAAACAGACACGCGTGGAGGGAAGACGACGCAAAGACACAGGGAGAAGGAGGCCAAGTGACGCCAAAGGTGGCTGGCAAATCCCAGGAACTAGGAAGACTCAGAGAAAGTTCTCAAGTGTCGGGGGGACTGCCGACACATTGGATTTCAGGGCTCCCACCTCCAGAGCTGAGGCAATAAATTTGTAGTTTTAAGTCACCCAGTTTGTGGTAATCGTTTGTTATGACAGCCCTAGGAAACTGACACACTATTATAGCTACATCTATCTATACCTATATAATCTATATCTATATCTGTCTATATCTATATCTTTCTATCTGTATCTGTGTGGATATATCCATATCATCTATATTTATATCATCTATATATCTATACCTATGTTTATATTTATACCTATACCTAGATCTACCTGTATCATATGTCTCTATCTCTATATCTATCTACATCATCTATATCTATATTTACCTATTTTTTTACTTCTTGTTCTTTCATTTATTTGAGGATATATGTTTAGTAACAATTTGTTATTATATATGCCAATGTAGTGGCACAAGAATTAATGCAGAGAAACCTCAGCCCGTTCTTTCAAACACACAGGAAGAGACTGACAGGCGCGCACTCGCGCCTCCCCCTTTGTCTGCTGTGAATAATACCTTTGGAGGGCTGCTGCTCACTGCTGGGCCTCCTGGTTCCACTGCCTTAGTGGCTAAACACTGCTTTAAACTCCAGCTGAACTGTCCTGTGGGACGAGGCCCCCCTCTAGAGGGGGACGATAGGAAACCCCACTGGGATAATGTCACTCTTCAGGTTGCTGAAAATCACTGCAAAATGCACTTGTACTAACACATTGTCACAGCAAGGCGCATGCCCTGGAGTGGCCCACGGCCTAAATGACAGATCCTAGAAAGCATCCGAAGTGAAACCTCTGGGAAGCGGAATGTTTGCACTTAGATACAGCGACTCGCTGCCTGCTGTCGTACTGGGAGCTTTTGTTCCTGCGAATCTGATAGACCCGACTGCATGACTCCTCCGATAGGCTCACGTTTGCATGCACAGAAAGCGGGAAAGGTGGCAAAAACTAAGGAAGGCACACATGACTGCCAAACATCTCTACAAGCTTCTGTAATGTAGGTAGTTTTCAAAGCAAGTCCCCTGGACAAAAGTACGCATCTATGAAAGAGAATCACTGAGGCATCCGGGGAGGGAGATATGCATTATAAATATTTTTATAGATAAAAGGCCACAAGCAACCCGATATAGGGGAACAAACCTCAATTGAATACAAATGATCTTAAGACCCTAAGCAGCCATCTCATTTGGGTGTTTGTTTTGTAAGAAAGAGAGACAAAAACATCATATCATTGCAATCACCTTTTTGAACTAATGATAGGAAATATACAACTCCATTCGTTAGAATAAAAAATACTAAAATGGGTGTGGGTGTGTGTGCACGCACGTGTATACAAAACTCTGACTTTCCCTTCTCCATTGTCTTCACCTTATCAATATATCCGCACGCCAAAAAATGTATCTAAGTGGACACTTTGGTCAGCGTGGCTCAAGCAGTAGCTCGCCGTCATCATCAGTGTCTGGACGCTGATGGGAACCACTCTGAGCACCTCTTGTCATTGCAGAAGTCAAACGTTGACATGTATTCATCTTTTATTATCGGTATATATAATATTACAATTTTGATAGTTTTTTTTTTCATTTCTTAAAATGTGATACATTTTTTGGCACCCTCTGTATATACACCTAGCCATATAAAGTCAGAGGAAGCATAAATTCTTACTGACAGGGCAAGAGTCAGAAAAGACGTTTGACCTGAGCCTTGAAAAGCAGCTGGGGTTCGCTCACGTGAAGTGGAAGGAAAGGGCACATCAGGCATGAGAAAAAGGGGGAGGCCCAGGACATTTACAGAAACAGGAGGAATTGAATTTGGCCGGAGCAGAGGGCATGGAAAGAGCAGGGTCTGGGGCTGGAAATTCAAATCATGATTATCGTATTTGGAACCAAAAAGGTTTTGAAATTTCCGAAGCTTCAGAGTGGCCTCCTCAGAGCATTTTTGCAGGACGGTGGCTCTGCTGGTATATGAGAGGGATAAGAAAGCAGAAAGTTCAGACAAATAGTACATTCCATGGGTTTTCACAAATGTATTACGGAATTGCTTGGATCCATCAACACGGTATCACTGAGCATAGTTTGAATGTCCTAAAACCTGCTGAAATCCTGTAGGCTTTATCATTGGGTTGGACTTCTGATCCTTTGGGAACTGAGTATGGCCATGTGACTTGCTTTGGCTAGAGCGATCTCAGCAATAACGAGATGGGTCACTTCTGGGTAAAATTTAAATAGCTGGTGAGGAATTCCTGCCGGCTCCTTCTATCATAGCTCTTGGCTCCACTCCGAATGCTGGATGCTAGGTAACCTGTTTCCTGATGACCGTGACCTGAAAAAAATGCCCCACTCACCATGCAAACATGAAATGTGACTGTGGTGTGAGTGACAAATAAACTCTTGCCGTTTTAGGTCATGGGGATTTTGAATTTATTACTGTGACATAACTTAAACCCATCCTGAGTCATACAAAGTAAGTGTGTGTGTGTGTCTGTGTGTGTGTGTCTAGCATCATGATACCAATGTTTATGATAGAATGTGAAAGAAATTAGTGTTATAACGCTTGAGCAAGCATGGATTCTACAGGCTAAAGGAGCACGTTTTGGAAGTGATTTCAACATCTTGGTCAATTTACGTTTCCTCTTCTTGCTGAGATGAACAATTCGACATCACCCATCTCTTCGGGGCTATAGACCCAATTTTCTGTCACTTCCAGGACATTTTCACATTGACTTTCTACAGCTTTATTGACACCAACATGTCCCCAAACCACTCACTCAAGCCATTATCCCATGGCATCTGAACATCCCCTAGCCCAGGGGTCGGCAAACTGTGGTTTGCAAGCCACATGTGGCTCTTTGGGGACATTCAGTCTCAAAAGTTTGCAGACCCCTGGAAGAGCCAATCCTGCCTCTCACAACAATTTAAAAATTATTCAAGTGCCATAAATATATTTTTACATAATCACCATTAGGTGAATAATGTCTTTTAAAAAATTTTTAAACTGATAAGAACAGATACTACACTTGGTCTTAGCCAAAAGGCTGAGTTTGTTATTCTCTAGAAGTAAAATGTTTTTAAGGTTTTATTTAAAAAAAAAATTTAAATGAAACTATGATAGTTTTATTTTCATTTTCAATTTTACTTCAGAGCCTGCAGCTCTAGAGTCGCAGTTTGCTGAATGGTGGTTCTGCTGTCCCAGAAGTTTGCCGTTGCCTGCCCTAGAATAAAGGGGACACCATGCTCTATTTATTATGCTCCAAATGGTGTCAAAACTGCTGGAAGTTAGACCCTCTTTTTCTTTGTCATGAAATACAGACTTTTCCCCAGTGTTTCTATCTTGACCAATAATTCCATATACAGTGAAACCTTGGATTGCGAGTACCTTGGTTTGCAAGGGTTTCGCAAGACTAGCAAACATTTCGAATACGTTTTAACCTGGCAAATGAGCGATGTCTTGCAATGTGAGTAATTTGTTTCTGGAACGAATTATGTTCACACACCAAGGTATTACTGTATTACGTACACTTTTAAAAATAGACTGTATCATTCTCCTACTTAAAAGCTCGCATGTTTTCCCACTGCCTTGCGCATATTGAGCCAATTCCTGAGATGCACACAGAAGGGACGTCACAATGTGATGTTTTTTCATCATGCACCGCCTCCCACCCCTACAGCCCAGGAACAGAGGGTGGCGACCGTACCCATGGAAAGGGCATTCGCATCGTCAGGTCCATGCCTCTGTCTACGCGAAATGGGTCCTAGATGAGTTCCTTCCTCCAGCTGCTAAATGCAACTGCATCCACCACACACATTCTTTGTGACGGCTTTCTTAACTGCGACAGGCGGGCTTGTCACTTCCTCGTGTATGTCCTGCTAGCACAGCAGTCACCATTCTTACTGGAACTATTATCTCATTGGATCGCATTTACTTTTTCATTTACCTTTCTCCCCAGTTGAAAAAGTCAGCTGCAGGAGTGATGCGAAGCTCATTTTTCTTCTGCCATTGACATAGTACCTGACAATAAGCAGGCTCCAAATTAGAGCTCTTTTCTTTTTAAAATCAGTCTCTGTTTTTATTTATTGCTTATTCTAATAACTGAAGATTGCAAGGATAAGACAGTTGGTGAAAGGTAAGAAAGTGGCCTTTACAAAAGCTCACACACTGCCCACCCTTTGCAAGGAAAGAACCAGAAAAAAATGTTCTAAGTTGTTTTAAGAAGCTGGAAATCAGGATTCTTGCTGAATCAGAGTGAGGTTACAGATAGTTTGCATAATATGATATGATAAAATGTCCTCACTCTATGGCAGCCAAGAAAGACTTTTAAAAACTAGAAGCTAAGTTAAATCCTTGCTTATGGGCAGATATAATTTTCAAATGATCCTTCTAGGAAGCAGATGAAACTTATTCATAATTTAATGCCATAGTAAAGAAGCTACTGAAAACGAATCACACACAAATCCCCTTAAGGTATAATAATCTAGGGTTAGTATATATTTATCTCAGCCTGCTTTCTCTAGGCACAGAATAGTTAATATTCCTATAAGACTATATGCTAACCAAAGTGTATGCACATTCCATGACAGCTCTCGGGAGGAGGGAGTGGGCAGGGCAAGTGTCCTTCTCTCAGTGACAGAGAGGACAGAACGAAGTCAGAGGATGAGAAATGCTGAAGATACAGCACAAGCTAGTGACAAAGATGGGCAAATCGCATTTTATTCTATTTCTTTCCCTTTCCTTTCTGTAATGTTATTTCATTCAGAATGAAAACATAAAGTTTTTAGAAACTGATGCGCTCTTTAAAAAAAACACTTTGGGTTTTGTCTGCACTGTCAATGGCAGGACAGTGGATTTCATACATAGAAGGCCGGTGTAAGCCACAGGTGTTACAACAAGAAAGCGTTTTGGCTGACTCTCCGGTAAACTGAAAATTCAATTAGCACTACCCTATTCTGGCTAATTGGGTTTTTACAATGATAACAACTAGAATAAAACCTGACTTTGCATTTCTGCAGTGTCTTTCCTTTCTGGAGCTCCAAATGCCATCACAAAGATGAACCCATGTCTGCGAAGGGCCTGAGAGTTTGTCATAAAAAACACCTATCATTCAGAGTGCCTGGGGCCTATGAATGGCCCCTCAAAATCTGGTAAGTGATGAGTTTGCACTGAGGCCTATTTGCTACCATGCTTAGCAGTGACCATCATCGTAATGCATTTAATTCATTCGGTATTCTAAATTTATCCTATGTTGTCCTGCTTTAATTTTATAAACTATTTTATAAAAGGAAGTATATAAACTCTATGTTAAGCCTCATTTCCTCACCAACGTCCTCTAACTACCAAGAATATCCTTGGTATTTACCATGCAAAAATTCGTTCTAACTGTTTTAGTTAGAAAATAATATTTAGAGACCGACATGCTGAACTTACGAAGGGTAGCCTTGTTCCCTGGGAGACTAAATGCAGATAAACTTTTTTTTTTTAATCCCTCAGCTAATTCTTCTTTCCCCCAATTCTGACCTGGAGGACATATTGATTCATTCATCCTAAATTCATGCCTATGAAAAAAGAATGAACCTACTTTCCTCCAGAAAATGTAACTTATCTTTCAAGTCTTTCCAAGTTGAAGACAGAATTCCATTGACTTAGATGGAAGATTCGAGTGTAACAAGCACATTGTTTATTGACTTGCTCAATCAACTGAACAATCCTTCACATTCATCAAGCCGAAAGGAACTCACCCCAAACTTGGCCCATGGTAGATCATGCACACCCGCAAACCTGGCCTCTGTGGGGGCTTGTGAGGTTGCTTCACAGGGGTGGGCTTTGCTTCAATTTAATCTCACGACTCTAGTTTGAAGGTCAACTTCTGAGTCAATTCAATTACTTTTGCAAAGTCACAGAAAGCTCAGGGATGTTTTTCTCAAGATTCAGGAGACTGTTAGCTACAGAGTAGCTAAATAAAGGATAAGTTGTGTTAACAATAAGAAATTGAGAGTGAAGTGGGGGGGATGAACAAGATATATAACAGTCATCATGCATTCAAGCCACAATTAAAAATAAAATAGTATAGTTATTTTACATTCTCATTTCATACTATTTTATTGCTATCATTAAATACATTTTCATGAAATCTGTGTCATGGCAAACATGCATATACATTTAAAGATATGCTATCTTTGCAACAAAATCAAATGAGATCTATATTCAGAAATTGTATTAAAAAAAGAAACGTTCTTTCTTTATAATTCTCAGACCCTGACTTCATCCAATTCTTTCAAATGGTACAGGTACGTAAGGAAATGAAGCACAGCCAAACATAAGAAATGTCATACCAAATCATATAATAAAAGTCAAAATGAATAGATGTTCTGTAAGATCAAGTTCATCAGAAAACTGGTGGTAGCCTCCTCATCTTACAAAGAGGTCAGAGGAAAAAATACACAAGAAGAGTTGTCGGATGAAAGTGATAGAGAAGATTTCTAAAGGATAGGATTAGAAGAGACTAACAGTCACTTCCTATTTATTTGATAGTCATGAAGCCATAAAGCCCATTGAGGAGATAAATGCAGTCAATTGAATGACAATACAATTACAATCACGATTACATTTTAAAATCATAAGTATTTTCGCTGCCACCATTGGTGAAAAAGAACTGTTGTTTTTCACGGGCACCCTTCAAAGTTAATCTCCAGGATCCTACTTTACAATGCTGTTATGACAGTATAACCCCATCTCTGCTATGTAAATTGAGTGGGATCCCTCTTTTCTTCTTGTATTTGTAGCACATTTTGCTGGTGGTGGTTAGATAACTGCTTCAGTGGACGGTAATTTGGTTGCCCTCCAGCACTTGAATGTCTGGTATTGTACAATCAAGGAATCAGTGTCACATTAAGGAGATTCTTAGAATATAATCAAACTTCTCACGCTGCTCTTTCCTTTAGATGAAACAAACTAATGAAACATATTGACCCTCCTAGCTCACTTCTGAGGCAAAATGACTAAGCAGTATTGAAGCGACATGAAATACACAGACATTGATTGTGAGGGCTGCGTTTCCCAGTCACATTGGTGGCTGATTAAAGTGTCACATTGACAATATAGCCCCTTTTGAACAGGAAATTAATACCAGCTTGGTGGCAAAAAGAATCTTCTTCCACTAGGAAATGCACATCATCTTTAATCTTCCTTAGGAAGAAAAAAAAAAAAAAGGTCACATCTTTTGCACTAGCACAGCCTTGGGTTTTCTTGTTATGAAAGCATAATCAGAAGAGTCATCACTGTAATTATTTAAAAAAAAATAGGACGCCTATGGTATTTCATGCTTATTTTGGTTATGAATCACTCTCAAAACTACGGAGCCAATAAAGAAAGAGGACGAAATTGTTGAGCCTTTCATTAACTCACTTGAAGGAGCACTTAGTTTAAACATGAAAAGGTTAAAATATTGGTAATATTAGGTAAATAGCATCATTCTTTTCCTATACATAAAATAAGAAACGGTATAATTCTGAAATTCTAGCTATTTGAGAATACACCCAAACATTGAATTCCATCAGGAGTATGTTTTTCTTTGTAGAAAGTATCATATGCCCCTAGTCTAGGATTCAAAACGTAAAAGAACCTACAAGATAAAGGATCAAAGTGTGGACACAGTTGATCTGCCAACCCCCTAACATCCTGTTCCCCCCTTGTCATGGAGGAAGGAAATTATTGCTTTAAGTCTCAGGTTTTCCACTGCTTCATTAATTTCCCTTCCAACCTCACTTAATAATTCACTCACTAGATAACACAATGTTGACATTTCTTTTAATAGATGAGTAACTACTGCTTGTGGAGGAGAGGTATTTCAGTAGGTTTTCTCCAGGAGAAGGGGTGTGGGAGGAATGAGATGGATAAAGGAGGTGGGGGAAGGGGTGGGTATGTGACAAGGCTATCCTTTTTTTTTTTAGGCCAACCACCGGGAGGTCAAGGGTCACTCATGCGCAGACCTAGTTCTTTTTGCTGGATAGAAGTTCCCACATGCGGTATTGTTCTTACATTGTTCGCCGTTCCACTACGCCGTTCCCTTCCACTGAGCCACCTCACTGGTACCGTTCAGAGCTGAACAGTCATTTCACCTGTGGCTCTTTTCTTTCCCCTTTTCTGCAGGAATATCTTTTTTTTTTTTTTTTTTGAGGGCAGTGTCACTGGCCCTCATATGTGGGACCCGAACCGGGGCCGCTGGCTTCCCAAGACAGCGCTTAACCACCGCACCACTCGGTCGGCCCGGAATATCTTTAATTCTAGTTTGATAGTTTTGCATCACAATGTGTTGTAATAAAAAGAGAAAGTGTTTAGGGCAGAAAAAGTCTTAGATATCTGGTTCATAAACCAATTACTTCATTCTATACTCACTGAGTACTTTTATTTCTAGAGAGTTTAAATTAAAAGAATACAAACAATGAGATAAAAAACACTGCCCTCTAGGATCTTACGATCTGAAGAAGAATCCCACAAAGAAACAGTTACTACATTTATTTTTAATGTGACTGCTTTATTGAGACATAATTCATATATGACTCAAGGCACCCATCGAAAGTATATAACTCAATATTTTCCAGTATATTCACAGAGCTGTGCAACCATCACCACAATCAACTTTAGAACATTTTCATCACCCTCAAAGTAAATTCCGTACATATTCAGTCACTCTCCATTTTTCCTAAGCCCTCTGATGCCCTCTATCTTGTCCAAAGACCTAGGTAACCCCTCATCTACATTCTGTCTACATCTATTTTTTGCCTCTATAGATTTGCTACTGCTGGGCATTTTGTAGGAGGAGAATGACACAATACGTGGTCTTTGGGACTCTCTTACTTCCCTTAGCAAGACATTTTCAAGGTGTATCCATATTGTATTATAGCATGTATCAACAGCATGGATCACTTCTTGGTATTGTTTTATTCTCAAATAATATTCTAATGTTCTAATATGCTATGCGGAGACCACATTTTGTTTAGCCATTCATCAGCTGATGGCATATAGGTTCTCTCCTGTTTTGGACTTCATAGTACTGCTGCAGACATTCATGCACAAGACTTTTTTTTTGTGTGTAGACATACGTTTTCATTTCTCTTGTGTGTATATATAGAAATGATAACTCTCTATGTGACCTCTGAGGACCTGCCAGATAATTTCACAAAGAGGCTGCATCATTTTACATTCCCTTGTAATTATCTGTCTTTTTCCATCACCATGCTAATATGGGTGAAGTGGTATATCATTATGGTTTTGATTTGTATTTCCCTCATCACAATCTCTATTTTTTTTTTTGAGGGCAGTGTCACTGGCCCTCACATGTGGGACCCGAATCGGGGCTGCTGGCTTCCCAAGCCAGGGCTTAACCACCGCGCCACTCGGCCGGCCCCACAATCTCTATTTTTAACAGTTATATTTTTGTGGACGTTTTCCATTCAATAGAATACTTTGAGATAGTAAAAAGGTGCATACACGTATTATTTGTATGTGCATTTGTCTGATAGATGCATGATCCAAATTCTTCATTGATGGTGTATATGATCAGGTTATTGGCAGAATGAGAAGCTAAATGGTAGATGCTCAGTTATAAGGAAGCGCATGTACAGTGAAAGCTGAAGTAAAGCAACTCCCAGGGGAAGGAATGTGGCAGCTGCCTCTGTAGGCATGGGTGGGTAGGCACCTGCTGCTCTCGTGGTGGGAGACAGGGAAGCATCACAGGACAAGAGAATGCCATGTAAACCACGCACAGAGGTGTGAGAGAATCTGTCAACTTTGGTGACTCTCCCCTATCCTGACGTTACTTGAAAGTGTGCACAATGTCCTTGAGGGAGAAAACTTGACTCTGGAAAGGAGGCGGGGACCAGCCTGTGAAAATTCTTTGTGTTCTACTCATCTCTTGTGCGAAGAGGAACTACTGAAGGTTGTGAGGCTGGGGATGGCACTGTTTGATTTGTTTTTTTTTAATTTATCCCCGTGGCTATTTCAAAAATGATGTGTGGTGGTTGGTCCAAAGACAGAGATGTGAACCCAGGTGAGAGATGATCAGGACCTAATGTTTCTTAGTGATTTATTCATGTTTGGGGTTCAAGTTCACATTTATTAAAAATCTCCATCTTTACTTCTGTTTACTTCTTAGGAATTCCTCACTAATTTTAATATATTAATAGTAGTAAGCTTTATTATTCACTTAAATCCCAAGACACATATATCTAGGCATACTGTAATTCAAGGCACAGAGTGTGCCATAATATTTATTCTCTAGAAAAGAAATTCCTAACCTGGAGCCTGGGGAACCCTTAGGAGTTAATGGGGTGGGGCACAGAGCCTGCATACTCCCTGACATTGTATGATGATGTGTTTTGGTGTGTGTGCCCCCCATGGGCCATTTTCCTGGCCCATAACCTCCATCTAACTCTCCAAAGGTCCTTCATCCTTCACAGAGATCGGGGAGCTTTATCACTTGCAAACTAAGGCAAAGGGGTCCAGAGTTGAGCTAACAGGAAGCACACTGAACATTGTCTGGGATTTCCGGTATTGCAGGACGGTCTCATCTTCAGGGCACTTGAAGGAAAACAGGACTCACTCCACGCTGGTACTAGCTTGCAAATCCACCAGGTAGGGAGGTGTTGAGTTAAGACGCAGGGCTTTCACCTTGCTCTCCAGACATCTGTGTTGACTTTGCATAAAGTGACTAAATCTGATGGATCTGCACATGGTCCCCACAGACTCATGCGGGGATTTTGTTGTTGTTGTTGTTGTTGTTAATGGACCAGCATCAAACGGCTAGCCAGAAAGGTGAGATCAGAAGAGGGTAAAGGGTACTGGACTCTTATAAAAACACAGAAAACAAAAAGAAACAAAACACCCAAACATCTGGACACAGAGGAAGGATATCTTCTCATTATTTTATATTAAAGCAGGTAGTAGGTTTATAGGTTGCAGATCAAATACAGCAACATTTAGGGAAACCCACTGAGCTTTTTTTTTTTTCCCTGTGCAGCTGTGAAATAAAGAATAAATATACTTGTTGTTCTGATAGTTAAATCTTTAGCATGACAACTGTCGAATGCAATGTTTGTCTAGAATTATCCTTTTCTGGAATGGGGTATGGGTGGGGGAGGTAGGCCCATGGTTTCTCATAGGAAAGTTTTCAGTGGATATTGTCTGTTTGTTTTTTGAGACACAATTATTGCCTTTTCATGCAGCACAAGTTAATTCAGCAGGCGAAGGCTTTATGTGTGAAATACGCATGTACTGTCAAGCCCGGGGACTGATATGACAGTCACAGATGCAGGTGACTGAGGTTTCCCATGTGGCTTTTTGCTATTTCTAACATCCCTATTGCTATTTCTAACACAGTGGTCATGCCATCCCAATGAGGCTTCACTTGTTACAGTCTCCAGGTCCCCGGAAGGGGCTTGCTAACGCTACTCAACGCCTCTTGGAAGCAACGCTGAAATCAACGGAGCTTTTGTAGCTCTCTCTAATGGAGTCTGGATGATGAATTTACATCTATATATCAGCAACACTGTCTTCTGCCCTACATTAGTAATGTCAGAAAATTGCCTCTATATAATTCATCAAAGTATTTCTATACACTCACTCCTTTATTATCTTTACTCTGGCAAACTGTATAATTCCCCTTCATTCCATGTCAGGGAGGAACTTTAATCTTGCCTGGCTGCGTTCAGGGGGCTTTTTACATGAAAAGGCGTGAGCAGGTGTCACTGCTGGCAGGGAGAATGGAGGCAAACAAGGATGGGGGGCGTCTTATGGCAGTGACTTGAAAAAAGGCAAGAGAGAGAACATTCTTCATAGATCACAGCCTGCAGAAGTGGTTTCAAATATGCTTGACAAAAATTAAGATACCACTGGTATTTACACGTGTCTTTGTTTTTCCTTCAGAATCATCACCCTATCATATCGACATATCCTCCTGGCCTCATCCCCCCAACATACACAATTTCATGCTCTGGGTAAAAGGAGTGAGAGTCTGACAATGCAGTCAGTACCTTGCAATAATGGGGCTCTTGTAAATGACAGGCAAATGTATATGGCCCCCAGTCCTAAGACGTCTCAATGCTTATTCTGTTCTTCCCTTGGAGTCCGCCCCAGTGATGCCTGGTCAGAATGAGCTCAAGGGCAGACGTGCCATTGTCAAGTGTAGTGGGAATGACTTAATACTGAGAAACACGCTGATGGGATAAAATCAAGGATATTTTAGACAAAATAAAAGGACAGAAGTGGTAAATATGAGTTTAAAAGCCCTCCAAAGACTTCAAAGTACGGGTTACATACACCGATAAATTTTATTCCAAGGTCTGCCAAATGCATCATGCGCAAGTAGGAAAGACAGCTGGGTAATTTATGTCCTCCAACGATGAGGGGCGGGCTCAACAGGAATAAAGAGTTTCTGACAATGGTATAGAAGAGTTGCCTTTAGCTATGAGGACTAATGAAATACATCCTCCAAGGAATAGCTGAGAAAAATACAGGACTCTAACAGAGGCTGACTTACCTTCATCCTTGTCCCAACACACGGCTTTGGGATTGAGGGGGACCTTGTGCAAATTACTGGGTTTCTCTGAGTTTTAATTTCCTCGGCTAGGAAATGAGTATACGCTGAGGTTTAGGAACTCAGGCTGTGGGGCCATACAGTTGAGAAGACTGGTTTCAACTGCGCCCATCTCTAAAATACTAGCATAATGGGGATGGGGGTCCCGGGATTCTCTTCCCACGTGGGCCTGGGTTAGGGCCGCTCTTCCCGCGTGGGCCTGGGTTTGGGCCTCTCTCAAGAGCTTTCTGCATGATATTTAAGAAACAGAAGTGGAGGGTCAGCCAAGACACGTGCGAGGTCGATGCAGGGTCCCAGAAGAACCCCAGGGGACCAGCATAACCAGGACTTAGTATTCAAGTTCAGATTCCTTGAGCAGGTGTCAAGGTGATAATGAATCTGGACACAATTCCTGGAACCTGACGCTGTGATTAGTTAGCCCTTGGTAGAGACTCCTGGGCCTGGAAACAAACTCACCGCCCTTGGCATTTTGCCTCTGTTGGATGTGCATGAACCCATTTACCTTTCTATGTTTATATCCTCGCAATTCTGTACATTCAGAGCGGGTTGAGTTTTGAGAACTATTGCAAGAAAAGGGAAAAAAGAAAGGGGCTTGGGTAAAGATAGCATTTAATGGAAGATAACTGCCGGCCGTTAGAAACGGTTAAGAATCTTTCCCATCATTTTAATTTACGTTTTATATTATTTTGCATCAGTCTCCATGTTAAAACGCCGGCGATCCCTTCGTTTTCCTCCCTAACTGCCCGTGACAATGGATTCTGAAATCCAGATAGGAAGCCGAGACTTGCTGGTTTTGGCTCCTTCTTCATTTGTGTGAACCTCACTTGCCCTTCGAGATTCGGGTCACATGTTAGGAGGGATGGAAACTCATCTCAGACCAGCTAGAGGTTGTTTCACTTCTTAACCTGAGATCCACAAACGGGACTGAGGAGTTCCATGAGCCCTCTAAACAATATGGAAAATGGCATATATAATTGAATAATGAGTTTCCAGGGGGAGAATCATTTATCATATTTCCAGTAGGGCCCACAATTCAAACGTTTTACAACAATGGTTCCATCTGAACCTGTATTTAACTATGAAGAGCAAGTGGATAAGGTGACGGGCTGTTCAGAGGGTCACCATTTTTATCCAAAAGCTACGTCTTTCCCAAATTATTACTGCCCATTATTCCGCGATAAATGGTTTTCAACATTTCACACACCAATATCACTAAAATGAGTATATGTTCCTTATTTGTAACCCAAAGTATCTAAATAATTTAAACTCATTAAAGAACTGCTGTTGGTACAGCACGTGAAATACCATGTATGGAGGCAAGTTCATCTTAGCTTTGTAGAGAAATACAGACTAAATGCAGACTGACAGAACTTTTCCCATCTTGAGGGTCCCCGTAAGTGATTTTATTCACGTCCATGGCTTTAAGTGCAGCTCAGATTTAAATTACTCCCACATCGATCTCCAAGCTCATGAGGACTGCACTGGGGTTCCCTGAAAGGTGAACACCAGAGGCTGTGTTGAAAGAGGTGGCTTATTCACAGGGAACCACAGTTAGAAAACAAAGTACTTTGAATACGCGCATGTACGCACATAAAGTCTTGGGAGGAAGTATCTTTGCAGCATGTCCAGTTCAGTTCTCTTACACGTGATGTATAGATCTTAGATACATTACGTAGTTTACAGTAGACGACTCCTCTTTTAACACACGACTGCCTTAGTATAAGGAAATACTACACCCCTGCTCTCCATGGAGGAAAATAAGACTTTTTTTCCCTTTCAATGGCTGTATAGATTTTCTCATCCCATTGGCTTGCTTCTGCCATGATGCTCTGATATTTCTGAATGCAAAGCAAGTATGCCATTTGAAAAAAAACAAAACAAAACACCAACTGGTAAGGATAAGTGTGCTCTAGGCTGATGCACAAAATACTTGAAAGTAAAAAAAAAAAAAAAAAAAAGAAATTAAAAAGGATAAGAGCTTTTCAATCAATTTGATAAAAAATTTAAGTTAATTAAAAGAAGACTCTGTTTTTCCCTAGCAGGCAACACTGATCTTTATTATTAATGCATACCAGTGTTTCACAGCTGTGCATAATAATGACCTGTAACATCAGGAACAGTTTCATCCGAAGCCTAATTTGTTTTGAAATCTTTTCCAGTATTCTTAAAATGTGGCCTCTGCCACTGCCTCCCTCCCACTCCTGGGCTAGTTCTGAACTTGGAGAGAACGCCTCCCCTTTCTGTCTTCACCTGAGAATTAATTTGCAAGATTGTTTTTAGCCGTAAAAGTGTTTCAAAAAAGAAAATCATTTTCACTTTGCTTTCATTTTATCTTGATGTGCTATTGATAGAAGCTATGGTCAAAAACATCCTACACTTGCTATCTTCTCTTCTGCAACAACAGTCTTAGCAGAGAGAGCCAAGAGAAAGGAGGTTAAAGGGTGTCACATCGTAATTCAAATTTGGAATTGGAGGAGATGCACAGATTCCCCAAATATTCCCAAGTTTAACTGAGTCATTCATTCTTCCACTCACTCATGTGAATAAATGCATAGTTGGCGCTTCCTGGATGCCACGCACTGTATTTGATACTGGGAAGATAAAGATATTCAAGTTCCTGCAACCAAGGGGCTGATGGTATTTACTTTATTTTTTTTTGTTTTTGAGGGCAGTGTCACTGACCCACATATGTGGGACTGAACCGGGGCCGCTGGCTTCCCAAGCTAGCGCTTAACCACTGCGCCACTCGGCCGGCCCTATGGGGGCTGATGGTATTTAATATCTTGTACTTGTTGTCCTAACTGGCGTAAGGATACAAGGAAAAATGAAGTTATAGTCCCTACTTTCAAGGGATTATGATGCATACAAATGTATAAAGCAGAGACCAAGATAGAGCGCTGGTCCAGCCATGTGTGTAAAGGGTGTCTGATGCGAACATCTGATGGGCCAAGGGTCTGAAGGAGACTGAAGAAGATACTATGTAAGTTGGGTCAAGAAGGATGGGCTGACATTAGGGTACATTAATGCTATTTATATAGTGCAGCTGGTTCAAACACTGAGCGAAGGAATAAGTGCCCGTGATAAACTGTTGAGGAAGAGAAAAGAAAGTTGTAAAAAAAACATAGGCGGTGTGATTCATTATTGTAAAAATAAAAGTCAAAAGCTCTTAAAAGAGATGATGAGCTGAATTAGGACAGATGGTGAGAAGGGGAGGATGTGGCAGAGAGTAAAAGTTTTCAAAGCCATACAGTATTGGGGGACAGGGAGAAGATGGGGCTCTCAGCTGTATATAAGGAGAGAAGATGACCATGTGGGAAGAGGGTTATACTCCATGTTATAATCTGTAAACCCAATTCAATGGCAATATCTTCTCTTGAGTATGACATGACCCCCCAAAGGTACAGGGGGTCCACAGCCCCGGAGTCTGCCTACCTTCCTTGTGAAAAAAATTCTAGAGAAAATGGCCGAGTTTAACCTTTAACCTTGGCCTTCCACTTCACTGGTTCACAGGTCACCGCTGCCCCCTTACACATTGCACATCATTCATTCCTTGACCAAGAGGATTCTGAGCACTTCCTGTGTCCCCCTGACCTCTTAAAGCCTGAAAGACTTGGTCACTACCGCTCTGAGTCTTTGCTAATGCAAAGATTTCTGTATATTCTGACTTTCTCATATATTTACTCTCTTCTATAGCTTCCACCTACCAAATACGACCCATCCCCAAATTCTCTTTCATCACACCCGATATGAACTATAGTTACTAAGGAAACATTGTCAGGGATTCTGTGCTCTCTCCTTGTGTTGTAGCGCCCAGCCCACTGTAGTGATGGAAGTGCTCAGTAAATGAATGAATGCTATTAGCTTTCTCCTGACTTCATTCCTAATTCACCATCGTATTTATTGAAGTTACTTGCTGAGGAAGCTTATATTCATGGTAAAGGTTGTATGATTTTCATCTAAAAATGAAAACTAGGGGTCAGCCAAGTGGCTCAATTGGTTAAGAATGCGAGCTCTGAGCAATAGGTTCGATTCCCACATAGGCCAGTGAGCTGTGCCAGAGCAGAGCTGGCACTGAGCTGCCAACAGGTGGCAGGATGGTTCAGCTGGTGAGAGTGCATGCTCCTAACAACAAGGTTGCTTGGTTCGACTCCTGCATGGGATGGTGGGCTACATACGCCCACCCACAACTAAGATTGAACATAGCACCTTGAGCTGAGCCACTGCAAACTGCTAATAGGCAGCCGGATGGCGACTGGACTTGGAGCTGAGCTAGCTGTGCCCTCCACAACTAAGATTGAAGGACAACAACTTGGCTGTTCCTCTTCCCCAATTCCCCAATAAAATATTAAAAATAAATAAATAAAAAATAAGAATGAAAACTAGACTTTATCATAACTTTCAGGGCATTTTGATGTTTTCTGCATGGAAAATAGTTTACCTGCAGCCTTCCTACACTCACCTAAGTCATCAGCAAATCCAAGATGGATTTGCCGGATTCTATGGGTGTTTCCCTGTTCATGTGTTTGGTTCCCTATATCATGATGATGCTTGAAATGCTTTTGCAGTAACTTTCACGTTTTTTCAACCCAGAGGTAAATCAAGAGAAACTGAAGGTCACAGAAGCACATTCTCTTTATTTGGCCTATTTGCATTCATCAATATGTCTTTCCTCCATCTGCCAGCCAAGAGCAGCCTCGGCAGTTAGTGGTGCAATGGGAGCTATTCATGTCCAAGGCTGGTTCAAATCCAACAGAGGTCCAGAGAACAGTTTTTGATACTTAAAACCATAAGTCTTTCCTTAGAATTTATTGCATATGCATTAGTGCCTTTCTCTTAAAAAAAAAAAAAAAAAAGACGGGGAACACATATGTGCATGTTCAGATAAAAGCTACATCACTGTTATCCATCCTATGGGAATCTGTCTCCTGAACCACAAATCAAAATACTGACAAAGCTTTCCATGCCATTGCTGAGTGTCAAAGGATGTATGTGAAGTGGAGGTTACATAATGAAAGGATAGGACTTCGGAAAAGTGTGGTGACTAAGAGAGCTGAATAGTAACTAGAGTCAGGACAGCACCGAAAAATCCAAAGCATGCAACCCTCGTAAGTGATTCCTTTCAAGGCAAAAGCGGTGACCTCTGTCCCATGCACGATTGAGATTTTGAGTTTCTTGATCAGAAGTCTGTATCTTGCTTTGGATCCATCACTGCACGCTGTGCCATCCTGGGAGCATTCAGCAGCGTGCTCCAGCGTGGCCAAAACAATGGATTAGCTACCATCTGTTCGGGCTGTCAGCGCCTGTACCTTATCAGTTACTAAATATTCTTATAATTCATTCTCTCTCTCTCTCTCTCTGTCCTTCTCACAAAGGTAGTGTTTTATTTTAGAGCACGGGCTTTTCTCCTGGAGGAAATGGAATACATTGCAGAAGACTATATGTTTTTCACACTTCACACACCATGTTTTTTTCTATATCATAGACCTATAGACATATATGTACATATCAGTATGTGTCTACATATACAGAGGGTGCCAAAAGATGTATACACATTTTAAGAAAGGAACAAAGTATTAAAATTGTAATACTCAATATATACCAATAACAAAAGATGAATACAAGTCACATTTGACTTCTGCAATTTACAAGAGGTGCTCAAAGTGGTTCCCATCAGCGTCCAGACACTTCCGATAACGGCGAGCTGCTGCTTGGGCAACACGGACCAAAGTGTCCACTTGGATACATTTTTGTAGGCACCCCCGGTATGTTATGCATGTATATATGTATATACTCTGT
The DNA here is from genome assembly GCA_033961575.1 of Aselliscus stoliczkanus. Classification (NCBI taxonomy): domain Eukaryota; kingdom Metazoa; phylum Chordata; class Mammalia; order Chiroptera; family Hipposideridae; genus Aselliscus; species Aselliscus stoliczkanus. The sequence goes on from CM066741.1 coordinate 30,471,439, forward strand.
AGAGCACATGCATGTACACACATAATGTGCATAGATACATACATATACATATCATATATGCCTCCCTATAAAATATAGAGGACACATAGTGAGTTGCAGTAATCCACAGTCTTCCCTTCCGAGGTGTAGTCCCTTCCCTCGGGGGACAATCTGTGCTCTAAGATAAAGCCCTCCCCTTTATTGTTAATGCCCATGTCCGCTGAGAGCAAAAACATAAACCTAGACACCCATCACCCAGGGTGGCACCAGGGTGACTTGGCTCAGGGAGGTCCTGAGTCACTCATCTAGGACACTGGATTGTGTAGAGAGACATGGAGGGCTCAGTTAAGGGTGGCGAACGGAAAGAGGAAATGAAAGTGAAAGAAGCAGCAGCAGCTTCCGTGAGGCAATGCAGATGGTATGAAAGAAGTCATCAAATACGGGAGGAAGTAGGGAAGACACATGGGCATCAGCTTTAGATTCCGACTGAGCTAAGTGAGTGTGAACTTGGCCTCTATCTGTACCATGCCCAGCATACTCCTCACAATCTATTACATTGTTGTTCTAGTAAGGAGACATCCCTACTTTTAACGAGGACTAGATATTAACTGTGTCCCCTTCTTCTCAAACCCCCAACTCCCCCCACCCTCAATTCATTCTATAATTTATAGAAAAATAGAAGACGTTAGATGAGACCCTCCTCAAAACCCACAGGTCTCCCCAGAGCCATCCTGGCCTCTTATTGTGATGGAAGAGGTGTGTCTGCTACTGAGTCTCATCCCCCCAAAAGGTCTTCTGGCGCTGTGTCCCCTGCCACCTCCTTGGGAATCTTTCCCAGAAATGTGGGCAGGATCCTCTCTTATCCACTGATAATTACTGTGGCTCTGGGCAGTGTGGGTAAGGTGATGGTGTCCATACTGGGACCTTCTGCTGCCTCTCTGGGCTCTAAACTCATGTCAAATATCTGACTTGCTCCCTCAGCTTGGGGGCCTGATGGACGTCGCAAACTTAACACACCTGCATCCTTGATTTCTGTTTTGTTTTCTGGCTTCCCCATCGTGGTGATTTGCAGAGCCGTTGCTCAGGCAAATACGTAGGGTCATTTGTGACCCTGATTTCTCTCATAGCCTTAACCAGTAGTGCCCCTACTGTGCACTTAGATTGGTTTATCTGCTATACTGGCAAGCGGAAGTGGAACCATATTTTGCTCGGAAATAGAAAGAACAGGAAATGTGACTTTCTCAAAAATATTGTGAAATGATACTGAATATTATCTAAATTGTTTTAATTATGCAGAAATACATGGAAAAATTATGAATGCCTGTATGCTACCCTTGCAGCATAATAAATAAAATAGTAAATGAGCATGCTTCTTTCAGCTCTGTCTTCAAAATGGAACGCTTTTCCCTCACCATGAGAACTAACCCTACTCTGAATTTGTTGTTTTTTTTATAATTCCTATGCATTCCTCTGAACTTTTATCACAAATTAATATATTAGTGAATAGTAATAGAGATCTTCACATGTTGTAAAAGGGTTTATAAATGCTATTGTACGTGCTCTTGGGCAATTTGCTTTTTTGGTTTTACAGCATTTTATTTCTGAGATGCAATAATGTAACTTCCTGTGACTCCAGTTAATTTTCACTTATGAAAGTACCCTCTTCTTTGAACACACCCTAATTCTTTCTCATTTTAACCTGCTAGTTGATGTGACATTGCTTTTAAGTTTATGATTTTATAATTAGGGCTTCTCTGAACATTCTTTTTCAGGTTGTCTGGTGGTATATGTAAGAATTTCTATAGGATCTATACTGAGGAATGAAATTGCTAGGTGATAAAATACAGGCATGTTTAATTGTACTGGATATAGATCAGTTATTTTTCAAATAACTTAAATATCAGCAGCAACGGGTAAGAGTTTCTTCAATCCACATCCTTACCAACACTTGCTATTGTCACACTTAATATTTTCCTATCTGATGGGGGTAAAGGTGTATCTCATTAATTATTTCATTGTATTTCCCTGATGATTAACATACTTGAAACTATTTTCATATATTTATTGTCCAGTCACGTTTCCTCTTCTGTGAATTACTTGTTCAAATCCTCTGCTCAATTATATATGAGGGTTTTGTTTTCTTCCTTAGAATATGATTTTTCACAGAGACCGTTCCAAAAGAAAATAGTGAGAAAGATGTCTCTTTCATGAAGAGAACAGACTATATAATGTTAACTTGAACTTGGCCACTAGATATGCGTTTATGCTTTCCAAAGACAAAAACAAAAAGGCTAAGCCAAAGTGCATCACTAATGCACTGATATTTGGAATCTCATTCAGTTCCAAGTCGGGCACCGAGAAGGGTTTTTCTTCTGGCAATAATCCTAGGGAGGGGTTTGCCTTGACCGTGGCGGTCTTCTGATCTGGATTGCACCCCGATATAGTAATGGGGAGTACCTGGGATGTGAAGGGCCTGAGTCCGACCCCCAGTGGCTTGGACTCGTCTCGCTGATTTGCAGACTGAGGCTGCGGTCCAGACTCCACTGGCTCTTCCAAGCAGATGTACACAGGTGGCCTGCAATTTCCCATGTTTCTCTATAAATAAAGTTTATTAGGGGATTAGGTGATCACTTGTCAGTCCTGCAAGGAGTCGATGGGACCCCGGAGCCTGAGCACTCAAAGATCTGAGGGCTGCCCCTGGCACCTCCTCGTCCAGCGTGCTCTCTTTCCTGGTTCTGTCTGTGTCTCTCTGGACCTCCAGAGATTCCTGACTTTTTATTTATTTATTTTTTTACAAACTACATCGCCCATAAGCAATGTGATGTATTTGATTATACTGAGCATAATAAAGCATTCATGTTTTCCTCCCTCAAGAGATAGAAAACAGATGTGTTTCTGAAGCAGCTCAAAAAGGGAAGGTGCAAGGAAGGAAAAAAAAAATCATATTTTGTAGCCAAGAAAATGAAAGAACGATATTTTCAGACTAGGGTCATGATGTGCGTACGGGCTCACCTCCACACCTGGGGAAGGCTGTTTTTCAACATAAAAAGTAGGAAACATGAGAGATGTGTGTGCGTGCAGGTTAGCCGGGCCTGATAGTCACGGTTACATTGTGACAAACATACAAATTAACGATACTAAGAATGAGGCCAAAGCGTCTTCGGTGGATGGAAGGTCCGTCCTGTCGTGTGAAGCTGAGATGACAGAATTCTCTGCTGTGGAGTTTATAGATCACATTACAGTGGGAAACTGAATGAGGGTCTTTGAGCCTCAATTTCCTGCTGTGACACATGGGGAGTTGGCCACACCGTCTGTGCTCAAGTATTAGCCTTAGAGCTAAAGTAAGAAAAAGTATAATTTTATACCATAATTTTAACAATAAAAATTGTTACCTAGAGCCAGGATGTTTTTCCTGCCTTTCCCACGGCTATACGGCCGATAAGTGAAGTCAGATTTAACTCGGGTCCTAAATCCAGTGTCATTTCTGTTAATATACTTTATCCTCTTGGGACAGTGAAATTTGATGATTAGATGAGTCAAGGGTTACGAAAGTGTTTTGTAAAACTAAGTAGGGGAGTGGGGGTGATAAATGAGGGTAAAGGGGATCAAATACATGGTGATGGAAGGAGGACTGACTCTGGGTGGTGAGCACACAATGTGATCTATAGATGATGGATTACAGAATTGTACACCTGAAACCTACGTAACTTTACTAATTGTCAATCCAATAAACTTTAAAAAAAACAAAGAAAACTAAGCATGCATTCAGTCATATGACTTACGGTACTAATTCTGAGACAGAGTGAGAGAGAGAGAGAGAGGGAGGGAGGGAGGGAGGGAGGGAGAGAGAAAGAGAGAGAGAGAAAGGTGTGTGTGTATATCCTGGTCCATCCTCTGTCAATCAATTAAAAGTAAATTGCACAGCCAATCATTGTGCTGGGTGCTCCGGACACAGGGCGGGGTTTCCCAGCCTTGCCACTACTGACTTTTTGAGTTGCGTAAATCTCTGTAAGGGTTGCCCAGTGCATGGCAGTCTGTTTACCAGCCTCTCTGGCATCTCTGTTTCTCTGAGTTTTTTTTTTTTTAAAGGTTCCACACATAAATGAGATCATATGGTATTTGTCTTTCTCTGTCTGACTTTCACTTAGCATAATGCCCTCAAATGGTAGCTATGTTGCCACAAATGGCAGGATTTCCTTCTTTTTTGATGGCTGGGGAGTTCTCTTGTATGTGTATATAGCACGATTTCTTTCCTCACTCATTCATTGATGGACACTTAGGTTGCTTCCATGTCTTGGCTGTAGTAAATAAGGCTGTTGTGAACATGGGGGTGCAGATATCTCTTCAGGATAGTGATATTATTTCTTTTTAATATATACCCATAACTGGAAACTCCATATTGTTTTCTGTAGTGGCTGCACCAATTTACAATCCCACCCACAGGGTATGAGGTTTCCCTTTTCTCCACAGCCTCCCCAACACTTGTTATTTCTTGTCTTTCTGATGATAGTAAACACAGCCCTCCCCCCACCCTTTTAAAAATTAATCCCAGTCAAATGCACTGGCAAAATTTGTATCATTCAAAAGTGTAATATGAACAAGAATAACAACAACTAAACAAAGAACAAGCTCAGGTGGTCTGAAGATTAGTGCTGAGGGAGGGGTTTCAGAACCATCTGGTCTTATTACCTCTTTTTAATTGACAAGAAATCTGGACCCAGGAAGCAGGAGAGACTTGCTCTAAGCCAGCCTTCTGAGCTTGGTTTTGTTGAGGTGCAGTGGGGAGATGCGATCTTACCAGAGGAAGCCCCTTCTTGGATAATTTCACATTTTTCCAAACACTGAAAGCGCTGCTGGGCCACAACTGAAGTCTCTGTACGTTAGAGGATTCTGTTTTGCTTCCCTGACTTGGCCAAGTTTCTCAGTGAGGCCTGGAAATCTCTGTTGCTTCCCCTGTAGGAGGCCTGCTGTTGGAGGGAGGGTGGCAGACAGGAGCTGCTGGTTGTCAGCCTTCAGGTGGCCACTGCGTCCTAAACACAGCCTTGGGGGGGCTGACATCTCCTGGAAGGGCTGCCAAATGATTTCCATACAAATATGGAAGTTTGTGCCTTTCCTAAGGAGCTTAGGGTTTCTGCTTGGGTAAATGCGGCCCCCCGCTGCGAGAATACCCACTGTGCCTTGAAGGAGATGCAGCAAGTTCAGCCAAAGCAGAAAATGTCTGAGGGCCCCTCATTCCAGTGGAGAAGTCACCTGTCCTGCTATCGCTAGTCCTACTGGGGAACCAAGCTGGGAAAAGTAAGTAGTTGCCTTTTCCTGTGTGTGTGTGTGTGTGTGTGTGTGTGTGTGTGTGTGTGTGTGTGTGTAAATCCACATTCAATGCACAATTACGTCTTTAAAAAATATTCATTTCCTTGATTTAGGAAGGGAAATCTAAGTGGAATTAGCTTGTCAACGTGAAAGCATTACTGGCTGTAATTTATTTCAGAATGTTGAAAGTATTGGGAGTAGGGAGGAGCCCTCGGCCCATCATTTGCAGTATTCGGCACCTAGCTAATGACCCTTCACATATGGACTTGAGCAGCGTCCGTGGGTACAATCTATCCCCAGCGTCCCAGCGGGCCAGGTCTAATTGATATCATTAGAGCCCAGTCCTTTCGCACGTGGCCTGGGAGATGCCGGTGTAACCAAGAAAGCTGCTTTTGATTTATTTTGCTTTTCTTCTTCATTCTTTACCTCTTTTCTTTCTTCCTTTCTCAAGTTCTGCTCAAAGGCCAAACTTGTGAAGGTTAAAAACCCACAATCCAACAGCCGGGCTGGAACATTCTGGCTTGCAAATCTGTTTCTAAAGTTGGGACATCTAACGAGATGCCCTTGGCATGTCTAATGGGTAGCGAGGGAGTCTTGTTTTTTTTTTTTTTTTTAAAGGGGTAGTCTAGGTGTAAGACACACTGAAACACTTCAGACACTTCTCAGATGTTTCTTGTTCTCCTTAGAAGAAAAGGATCTACTGTCTCCAGCTGCAGAAAAAAAAAAAAAAGAAGCAGCAAAAAAACACGAGGTCTCTAAGTGATCTTATAAAACTTTTCTTTGTTCAGGTTCAAGTTCGGTGTCCCCTTAGCTCTGATTCAAGTTTTCATCCTCAGCCTTCAGCTCACAATGGAACTTTTAAAGGGACTGGCTCTTGTAAAATGTCCTTAGGTGTGACTCCTTTTTATTGAAGCTAAAACAATCCGATAAATATGCTGAAATTGATTGTGGAAAGGAAAGCTTATGTGTTTTAGATTATTTTGAAATCTCTCCATCTGTCAAGAAAAGAGATTTTGAAAGCCGTCAGCCAGAGATCAGGAATTCCAGTGGATTCTGGCAGGAATGGATGTTCAAGTGTGTCGCCCAATCGCACAGATTCAGTTCTGTAGTGTATTCATTTCTATTAATGGGGTTGGGGTTAAAAATATTAAATGCATCATTCTTTGATGTTTCATGGAAATGAAAATGTGAAAAGATTACCATTCAGGTAATTTTATTCTTGAGATTTTTGTTTTGTTTCGTTAGCTTCTTGTATTTATAGGGTTCAGGATAGATAAGAAACACTTTCACAAGCTCTTGCTTAATTGATGTTCAAAACCATGGAAGGTATGTAGAGAATTCCTGTGTTACAGGTGTGAAGACGGGTAATTACATAGTTTGTCGACGTCCACATAGTTGAGATAGAATACAGATGGCTGCCCAGTCCCCATTTTCTAGTTCAGGGCTATGTCCACAACCAACAGTTGCCTGTTTCTGGAGATGGACCAAACTCTTGGCATGTCTTGCAAAACTTTGCAAAGTTTGCATTACCAGCTCAGTTTCTTCTGCCCAGGCTTTATGTCCCTTCATGTTTTGTTAAATCAAACCTACAATGTCTTCCTTCTTTCCTTCCTTCCTTCCTTCCTTCCTTCCTTCCTTCCTTCCTTCCTTCCTTCCTTCCTGTCTCCCTGCCTTCCTTTCCTTTTTTCCCCCCCATAGACCTTCTCTAACATTTTTCTCTTTTCTCTCTGCCTGGAATATTCTTCTTAGTATATTGGCATTTGCCCAATGTGGCGGGGAGTTACATTCCCTAAGTAGTAAAAAGTGGTCTTTATTGTAGGACTTCTCGGGGCCTCTGATACGCTACTAAGTGTTGCCAGTTTCCATGAGGCAGAGAGACTAGAAGAGTTTGCCTAACTTAAATAATCATGGGACATAAGTGATTTGCCCAAGGTCATGGAGCCTGTTAGGCACGCCACTACCTGAGCCTCCGGGTTCTCGGCCCTGGGCCTATGCCATCATGTCACACTGACTCTGCTTTCTGTAGCAGACATTCACCTGTTCACTTTGTCAAAATACAGATCTGTTTGGGACTAAGGCAGTCATGGACAGAAGCTGACACTGCAAAGGAACTGAGGGTGTCTAAAGAAATACAGTCTCTTCCCAGCATCCCTACCCAACTGGTAATTGAAAGACAGAACCATCCAAAGCAGAGAGAGTTTAAGGAACATATGTTTAACTTGGTAGCAATTTCCTCAGACACAGGGGGATTCTTTTAAGGGTTGTCCAAATCAGTAGCAATAACCAGCTTTAGTTTTACCATTGGATTGTTCCATATAAAATACCGGGGTGCCAAAAAATGTATAGATGTGACTTGTACTCATCTTTTGTTATTGGCATATATTATTACAATTTTAATAGTTTTTTTTCCTTTTCTTAAAATGTGTATATATTTTTTTGGGCCCCCTCTGTATTATAATATAGAAGATTAAAATAGAAATAAACAAGCCCATGCAAACATCCCACTTGAGTCAACTATTAAGGAACATTTTCCTTCTACGACACACATTTTAAATGACATTAGTATCTCCGAAGTCTTATCAATAGGCAGAGACTGACCACTGCTGAATTTCAGGCAGAGGAAATAAATGGGGGAAAAAATCAGATACAGTGAGAGATCGCAGAGAGGAGAAGCTTTATCTTCAAGCTTGATATTCCTGACACTTCTGGACGGGGCCGCCGTTAGTCCACACTACTCCTTTATGCAAATAAGAAAAAGGTGCGCGCCCTGGGCAGAAACAACCCCATAGCTGAGGCACCCCAGCCCTCTCCAGGGGGCTGCACACCCCACCTGCCCCTTTGGTTGGCGTCCTATTGCAGAGAACCCGTACCCCCCTTCTCTCTGCTGCCTCCTTCAAAATATGACGTGTCATGCTCAGGTAGGGAACACAGCACCATTAGGGGCCATTTACCACCTAATCCATTTTTATGGGCAAGGAGTGTTCTCCTACAGATGTCTCCCTTGGGTGCAGATCACAGGACTATAAATTTCCCCGGGAGCTTTCCGTTTCCTTATGAGGGTGCTACATGCCCTCCCCACCCCATTGATCCCGCTCTGTGGAACTCTCTTCCTTATTCATCAGGCTTCCCTCTGCCCTGCCTCCCTTTTGGCACATGCCGTCTGACCTTCGCAGCCCCGCACATATGTGAGGTCAGGTTTCCTCCGCCATATCAACAATACATAAATCCCAGAGGCTGCCCTGAATTACAACTGCCATTCTCTCCTGCCTCTACCCTTCCCTATCCAGAGGAAAAGAGCCTTCATTTTTGTGGGAAACCAGATAAATGGGTTCAGGGAGCAGGCATAGAAGCCTCGTGCTGTTTCTTTGGGAAATCGGAGGGATAACTTGCAAAGGAGCCTGTCTTCTATTTAGGTCAAGGAGGGGGGCACATCAGCTATTCGCTTTTAAAAGGGGTTGTTGAGAATGAATCAAAATGAAACACAGGTTTTCATAGTCTTGGGAAAAGGACAGATTGTGCAGGGAGGTCGACCTGACACTAAATCTTGGGTTGGTTAGGAACTCAGGCCGTAGACATTTCCTAAGGGTCAGAGCAGGATGGACAGCGTCCCCGACTGGCCTTTCTGTGGGAAGAAATGGACAGGTTTGTTGCGAGGATGCTAACTGACACCCCTGCTCTGCCCTGAGTCCCCAGCCATTCTCTAGGCCTGTTGACTCCCTTCTGCCTTCTCTCTTTCGTAATGGGGCCTCTCTTCCTTCTCTTCCTCTCCTCCCAAAAGAAAGGGGTATCTTTTTTCCACCCTGTTCTTTAGAGCACTTTCTTTGGCAGGGTGATGATGTCACACCCTCCTGTAAAGGGAACCATTTTGATCACGACAAAACCCACGACGGGCCTTTGCAGAGGGTCACATGGAGCCGCTGTGTGTAGAACCGGCCCCACAAAGAGATTGCCCTTTGCGAAGAACTTCTGAATTGAAAAGAATATTTCTATTCACCACGACGTCTTTCCAACTTAACAAGGGGGAGTTAAAAGGCTTGCACCTGAACTCAAGGAGCATCAAACTTTACATAATTTGCTTCATGGTAACCCTAGAACAGTGACCCATTCCTGGAACAAGTCTTTTATGGCTATTTCAAGAGAAATACCCTGCAACTGATTAAGGACTTGACCCAGCTGTAAAGCACAGGACGGGCCTTTTTTTGGGTGATTTTTTTTTTTTCCCCCGGAGGTTTTCGTCCTTGGGTCAGTAAGAAGGCATTTATGTTTAATAGGTTTATACTGATTAAAAGAAAATAGAATTCTGCCTCTCTACCCCAGTCCCCATTCACATTCCTTTTGGGGGCCAACGCAAGCCTTGTAGGTGAACGCATTTTAGTATTTTTCACAGCATTTTAAAAAAGTATTCTTTCGCTTGCAATTAAAGACAAAAATATATATCTGGTATCTGAACATTTTTATGGAGGTCTGTGAGCAATGAGATTGTGCCAGGGTTCAGCTGGCAGTGGACATTTATCATTTCCATTTCTCCCTCTCCTGGTTTCTCTTCTTTTTCTGCCCTCCTTCCTACCAGGTACTCTGCACTGTGCTAAGCACTTCTGACAAAACCCCAGGAAAACAGACCCGCCTTGCCAAGCTTGTCCTATGCATTTACATGACAATCCAGTGAAACTGTGAAGTTCCTACCACTTCACTGAAAAGCCATTTGTTCAAACGGATTCATAAAGCAAACACCAAGCCACCCACTGTCAGAGGCTCCTACTTGGAAACCTCAACAGCCCACTGACCTGACCACAGTGGGTGTGGCTGCCATATTTTCCATTTTTTGAAATGCAATGATTAGCGCCTGGTAAAGAAAGGGAAAAGACACCACCACTGTGCAACGAATTACTGGAACTAGTATGTCCAATTTTTCAAGTGCTGAAAGGAAGTCCCTGCTCGAAGTTAAATACATCATGGCTGTCACAATGACACTTGCCAACACTAGGATATCAACCACTGGTTTTTAGTCTTTCTATTCTAGGGAGGCCTTTTCATTGAAATCCCTGGAGGGAGGTGAGCTGGAAAGTTTCCGATTTGAATCACCTACATCCTAGGTTTGAGCTTCGCATTTCCTGTTCTATTTGAATTTCCTTGTTTGTTTGTTTTTTTCATTTACTCTTTTTTCTTTTTTGAGGGCAGTGTCACTGGCCCTCACATGTGGGACCGAACCGGGGCTACTGGCATCCCAAGTGTTTTTATTTTTGAACGCAGGACTCATCTGTGAGGATTACGCCTTCTTTACACCGCAGTTGTTCGTTTCCGTCCGTCCCTGTGGACCGTGCAAACTTGCATCCTCTGTCCTCATGTCCGCTGTGATGCAGGCATCCTGCTCACATTTTCATTAGAAGGGAAGAGCATTCAAAGTGGCTGGCATTTCCAAACGCGGACAATGATTTAACGGAGAGGGCAGGCTTGGTTCCCAGCCTCCACCTCAATTCTCCCTTTGGGTTCTCCGTGTGGTTTTATAAAAACAAAACTGTATGAAAATAATAAACTCTTGGCAGACGGGGAGCTCAATCCTGGAATCCTAGCTGCACAATTTAAATTGATAGCAGTGGGAATTCTTTATACACAAGAGTCGATTAAAATTAGGAAACGGGGCCCAGGGTAGGTTCAGGGACGTTAGCGTTCAGAAACGCTGACATTTGCAGCAGAAACGGGCCAGGCACTCCCTTCAGGACAGACGGGCCTCTCAGCTCATCATGCAAACGTGCCTGACTTCTCTCCTGTGTCAAAGTAAAGAGCTCAGTGCCTTTGCTTCACCTCGCAGGGCTGGCTGATGGCACACGGACCATCTTTGCACGGCTTCTGTTTTTTCATATTTCATTAAACGCACAAGGCTTTTCTATTGCCAGTTGCTCGCCAGAGAACACTAGTTTCTGAGTTTTTTTCCTTCAAAAATACAAAATTTGTGTCTCTTCTCCGTTTTCCAGAAAGCGCACAATGTTTGTAGTCCCTTCATCACTGACAAGTGTCTAGTCCATCAAAACCGCCTCCAGTCCTCCCTGGGTCCTCAGCCGGGGTGAAGATCAGTGTCAGGGGCCAGTGGGACATTGTGTCCCTGAAGCCACAGGTCTCCCTGGTCTCCAGCCTCTGTGTCCTGTCACAGAGAGGGGCGTCGTCCTACCATCTGAATGGAGACCTTTGCCTGGTTCGCAGTCTCCTCAGAGCTTCACAGTTTGTTTCTAGAAGTCATTCCGGATTTCATGGAATGTGTATTGGAAGCAAGGCGCAGGGAAGTTATACCAGCTTCCTTTCTCTTTGATAATCTCGGGAGCTGAGTTTATTGTGATGATTTCACACACGGGGAATTGGAATGTTTTGAGAAGTTGCCAGAAAAATCAGTAAAAATGAAAATGTCAAGACTAACCGAAAACCAGTGTGCAAGCACGGGTGTGTATCATTGTGTGTGTGTGTGTGTGTGTGTGTGTGTGTGTGTGTGTGTGTGAGATTTACTCATCAGCAGCTCTTTACTGAGCATATGTGACTGTGGTCAGGCACACTGATAAGGACCATTTATTCAAAGATTGGTAAAGCATGGCCCTTGATCTCCAGGACTTTAGAATTAGTTTGTAGTTAGGAATCCCACCTACAACAGGCTATTTTTCTGGTTGCCAGGCAATGAATAATATATCATCCAAATTTAGCAAAACTTGGTTTCATTATAAATAAAAAAGAATGTATGGCTATTTCTTGGAAGATGACTCACCGCCCTCTCAAGGGCCAAAATTGGAAAAAAAGAAAGGAGAAAAAAATAACTCCACTCTTTTTAAAAGCACCGAAGTTGTGTGAAGGTCACTGAGTTATTACAGATTTTAATCCTTTCCTGCCATTTGAGGGGCTACATGTATTCCAGTGAGTAACAGAGGGGTTCCCCTCTCTCTCTCTCTCTCTCTCTCTCTCCCTCCCTCTCCCTTTCCCTCTCCCTCTCCCTCCCTCTCTCTCCCACTCTTTCCCTCTCTCCCTCTCTTTTCTCTCTTCCTCTCGTCTCTCTCTTTCTGTCTCTGTCTGTCTATAATTTACATATATAATTTATGGGTAAATTATATATTGTTATAAATAATGTATAATTATAAAATTATATATATATATATTATTTACATACTGATATATACTTATAAAAATAATACCTGTTATCAGTAGAAATTTTGAACGCTAAAAATACCTATGGAGAAACTACTAAATCACCTAGTCTTTTCACCACATGTTGATAAACAGACAGACAAACCCAGTGGCCCTGGAAAGCAGTAACTAACAGCCAGACTGTGATGTGTCCTACGGAACATAAGCCATCCACAGACCGTCAATAATAAACACGGTCGCTGTGAGACGGGTGGAATTTTACAAAAGCAAGGCCATGCTGTAATCACACTTGGATATACAACACAGACGAGGACTCACGCACCCACCAAATAACCAAAGTCTCCTGTTGTTGGCCAATATCAGTGATGAGGGCAGCGATGAGCTCATAAACCTAGAAATTTGATGGCAGGTATATTCCTAGTATCCTTTGACTGGGACATTTCAAAAACAATACACGGTGGCTATAACTTTTTTAAAGAAAATAGGGATTGTACTTAAGCCTTATTTTTTTAATTTAACAACTCTTTATTAATTTTTGTAGAGATGATTTTTAAGGTCTGCTTGATATTCTATTCTATGGCTGTAATTCCCTTTTAAAATACAATTTACAAAGCATGCCACAAATTTTTCTCAGCTTTACTGAGATATTTTTGATACACATGGCAATTGTGAAATGAGTATGACAATAAGGTTAGTTAACACCTCCCTCACATAATTACCTTTTATTGTGTGTAGTGATAGTATTTAAGGGCTACTCTCTTAATAATTTTCAAGTATATAAGACAGTACTGTGAATTAGTCACCGGGCTGAGCTTTAGGTCCCCAGAACTTACCCATCTTATAGCTGCAAGTTTGTATCCTTTGACTAACATCTCTCCATGTCCCCACACTGAGGCCCTGGCAGCCACCATTTTACTCTCAATTTCTGTAAGTTTGGCTTTTTTAGATTCCATATGTAAATGAGAACCGACAGTATCACAACATTTTTTTAATGATGATTTTTTTCTCCATGCAAGAACTCCGTAAGGTAAGTTATGTAGTATTTGCTCATTTTAAAGATGAGGGAATTAAAATTCAGTACAAAATGACAACACGGCAGTAATTGACAAGGTGTAGACACCATGCTATGTAATTTAGTGTTGTTTTATGTTTTACATTTTAATCTCTTCTAACTCTAAAATTCTTCAGGTTGTAGCTTGCCTTTTTGTGCATCGTACAGGATTAAGATCCAGTTTTTATATGATTATGATTTTGCTGATGGATTTATCTATGCTTCATAAATCTGATATCAGGTTTAAAATTCCTTTGACATGGTTTATGACCTCAAGTGTGGAAGATAATTTATTGCATTACATGAACAATGTAGAAGTTTAGAAAATAGACATGGAAGCCAGACAACTGGGTTAAAATCCTGCCTCCAGCACTTAACTCCTGGGTTGGTCTTGGGCATTGTAATGAATGTATTTGTGCCTCAGTTTCTCATATATAAAAATAAAGATAGCACCATTTGTCACAAAATTGTTGCTATGTTAATTTTTACAAGTTCACATCTGCTTTATAAGCTAAACATTCCCATTTTTAAAGACAATACATATTGTTTCATATGTAATGGGCAGTCCAGTCTAATTGTTCAAACATTGTAACTGGACTGCTACATCCAGCACTTGTGGCCGACACCTTTCATGACCTTTAGCCCATGGGCTACTCCTCAAGGTCATTTCTCCACCCATAGAAGGGCAATAAATGTCCACTAGCCATGGGACAGGAATCACATTGTTTGGGGACCCCAAATCCTATACAGCCACTGAAAGGAACTGTCTAAATAAGGGCTCCAAGGTGTGTCCCAGAGTTCTCCCACTGTGGGGACAGGACAGGGGCCCACGCATGCATCTGGATAAACAGAGGAAGGTAATGACAGTGAATAATTTCATGGGCTCAGGTAGTATTCAGATGCTTCCTGGAAAAATACAGGGGTACAAACATCAGGCTTCCTCTTAATTTCAGTGTTTATTATTATTATTTTTAACTCAATGAATTTTAAACATATAAGAACAGTTGCTAAGGCCCACCTAATGCATGTCCTACTTTCAGTGTCACATTGAAAGAAATAGATGAGAAATGTGAGCCTTGGGGAATAACACCTGTGTGTTTATCTAATAGCAGATCCTCCCACGGAGATAGGCCCGTTAAACACAGTTCAGAGAACGAAAGGAAATTTCACGTTATTTGTGCCATGTACAACTGACCTCCATTGGAGTGGAGCAAGACAGTTGGGGTTTTTATATTTGTTACTCCCTGGAAAACAGCCTTTGTGGGGTTTTGAAAGAATCTTAAAGGGAAAGTTAAGGAAAAACGTAAAGATAGATTTAAGTTGACAGTGACACACTGTACAACCGTGAGGGTACAATTAGTTGATTTTGTTACCAACAAGATTTTGCCTCTGGCCCCCAAAGCTGACAAAGCCCCCACTGCCAATCTCTATTCCAGGACTGAGAGACTCTGAGTTACGTGCACCCCCCAGGTCTGATGGGGGTGCAGATAACACTGTAGGTGCTACTGTGGTATTGTTATCACCAGCATGTCCACACTCTAAACACATTATAGTATAATATATATGATATATATACACACACACACACACACACACACACACACATGCATACCTATATATACATATGCACATATACACACATGTAAACAGAAATGATTATGTATATACAATCACCATGCCCACACTCTAAATATAATATATATGATATATATACATATACATGCATACATATATAAAGGGAGATAATTATATATATATATATATAAAATCACCATGCCCATACCCTAAAATACCATATTATAATAAAAATGATACATATATGAAGGGTAATAATTTCAGTGAGTAAATTATTTCAATAAATCCTTTTCTATTTAAAGAATGTTTTTCCTTTATCAGGTATCTGAAAAGAAGCCACTTTATTAAAAGTGAATATTTCAAAAGCGGAGAAGTGCAAGAATTGTTCAAAATGAAGACTTCTGATCACCTCCGCGTCCTGTTTCCCTGGAAACGTGAGATGTGCGCGTGAACCACAGGCAGACGCGCGAGTGCCCAGGGCCTGCGGCTGCCATGGGCACTGGGAGCGGCCGGCACAGAGTGTCCCCAGAGCCTGCAGAAGGAACCAGCCCTGCCCACACCTCCTCTCCCACTTCCAGCCTCCCAAACTGCGAGAGAATCAGTTTCTGTCACCGTGTACCAAAATTAACTCAAAATGGAACAAAGACCTAAACATAAGACCTGAACCAATAAACTGCATAGAAGAAAACAGAGGCACTAAACTTATGGACGTTGGGTTCAGAGAGGATTTTATGAATTTGACCTCAAAGGCAAGGGAAGTAAAAGCTAAAATAAATGAATGGGACTACATCAAACTACAAAGCTGCTGCACAGCAAAAGAAACCATTGAAAAATAAAGAGGCAACCAACTGAACGGGAGAAGATTATTTTGTCAACAATGCCTCTTCCAATAAGGGGTTAATATCCAAAATACATAAGGAACTCATGCAACTCAACAGCAAAAACAAACAATCCAATTAAAAAATGGGCAGAGGACCTGAATAGACATTTCTCCAAAGAGGACATACAGATGGCCAACAGGCATATGAGAAAATGTTCACTGTCACTAATCATCAGGGAGATACAAATAAAAACCACAATGAGACATCACCTCACACCTGTCAGAATGGCTATCATCAACAAGACAAATAATAACCAGTGTTGGGGAGGCTGTGGAGAAAAAGGAACCCTCATACTCTGTGGGTGGGAATGCAGACTGGGGCAGCCGCTGTAGAAGGCAGGGTGGAGGGTCCTCAAAAAATTAAGAATAGACTTAACCGTATGACCCAGCAATCCCTCTCTTGGGTATCTACCAAAAAATCTGAAAACATTTATCCATAAAGATATACTATGTGCTCCGATGTTCATTGCAGTTTTATTCACAGTGGCCAAGACATGGAAACAGCCAAAGTGTCCTTCAATAAATGACTGGATAAAGAAGATATGGTACATATACACAATGGAATACTATTCTGCCATAAGAAAAGATGAAATAGTGCCATTTGTGACAACATACATAGATCTTGAGATTATTATGCTAAGTGAAATAAGTCAGACAGAAAATGTCGACAACCATATGATTTCACTGATATGTGGGATATAAAACTGAAAACAACAAAGGAACAAGACAAACAAATAAAGAAACAAAACCTCTTAGACACAGATAATAGTTTAGTGGTTACCAGGGGATAAGGGAAGAGGAGGGTGGTAGATGAGGGAAAAGGGAATCAAATAGATGGTGATGGAAGGAGATTCGACTCTGGGTGGTGAGCACACGGTGTGATATATAGAGGATGTATTACAGAATTGTACACGTGAAATCTATGTAACTTTGCTAATCATTGTCACCCCAATAAACTTCAATTAAAAATTTTTTTTTCTGTTGTTTGAAGCCACCAAGTTTGTGGTCCTTGGTTACAGCAGTCCTAGGAGACTAATGCACTAAATAATCTCAATTAAGATATTGTGCTAAGTGAAATAAGTCAGTCAGAGAAAGACAAATACCATATGATCTGACTTATATGTGGAATCTAAAGAACAGGATAAATAAGCAAACTAAACATAAATAGCCTCAGAGATATAGAGGAAAAACTGATGGTTGCTAGATGGGAGGGGGCGGGGATGAGGGAGAAGGGGAAGGGATTAGACAGCAAAAATAGGCATCTACAATATTGCCACAGGGATATGAAAGACAATTTGGAGAATATAATCAATAATCTTGTAAATATTTTTTATGGGGTCAGATGGTCACATGTCTTGTTAGGGAGACCACTTCATGGATGGTGTAGATGCCTGACCACTGCACTGTACACCTGAAGCTGCGGTTGAATAATATTATATGTCAACTATAATATAATATATAATAGTCACAGGATATGGAGTATAGTGTGGGGAGTGGAGTTAATGGAACTGTAATAGATATATATCATATGGGGCACAGTTAATTGGGGGAGGGAGGTTGTCACTCTGTGAGGGGTTAAAAGTATAACTATTGCATTGTTTTGTAGACCTAAAACTAATAAAAAAAGGATATTATATTTTTTTCTTATTCTCTATTTAAAAACCCTTGAAAACAAAAATGTCAGTGGCTCCTCAACTTCTTTTTGTTTATCTCTACTAAATAAAATCCAATGAACCATATGTTGTCATGTAAAAGAATGTGTTTGATTCAACATATTTCATAAAATATATTTACAGAGTAATTTGTGCATTTAGTCAAGCCACACTTTCATTTTCTAAGTCTAGATGTCTCCTAGGGATTTGAAAATTATCAGGAAATCAATTAAAACATAGGCCTAGAAATTTGGAATGACAATTCATAGAGCAAAAGGATTTAAAACAAAATATCCAATACTACGAATCTAACACACTATCTTGAAGCGGGCTAAGCAATTCAGTTAAGGAGATTTCCACGCTGCATGGCTGTTAACAGTAGGAAACTCTGGGGGCTCCAGAACCCTTCTATCTGAATTGAAATCTGCATTCCCTGATTTTAGTCCAGAGAACTTGGACAAGTCAATTAACCTCTGGATGCTTCAACTGCCATTTCCATAAATATGGGAATAAACGGTGCCTGTCACACTGGGCTGTGGTGAGGATTAAATGAGTAAGTACACGTTAAAGTACTTAAGAACAGCGTCCAGCCTGGATGAAGCTCTGAGCAAATGTTTACCACTGTTAAGGTGACTATATAATTTATCTCGCACATCTGGAGAATTACGAAAGTAAACAGGGTTCTATTACAATTAGCCTGGATAAGAGCGTAATCTAAAAGTGTCTGGGGAAAACTAAAATGAATGATAACCAAAGTTTCAACAGTTCTAGGACTGGAAAAGTTCATCTCGAAGGGCCGAATATAATTTTGGATAAAATTTTATTCACTTCTTTAGAAAATTCTTACAGATTTCCAAGTCCACCATCTTTTCTCTGTAATTCTAAAATCCAAACCACTCAGAACCCCCAAAATTGTAATAGCTTTTGTTCATTTTTTTTTCTTTGGTGTTTCATAAAACTGTGAAACTGTGAACTTAAAATGGGGCCGCTTTTGCTCTTTATTTTTTCCACTTACTGAGACCATTACTTTATTCTTCAAGGTCTGAAATATTAATGTACCAGGGGGTGCCAAAAAAAATGTACACACATGACATGTATTCATCTTTTGTTATCAGTATATATTGAGTATTACAATTTTAATACAGTTTTTTCCTTTCTTAAAATGTGTATACATTTTTTTTGGCACCCTCTGTATTTAATACAGCCTAGCTGGGCACACCCTATTATCTTTCTAAAATCAGAAATATTTTAAATTCAAAGGACACCTGCTCTGAAGGTTTTTGTAAAGGAAATGTGTTCCTGTACTTGTGTTTATTTAAAATTAACAAACTGTTATTAAAATTCTAGTCTATAAATTGGCCAACTTATTAGGCATTATAATATCCAATTAAAAATAAGTTAGATACAGTCTGTGTCAAACAAAAATTCCCAATGATATTTAAATTATTGGAGAATGTAGGTACATAAGGTTTTTCCTATGATACAAAGCACATCACCTGACTGTTTAATGGAAATGCAAACACAGAGCCTTGGACATGGAAACTTATCAGGGAGGGCTGCAAGGAAGAGGAGACATTCAACCTGAGTTTTGAAAGGTGATCAGGATTTTATTAGCCAGAAAAGAAGAAGAAGGTGTATTTTATCTCAAGGATCTAAAAACATTTGATAGATTTAAGGCATAACAAGTAGTAAAGCAAAAAAAAAATGATCATAGGAGGTAATAAAATCTACTAGAAAGATTCATTTCTGATGCCTGAGAAGAAAAATAACATTATTTTAACTCTCTTGGGAGAGAATTCTTTTTCCTGTTATTGAAAGAAGAAAAACAAAGTTTTGGGTAGATATTTTGTATAAAACATTTATTTTCTAATAAAAACAAAACTCATAGACACAGGCAATAGTTTAGTGGTTATCAGAGGGTAAGGGGGGTGGGGGTGGTAGATGAGGGTAAACGGGGTCGAATATATGGTGATGGAAGGAGAACTGACTCTGGGTGGTGAGCATACAATGTGATATATAGATGATGTATTACAGAATTGTAATAAATCACCTGAAATCTAAATAACTTAACTAACCATTGTCACCCCAATAAACTTTAATAAAATAAAAAACACCAAAACACATATTTTGAATGGCAGAATGTGGCATCTGTGATTTGACCCTTTGGGATCATGGAGAGAGGCTACGAACATATAAAAACTTCAGGCCCTGTGGGCAGCATTATTTATTGGAAGATACAGGACACTGAATATATAGCTTTGGCAAGGCTGCAATATACTCGTAACCAACTCATCGGCTACAGTGGCCAGGGGAAGCCAGTCTTTGGGGTCCAGGAAGAGGGGAGGAGGAGGAAGAGGGAAAGGTGGCTGAGTAGAGGTCTAACCAGTGTTTTCCGCTTGCTTTGGGCCCCGGACTCAGAGCCAGGCCAAACGATCAGGTCCCAGAGTGAATTTTCTAGTTACCGTGGATGATGCGTTCAGTCGGCCGTGGTGACGGATTGTTGGTATTAGCGGTCTTGAGTGTGATTAATAAGCCTGCTCTGTCTCTGACAGTGGGAATGGCACTACTAAAATTGAATGGAGGCGATCCTACTAAAATCTGTTAGGGGTGCTCCTTGGGGAAACAAAATGGTACAAAGGACGGAGCAGGCGTAGAAGCGTCAGTTCCCCAGCTGTAGCCATCAAAGCAAGATAGCCGGGTCCCATAAAACAGGGGGGCCTTTTGCTTCTCGACTTAACAACAAATAGGCCTGGATTCTTCCCCAGCTCCCAGCACCGCCATGTCTGCCCAACTGTGTATGTTTATGTGAACTGCTCCTTGTATGGATAAAAGAAAATCAAAAGGATATTACATTTGCTATCGAGTATATTTTTGTTTTACAATTTGTTAACTGTCAGGTTTGGGAAAAAAAAATAAAGGAGAGACAGAGGGAGAGGGTCAATCTCTGGTCTATTAACAGATGTGTTTTAACATTTAGATACTAGAGCCAGGGTTTTATGGGACACAAAATGAAAATGTATTTTCTTACGACAGTATATCTCTCATCACCATTAAAAAACAATAAAACTGTACCATGGAAAAGAGGAAACATTTGAAAAGTTGGGTGAAGCTGTGTCATATATGAAGAGTTAGTATCTGAGAGTTATGTTTCTGGTTAAGCAGGTATCAGGAGACATAAAAAGGGTAAAATATCTCTTTGTCCATCCTTTTGGAGCTACAGAAATTACAAGGTGTGCTTCTGAAATCAAAGTCCCACTGAGAGGCTGCCCGGAAGGACTGACAGCACAGAACTTGGTAGTGGGCAGAGCGGCAGGGGCGGGCAAGGTGCTATCGCAGATCAATGGCCTTGTATAATCAATAAGGACTTTCGATACCCTATTGAGCAAGGTCAATCCACCCCGACACCACTGCTGCTCAAGGGTGGGGGCGTCTTGTAGAACAAAACCTCTAGTGATCATATTATCATCGTAATGGGGGTCTACTAGATGCCAGCCCAGCACCTTTGTTCTAGATAAAATTCTCTGCCTATGATAAATGCAACCCTATCAGTCCAGACCTTCACTTCTAATCAGACGCTGTGGAATCTTTTCCTTTTAGGAATGATCATTATTTTACCATGTGTACTTAATATCTATTTTTCTAGTTGCATTTAGGATAAGTTAGCAATGGAAATAATTTATACCTTGACGGCATGTCACAGGTTGCAAAGTACTCTGTATGTCATTTCAGTGGAGCATCAAAACTTTTTGAAATACGTGTGGCAAGTCCAACCCTCCCCCCCTTAATCCCCCCACAGTTGACTACAGTCTGGGAGAAGGAATGAGAAAAGGTGAGGATTCTTATGCCCAACAGATGAAGAGATGGTCTGAGACTTGAGAGCTATTCACAGGGAGGGTGAGTAACGGGGCAGTAGGGTTCAATTCTGTGGTTTTACCCTCCCACTGATTATTCCAGCACTTTGTAGATGGAATTCGTAGTTTGCTTAAATGATAGAGACGTGATGCTCATTCTTTTTACCACCTGGGTAATATCTGTTGTCTTGCAGATCCAAAGTGTGCTTAATAAACTTCTTGCACACATGATTCATTTGTTGGTGCATTTCGTTGTGAACACAATTACAAACCTCATCCTTGTCCGGTACAACCCTCCTAACTTTAAAATTCGGTCAAACCCACAAGAGAGTAACAGGCAGGTGGCTTTATTAAATACCAGTGTCTGAGGGGATCAGCAGGTTCAGCTAAAGAGCTGTCCCTGTCGCAAACTTAGGGATGCACTCAATCTTTACAAACCCCTTTCTGCACTTTACTCAGTTCAAAATAGTTGACCTGTATTTAATGTTTCAAGGGATAGAAACATAAAAATGCACTTCAAAATTTTTAAACCAACACAGGTTCACGACTGTGACTGTGAACAAGTGGCGATGATCAATCAGTGCCTGCTGCGTTCGCGTGCTACACATGATCATGAAAGCAACTCGTCCTGCTAGCTCTTGAGGAAGCCCGCTAAGGGGTTTAATACACAGAAGCAGGAGAGGGAAGACGGTCTCCAGGGCCCATCAGGCAACATCACTCTGACCCCGTTCCAAGCACACACATGGCAGCCCAGGTGTGGCAAGGTGGGGACACTGTGTAAAGAGCAGGGGGAAGGGACCTAGTCAGAGTGCCCACGGCGGTATGTCCATTTCAGTCTGTGTAGGTTTGTCTGTGGAGTGTCGAGGTGGTTGTGTCACTGGCCATCTATTTCTCTGGCATCACTCTGGGACAAAGTCCTAATCCTCAAATGAGGAGGAACATAATAGGGTTGTTTGATCATCACGGAGGGGAGGCAGCCAGTAGGAAACTAGCTCTTAGAGATCCCTTATGCAACACGGGCTCACACTGCCCCCTCAATTTGCCACCTCAAAGCAAACTGTACCTGAGACGAGTTACCTCCAGCGTGAAAACATGCCACTGCCAAAACCTTGCCCGAGCTCCACGCCACCCTGTTTAAGTCGGGTTCTTCAAAAGCAAGAATTGGGAGCTGAGGTGCTGTTGGGGGTCCCCCTCTGCTCTCCGCTCAGGCTGCTATCCCAGCCCCGTCTGCCTCTGGTTCAGGCACCAAGGGCCCCTGTGACATAGTTTAGGGGCTGGTCACCCATCGGCTTTCTTTGAAGGTCTCCCACTGATTGAGCAACCTTGGGCAAGTGACCCTACAGGTTAAACCTCAGTTTCTTCATGCATAAATACAACAGGGATAATAATAATACATACGTTATTTTATCAGCGGCAACAAGTACAGTAATACCTCGGTTTGCAAGCATAATTCGTTCCGGAAACAAACTACTCATATTGCAAGACATTGCTCGTTTACCAAGTTAAAATGTATTATTAGGTTGGTGCAAAAGTAATAGTGGTTTTATTAATAATTAAAATAATATGGCAAATTACTCATATTTGCCAATATGAGTAATGGCAAAAACCACTATTACTTTGGCACCAACCTAATAGAAATGTTTTGCTCATCTTGCGGAACACACAAACCAAGTTACTCACAATCCAAGGTTTTACTGTATAGTCTTTTAACATGAGAAAACTCGTAATAAATGGTATCTATTAACTTTTTAAGTTATCATTAGCATGGATCTGTGAAATGTTTTTGCTCCAAAGGTTTGTCTAGAGCTTTCTTTCACTGAATGGAGCTTCCATTTCATAAACATGCATAAATAAATGTTGGCAATGCAAAGAAAACCATCTTTAACGGAATCAAAGGAATAGTAAATGCAAATAACCCATGCAAATAAATTTGTATTGATTATAATTCAGTCACCCCCATTCAGAACGCATTGTACAACAACTGGTAGAACTGATCATTATTTTCACCGACTCTTAAAATTTTTACCAAGATTTATTTATTTTTACTGAATCACATGATTCTATTATGCTTGACTTTATTTAGCATAGAGTGGCCATTTGTTGGATTTCCTAAGTCTTTGTTTTGCCCTGGGGTCATGGGAACCACCCAGGGTAACACTAAAGGCTCTCTTTGTAAGGTGTTATTTTTATAACACCTAGAAAGGAGTGACTGTTAGGTGCTTTGAAAGGACTAAGGTATCCTGTTGACACAGTATGTGCAGGTCTGTATGTCACGGCTGGTCTCCATCCAGGCCAGAGGTGAAATTGCTGGACTAACCTTTGTATTCTGGCCAGACCGGGGCAGACTTGGGATTAGGATGTGCAAGTCTGGGCTTTTTAGTCCCTTATACCTATGTACCTGTTTTAACCATAACAGTTAAAAAAGGTTTTTAGGATGAGCCATTTTGAGGTCGGAGTCACTCATTTCACATTTCATACATGGTTAAGTGGGACACCATACAATTGATTCTCTTCTGTAAGAGTCACCATTGGTTTTCCTCTTTGCAGACTCTGGTTAAGTTTGACCTGAAGTGGTCATAGTATGCGTCTCAAAGTCTCTCGGAAAGGGATATTTATAATCCACAATACACTGCCTTATTTCTAGGCCTGTGGACTGTGTTTGTGGAGCTTCCCCAAAGGTTCACTTTGCTGAAAGAAAAGAGATCACTTCTAATTGTCTCAGATCAAATCACCTCTCACTTTAAACCAATTCTGTGTATTGTTCGCTTCTCGATATTACCCAGGATCAGGAATTTTCAGCAAAAGATAAAAAAAAAAAAACCAATTGTATTACTATTACACTTTCTCAGGTATAATTGCAGATTGTCAAAAAACTTTTATAGAATAATCCATCAGGCAGATGAACACCAAAAGACATTTTGGCAAGTCTGGTATTGTGCGAGCTTCTGTTACGAAGGCCGGTGCTAACTTGTCAAAATTGCATGTAAAACGATTGCCTCACTGGAGATACTGGATGTACCAGGAGCTAAATACTCGTGTCTCTGTCCAGAGTGTAAATAGGGGAAGCAGCAGACCTTAGAAATTTTATCCGACGTGCCTGAGACCACTGATTTCAAGTGCAAGCATTTAGAACTAAATAAATACACAGAGATGCTTACAGACAAAGGGAAGAAAAAATTTCTCTCCTGGGAAAGAAATGAGGTGGGTGACCTCTGCCAGAACCAGTTTTCACAGGGAGGGTGAGGGGTAGTCAGGTGGGTGCATTGGTCACAAATCCAGTGGACACCAAGGTTTACATCCCAGTGGAGTTAGAAAGGTCCTTAACACGGGGAGCAGAGAAAGCAATGTTAGAAACAAGGAGTGGAGGTGGAAGTTAAGGAATGAAGAGAACGAGGGACAGGAGGGGGGTGGAGAGTAAGGGGGGGTGGAGGGCGTGGCCCTGAGCACTGGCAGAGGGGAGCACTCTGTAGTCACTGGTGCTTTTGAGAGAAAAAATAAATAAAAACATGAAAAAGGGTGATCCAAGTCAAATGGGGCATACTTTCTGTGTAACAGAATCATCTAACTCAAACTGGCCTTCAAACACAGAGGAAGGCATTTGATGAAGATGGCTTCCTTATGGTTATGGCTCTTGAAGCGCTCCGTTTCGCCTACACTGAAATACAGCACGTAGGCACAAGACAATAAGATAACGAAATTTGGTGGGTGACATCTGGGCTTTCTATTGCCTCTGGGTGTCTCAGCAGAACTTGGCATTACTGGAGGTGCTGGGAGTGGACTTAGAGAACATCTGATTAAGGTGCCAATAGATTCTATGACCCACAAAACAAGCAGTGGACAATTTTTTTTTTCAAATAATGGTGCTAAAGGATAAGAGGACCTTGTTTAACAATGAGTGAAATTGTAAAAATTGTGTCTTCCAGCTCCTTTACGGGAGGAGGGGTTATGTGTCCAGTATTTTATTCATAAGTAAGAACCCAAGTGTTCATGCATTTTAATATGTATGTTTTAATTTCTAGGAGAGGAATTCTTTTCTGATCGTTCACGTGTTATGTCCAAACTTTCAGGATTGACACTCTGCTCTCATCACGCTATCTGCAGTCTGACAATAATAGGTTTTATGCAAGCGGTCGTTGATAAATTTCCACCTCCTGTTTTTCAGGAAGTGCTGTTTCTCGTTTTTGATTTGATTTTATTTTTTTACAATGCAATCAAATGCTGAATCTAGATCAGCGCAAAAGGCACTTATTAGAAATACTTTGCTGTTGGGGGAATCTGTTTTCAGGACAATTTGAGTATTTATGAAATTTTCACAAATAAATTTTCGTGCATTTTGTGAACCGCATAGCCTAGGAGCAACAGGTGGTCCCACACAGCCGAGCATGTGCGGTAGTTTGTGTGAGTTCGCTCTGTGATGTTCCCACAGCCATGAAATCATGTAAAGATGCCTTTGTCAGAACACATCCCCGTTATTCAGTGGAGAAGGGCTGTAACGGGCATGGGTTACACACAAAATGTCTGGAGATGTTTTTCTCTGGCTCACCTATTTTCCAGGACAGAAATAACTTGTTTCTAATGTTTTCACAAATAAGAGAAGGGCATATAGGTACATAAACCCAAAATACTGTCAGGAAGATAAATATATTAAACCAAGTTCAAAATAGAGTCTGAGTATTTCCTCCGCATACAAGTCAAATCCCAGTGATTACTTGGCAATATCGGCCAAGTCAAGTTCATATACAATTAGACTACATTGTGAAAAGACAAGTGATCTTTTTGCACCCACTCCCCCATGACTGGAAAAATAATGCTTTCTCCTTTGCTCATCACAGATTTCCTTGTGCCTAGGTCAGAGCGTGGCATGGAATAAGCTCTCACTGGGTAATTAATCAATCGATTGTTTCTATGCTAGTGATTGTTTCTACGCTGAGCCCAATCGCAGGTCATGGAAACAGAAGACAGAGGCGGAGCCTGCTAAGCCTGGTCAGCACCCAGCTGCCCACTCTTACTGTTGCCTTCAGAGCAGGACTACCGTAGAGCATAGTATCATGGAGTATTGGTTTGCTAAGTTACTGGTAAATACTCAATCTGTCCACGCTAACTCACATGTGAGTAAACGGTGTGCAGTCTGTGTAAACTGGTGAAAAATAATCCCAAATGACAGACTACCGGATTTGGTCCTTGTTGCTCACTGCTTCCCAAAGGCAGGGCTTGGCTAAAGCTTGTGCATACATTTGATAATCGTATGCCCACAAGGAAGTGACATCCAATTTCTAGTATAAGCACTCAGACAGCAGCATCTGTCATTAGAAGAGAGAGCGGGGGGTGGGGCACAGGGCAGCCACACTGGAGGGGATGGGCCCTTTGACCCAGGGGTTCCAGGGCTGTGTTATCATGCTGGCTCCATTTCTCACTTGCTCTCTGACACTCACTGTCTCTGGGGGTCGAGACCAATTCACAGAGTGGTAGTGGCTTTGGCAGGGCAAAAGAAATCAATGACCTATTCCCTTGGTCAGAGCAAGAAGTGTTGCGATGGCAGTCAGCAGAGCAGGAGATGGAGAGGAAGAGGAAATACAAGGATGCAATATCAAGGGATGAGGGGATATCATTACACTTGCAGAAAAACATGTTCAATAGGCAGATTGCTGGGGAGTGGCAGAGAGGAGCTTTTCATAAATATGACCTTGGAATTGGGCTAACGAGTGAGGACACGGGAGCTCTTTCTGGGAGTACGGAAGGCATGATATGATAATAGAGGTGGTTTCCATCTCCATTGCTCCCTGCCATTTGTCAATCACCTAACTACACTTGGTAGAAGGGGGTGACAGCCCAAGTTCTTCATGGTGACGAAAGCTTGGGTGAGGCTTCTGCAGGGGCCATTTTCTTTGATCTTGGAAGTCAAACTGTTGTTAAGGAACTGAGGAAGAAAGGGAAAAGAAGGAAGGAAGAAAGGAAGGGAAAGAGGGAGGGAGGGAAGGAGAGAAGAAATGGAAAGAAAGGGAGGGAGGAGGGAAAGGCAGGAGGGAGGGACGGAAGGAAAGAAGGACAAGGAGGAGAGAGGATAAAGAAGGGGAGACCAGACAGCCTGTTCATGCCTGGAGGAAGGTGTAGCTTGGGGTCAGCCTCAGCTTTGGGAACCCGGCCACTCCCCGTTAGTCATTACAGAAAGAGACCTGCCAAGATGAGAAATGACCAGAGGAGGGGCTGGATATTAGGATTAATTGTGTGGAATCAGAGCAGTGGAGCAGGTCTGCAAGGCATATTGGGGTGGAAATAATGATGCCAATAAGCAGCCCTTCCTGTTTGGTTTGCTTTTTTTTGTAGCAAGTAGAAATTTAAACAATGGTACCACCATTTTCATCCCAATGTAATGAATTTCAGAAATATTAAGTAAGACACGATAATGCCTTTTCAGAGCATTAAAGATCTGCATGAAAGGAAGGTACGTCCTTGGGCAGCCTGAAAGGTCTTTGATTTGATTGTCGGCCACCTTTCCTCCTCCTTTCCCCGTTGCCCCTTAAGAAACTGGTTTTATTTTTTAATATTTATATTGACCAAGACCTATTCCTTTACAAATTTAGGTTCCTTTAAATTATCTGTCTCTAAAATAGCACTTGGTTGAAAATCAATAGTTTAAAAATGATATAATGGTCCCCTGTAACTCAACTGAAAAAAGGGGGTTCAGGTGATGCATGCATTTTGTTGTGGTATTTATTCTAGAGGTAATTACAGCATTCTATCTGGCTGTCACATTAAAGTGTGGCTGCTCTTCCAAATCCCTTTGCAGGTTTTCCTTGTCTGGAGTCAAGAGTTCTGCCGGAGATGGTCCAGTCATTACGCCATTTTTCATCTAGCTAATTCACGTTCTTTGTGGGTAACCTATGTACTTCAAATTCGGATGAGCTGTAGGCTTCCTTCTTTTTATGAATTATCAGCAATGTTGTCCCTTTCACTGCACACTGATACTTCCTTCCAGGAAGTCTGCTGGAAATTAAACACGAGTATTTGCTGATGAAACTCATTGTGCATGTGCAGAAGTGTCCTATTGCAGCTGTAAGGCATGGCCACACTTAGTGGCTCACAGCAACACGAGTTCATTACCCTACAACTCTGAGGACCAGACGTCTAAATAACATCAGTTGGCAGGGCTGTGTCCTCTTGAAGGGTCTAGGGGAGAATCCAGTTCTGGCCTTTTCCAGCTTCTAGAAGCTTCCCGCATTGCCTGGCTCATGGCCCCACACCCCTGGGACCTCTGCTTTCCTCATCACACTGGCTTCCCACTGAACTTGACCCTCTGCCTCCACTCATAAAGACCCTTGCATTGCAGTGGGGCCTCTCAGATAACATAGGATAGTCTCATCCTCTTAAAAAAAAATTAATATGATCATATCTGCAAAATTCCCTTTGCCGTGTCATCCATTCATGGATTCACATTTGGACACCTTTGGGGAGGTCGCTGTTCACCTAGTATAGCACTCAACATTCAAATAAGTGAGTTAATTTTTCTCATTTTAGCACATTCAATTAAAAAACAGGAAAGAGATCCTGTTTTCCTTTCAAGTGCAGATAAACACATAGTTTAGCTTAGTTTGGTTGAGTTCGTTAAAAACAAGGAAGTGCCTTTCCAAGGACATAACTTTCAGTTTTCCGGAAGCCATTTATTCAGCGCCTCTGATGTACCCGGAGGAGCTCAGAATTGGGGCTAGGCCTGGCTTACCCCCAGGTGTCTTTGTGGAAGTCCAGGGCTTTGATCTTTTTGAAAGTTATTTTAGGGCTTATCAATAATTAAATATATGTTAAGGGAAAATACTGCTCTATCTTATTCTGGGGCCTCTCTGAGGAACTGACTGCATATTGCTGGTTTTCCTGCATTTACTGCAGCATCTGTCATGTAGATTTGCAACCGGTGTTTTCATGAATACGTTACCGGTGAAACCATTGGTGCTTTGGCTCAGTTCCCTTATAGTCACCTCAAATTCCGTTTTAATGATGGGCTGAAGAGAAAGATGGCCTTAGAATTCCTGGTGGATCCCTGGTGAGTCGTGGGAAAGAAAGAGGCCAGTTCTGTCCAAAGGCAACTCTGGTGAGAGGCGACCCCCAGAGACAAGTGGCCACTGCCAGTTGGGTCCACTTGCAAGACAAGCTCATCTCATACCTGAGATTGGAACGCAAGAGGAAGGGGCCACCAAATTAGGGTGGCAACCAAAAGGGACTGAGTTCTGGAGTCAGTGTGGAGCTAACTGCTGAAAGGGAAGGGAAGGTGGAGCTCTGCAGAGATGATGGAAGAAACCCTGGGAGGGGAGGGCAGATGCTATCTCGGTGAGCAGCGATTGTGCCAAGAGAGGTCTGCGGCCTCCCTGGATGGAGTGAAGGTCAAGGCGGCACTGAACTTGTAGGTTGGATGGCTGCCTAAAACTCAGATCTGCTGGGGGAGGCCGAAGTTGACCCCCGTGTTTTAGGAGTAGTTGTAAAGCACCGCCATGACCTTCAAAGACATTATGCCCGCATCTCATTGGAAAAGGTAACTTAGAAATGGAATGACCTGGAAACAGTTGATGCAGCTGGCTGGGTAAGTCATGTAATTGCCAAGGAATTTGCCGTCAGAATGTCCGCACCACACTAAGTGCGCAATCAGTTCCACCAAAGCCTTTGTTTCCCTCGGCTGGGAGAGGTGGGATGTTGGAAAAGTGATTTGTTCATCTCCTCCAAGTCTGTGTCCTGGATCTTAATTAAAGTCACTGTACCTTTAAACAAGCCACGTGGGCTTGGGCTGAGCCCAGCAGAGAGCAGAGGCCTCGTCTAATTTAGAAGAGTGCAGGCGTCCTTGTCAAAGCCAGGAGAGGCTCCAATTCGAGCTGCCATCGGAGCCTGACCCCATCAATCAGAGTGGCCTGTGGTCACAATTTTCTAGGAAATGTGGAAAATCATCATCTACAGGAAATCTGCTGCCTGAAATGTCTTCATTTAGTCTACATTTTACTTAAAAATCTGGCGCCCTTCTATCGCTCTTGTGTCTTTAAATTTCGGTGTAACAATATTTAGTTCGAGAGTAGCCTAGTGGACTGTGGCTGAAAATCCCTAGAACGGATCTTTTTTTTTTTTCTTTTTTAAGTTTTGATTTTTATTAATTTTGAATAAAAATGTTTCGGGTAAATCAACACCTCATCATTACCGAAAGACCTCACATATGCAAGTCACTTTTGACACAACGGCAGGCGTGGAGACATAATCTTGACCTCCAGGATCTCTTGTTCTTGCTAAAGATAGCTATGCTCTTGAAAACACTTCTAGGATTTGACAAAAGAGAGGTTCTGAGGACCCGGGGAGGAGAGGGAGCTTTCTAGGCGCAGGTCACGCAGAGGCAGAGGTGTGGGAGATGGAGAAGATAGGGCCCCTTTTTATATGGACCAGTACCCTGGTGTGGTTACTTATACCCAGGAATGCCAGTGAGCAGTAAACAGCCTCTGGATTAGACATGGAGGTTGGGACCCATTGGTGTAGGGCCTGGAGGAGGCAGCGCTAAGGGACCTGTGGACGTGGGGGTAACTAGAGAATGAGAGGATGATGACATCCCATGGCCACTACCTCATCGGACGTGGTAGGACTCTAACTCTTGAAAATGAACACACAGTCCTCATTTTAAGTAAGGTAACACACATGTGATGAAAACACATTCTTAGGATCGTGCCGCTCTGTAGATAGCAAAGAATCCAATTCACTTCACTATTTGTCAGACCATACCTCTGGACTGTCCCCACCCCATAGTTCGCCAGCCTCTGTCTGAACAGATGTGCCCCACAGTCCCGCTGAGTTCAGCAGCGAGATTATAACTAAATCTTTCCTTATGTTGAGCCAAAACTGCCTATGTAGTTTCCCCACTCCAGTCTGTCTTGTTCTCTGGGATCACATGAACAGTTCAAAATGTGCCCATACATTAGAGACCTCCAATTAGTTACAAAACTGCCCATCCCTTTGATGCGGTCTTTCCTCCATGCTGTTGCTCACAGGACATAATTTAGACTTCCAACACTCTTGTATGCATTTGCTCATCCATCAAGCCCCTTCTCTTAACAAGTGGGCTCTGGAAATGAAAAGAAAAAAAAAATCTAGGTGTGATCTGATGAAAGAGACCAGAATGTAACCAATTCTCCTTCCTCTTGACCCCAGAGATCTATATATTTGTAAGAGCTCTTCAGCTATAAATTATTGAGCAGACACCCCAGGAAAGACATAGAATCGGTCGTTTACAAGTATGAATACCTCTGTTTTACAAACAAGGAAACCAAGTACCAGAGATGCCATATCACTGACCTAAGCTCATCCATTATATCAAATCATGGAGCAAAAACGGAAATCTAAGCCAGCCTCACTTTAAGATCTACCTCATGTCATTATGCCATGATGTCTTTCATTTACCTGCCAAGCTACATCAGCAAGTCTCTGCGAAATGAATGAGGACGCAGGGTCCTAAGGAGCACGCCATTCGACTACAGATACATAGGGATAATCAAAGCCTCTCAGTCCAGCTCATCCTCTACCTACAGCTTGAATCTGTTAAGAACTGTACGTCATCACGGCAAATGGAAAGGACACGGATGGTTTTCAGGATGTGTCACGTCAGAGGAATCGCTGCGCCTAAACAGGCGGAGTGCAGAGAGAAGGGCGCACCAGGAGGTAGGCACGTGCCAATGAAGCAACTAAAGTGTTTTTATTTTTATTTCCAGAAATATCTAGAAAACGTGGACAACTGTTGTTCCAGGCTAGTTTCCTTGTGCTGCAATGGTCCCAGGGAGTGGCAAGGGTCCTGTGACAAAGCCAGTGCAATTCACAGATGACGACTTTGGGATTCATCAGTGTCCCACCAGCCATGGTGCGTTTTGTTTTTGTGCATTTCACCTCTGACACGATTGTTCATGAATAAAGAGAAGATGACACTTTCGGTATTCAATAGTGATATGCAAACCTAGTTCTTAATATGCTAAGAAAAATTTTAAAATAGAAAATGTTTTCGCATTGGCATGAGGACAATAAGGCATCACCTGTGTTTTAAGCAAATTATATAAATACTTTAAGGAACGTGCTTATTTAAGGCCGTTTGGAGAATAATCGCTGGCATCCTTATGTTATGAAAATACAACTGGTCAAAGGAGGGACGGACGTGCCGGCTCCTTTGTGAACAAGGCGGCTTTGCAAACTGTGAGGACCTTTGAGATTTCTTTCTCCTTCTGCATTTAAACAGGATCTGAATTTACTATTTACTCTGGTGAGAGGTATGTTTTTGTGCGTTTCAAACAGTTGCTGATGATGCCGTGAAAGTGTCCTGAGGTGCCTGCTTAGCTCCTTCTGGCGGGAAGAACATGTGATTGGAAGCCCATCACCATGGACCACAGGCAACTTTAGGAAAATGGATCATTTGTGTTAGTTTGGTGACTTCTTGGGAAACACCTAATCTGGGGAAGGGCATAGAACAAAAACATGTTCTCTGGATACAGACTGAGGGAAGCTGACGCTTGTGCCACGTGTAAGAGTCATCCCCCCAAAAAAGCTAGCCGCAGGCCTTTGCTTCTAAATCACCATGTGTCCAGGTGCCGCCCCATGGGCAGTTTGGGTCCTGCAAATACCCGCCACGCAACAAGGACCAGGCTACTACTGAACTGTCAGCCATTATCATCATTAGAGCCCCCGGGGAGAAGCAGGGTTCAAGAGTGGATGTTTCAGACAATAGGGCTCGGTATCTATGCTTCGTACTTTTATTTAGTTCACCGGCATGGCCCGACACTTAAATACTCGTAGGCATGAGTACTTGTTAGGACAGTGTTGCTTGGAAAAATACTGTGTCCACCAACACCCTCTGACACCAATTTTTAAAGCAGATTAACTCTTTTATAGAGAAAGATCTAACATGCATGTCTCATGATTCCCCCCAAAAGTCGCTGCATTGCACATTAGCCTACTGGTTTCCCGAATTCCTTATGACATTTCTCTTTGCAGTATCTTCACATAGAGTCTCAGAACATGTTTTCTCTAATTTCTGACTGGCCGGCTTTTCACAGTCCTTCTAGATTTTTTTCAGATGTCACCTCTTGTATGATCCTTTCCCAGAATTCCTGAAACAAGAAATGCCTCCTCCTGTCTTTCTCCCATACCACCTGTGCCACCTCTTACCTGACTATACAGCTGGCCCTTGAACATGGGTTTGAATGCCACAGGCCCACCTGTATGCAAAGCTCTTCCAATAAATACACAGCTGGTCCTCTGTGTCCTTGGGTTTCACATCCACAGATTCAACTAACTGTTTTCGATCCATGGCTGAAAATTCATGGACTCAAGGGTCAAGTGTATGCATTGTTCTACATTATTTTATAAAAGCGCATCCTCAGGTTTTGGTATCTGTGGGGGCTCCTGGAACTAATCTCCCACAGATACAGAGTGATAAATACAGTTAGTTTGGGGGGCTCAAATGTTATATCCAGAAGTTTGCCTTTTGGGGGGTCAGCACTCCAGAACATTCACGTCACTCAAGGGTCAAATTGTAATTATTTCCTTATATGTATATTCTCTCCCGATATAATAAGTAGATAAATCTGGTGGTAATAATTGTGGCATCCTTAGAGCTTCCATTGCCAGTCAATAGATGTTTATGAATAAATAAATACACACCCCTCTAACTGGAAGAGCCTTCACTGTATAGGAGGAACATATGGGATGGGAGACACTGAAGGGCCATCTTTTTGGATAAAACAATCTGCCACATGTTTACATTTCTTCAAGTGATACTCATAAACTTCCTTTCATCTTTCTAATAATTTGTTTTCCAAATCTTCATTGAATAGCTATACTGTGTTGAGCACTGTGTCAGAGTTAGAATAAAAAGAGGATTTACAAATAGTCTCTTGGAGCAACCACAACCTAGCAGGATTGACCTAAGATACAGACACGATTCTAAGATGATATTATAAAGAAACAGACTATTGAAGAATATAGAGGAGGACCCCTAGCAAGGAACATTGTGGAGGTTACAGGTCATCAGAAAATACTTTCATGAGATGCCAGTCGATTTTGGTGGTTCTATATCAAGTCAGGAAAAGAAGGAGGGGCCAATTTTGGGAAGGTGGTATGCTAAGTTCGAGAAGGCTGAATCTGAGTGTCTGTGGTCTAAGTGGAGAAATCTATATGCCAGGGGACATATAGGTCTGATAATCAGGGGAAAAATTTAGACTCAAGTGATAGATTTGGGAGAAATCAGCATATGGATGGTAAGTGAACCTTTGAGAGTGGACAAAATTAACTAGAAAAATGCATGTGTGAGAAGAGGCCTGGAATAAACTCAGAACTCGAGAGAATACTAATGTTTCGGGCTAATACACAAGGCGAGGATGGAAAGGTTTGCCAAAGTGATACAAACAGTACAAGGAGAAATTCAAGGGGTCCAGAAAGTGAATTCAAATCAACCTTCATTACATTTGACAATTTACTATAATGTAGGCCCACTAACATCCATGAGACATTGGTCTCTTCTTAACTGTTTGTTCATTGCTGTATCCTAAGTACCTAGAACTATGCCAGGAACATAATAAGCTCTCAATATTTATTAGGAATTCAATGAAGACTTTAAGGATAGGAATTTCAATGCAGCATGAGGTCAAATGCCAGACGGGTCCTAGAGAAAATATATGATGAGCGGTAAAGATTCCAGCAGTATAGACACTTCTTTCAAATATTTTAGATGGTAATTGGAAGAGAGGCACTGAAAAGCCATGAAATAAAGTAAACATTTATTTTAGGGAGGGAGAGCCTTGGAATTATTTATAGACTGTGATAAATCAGGGAGTCTAGAGTGAGAGAGTATGATCACGGGAACAGAGACCTAGGGAAAAAGAAAAAAGAGGCAGAGCACCAAATCAGGAGCTTGAATGAGGGACTAGTTGACAGGAAGGGAAGAAAAAGGGGAGAAACATGGCAGGGGTCAAATCTGTTGGTGGATGATGAAAGTAGAGTATTGACATTCTTCTGTGCGGCTCTCTCATTTCAGTGAGAAGGGGACACAGTCAAGGACAATGCTTGAGCAGAGTGAGGAACTCGTGGTAGGCTCTGAGGGGGCCGGCCAAGAATTGAGAATATTAGTGAGGCCAGCTGACATCAGAGGCCGTGTATGAATAGGGTTCCAAGCTGACTGCTGCCAGGCCAAGTGCCTCAAGGCATATTTTAAAAGCACTCCTTATTTGAGGTTTGGCTGGATGCATTGGACATAAAGGAGGATGGAAAGAAATAACAGATTCCTTAAGACAAGGAAGCTTAAAAATAGAGAAAACCATGCAGAGGCCAATAACGAAATTTAGTGGAAGTGAGATTATGACCAAAATGGCATCCATCCCGTCATGCAATTGGCTACTGAGATTTACAGGTTCTAGATGAACCTGCTGGAGGAGATGACAGAATTTACAATGTGGCCTGGGCAGTGGGGGAAGGATGTGAGGTAAAATGGGGGCAGAGGTATCGGGAGTTAGGAAGCCCGCCAAATCAAACAAATCACTAGGCAAACTGTACATGTGCCCAGTAGACACGCCTTGCTAATTGGTGGGTTACTATGATACATCAAGCCATTGGAAAGCTAAGCCGGTGACTAGCAGGCTAAATTTAAAGGAAGAACTAAATACCTAGCTTTCTCCAGCAGACCCAAAGTGACTTTTTAGCTCTTTGTATCCACACATGTGGATACAAATATTTAGTGAGTGGGTCTGAGTGTCATATGCCATCACCTGGAGAGCACTTGCCTCCACAAAGACCTACTGTACCCCAAAAAGTGATCACATAACCTCATTTGCAACCCCATGTCCATTTGGCCCAACACGTGCACAAGTGGATATAAGAAAATGGCGTCTCTTTTACATGAAGATATCACCTGACCTCTAGAGTCCTAAATATGTTCACACAGTGACATAAGCCTTAGTGATTTGTTTCAGTTTTATTTTTCCGAGGCAATTTATACGGAGCAGCCTCTTAGAATTAGGAATCCTTCCCGGTTTCTTCTTTAGGATCTGGGGTCTATGAAACATTTCAAAATGGGGCTCTGATGGGAGCCAGTGTAGCCTCCTGTTATACCCTCAGACGAGACTCAACATTTTTTTTTCCCTTTAAAAAAGACTGGTCATAAAAATATATAGCTGGCCAGAAGTCTGTCTGGAGGCACGCTGCTTCATTAATTCAGGGAGACACTGGAGACATTTTAAGAGCTAACTCTGACCCAATGAAGGCTAACGTTTTGTTGGCAGAAGCCTAGACTCTAAAAGCTCTTTGCCCGGACATCCGTGTGTAGCTTTTTCTTGATGGGTTTCTGTCTTCTACTTCTCTTCTAAACTATGTGAACCATGTAAAGAATTCGGGCTTCAGAAAGATCCCAGCCCTGCTTCTCAGAAATCAGTTGAAGTGGTGCGGCCGAGTGGCACGATGGTTAAGCACTGGCTTGGGAAGCCAGCGGCCCCGGTTCGGTTCCCACATATGAGGGCCAGTGATACTGCCCTGGGAAAAAAAAAAAAAAAAAAAAAAAAAGAAATCAGTTGAAGGAGTTGTGTGCCACATTGGCCACGTTACCCGAGGATGCCCTGAAATTGCAGTCTGTAATGCCCACGCATGCGTGGGGCTCTGCGGAAAGAAAGGTGATTCAGAAAGTCTCCTGACTCAGGCGCCCTTTGTCTCCGAGGAAGGTGAGTCCCAGCACCTGGACATGATGGAACACGCGATTAACACCACCAGTGAGAATGATTAATATCTTCTTAAAGCACCAACTTCCATGTTATCCATCATTTCATTAGAGGGAAAAAAAGTTCCCTGTGAAAAGGGGCTGGCCCTCTGAACCATGAATAACTCACCCACCCCTTGGCATGTTTACTAATTGAGTAGCAGAGCGGGCTTAATACTTTAATATATTTATACTAAGCAAATTATGACTTTCTTTCAATGCGCGGGGCGAGTTCGGGATGGTAGCAAAATAACGAAGTGCTTTTGTTTGGCAATTAAAGGTCATTTTATGATGAATACTAAACTTAACCCTTATTCTTGACAGAAAACATTAATTTTTTTTGTCATAAACCATTGACCAGATTTCTTGTGAGGGTTTTTTTTACTGTGCAATATTGGTTCATTTGCACTGTAGATGTGACATTTAAAAGGTTCCTCATTAACTGGGGCCTTTGAGAGCATCTAGTTTGAGCATGGGTCCTGCGTCCATGAATTTCTTTAGTGTTGGAGTTAAAGAGAGATTACTTTTTCCAGAAGAATGTTCGGGGATGATGCAGACTTTCTGTATTTTCTTCATCCCCAGAAGGAAATAGAACCTTAACTCTAACATTGAACTCATCTCACAGAGGCCTAAAGATATCACATCAACACTATAGAGAAGGCCATGTCAATTCACACGGCTTATTGAGATGGGAAATCAAGAAAATGATTTGTACAAGTCAAATAATGGATCACTTTTCTCTTACCTGCACTCTAAGTATTTATTTCTATGTCTATTTCAATAACTTGGGTAATAGGCTTCTTCACTTCATTTTGATTATGTAAAAATTCTAGAAAAATGTCAAATTCGTATTTATCTTCAGGAGCCATCTCACCCTGATCTGTTCCCAACACCATGGATTGGTTTAGGCTTTTACTTTTTAACCAGTACTTTTGGGTTATAAAAACCCCTCAAAGCGTAGGGGAAAGGTCCTTAGTAAGATGTCTTTGAGGACATTCTGGGCTGGTCAGTGCACTGTCCACACTGATGCCTAAAGGTGAGGCACCCTTTTTAGGCAAACTCACCTAACAGTAAGGGTTTCGGCCAATTTGCTCCACACTCCAGCAGTGGGACTTGGGAGTGTCACACCTGTAAGCCGAAAGCTTAGGCTAAGCGATCACTTGGTTCAAGAGACAGATTCACTGAACGAGTTTTACATAATTTTCCTCTGTTTAATCCTGGGTCATCATAAGTAAATTCTTCTTGCATTTCCAAAAATGATAGCCCATTTTGGTATTGTGTTAAATAAATATTGCACATTTTGTGTGATGGGCATGAGGATGTATACATATCATAAAGCCTCAATTTCCAGAAATTAAATTGCCTTAATTAAAGTATCTTTTAAACATTTTGTATATTTTTGTGAAAGGAACCACCTGGTTAGAAACACATTTATTTCAGGGGAGGTCCAAAGAAGAAGCTGATAGAGGACACAGTTTCTCTCTCATGTCTACAAATGTTTTGTTGCTGCAATCACCAAAAGAATTATGGATTATTCAAACCCAATATAGGTGTGTCCGCTGCACCTACCATAAGATGGAGATATACCCAATGTCACAAGACCCATTTCCTAAGCAGTGGTCTACAGAGTGCTATTCTGTGAGTCTTTCAGAAACATGAATTAAACACAAACTCAGAAACTTGTTAGAAATACCAAGCTAAATGAAGTTAAATAAAGTTCTTTGCAATTGTTTTCAGATCCTTGTGAAGTTTCAAGAAGACAACTGGATTTACAATACTTCCAAAACTAATTTGGCAATAAAATCTATCTATCTATCTATCTATCTATCTATCTATCTATCTATCTATCTATACATTTTTCAAATTAATACTAAGTGGAAATAATTGTATGTACACAAATATATATATATGTATATGTATACACACATTTATATTTATAGATTATATACATTTATATTTGTATATACAATATAGATATACAAATACATACTACTATATATTTGCCTCTCTCTACAGAGTACATAGTAATAGATAATGATGGATAACATTTAAAGATTGGGGATAGAGCCAGGAAATATTTGTTGTTGGTATGAAAAAAAATAGATGAACCAATGATAGATATAAAATCCAACAAGAATGGCTGTGAACAAAATGTGAAAAAACAAATAATTTAGGATTGGTAGAATAATTCATTATTTCTGGCTACATCTTTTGGCTATTTACTGTATACAGACATATATGGCTGCATCTAGGCTAAGATGTGGGATTCTGGCCACTGGCTTTCTCTTTAGTGAACACAGACCAATTACCTGGGTGCAGTGGTGGCTTAGAGTCATGTCAGCACAAACCTCTTCTCATGTTTTGGCAAAGCATCAGAAGATAGGAAAGCAACTTTAAAAGTGGCAGTAATGACAGCTCTACTGTGACCTGATGAGGTGGCCTGACACGGTCCCCTAGATTGTGCCAATAAATGTTTTCAGCCTGAACATCTGTGCCTGTGGCCAGGAGGGAACCACCCGGATATTTAGGGGGCTGGTCCTACCTGGCTCGTTCTATCTATAACCAAGATATTTCATTTAGACAAATTATGTCTACGGGTGCTTCAAGAATTTCTTCCTCCCATCCTGCTTTGGTCCACCATCTTTGAAGAGGCACAGTGTTTCAATAGCTCAGCGGCATCAAAGGCCGTAGGAGGAGATCAATCTGCCCTGAGATGTAGCTTGTCACTTTAGAAACTTAATTTCCTCTTCTGCATTTCCTCTTCTGCAACCAAGGCCATAGCTCTTTGGGGACTGAGTGGCAAGTGCTCAGGTGACAGGCACTGAGGTACAGAAAACATGGATTTTGGGGCCAGAGCTGAAATTCTGGCTCTGCCACCTACTACCTGTGTATTTGGTCGCTTTCACCACCTAAGACATATGAATGAGCCTCGATACCCAAAATGTGTCATTGATGAGAACAAATTTGGACTTAAGAAATTTAAAATATTTAAAATATTTTTCTCTACTTTGTTCAGCTCTGGAATATCAATGTTAAGTTCTGTTTTATGAAAATTGACTTTCAGTTCACCATGTTTAAAATCAATACCCAGTAACGCAACAGCTCTAGGCTTAGATAGATCTGCCTTCTGTAATCCTTCTGTCTAGCAAAATCCCAGCTCTGTAGGATGCTAGGTTGGCCGTATGGACACAGTCATATCTTGACCATGAGGGAAGAAATCATCTGATAAAGAAAATGTGACAGATATATTTATCCAATGACAGAAAGTTCCCCTGCCTTCCATCAGTGAAATAAGACACATTTGAACAGATCAATTTGCTTTTCACTATAGGCAGTGTGTGTGTGATGGGTGTGTGTATGTGTGTGTGTGATGGGTGTGTGTGTGTGATGGGTGTGTGTGGTGGGTGTGTGTGATGGGGTGTGTGTGATGGGTGTGTGTGATGGGTGTGTGTGTGTCTGTGTGTGATGTGTGTGTGTGTGTGTGTGTGTAACAGTATTACAGTTGGGAATAATTTGAAAATCTCTGTTGACATCCTTGTGTGTAAGGAAAGGGAAAAATCAGGAAAAAAATCTGCCACCACCCTTCGGAAAAGGGGGCAAAACTGAAATTAAATGAAAACTACTGCAAATAACTAAAGATCAACTCTTACCCCATTTTGTGATTTTTTTCCCTATTAAATCTCTGAGGAATCAGTTAAGTGTGAAAAATGGAAACTCACGGACCTCTGTCCTATTTGATGTGCTACTTGGAGCAAGTTACTTAACATCTCTGGATCAGCCTGCGTCTCCCCACCACAAGGTGAAGTCACCCCCTTTACCTCATCCTGATCTGTGAGAATTAAATAAGCCTCAGAAGGGAGTGTGTTAGTTACACAGCAGTCTTGCCATAAATACCAGGAATCTTTCAGACCACGCACTGTTTCTGGAGCTACATGGACCATTCCTCCAGGATTCAGCCTCAGCTTAGCGTTTGCCCTCAAGGTCATGGCCTGGGGGGGCTCAGGTGCAGGCTGGCCCAAGACCCTAAGAGGTAGTTCCCTAAGAAGGGCTCCGTGGCTCCAGCCCTCCCCGCGCGTCAGGCCTCAGCAGGCCCACTCCCTCCGGTGGCTTTCTGTGCCCCTCTGTGCCCTCTCCGCTCCGCTGCTATCGTCCTGGATTTCCCCTCTCTGCAACTGCTGTCCAGACCAGCTGCACCCACTACCTCCTCCGCAGTGGACCGCGGAGGGGATTAATCATATTTCTGAGGAGGACACTCCGCTATTTATCTCCCTGACACCTGCAGCGATGGGCCGCCCAGGCCGCCCACAGCCCATTGACTGGCGAGATTACACAGCAGCCTGCTCCACTGCTTCTCCCTGCCCTCTCCATTGACTGGCTGCTCAACGGTGGAGCCGTGTTTGTTCAATCAGACATCACTGAGACCATTTTTGTTCCTTCTGGAGAGGGCGTGTGGATTTTTAGTTGGAGTGCAGCATCTGCGGTCTGATTTCAGGTTAAATAAAAGCCGAGACGAAAGAGGCTAAAAAAAATTTCTCCCATCATGCCTTCCCTACTGCCACCAGCTACCAGGGGAGTTTCGGGGACGTGCGGGCCTCTGCCAGCAGCTGCCTTCACTGACTGTATGCGCGGGTTTCCAAGCCTGGTGCTTTGTTATCAACACTGTACAGATGTGTGTTTTATACGTAGCCTGCACCCCGCAGTTTAGGAGTTCCCCACGCAGGCGCTGGCCCATCCTTTGCTCACTTCCATGCACCCCTTTCTCCCTTTCTGAGTAATTTCTCACTACAAGTCCAAGTTTATTTGCCTTATGCAGCTCATAGCTTAACTGGCCACTTATCTCCTCACTTTCTAGGCCTCTTATTTTATTTTAAAATGCCAAATAAGGGGGAGCATAGCAGGGCTGCTTAATGACGGGAATCATCCCAAAATGGAAACAACATTAATAATTCAATTAATGACCGATGAGCTAATCAGTAAGCTCAATACTAAACTGGCTGCAGAGGGACAAACGTCTCTGCCACCACACACCAGTGTGATGGCTTTCAAAAGCACTGTTCCCTTGAATGTTTTTCCATTCCCAACATGAAACATTGGCCCCAAATCTGTCTGATTGTGCTGAACAGGCAAGTTAAAGTAAAACAAGGAAACACTCAATCCAAGAGTTGTCTGAACGCATTTGTTCAGCAAGTACTTATGATGTCCCTACTATGTGCCAACTGCTGTACAAGTAGCTGAATTTCTTTTGGTTTACAAACACATACACAATTTTATTTACTTATTAACAATGGCACTATGATTTTCAATCTTAATATAAACCCACAAATGCAAAATTTCCAAACTAACTCCATATTATGTTGCGTGGCTTGTACATTCTTCATCGGAGAAGGTGGAAACTTCCATCTCTGCTTAGGGCTTGGGAATGTTGACAACAGCTAGGGAAGAGCGTAAAATCCATTAGATTGGGATTCAGCCCTGACCAGGTTGGGGTCCTGACTCTGTGCATAATAGGCGTGCTTTTTTTGTTCCCCTAATCCCTCTGAGACTCAGTTTTCACTTCTAAAAAATGGGGATACTACAGACAAGTTAATGGATTGTAATAAGAGTACATTAAGACAAACGCTGAAAGTTTTACTGCACCTTTAAAATCAAACTCTCAAGAAAGAAAATTTGAGGGCCAGCTGAGTGGCACAGGTGGTTAGAGCGCAAGCTCTGATCAACAGGGTCGCCAGTTCGATTCCCTGAAGTGTGAGCTGAGCTGCCGCTGAGCTGCCAACAGGTGGCAGGATGGCTCAGCTGGTGAGAGCATGTGCTCCTAACAACAAGGTTGCTGGTTCGACTCCCACATGGAATGGTGGACTACACCCCCCCACAACTAGATTGAAAATGGCGACTGGACTTGGAGCTGAGCTGCGCCCTCCACAACTAAGATTGAAGGACAACTTGACTTGGGGCTGATGGGTCCTGGAAACACAATGTTCCCCTTCCCCAATTCCCCAATAAAAAAAATCTTTAAAACACACAAACAAAAAAATCTGATTGACATCACGTATCACCATAAGGAAAGAGCGTCTTTCTTTATGTCCTGAGCCTTTTTCCACTGTATTAGGGAACTCCATCTGGGGACAGGTGACCCAATCAGTGGCTGTCCCCTTGTAGAGACCAGCCCAGAAGTTTCTCTGACCAGGAGGGAGTGCAGTTTAAACTAGAAGTGAAAGCTGAGCTCCACAGACAAATTGACAGCTACAGCTCACTACAGAGAGTTGCGTGTTTTTTAACAAATGAAATAAATTGGTCTTTGCTCTGTGTTTGCACATTTGGAAACTCTCACAGTTGGGATCAAGGTAAATAGAGTTGAGAGAGAAAAAAAAAGAGAATTTAAAAAGAATACTCTAAAAAAAAAAAAAGTACTCTAATGTAAGTCCAAAGAAAATCTTTTGACAGTATCCCATAATTTTCTCAAGAACACCAGCGGATTCTCCGCCAATTAACTTTAGTTTAGAAAGAAAGAATTCCAAGGCTATGTTGTAGAAAATTTCTCCGCTGGCACAGACATAACATCTAAATAACCCAGTGAGGCTTCTCTACTCTAATTGTAATCAGGTTTTGAACTTGACAAAAAAGCTTGACAGAGGTGAGAAGACACCCTGGACATGCAGCCTCTGGGGTGACCGCGCGGCCACAGCAATCTCCGAGAGGTTGGAATGTCAGTGCCACCCTCATTAGGGACCTTCAGCGGCTGAAGCAAGGTCTGGGCCACAGAGCCCCCGCGGAGGGGCAGAGACCTCAGACAGATACGACAGGAAGGAGAGAAGACCCACGAAGGCAGAAGCGTTACTTAAAGAATGGAGTAAGAATTAAAGGCTCCTGTGAAGTCAGGGGATGGAAAATATTTATCTTCTGGCCCAGTTCACAGTAGGGATTTCAGAGCCTAATCTCCCCGATTCAACAGGTAGTTCCAGACGTTGGACTTCTGTAGGTTCTCTGAGTTAGCGGCAGCACTAAAAAAATCCCCGTGTCTAAGGAAGGTCTTTCTCACCAATGGCATTCTGGGTAGATTTCGCTTTCCTAGGGACTTCGTGATTGGGAGCAAATAAACTGGTACAAATAATCCTCTAAGTGAAGGATTTGAGGTTTTCATCAGGAAACAAAAAGGGAAAAAGATAACATTTTCATTGAAATGAGGAGAATTTTGCCTGATAATTCAAAAAACGACTAAGGTCCGGCTCTCTCAGAGTGTAACAGCCGCGAGTGGGTCCCCTCTAACAGGCCCTCATCAGTGTTTGTCCAGAACGCCTCTTACATAGAGGGAATTTCTGTTCATCTGTTTGCAAGTTTGGAGATCAGAGATTACCTGGCTCAGGAGAGCATGAAGTCACCTGCACATAAATGGCCTTAAAATGTTTCTACCACATGATAATATCAGATCCTTTCTCTTGCAAGTCTTTGGGGTTTAAAATTATGCACTGTGACTGTTGGCGAATGGCTTGGATGTTCGATTTCTAGGCTAGGGCAGGTAGGAAAATAGCAGCGTCTTGATAACTCTCCCCTGGTTTGTTTGACAGCATCTGTATCTATGATTAAAATCTCAGTACAGAGACCCAATGTTTCCACTTACCCGGGGCCTTGAGTTCAGTGTTTGCAAACAGGCAGCAGAGGGGTAGAAAGATTGCAGCAGAGTCCCTTCCGTAACCCACCTGATCTGGAAATTTTTTTCTAAATTGGGGAATTGGGGAGGGGAAC
This sequence comes from Aselliscus stoliczkanus, assembly GCA_033961575.1. NCBI lineage: Eukaryota > Metazoa > Chordata > Mammalia > Chiroptera > Hipposideridae > Aselliscus > Aselliscus stoliczkanus. The sequence continues at coordinate 30,516,335 of CM066741.1, forward strand.
AGCATTGGGGAACCGGGGAAGGGGAAGAGGCAAGTTGCTGCCCTTTTGTTCTTCAGTTTAGTTATGGAGGACGTCGCTTCACTGGCCCATGTTGGTATCATCATTGCGCTCTTCCCGGGTGAGGCAGTCACTCGCCAGCCATTGGACAGCTGTTCACGGCAGCTCACAGCAGCTCATGAAAGTGCACTCCAGCTGCTGGCCAGCCCCACTGCAGCCTGTGCCGTCCCGGGGACTCACAGCAGCCCAGCTCCAGGCCAAGCTGCTGTTCATCATCTTAGCTGTAGAGGGCAGTGTCACTGGCCCTCACGTGGGATCCGAACCGGGGACCTGCTGCTCAGAGCTGGCGTTCCAAGCCAACTCCTAACTAATGCACCCTCATTCGGCCCTGGAACATTTTATGGAAGAAATTGGGATGAATCTACTCTCCTAAGAGTAACTGTGTCTTCCTGAGGAAGACAGAAAGCTAGAATGACGTTCTGTGGGGCGTGATTTCAAAAGCAGCACTTGAAATTTCACTGCGGAAAAAGCAAACATAAAATGGATGAACAGAAGTGACTACATAATTGGGGGGTGGGCAGTACAAATGAACAGACAGAGCACCTTGTTCTGAAAGTATTAAGAGTTTCAAGATGGTGACAGCAAAGCATTAGAGCAGGCAGAGGACCCATATGAACAGAGGCCCTGTGCCACTTCCCTGCTTCTAACAAATCTATGATCTGATTAAATGGAGCCATCTCTCTTCAGTGTTTTCTAAAGGACCAGCTAAGATTGATTATGAGGCTAATTAATAAAAATAAGTAGCAAAAAGATTCTTAGCCTCTAATCTGCTTTCAAACTTCAGAATCTACTAAATATGAGACCCCACTGCTGTTTGGAAACTCCCCGGGCAGTCCATGAAGGCCTTAGTGGTGTTGAGGGAAAGCAGAGAGCACTATGAACTTTTTCCTTTATGAATAAAACCATGCGTGTTCTCAGTGTAGGTACATTGTCCCACTGGGGACACTATACAATGTCACAATGTCCCCCAGCCTACGCCAGGTAGCCCAGGGGAGGGAGACATCGGTTGAATAGCCTCTTAGTCATCTGAATTAGGGCATTCAGTTCAAGGAAAGCATGACTATCTCTACATGCACAGAGTTGAATTGAAGCCGGGCCATCCCAGGGGCAAGCACATCACAGATACAACTGCAAATGATTTTCTCAAACAGAGGCAATAAGAGTATCTACTGTGTAGGTTTTTGAACAGCTATCAGAAGCTAACCCATGGGAAGAGTTTGGCACACTATTCCATATAGTGTCTCAGTGACTATCGTCTCTTCTTATTATTATTCTAAAGCAAGAGTCTGAATATCGAGATTCATTTCCATTTCCATTAAAAATGTAGAGGAGAATGGTAAAACTCCCTCAGTGACTGGTGATTTTTGTTTGGGCCTTAATCTGAAGAGTCCTTGAATAAAAAGGCATTATTTGCCTATTTGGGCATTTGGCCATTCAGGGGTCCCTAGAAGCTGAGGTAAGTCATGACCAGGACTTTGGGGCAGAAAGGGGAATTTTAAAAACTAAACTTTTAAACTGCAAAAGTTTCAGATTTGCAGAAAAATTGCAGTGATAAAACAGGGCATTCCCATATACCTCACACCTACTTTCCACTATTACTAAAATCTTAAATTAGTGTAACTGCATTTAAAATTGATAAATCAATATTGACACATTATTAACTAATTAACTAAACTAACTAAAAAAATCTACACTGTATTCAGATTTCCTTAGTGTTTTTAAAAATTTCTCTTTTTCGTATCATATTTAGGATTCCATGCTGCATTTGGTTGTCATGTTCCCTTAGGTCCCTCATGACACTGACAGCTCCTCCAACTTTCCTTGTTTTTCATGACCTTGACAGTGTTGAATAACACGGGTGAGTTAATTTGTGTAGTGTCCCTTTATTAAGATTTGTCTGACAATTCTCTCATGATCAGATATGGGCTATGGACTTTGGGAAGAAGAGTATAGAAGTCAAGTGCCTTTCTTACTACATCATATCAAGAGTAGGTGCTATCAACATGACTTAGCACTGATGATGTCAGCCTTGGTCACCGAGCTGAGGCGGTATTTGTCAGACTTCTCCACTGGAAAATTACTTACTTTTTTTGGAAAGGGAGCATTTTAACAGCTATGAGTTCCTGATTCCAGCAGAAGAGCCTGACTGGAACACTGCTGCGTGGAAGACCCCTGCTCATCTGTAGGCAGGGGGACCTGGTTTGTCTCTTATGGAAACTAGCATTTAGAAGGTCCATAAATGTTTGATGGGTCCATGGGGGAGAACTGGCCCAAGAATGTCAGTGTCTGGAGAACCCTGTCACTGATTTTTACATTCATTTGACACAGTTATCACACTAGGTTTGCAGGGGCTAAATGCATTGCCCAAGTTATACAGCTAACAAGTGGTCAGGATTCCAATGCGGGCAGCCTGGCTCAGGGTCCAAGCCGTTCCAACACTGAGCATTGCCACTGGTTCTGTGGAAGGTAGAACATCTAGCGTGAACGATCTCTTTAGGAAAGACTCCCAACTTTAAATCAATTAAGAGCAGCCCTTTTATAGGAGTGTGTTCTCTGCTGCACAAAGGTATGGAAACAGAATTGAAATCTGACTTTTTTGTGGGTGCTAATATTCTCGCGATTGCCAAATAACCATGAGGACATTATATTCAAAGGCCTTCACAAGGGGTTCTTCACTGAAGCTTTGGTTGGCTTCAATCTACTTTTAAAAGTCAGTTAGTGTTCCCTCCAATGAATCAACTGACTGGGATTTGAGAAAAATGGAAGCCTCAAAAAATGGAAAATATTCACCTGTAAGAGTATAATTTAAGAAATATGATTTCAGGGCTGGCTGAGTGGTGCGTTGGTGAGGAGCTGGCTTGGGACGCCAGCTCTGAGCAGCGGGACCCCGGTTTGGATCCCACATATGAGGGCCAGTGACACTGCCCTCTACAGCTAAGATGGTGAACAACAGCTCCACCTGGAGCTGGGCTGCTGTGAGTCCCCGGGACGGCATAGCTGCAGCCCCTGCTGCAGTGGGCTGCCATAGGCTACAGTGAGTGGCCGGCAGCTGGTGTGAGCTGCCAAGAGCTGCCATGAGCGACAGTCCACAAGCCAGCGAGCGATGTGTCTCACCCAGGAAGAGCACAATGATGATACCAACATGGACCAGTGAAGCAATGCTCTCCACAACTAGACTGAAGAACAAAAGGACAACTTGTCTGTCCCCATTCCCTGATTCCCTAACATTGTCCCCACCCCCAACTCCCCAATAAAATTAAAAAAAAAAAATAAGATTTCAATGTCTCCTCGCACCATTAATGGTGACTGTGTCAGTCTGAGAGGGCCTCCTTTCTCAAGTCATTTCCTGAGGTTGTCACAGGTGCTGCAGTCGCCTGGACCTGGTGGCAGAGGTGGCGGCGTGCATGTGCGCTCCCACTGCACCCTGGATGGAGCGGCGAGGGGGCCTGAGGCCCGGCTGGGCGAGCCAGTCTCACCTATGCCTCTTAGCTCGCCTGCCCCTGGGCTAAGTCGGCAACAGGAGTGGCAACACTTTGGATGGGAAGTTGTGATGAACAGTTAAGAATGCAAGAACTGTACGGAGATGCCAAGGAAGGAGACACCCAGAAAGATCCCAGGGGAGAAACCGATTCTTTGGGGCAGCAGCCAAATGACACCCCCTACGAGTGACACCTGGACAAGAAGGCTTGGCTCTCCAAGATAACTGAAGATTTCATTGCTACACATCAGGCCATTACTGAAAATACAGAGAGGAGAATAGAAGTCTGCGTACTGTTTGGGCCCCTCTCGAAGTTGATTCGAGTTGATTAGAGCCATGCGCCCAGATAAGTGCACACACTACACAACTTTTTGTATACAGTTTTGGGAGGTCCATGGTTCCTCTGGAATTTAAGAATGTCTTTTATCACGAATACTTTCAGTTTTGTGTTTTTTCTAGAATCACTGTGCCTCATACTGTGCTAAGTTGTATAGTTTTGATAACGTTTTGGGTCTTTCTTGCTTATGCTTTCCAAAAAAAAAAAAGAAATATGATTTCAAGACATATACATATTTTGTTACACCTCTGGCCACAAATTTATAACTGTAAGTGATAATTGTCCAGAACAATGGAAATTTAATTATGGAATGTAACAGGTTTTCCTAGGCTGGCTTTTTTCTTTTTTTATTCCAGGCATGAAACACTTCTTATGTACATGTCAGAACACACACACACACACACACACACACACACACACACACACACACTAACGATACCACATATATGATAGCAACTCTCCGTCAGTGATAGGCTCTGAGCCATCCCAGCCCCAGGTAATACTTTTTCCCCCCACGGTATTGGCAGGCTCTGTACACATTAACACATTTTGACACCTTCTTTCTTTAGTGTTTGTGAATCAATCAAGTTGTATAAAATCCTAATCAGAAATTGCTCTTCTTTTTTCAAGCTCATGAAGCTCAAACATAAGTACTGGTTCTTACCTATCCTATGTGAAGCACACATTTTGCTCTCTAACCTGGAATTGAACTTATCACTCAGGGACATACTGATTTGCAAGAACAAAATTTGGCAAACTTAAAATGTCTTAGTCTTAAGATTTATATGCATGAAGTATGAGTAGTATGAATTCTCATACAAACCTCAACCTTTCTTCTTTTTATTTATATACAGTTAGTAAAAATTGTATCTATTTGACATATATAACACGATGACTTGATATTAACAGTGAAATGATTACTACAGTCAAGCTAATTAACATAGCACCCCTCACGTAATTATCGTTCTTTTGTGTGTCATGAGTGCACCTAAAATCTACTTCCTTAACATATCAACTATGATCAATACAGTATTACTAAATATTACTAAGTATATGCCTGTACATTAGAACTCTCGGCTTCTTCATCCTATGTAACTTTGTACCTTTGGACCAACAACTCCTCTGTCAGCCCATGGTAACCATCATTCTACTCTCTGCTTCTGTGAATTTGTCTTTTTTTTTTCTTTTTTGGTTAGATTCCACATATACGTGAGATTATACAACATTTGTCTTTCCCTGTCTGGCTTATTTCATGTAGCATAATTTCCTTTATTCTCATGTCTGAAATATTTCATTCCAACATTATATATAGAGAGAGGGTGCCAAAAAATGTATATGCATTTTAATAAAGGAAAACTGTATTAAAATTGTAAGATCCAATACATACCAATAACAAAAGATGAATGCAAGTCACGTTAGACTTCTGCAATGACAAGAGGTGCTCAAAGTGGTTCCCATCAGCGTCCAGACACTTCTGATGACGGTGAGCTAATGCTTGAGCAATGCTGACCTAAGTGTCCACTTGTATACATTTTTTTACACCCCCAGTATATACTTGTATAACATATAATTATATATATAATAATTATATAATTGTTATGTTATATATTAGTACAATAATTTTATTATAACTATATATTATATATTTGTATATGTACATATACATATATACACACATATATATGGTTTTTACTTGCATTATCCTGATGATTAATGATGTTGAGAATTTTTTCATGAACTTATAGGCCATTTGTATGCCTTCTTTTGAGAAACATCTATTCAGGTACTTTGCCCATTTTTTAATTCAGTTATTTGTTTTGTTGCTATTGAGTTAGTTTGAGGTTTTTATACATTTTGGTATTAACCCCTTATTGTTTATATGCTTGCAAATATTTTCTCCCATTGCATAAGTTGTCTGTTCACTTTGTTGATTGTTTATCTTGCTCTCAGAAGTTTTTTGTTTGATGTAATCCCATTTGTCTGTTTTTGCTTTTATTGCCTGAACTTTGGGGTCATATCCAAAATTGATTGCCAAGAGAAATGTCAAAAACTTTTTCTCTGCGTTTTTGTCTGATAGTTTTATTCAAATCTTATATTTAAGTCTTTAATACATACATTTTGACTTAATTTTGTATATGAAATGATTTAAGAGTTCTATTTTGTTAGAGACTGAAAACCAAAAGATGAATAAAACTAAAGGTTGGCTTTTTGAAAAGATAAACAAATTGATAAACCTTTAATTGACTAAGAAAAAAATAAGAGAAAACATAAATAAAATTATAAATGAATGAGGAGACGTTATATTTGATACCACAGAAATGCAAAGGTCACAAAAGACTGCCATGAACAATTATATGCCAACAAATTGGACAACTCAGAAGAAAAGGATAAATTCCTAGAAACATATAATCTACCAAGATTGAATCATGAAGAAACAGAAAGCATAAACTGACCAATAATAAGTAAAAAGATTGAGTTAGACATCAAAAACCTGCCAACAAATACAAGTACAGGCCTGATTGCTTCAATGGTAAATTCTAACAAACATTTAGAGAAGAACAAATATCTATCTTTCTAAACAATTTGAAGAGGCTTATTTTACGGGGCCAGCATTACCCATATACTCTTACCCTTACTACAAGAAAAGAACATTACAATCCAATGTTCCTGATGAACACAGATGAAAATACCCTCAATAAAATACTAGCAAACAGGATTCAATAGCACATTGAAAGGATCATGTACCATGATCAAGTGGGATTTATCTCTGAGATGCAAGGATGGTTCAACACACACAAATCAATAACTGTGATAACTACATTAACAGAGTACAGAATAAAACTGAAATGATCATGTCAATTGATGTACAAAAAGTATTTGACAAAACTCATCACCATTTTATGATAAAAACTCTCAAACAGTTAGGTATAGAAGGCATGTACATCAACCTAATAAAGGCCATTTATGACAAGCCCACAGCAAACATCATGCTCAATTGTGAAAAGATAATTTTTTTTCCCTCTAAGATCAGGAAAAAGACAAGGATGTCCACTGTCACCACTTTAATTCAATATAGTTCTGGAAGGAATAGCCAGAGCAGTTAGACAAGAAAAAGAAATAAAATACATCCAAATTAGAAAGGAAGAAGTACAATTTGCAGATGACATAATCTTATTTATAGAAAACTATATATATTCCACCAAAAAACTATTAGAATGTATAAGGCAATTTAGTCAAGTTGCAAAACATTGATGAAAGAAATTGAAGAAGACACAAACAAATGGAAAGATATCCTGTGTTCATGGATTGGGAGAATGAATATTTATTAAATGTCCGTACTATCCAAAACAATCTACAGATTCAGTGTATTTCCTATCAAAATTACAATGGCATTTTACACAGAAATAGAAAAATCAATCCTAAAATTCCATGGAACCACTAAAAACTGACTAGACTAGGCAATCTTGAGCAAAAAGAACAAAGCTAGAGGCATCATACCACCTGATTTCAAAATTTACTGCAAAACTACAGTCATCATGATGCTGGTATAGAAACAGACAGAGACCAATGGGACAGGATAGAGAGCCCAGAAATAAATCCAGACATTACCAGTCAGCTGATCTTTGATAAAGCTTCCAAGAACACTCTAAGGGGAAAGAAGGATTTTAAACAAATGGTGCTGGGAAAACTGGTTTTCCACTTGCAAAACTCTACCGAATTTCACATGTGGGTGGCAATGTGAGATAAGAAACATCAGTGTTCAGATGCCACCTCATGTTTTCTGCTCAACCATCCCCCACCAAGATTACTGGAAAAAACAAAACAAAAATAAACAAACAAAAAAACCAATCACCTTGCTTAAGTGAACAAATCTTTGTGGTTCCTTTCTACACAGAATGCAGTATGTTTTCTTTACTCTTGATAAGCAAGCACTTAGTATTTGTCCTTGATTACCTTAGCAGGAATGCTTTGCATATGTAAGTCAACATTTGAAGCATCAACTGCAAAAACCATACATCTGGAGCAGGAAACACTTAGCCACTGACAACAAATAATATGTGACTTGGTTTAGAACACAGTAGCAAATGGAATGGTACTTTCTCTCCATGTCTGACTTTGCTAAAAATATTCCAACATTATAATGTTATTTCACTGTGATTTGAAAAGTAGCGTTTGAGGGCCAGCTGAGCGGCTTGTTGGTTAGGAGCTGGCTTGGGATGCCAGCGGCCCTGGTTTGGATCCCACATATGAGAACCAGTGACACTGCCCTCTACAGCTAAGGTGGTGAACAACAGCTCCACCTGGAGCTGGGCTGCTGTGAGTCCCCGGGACAGCATAGCTGCAGCCCCTGCTGCAGTGGGTTGCCATAGGCTACAGTGAGCGGCCGGCAGACAGCGTGAGCTGCCAATAACTGCGGTGAGTGACCATCCAGAGGCTGGCGACTGATCTGCCTCACCCGGGAAGAGCACAATGACGATACCAACATGGGCCAGTGAAGCAACATCCTCCACAACTAGACTGAAGAACAAAAGGATAGGAACTTTTCTGTTCCCCTTCCCCGGTTCCCCAATGCTATTCCCCTCCCTCAATTCCCCAATTAAAAAAAAAAAATTAAAAAAGTAGCGTTTGATACTGGACAGAGCTGAATGAAATCCTGACTCTGCCACTTGCCATTTTCTCTCCAAGGTAAATTGCTCAGCTTCTCCTGGTTTCATTTTCCTCATTTGTAGGATATTTTAAGGATTTGATAAGAGTACATATGTAGGTAAGTATACTTAATAAAATAACTAAGGGGTGTAAACACCCAACAACTGGTAGTAAGGAGATTATGAATTATCATTCAATGGCAGGCTCATCAGGTAATCAGAGGTTTATTCAAGTATATTTTGTACAAGGCTCCTGATAAAATGCATAAAGGGATCATTGGCTCTGATCATTTTGGGAAAAGCTGGAGCAGTTTCCTGGAGATTTCCAATAATATACTATCTGTACTATAGAAATCCATTTCAAATTGTTTAATGCGAAGTTTCCCAAATATATCTCACCAAGACACACTTTCTGAAGTGACCCCATCAAAGACCCAAATGATTTACGTGTTCTTTACTCCATGCTTAAAAAAATCCTGAGATAGTTTAATTTAATGATCTGTTGATATTATAGAAGAGAAAAGCCATGGTTCGAATACAGGAAAAAATGAATCAGAGGTTATGTTTTTTCAAATTCTTATTTTAAACTCAAATATTTTGGTTAATGAGATATCAGATGTCTTTGATAATCCTAAAAGTTGAATTTATAATGGCAGACCATCCAGACTGCATCGCCCCCCAGCGCACACACATAAATCACACACAAAACAAGATTTTGCTGGAACAAGGTGGGAGCGAGTGGGGGGGTCACTGGGTTCTCAGAGGCTGGGGGGCCCCCCATCTGTGGGGCCAGGAACCATATCTCACCTTAGCACCCTTCCCCCTAGTGCATTGGGACTCAACTGGTACATCCTTCCAATGTTAGAGTGCTAAGGCAAAATCACACAGGACTTTAGTATTAAATAGGGATCTTAGAACCTGGAAAATGTCATCATAGGCAAGAAGAAGGCAGTTTTTCCAAATGTATAGTTCATCTGTATATACAGATGCCGCCATTTTTTCTAATTACTCCGATTATGTAGTTTGGCATATTTATATCGACTGTGTATACAGTCACACATTTCCTATATACCGGCAAATGTATGCATACATATATACAGTGTGTATACATATCCATGTAATACAGTATGTTGCTGTGTTCTCAGATCCCCACCATCATTCAATGTCTTGCCAAATAGCATTACAGGCAACTCGCCAGATCTTTTCACGTCCTCACTGAAGTCACTTGGAACACAGCTGAACGTGGCAAAATACATTTGCCAAGTTATGTGCATAAAAACATCCTTTGATCTTTCAGAGTCATAAATATGTAATAAACGACATGATTGCCCCAGTGATCTCGCCAACATCCATCTTACCTTCCCTTTTTATGGGTTCATCAAAGTAAGATATGATCAAGGTACAAAAGAGTTAAAGAACCTATTTATTTTAATGTTTCCTTGGAGAGGACGCTTGTTATTGTGAGTACAAATTATATATATAATATTTCATGAACGATGTGGAAGCATTAAAAATCACCTCTGCTCTTGAAGTTAACACAAAACTCGGGCTCCCTGCCAACAGCCCCTCGTCCCCTTACCGCCTGCTACAAGATGCAGTGTCATTTTTCAGGCTAATACTGGACTGCTTCTCAGAATTCTATTTTGAAGTCATAGGCTAGATTCTTAACACAATCCATCTTTTTTTTTTATGTCCAGGAAATTGCACCCTAAGCAGCTATTTGGCTTGAGCTAAAGCATGCTAACCAAAATTAGGGATTATTCACATTTTAACAAACGTCAAGGAAGATTTGGAGAGGAAAAGAGAGAGAGTAGGGAGACCAGAAAGGGATTATGTTAGCCAAAGACAAGACATGTGTTGCTATTATTTAATCTTTTAAAGTGCATATTGCTGGCTTCTATGCCCACTTGTGGTTTATTGAGTGGTTTTAACATCCAGCTGAAAACATAGGTTACACCAGGCGATGAGATCTTTAAATTGACTCCTGTGAAATATTGTAGGAAAGCAGAAAAATTATGCAAGCCATAAATTGAGGGAGTGATGGAGTGGGTAGTAAAATCTACATTTTTTTTTCACAAGGGACAAATAAGATTGGACTAAGTGTTCCCATCGTTAGAAGGATGTAAGTTTTACCTCACAGCAGAACAAAATAATTATGAGTTCATTCTGATGTATTTAGAGTAGTGAAAAAAAGGAATGATTTATGTAAGGGACACATTGTCACAAGTGAGAGTTGTATGCTTTTTGCATGGTAGCATAACATACACTACCATGGTGTTCGTGTAATGATTGGTGACACACCGGAGAATTTTCTCCAAAGCACATAATGATTCTATCAGGGAAGGAAGACTCTAAAATAGTTCAATGGAATTCAATACTGTGGAAATAGACCACAAGATTTTCATCGCACTATCAATTGTGCAAATGATTCGTAGTATGAATTTGGTTATTAAAAGAGAATGAGTGTTTACCATGCCAATACATCAACTGGGGCGGATAAAAAAATGAGAACGGCTTTTCTGAAATAGGAATATTTGCCTATTGGCAAAAAAAGAACACCAGGTCATACTAGTTTTATTGATGAAGTTGCCCCCAAAACGATCAGGAACAATCATGAATTCTAGCACCTACAAATCTATGGTTTAGCGCGGTCTTATTTTGACTTTTTGCTTTTAAGAAAAAACAACAACAACAACAAACTAGGTCTGTGCTTTGCGAGAGGAACTTTCGTTGTGCCTTAGCGTGGGGCGGAGAAAGAGTCTTGTAAGGCTTCACACATGTGCCCAATGGTTGTGACCAGCTCAGAAGGGGGTTGCCAGCTCTCCGTGTGGAACCGTGCCTGACTTCCTAGTGTCCATGCAAGGCCAAAGCTTTCTCTCTAATGTGTGCACACAGATGAAGGGAGCCCACGCTTAGGTGTTGGACTAGGGACGTCTCTCGTCTCCTTGAGTCTCACTCATTCCCGGTTACTTAGGCTCCGCCCAGGGACTCCTAACAGGTCATTGATACCCTTATGTCCTCACTCCCAGCACTCACCTCTCATTGATCTCTTGCCCACGTCTTGTTCTCCCCCATCCTTGGCTGATAGAAACATCTTTCATCTTTAGGCTCCTAATCCCTCCTTTCCATGCTTACTTAGAACTCAGGGAGTCGCCACTTTGAGAAGAAAATCAAGGCCATACATCTTGAAGTTTTTTCAGCGTTTCTCTTATTCTAATGGACCCAGTGAGATTGTGTTACTTTCCCTCAAAAAAATGCATTCTTTTTTCATGACTTGTTTCATCACACAAGTATTCAGTGATGCTTTTCCTATTCAAGGATCTGAATTAGATTCATTTGGGGAGAAGACATGTAATGCATAGCTCCTGCCTTCAGGAAATGCTACTTTAATGCATAGAACAGAGGCGCTTATTTCATGAAAACTACCAAACTTCCGGTAAGAAGAGTGGGACTTCGGGATATTTGGGGCTGAGATTCGCCCACCGTCCCTCCCATCGGCCAGCACTGTCACTGCTGTAGTTTATCCAGATGGAGAGCGTTGTGACAATACTAACTTTCCCCACCACTGGCTAAGGGACCTCACTTGACTTGGAATGTGGTCAGTTAAAGTAGTAATCTTGGAGGTGAGCAAACAAGAAGGGTCAGAGACTCTGTTTGTCTGACAATGTGGGGCCATTTGTGTTAAGCAACAGAACAAAGAACGCATCCAGGATTTAACAGGTAGTTCTGGAAGACAGCCGGATGGCTCTTGGTAAGGTGTCCAGATATCTCAGGTTGACTGAGGGCTATGTGTATAAAATAGGCCAAGCCACACATATTTGGCCAATGGCCTGGGAACAGCATTTGTGAGAGAGCCTGGTGGGAACTAAAAGCCGGGGCACACCAGAGAATGAACACTGACTTGGCAGATACAGGGAAGACCAGAGATCATATTTCAAGTGCCAAACGAAAAAGAAAAAAAAAAAGTCAACCAGGTATCTGTCTATTCCATTTCCAGCAAAATGGTTCTTTAAAAATGAAGGCAAAATAAATATACTGCCAGATAAATAAAAAAAACCAAAAACGATGTAATTCTTTGTTAGCAGACCTGAAAAGAAACATTGAAGGAAATCCTTCTTTTGAATGACACCAGGGACACTCAAATCCACATGAGAAAATGAAGAATCCAGAAATGATAAACATGTGGGTTCATATAAATGACTCTATAAACATATGCTTTCTCATTTCTTCTTATGATTTTAAAAAAATTACATAAGTTAATATAAAATTATAAACACTGTTTTATTGGAGTTATTATATGTAATAACAAAAAGAAAGAGGAAGAAAAAGAAGGTATGGTAGAGCAAAGTTCCATATTTTACTAGATTAAATTAGTAATATTCCAAAGTAGATTATAATGCATATCATCATCCTTAGAGCACCCATTAAAAATACAACTCAAAGTAATACATAAAATATCAACAGAAATGAAAAAAAATTTAATCTACAAGAAGGCAATAAAGGAGGAATGATAGGATAAAAATGATAATATACCAATGGAAAAATGGCACGTAAAAATGCAACCATATAAAAAATGATAATAAATGTGAATGGACTCTTTATTTTAAAAGCAGGGATTGCAAGATTGGATTTTTAAGAAGTAAAAAAAAAAAAATAATCCCTATAAGATTCAAAGACAGAAACTGGTTGAAAAAATTTAAAAGGTGTTTGAAGGAGAAATTTAATAAGGAGAAATTTAAGTACATCAGGAATATAGAACAGTGATATATATACACGTCTAGCAACAGAACCCCAAACATATGAAGAAAAAAAAAACTAATGGAAAGGAAATATCAAGCATTCAATAATAATTGCTAGAGGTATCAATTGCTCACCCTCAATTATTGATAGGACAAAGAGAGAGAAATTCAGGAAGTTTCTAAAAGACTTGGATAAGACTATCAAACGATTGGACCTAAATTTTATATATATATATATATATATATATATATATATATATATATATATATATTTATGCATTTCACTCAACTGCTATCCAAGAGACATTCTTTTCATGCATACATGAATATTCTCTGTGACTGGCCAACGCTGGGCCACAACATAAGTCTCAATAAACTCAAAAAAATATATTATCATCATACAAATATGTTCTCTGAGCACGATGGAATTAGACCTCATCAACAGAAATCTTAGAACTTTCCCCCTTGATCCCCACAATGTTTGGAAATCAACAAACTTCTAAACAACCCATGAATAGACACTGCACAAACTTTAGAATTTAGATACAAGTTTAAAGAAAGGAGCAAAGAGCTGTATCATTCTACACAGAATTCCATTGACATTTTAAAAAAATATTTTAATTGACAAATACTTCTTCCTGCACCTTCTTACTGTTATTAACCATCACTTCTACAGTTTTTCTGGTACATATCTGATTATTATTTTTAGGGTAGAGTCCCTGAAAATGGGGTTGTCATGGCAAAAGATAAAAAACATTTTAAAATCTGTGTGGATATTGTTAAACTGCTTTTCGAAGAGTTTCTGTTACTTTTAAAGTGTATTATTGCTCTGTTGTGACTCGCATTGCCGCTTATCTTTTAAACGATCACTGTGCCTCATTCAATGGGGGAAAAACAACAGCTTCCTGTTTTAATTTGCAAGCTTTCAACAAGTATTTGTTGCACCCCTACCCTGTCTCAGGCATTGCGCTAGATATACTCACATTAGAAATGTTAACGGAGATGTTCATATTATAAAGAAAAACACCAACCTGCGAAATTAGGCAACAGGGTCCAGGAATAAGCGATTCTTCAAGTAAAACAGAATCTGGGGTTTTAATGATGGGATAGATATTATTACCTTAAGCATAAGGAGTTTTAGAGGCATTTCGCAGAAACTTGAGATACCAAACAAAAAAAGTTAATGAAAAAGCTACTTCATGTTATTTTTAAAAACTTTGAATTTCATACATTTGCCAAATGAACTTTGATCTCTGAATACACTACTGAAATGCATATTCACCGAATGAACCTGCCTAAATGTCTCACAAAATAATTGGATATTATACTGTAGTTGTGCCCTTACTCCTACATTTTAGCTGGAAGAATTAAAAACAAACAAAACATGTGTCTTTACAGTTCACCTATTTTATTGGCTTCTGATTGCTGTAGTAACAAATTATCAGAAACAGAGCGCTTTAAAGTGACACACATTTCTTATCTCACAATTCTGAAGGTCAGGAGAAACGAAATATGTTTCACTAGGTCAAGTTCAAGGTATCTGGAAGGCCGTGCTCCCCATAAAGGCTGGGGATTCAGCCCCTTGCCTTGTCCAGCTTCTGGACTCTGCTCACTTTCCTTGGCCACATCCTCCATCCCCAAAGCCAGCAGCCACTTCAGCACCCACTGTGACTCTGCCTCCAGGGTCACATATTCTGGGGCTCTTCTAAGGACCTTTGTGATGACATTGGGGCCACCCAGGTAACCCAGAACAACCTCCCAATCTCAATGGCCTTAATTTAATCATATCTGCAAAACCCCTTTTGCCATGTAAAGTCATAGGTTGTGTGACTTAGGATCTGGGCATCTTTTGGGGGTGGGGCAGGGGCAGAGGGCACTCCTTTGCTTATGTCACCGTATTCTGTGAAAAGGTAAGGTTCTGTTATAAATTGTATTTAACGTGTGATAAACACCAATGTACTCACTTTATAAGCATTCGCTGAAAATTGTTATGGTTTGTGATACAGTCTAAACATACTGCGTCTACCTGAAACCTATGTAACTTTACTAGCAATTGTCACCCCAATAAACTTGAATTAAAAAAAAAATAAATAAATAAATAAACTACATCTTTTTGATGAACTGTGGGAGAATAACACTTTTTCCTTTCCTTAATTGCTCATTACTCTAATTTTTCTCATTTCAGACTAAGGTTAGTGGTTATACAAAAACATACCTAGTGAGAATAATAAAGTCAAGCTATTTTGTATATTAATAACTTTGCATTATACATATTTTATTCCACAGGGCAAACAGGCCTTCACAAATGAGAAAACTAAGTACCAATGTTTAATACATATTCAAGAAATTAAATGGCTAGGATTTGCTCTGGACAACAAAACACACATTTTAATTCTCTTGTTTCCCCCTTTTATTATGTGACTTTAGGAAAATGTCATCAGGGAGTCAGCTAAGGGCTTCGGAATCAGAACAAATAGAGTTCAAATTCTGGCTTTTCTATCCCCAGATATTTACACTCAGATCTCTTATTTAATGTTTCTGAGCTTTGGTAAATGGACATTGGAATACTGACCACTCTGGGATATTGCAAAGTTTAGGTAAAATAAGGTAAGAAAATGATCAGCATGTCACTTGTCCTCAAAGATGTCAGCTTCCTTTGCTCTACTGTCCGGGCTTTTTAAATGATGGCTTTCCATCTACTTATACAGACTTGTGTCTATGCTGATAAAGTGAACTGGCATCTTAAGATGCTTAACCATAGAGTTGGGAGGACTATGGGTGAGGCTGGGCTCCTTGTTAATTATAATCCTGACTTCCCATTTATTCTTATGGTAAATCCGGGGGGAGGGATCTTAATAAAGGCATTAGCCATCTTGGAAAAGTGGTCTTATTGCCTCCACATGGGCTGCCGTAGGAGTGGTGGTCTTGCTTCTTTTTCTTTTCCTGAATAAACCGTTTCTTATGTGGATTACTTGGAGAGTTATTTTTCACCAGTCAACAATGTTAATAGCTAAACGATTCGAAAGTATTTTATTCTATTGATTAAAAATAAAATTAAGACAACTGGTTTTCCCTTCTACTAAAATCTGCTTTTCCTATAGGGAAAATAAATGTGACACTGCATTTTTTTGCAGGCAGGGAAAATATATCCTTTGAATGTTAATATATATCCATCTATGTCCTATTTGTCCTCAGGTACTTGTGAGGTAGAGTGATGTTTCAGGTTATCTATATTCCGAATAAGTGATGGAATTTATGGACTCTCATTCATAGTTGTTCAGCAGTGAAGGGCTTATTGGGGAAATAGAGTAAGACATCATTAATAAAGGATGGACTTTCTACACAGAATTTTATAGTCTATGTATACAGACAACAGATGACCCTACTTTGGAATGCCACTAGAACTTTCTGAGGCAAGAAAAGCTGCTTGCTAGAAGCAATCTTCCCTGAAAAGATGCATCTTTTAGTCGGCTTCAGCAAATTCAGCTCTTGCAGAAAACGGCCTCCCAAAACTTTCAGGAGATAGCTATGATATTAACTGAATTGCCACATACTTATTAAAAGTTTACAGTATGTGTTAAAATTTTATTTTATTTTTATCTTATAAGGTGGATTTCCAGGAATATAACCCTGGCTCATAACACTGCATCTTTCATGTAACAAGATTTGATGGAGATGAGTAAATCTATAAGTAGCATTCATGTGGCATGTACATAAAAAGCCATGAATCACCTAAACTTGAGGAATTCATATGATATATAATTCATTATACTTTGTGAACCGGAATGGGCAGCAGAACATTTGAGTAGAAAATAAGCTAGTCATATCATTGCTGTATCTGAGATTTTTGAAAAAGCTGTTGGGTAACCTCATTCTCAACATGAGAAGCAGGTAGTTCTAAAATGGAACAACCACTTAAAAATGGAGGAACTGAAAAAGCAATACACTGAACCATCTAAGTTTTCCATCATTCCACTTTGAGTTTTTGGCAGATGTCTGAATGAATATTTTTCCTCATTTGAACGCATGTTTTTATCATTTAAATGAGCCATTATTAGGAATCAATTGTCTATATTCCTGAGTCTTTTGATTTCATTTCATCTTTTGTAAAAAAATTTTGTTGAAAGAATAAAAAGAAATGGACAGAAATCAATGACAAAGAAAATCATCCTCTTACTATCATCAGCCATTCTTAATATCGACAGGGGATAACCTCCGGTGCCAAGCAGACGACCAAGCTTTAGAGAGTCTGCTGAGAGGAAAAGGTAACTGTAGATGTATACCCAATCCATTGGATGTTTCCTAATATTTAGCTTTCCGAATCTTCTTCTATAACTTAAAAATATTTGCATGGCAAGTCACTCTGGCAGTTTGTCATCAAGAGATTTATAAGAAAGGATCTCACAGAATCGGAGAAAAACTTGAACAATCCAACTTCAGTAAACTCAAGAGCCAGAGTAAATTCAGAAACCACAATAACAGGATGTTCCTTTTGTCTGCCAGGGACATCCGGGTGATCATCACATCCCTGACACTGCAGGGATCTGATTGGCTCAGGGTAAGTTAGGTGTCTAACCCTGGACCAGTTCACCAGGACTCAAAACTGGTCTCCAAAAGCCGCTCTGTTGGTGCTACTTGGGACATCAGAGAAAGTAAGTTGGAAAGCCAACCCAGTAGGTGTTTTCTAATTGGTACTATTAGGAGTGGAGGTAAGAGAACTCTTTTCAGATATCCTAAATTACTGCTGTAGCCTTATGTGTATTCTCCAAATTTTGAGTTACTAAGAGGATTTTTTCCCACCGGTTTGAATAAATTGTTGGCTGATTATAGTCACTGCAGTAGTAATGAAAGATAATTAATTTAGGTCCCACATGATAATAGAGAAATCTGCCTAAAACAAACACAGAAAGACAGAGAAAGAAGAAAAAAGGGGAGAGCGAGAGAGAGGAAAGTTTTTGTAAAAAATTTGAGATGGCTTAAAATATTGAAAATTCAAAGACTGGAAAACTATTCTGTTAGTTCCAATTAAACTTATTTATAGGGCCGGACGCGTGGCACGGTGGTTAAGTGCTGGCTTAGGAAGCCAGTGGCCCTGGTTCAGGTCCCACATGTGAAGGCCAGTAACACTGCCCTCAAAAAAAACCAAACAAACAAACAAAAAAACTTATTTCTAGGCTGGGCTGGAACTGAAAAAAATATCAATGCAGAATAATTGTCTTTTTTGTTGCATGCTAAGCATCCTCCTTAAATATCAGGAAGGACTTGAATACTCACCTCTGGTGCATGAAAATTAAGGTCAGAGTTCCAACTACTTGTTTAAATCAAGGTCCTTAATGAGTCCCTAGAATCTATAGGGGGCATTGTATTAGAACTTCCTAATCTTTAGTAGACCCAAGAAAGGCTGAAAATTCTACAGTATTAAGGAAAAAATGTTTGAAACTTCACAAAACATCTGTATGCCGAAACCTTTTGGTTTCTTCTGTCCCAGCGAGCCCGAACTATCTTTATTGGAACAGAACCTCTCAAAGTTATAGAGGGTTGGCTTTGGCGCCCCCCGCAGACTTCAGAGAACACATCCAGCAGGCTGTCATTGGGGGAGACAGTGCAGCCAGGATTTGTGCCAGAGCACTCGAAAGCCCACGAGTGGAACATTCGTCACCATGATTCCACCCGGTGTTTCCCTGAAAGCATTTAGCACTGATTTGCTTCGTGCCTGTCCTGACAATCTGAAAAGATGGGAGAGGGGTGAGGGGAAGGAAATAGAGGAAGGGTGAGGGAGTAGGGTTCCCTCCAGTGGCCAGGAAGGTCTGACTTCCCACGGGTGTGTATGGCCCACACCATGCAAGCCTGACCACCATGCAAGTCACCGGCAGAAGGATTCTACGGCCGGCATTTACTTTATACCAGTACTTTTGAACTCCCGTAAAACCTCCTTGGCAATTATGAAGCAGACCTGAGTCTCTGTGCCCAGATTATATCTTCATATTTTACCTCTACATAAATATAACCTTTAGGGGTTGCTTTTAGCCTCTGCTCGTGGTTCCATTAAAAACAATACAAGACAGGCCGGCCAAGTGGCACGGTGGTTAAGCGCTGGCCTGGGAAGCCAGCCGCCCCGGTTTGGGTCCCACATATGAGGGCCAGTGACACTGCCCTCAAAAAAATAAATAAATAAAAATAAAAACAATAGAAGACAACAGCCCCAAGCTTTGCTATCAGTCATCTGACTGCTGCCAGCATGCATGAAAGACTAGGCTGAAGGCAGAGAAGGAATGAACCCTGGGCACTTGCTTCCGTTTTGAACTGAAGAGTTGGAAGAAAGTAAAGCAGCTAGAAGACGGTCTAAGCAAAAAACACAAGGATTTCTGAAAGCTGCACACAGCTGGGGCTCAGACCACGCTCCAGATAGAGTCCTCACCCTTGGCCTCTTCAGGGTTGCACTGGCATTGCTGTTTAGCATTACCTGTTTCGATTATCATTAGGAAATGGGGGTATTTGAAGGAGAATGATATGAATCCAATTTCTAGGACTCTGGTTAGTCAGCCGTATTTTTCAAAGACCAACACAATGGATTTTATTATTAATAGTAATCCCCGGTTTCTAAGTCATTGGATATTTTCTAAGCTGCCTGCAGTCTGACTTTTACCCATTTGACTTTCTAAATAAATGACATGCGACTCAAACAGTCTTTAGGTCTCATGGAAAAGGGGAAAGATTGTAATACTAGTTATTCAACCAGTAGTCCAACCTCTTGCCCTCTCACTGACAAAGGGAAGTGGGATTTGGAAACACAACTGTGCATCCATGTCCATAAACAAGTTCCTCACTGGCTGCATTAGTCTCTCCTTTTGATGGGCTTGTAACACACGTGTTTTCTAGGAAGTGTGACAGAGTTGGACAACCGGTTAGATATTTGGCGGAAATATCTTAGTCAGTGCCCACAGGTCATATCAAGAGAGAAGCACTGCTGTCCTTGGGGTATGTGAGGAACCATCAAGTGGACTGGCCAGGTGGGATTCCTACTATTGGAGTTTCCTAAAATCTCTACCATTCCTGGGCTCTGAGTCGCAACGTAAGAAAAAGAATGCAGACAGAGGAGGTGGGTTTTATCAGCTTCACAATTTTTACCTAAGCCAAATAAGTCTATTACATGTGGTTTTCTAATTATTTTGCTTCCTCTAGTTCAGAATTCTGTTTATATAATGTTATGATAGATCTTTCAGGATTTTTATACTATCACTTATCTAATCTAAATGATCTTAGGGCTTATGAATGACGTGTTCATATTTTTGTTTGAGTAATGATTTTACTTGTTCATTATTTTCACAAAAGCAATAAGAAACATATAACAAAAACGAGAAAGAAAACATTTTATAAATCTGCTTGCATAGAAACAACTACCATTGATATTAGGGGAATGTTACTCCAAACATTTTAATTCATATGTATTCATCTAAATATAAATCTAAATACAGATATACACATAAATATAGATTCTAAATATGAACATAAACAGAGAGAGGCTACACTTGGAGAAAAATGGATACATGTGTGTGTCTGGATTAATATAAATAATATTGTATATTGCATTTGCACAATTTCTGAGATTGAGAGCTTTTAATTTTATTCAAGTTTGTAGAATAAATAGAAATTATGATGGAACTGAGTCACTCAATTTCAGATATATGTTTTATCACCTCAAAAACTATAAATTCCTAAAAGATATTAAAGATCATAGAAATAAATAACTATAGAGAGTAAATACACTAGAGTCATTCTGTTATTCGGCAGCAAAATATTTCAATTTTAGTCAACATCTGTCAACCCAAAACATGAAAAATTAGCAAATCAGCACTTCCTTCCACATCTAATCCCTGTTTCAACATCTATTTTGAAGGTTGATTATTTTTTTTATTATGCTCAAAACTCTATTCTGTTTGTTTCAGTAACTGCTACAAAGGCTCTCACTAGCTTTTTATAGTTATTTTTATTATAGCGAATCTATTTTTTTTTTTAGCTGAGCGATCCTGCCACCTGTTGGCAGCTCAGCGGAAGCTCAGCTCGGGCCCATGTGGGAATTGAACCGGTGACCTTGTTGCTCAGAGCTCAGCTCACACTCTTGAATGAGCTCTTAACCAACTGAGCTACTCGGCTGGCCCTGCGAGTCTATTTTTGACTTTACTTTTTATTTTTTGTTTTCCATCTCTCTGTTGGTTCTTGACTGGTAAAAGGCTGTTGTTCTGACCAGTTTTTCTTTCTTCAATTCTTCAAGGATTTATTTGTATTTTGTTTCCTGGACTAGGTGGCTCCTAAAAGCTCACATGTTTGCGAGTGGGTGGTGTCCATCTGCTAACACGGTACGTTGGGTTTCAAATGTGTGTTGTCCTCGTTTCCTTTTTCTCAGTGGACTGCAGACAAGTCCCGGCTCTCCTCTGGTATTTAATGCTGAACTCGCATTAAATGAACTAGGACATCTTTATTCTGCTTTTGAATGGTGACATTTCATTCAGTTTTGTATGAGTGTGTGATGGGGACAACGGGAGTCCCAGGAGCTCTTGCAGGTTTCGGTCTGTTGGTTCTTTCATGAATTAGGCTATTGGTGTGTCACCCTCCCGGCTGCAGGGCCGTGTGGTTAGGGCTCATATGATCGAGGTTGGTCATTGCTATTGTCTTCTGGCATTGGAATTCGTTGTGGAAAATTTTCATGTTCATCACTTCAGATTAATTTATCATCTTGTCTCCGAAATGTTTACTTAATTTATATACTCTCATTAGTAATCTGTGGTATACAGCACTGCTTCTATTTTTCTTCCATAACTGTTTGCTTCCAAGCTTGGTTTTACGGGTCTTTCCTTCTTTGCATGCGTGTGTGTGTGTTTGCGCATACATACACACACCTTGCTTACATAGACAAGTCATTTTTCCTTATCTGATTCATACTTAATATAAATGCCCCTAATATTTAGACTTTGTAATTCAGTTAGCAAAACTTTCACATCACTGTCCATCTTATCTCAGAATGATTTTCTCTGTTGGGAAAACTCAATGCCCCTGTTTCATCTAGGACAAGTGTGGCCTATGGTCTCTGTTCCAGCCAATCAACTCTGCTCTTGTAGAATAAAAGCAGCCACAGACGATACATAAACAAACGAGCATATCTGTGTTCTAATAAAACTTTATTCATAAAATCAGGGGGCAGCCCCATAGGCCTGCCAAAGCTTGGTTGACCTTTCCTTGTTTCTAGGAGATGGTTGCATGTCTTCCATTAGGGTTTATTCCAACCTGTGTGGCTGCTCCCTGTTTAGTGAAGGAATGGCTGCAGGAATCAGACAAATGCCCTAATTTGCGACAGATCCAGAAAAACAGTGATTCCCTGCCTCCACCAAAGCCTCTTGGGAGCAGGTGGGCCTTCCATCGTAACCAGAAACATTTCTTGCTGTTACCTGGGATTAAATGCTCATCCTTTATTTGACTGTCTGCAAGTGGCGGGATATTAATAAGAACTCAGAGTTTCATGGGCTCATTTATCTCCAGTGCCACTTCCGGGAAAGGGGATATAATTAAGGGCTTGACTGAAATATGTGTATTCCTCTTGGCCATATCTTTTTGAAGTTTATGACAGGAGGCATCTCCTTTTTCTTAATGAGTCCTTGCTGGCAAACTCTTCCCTAATTTGTTTTATTATTTTTGTGGTATTCGGGCAGAGAAAGTCAGGGAATTGGTTTGGCGACGTAATTTTTACCCGGGAGTATTCACGTTTCTTTGATCATGTTTTTTCTCTAACGTCTCCCAGCCATTTGGGAGAGCTCCCAGCTCTCTTGGGGATTGCCAAATACAGGTGGTCCAGGATGTACCCAGCTGCAGCTTCTGCAGATGGCCCTTTCCATGCCATCCTGTAGCTCGCACTAAGGCTGCCAAGATGTACTCCACTGAGCAGAGCTCTCGACACCTTTCCATTGTCACTGCCCATCTGGTGGCCAGGTGGCAGGTAGGCAGCCCCGGCTGGCGCTGAACTCTGTTGCCCACACTTCTCCCGAGGATAAGACTATCGAAAGATAGAAATAGCCTACTAATATTCTACTGGAAGTACCAGAACAATCCCAGCTGTCATCTGAGGAAGGGCCCAGCTCACCCACCACTAGGAGGGCTCTGAGAATCTCGGTGGCTCAGAGTACAGCACGAAACTCTGAATTTTCAGAGACAGAAGAAATGTTTCCCCCTAAAACCAAACTAACATCTATGCATCCAGCCCCAACAGCCTAGCACTGCGTGTTCTCGCAACCTTCAGGGAAAACCCTCACCACACAGCTGTGACCTTGCCTCGGGTAGCCTGTAGGAAGCTGCCTAGGCTACACATCCCGTAATACCATAAGAAGGATGGCAGCAGAAGAGCAGCTGGCCCAACCAGTCCTACCTCACTTCTTTGTCTCAGTCTCTATGGCTTTAGCTCCTTGGTCTGAAACTGCAGTCACACCCATTCAAAAAACACAACTCCCAAAACGCACATCTTCCTGAACTCGCAAAGGGAAAATGAAGCACATGATTGAAAATCATACTTATAAACCCTTTTTTCATCAGAAACAATCTGCAGAAACTCAGGTCTGCTGAAAGATGCACCCAATTAACTTGACTCTATGGAACAATTTCATTCCAACCACAAGCATTCCAATTATCTCTAAAAAAAAAAAAAAATCACAGATCTATTCCATTGTGAAAGTCAGAATGTTTATGGAGGGGTGAGGTGTTTAATAGGTTCATGGGCTAAGTCAGTGTTCAGTGTTCGCCAGCATCTGCCTAGACATAGTTCTTTCTCAACATCCCCATTCAAGTTCATGGTTGTAAATCAAAAATGTCATCGGTGTGTTCATCCACTTCTGTTTCACCAAGAAGTAGACCTTGTAGGTTAGTCAGTGTTGGAGAAAAAGGGCTTCCTTCTTACCTAGACTGTGTTTATACAACTAAAGTTACAAAGGTTAAAACTGTCTTCCGCTAAAGGGTTGGTTTCATTCTACATTTTTCTCTTTTAATTTTTAAGATAAATATACAACATATTTTATTTTTTCCTCTCTAGCTATGGCAAGAAATTATTTTAATGTACTTTCATCTCTTTCATTAGATATTTCTGGAGTAGAAAGAGTTTGTTATTTGCAATATTTGGACCGAAATCTGTGTCTTATTACATTGAATAGATGCATCTTTGAGTAACTGTCTTTCTTTCTTTATTTTTTATAGATTTGGTGAGTTTATTCAGAAAATTTTACTATCCTTTTTTTTAAAAATTAAAGTTTATTGGGGTGACAATGGTTAGTAAAGTTGCACAGATTTCAGGTGTACAATTCTGTAATACATCATCTATATTTCACACTGTGTGTTCACCACCCAGAGTCAGTTCTCTCTCCATTGCCATATATTCGATACCCTTTACCCAATAACTGTCTTTCAATTAGTTGCACAGAGTTCTAATCACCATTCATTAATGTGGAAAGAAGGAAAACCCAGTGATAGCCATGACTCTCTTAGTAAGCAAAGAAATTAAGCTCCATGTATGTACTAAAACCAGATATATCAAAATTATTTTTTATCTTTCAAGCATGGGAACAGAGTAGCAAAGTTCTACATGAAAGGCTTTCCCTCACTCTCCCCCAATCCCATCAGAAAATGGAGCTGCAATCGCTAATGCTGCTATTAAGAAGCTGCAGCATCGGCATCGAGAGGCGGGCAGAGGGGACTTCAAAAGCCAGAGCAGCCGTGGTCCGAGAAGCATTTGCTGTGAAACCTGTACGCGAAGTCTCATTTTCTTTCCTTTGAAGAGTTCTAATTGGGGAAGAAAAAAATCAAGCATTTCTGACGAGACCTCTGCCAAAGAAAATTATGGGAGGCAAAGATGAAAAAGAACGTGTCCTGATTGGCCTGTGCCTTAAAAGTCCTCAAACAGGAAGAGTACCATTGTAATCACCGATGCTGAAAGGTTCATTGGGGATGATTCGCAGGGATGACCGCGCGAACTGGAGGCTGATTTGGAGTAAATGTTTGTTCTTCCCCACAGATAATGGACCAGGTACTTAGGGGAGGTTACAATATAAATTAAAAAAAAAAAAGTTCAAAAGCACTGAAAAATATATTTGTTGTCACACCATCTAAACAGTGATTATTATTATTTTTTGATACTATGGACTTAATACAGGAAACCTAGGGTTTGTGAAATCTTTCAGGTTCAACACTTAGGAATGAATGGGGGTGTGTGCCCTCATTTTTCCTGAAACCATTTTATCACCTCAAATTTCACTTGCTAGGTTAGTTTAGAAAAGAATGAGTCTAATGCACAAAACAAGCCCAAAACAAATAATAATAAATAACAAACAGGTAACAGTAAAAACAAGATCAACAATTATTACACACCCTTATGAAGATAACCACAACTATATTGAACCTGGTCCTACACAAAACTGAAAAAGTACAATATATTTGGAAGATCACTATACATGTCATTTACATGGCCACTCTGCGGGGAGCCAGCCCCTGCAGGTCCAGGGGTTCCCTCAGGTGGGGATGGCGTCGGCGAGGAAAAAGAAGAATGGAGACACCGGAAAGAGTTTCACAGGAGTGTCACAATTTATTATTATAAGATGTCCTTTTTATAAGGACTCTTAACCAATATTCCAATCGCAAATTACGTTTTACATAGTTTTGATGTTTTGTTTTTCTTAGGACTTTTACAGTCTTTACTTTTTTGTAACTGCTCTTTCCGGGATACACTGTGACCTATTCTATGTCATTTATAAAGAAATTCTGGGATGAGAGCCATTTTTGTAAATATGATCCATATCTTCTGTTGTATCCAATAATATATTTAAAGGGAAGCCCACAGAGATATAAATTGATTTGATTTGATTGGATGTCTGTCCAAAAAA
This sequence comes from Aselliscus stoliczkanus, assembly GCA_033961575.1. NCBI lineage: Eukaryota > Metazoa > Chordata > Mammalia > Chiroptera > Hipposideridae > Aselliscus > Aselliscus stoliczkanus. The sequence continues at coordinate 30,542,503 of CM066741.1, forward strand.
GGGAAAAAAATCAGCTAAGTGAAAAATGACTTTTAAAAGTACCATTAAATTGGGGTGCTTTTTCCTAAATAGGGCAAAAATCAAAAAAATCAAATAAAATATAGCTTTTATTACTTTGTTTCATATTTTTTACTAGTTTAACAAGGAGCATTTGAGGAATGCCTCAGACTTGACTAAAAGAACCTAAAGCTGCTACAAGAAAAGACAATTAAATCGAAATGTTTAGGTCAAATGTATATGCTCAAACTAAATCTATTTTGAACGAAGCCTGATTCTATTAGATCATGGTCCTTTGCTTGATAAATGTGTATTAATCACACGACTGTCAGGTATCATCCTCTGAAGAGTTGATTATATAAGGGAGATAACAGGGCTTTCAGAAACCCTCCTTTTTTGGGGGGTCTGAGTCACCCCCAATCCCAGTGACCTACAGGCCTCTCCCCAATTGCATCTTTAGCTTACAGATGACTGGTGCTCTTAGAAGAGTGAGCATGGTTTTAATTTTGCTTATTTGGCAATATTGTAGGATTTTCCTCTCCAGGATTTGGCCAAACTTAGGTCACAAGGTTTAAAATTAGAACCCTGTGTATCATACCTTATTCAAAGACCTTTTACAATTGGGGGCCAGCCTTAAACCTCAAAACACAGAACTTTTAGAACAACGAGGAAACTTCTTTTAATCTAGCTTCGTCCCCCCTCCATTCCATGGCAAGACTCTGAGTAAGAGTCCTACTAAGTTCCATGTTGTCATAGCCAATGGGCCTTGCTGGCCCATTTTGCTTGCCCTCTCAGAAGCACTCATGATTATGAAAACGTGCACTGCTCTTCCCCCTGGACTCTGCGTCCATCCTCTCCAGTTCCCTTGCTAACTCTGACCCACCTTCTCCACCAGCTTTGCCGGCATGTTTAACAATCCGCATCACTAACGGGATGGGACCCCCCAACCCCACCCCAGGGCTCTGTCCCAGCACTCTCTCATATCCCTCCATGCCTCAGTCCAGATAGGGTCACATGATAAAATGATTTCAGTCACCATCTATATAAGGATGACTCCTAAATCTAAACCTGTGACCTCTTCCTAAACTTGAGTCCCAATTATCTAAGTGCCATCGGGACTTCCTGAGTTAGATGTCTACGGGTTCTTTAAATTCCACGTGGTTGAAAAGACAAAACCTAGAGCCAAACTGCCTGGGTTCCATACCTGGCACCACAGCTCGTAGCCGTGGGACCACTATGTGTTCCTTCGCCTCACTATGCATCAATTTCTTTGGCTCCCAAAGGAGGAATAGCACCCCTGGCACACGCGCGCGTGCGCGCGCGCGCGCGCGCACACACACACACACACACACAGTTTTTGTAAGGATTAAATGAGGCGCTATATGAAAACTCCTTCCAGAACGCAACCTGATCAGGTCGCTGCTAAAATCTCTCTACCCTTTTCTTAACTCTGGGTAAAACCATAAAGCCTTAGGCAGCGGGCAAGCCTGTCCCCTTATCTTCCATCGCTGTCCTCCCTGCTGACCAGCAAAGTCAGAGGCGTCAGTTCTTCAACTGCACATGTCCTTTCCCACCTGCTTCTGTGCCCGACTCATTGGTCTTTTCTCCCATTTTCCTGTTGACCATCACTTGTCATCTTAGAAAGAAACAGAGCTGCCTCTCTGCCTTGGCACGTTGGTCCTTCTCCCCATGACATCTTTCTCATAATCTTTACTCTTAACACTGAAGTTGTTTCTCTCCCACCAGTCGTCTGTCCTTTGCTTGTTTCCTCAGAAGTCTGAGGATTAGCTTCCATTGGACCCATCACGGGCCACCACGTTGCCAGGCCAAGGTCAAATCCTAAGAGCCGGGTCAGATCATGAGCAGACCAGCACCCATCCCTCCATATCAGAACCACTGGACTCAGGAGAGAGTGTTCCAAACAAAATACGAAGTGCTTTTACCAGACACCGGGCATCAAATATATTATTTTTCTGAACATCCAAATGTCCATTACACGCAATTCTAAAATAAATGGCTTTTTGGACTTTTTAACTTTCTCAGTAACTCATTCTGCCCACTCTTTTTAGTACAGTTAAAACATAACATTCTAATAGCCTATGAATACATTTTCTTTCGAAAGGCAGTAATAAATTCTAAATCCAAATGGCGTTAGTACATTGAAGAACGTGCCATCAAGGTGTAGAGAAAAAGCAATGTTCTATCTCTTGAATTATTTAAAAGGTGGGCTTAACCAAGTGTCATGCTGCCATGTTTTAAATCTCATCTTCATGAATTTGAACTACCTTTTGCAAGCTCGTCAGGAAAGTTTTACTAAGCTCTCCTGGTCCAGAGCTGTATTCCGGGTCAATTTTATTTAAAGTCTACTGACAGCCTGCAGTGGGAAAACATTAAGTATCATTTAAATCTGCTATTGAATACCTCATCGGGGACATACTGGAAGAATGCTCTAACTCTGACTCCACATGACCCATTACAAGCTTCCCTTTGGCACTATTTTCACACGGGTGCCTTGTTGGAACACAAAAAATCCTTAGGTTTTACCATGATGAAGAGTAATTCTTTCTGGTTCCCATCAATTAGCTTTCAAATCTAAAATAACAGACTATTGAGTTGGTAGGGTCATAGTTTAAAGGTGAGTCTCCCTGGCTCTGGCATAAAAGTAGAAAACACAACTTGAGGAAACTTCTAGAAACTTCTAGAACAAGGAAACTTCTAGAACAAATGTCCCTGTGAGAGGATTGTAACACTGGTATTTGGCATGAGGTCAGTTGAAGCAAAGATTAAAGGACCTAAGTGGTCACTTCTCTAGGTTTTAAGCAAAGTGAATGGCTAACAAAACTCCTCCACATGGGTTTTTTAATATTCGCTAAGAGATCTTGAATCGGTCTCCACTTTGGAACAAAAGTCCTAATATATACTCAATTCTTCACAACACAAGTGGCAAGTAGAGTGTCCCAATTAGTTCCCTGGGCCCTGCTGACGTGGGGCTATGTTCAAGGAGATAGATGCCTGGTTCTAAATTCCAGCTGAACTAACTCTAGGCTCTCTAACTCTCAGCTTCTGAGGAGCAGAATGGGGTGAATTTCATGCTTATCCCAAGGGGTGATGGCAAAGGCTAAATGAGAAGATGCAACTCAAGCATTCACTATACAGCCTCATGTTGCTCAACTTCTCAATAAATGAAAGATATAGTAAAGAAAAAAGAGATGCAAGAGTGGGCAGAGATTACAAAGCTGTTACCCATAAAATGTGTGCAAGTGACCATTCTGCTTAGATGCAGGGCTTCCTGTTTGCTCATTGGGGAGAAAGAAAACCTCAGCCCATGGTGTTTGCTGACTCAAATACAGGGAAGGTAATCTCTTTTTGATGTCTTTGTCCCATTTTTGTTTTCTGAGCTACCTTTTTTTTCCCCCCTGAGCTACTTTTGGATAATTAGGTGCTATTTTATCTGAAGGCCTGCAAATTTCCATTTCAATTGCAACAAAATACCACCCTTTACCATTTTAGCCACTATCTTTGCTCTGCAGGAAAACCAGAGCTGCACTCTTCCTGGGACAAACATGGTCAGTGATTAGTTTACAAATTATGTCATAAAACAAGATTTCCTGTTCTGACACATGTGTGTATAAAAGTATTGATTAACATAGGTCAATCTATGGAACCCACATAAACAAGACTGCAACGCAGCAGGCAAAAGGACAGGGAACGATGCAGATGAAAAATAACAAAAAATAGCTCCGTGATGGACAGCTAAAAAAGATAAGCATATCTGTTTTATGCCACATTGGTTTTTTTGTTTTGTTTTGTTTAGTTTTTTTGATATAATCCTGAATCAACAGACCTTATGGAAGTCTTCTCCAGGCTGGAGGTATTTACTTATTCAATGTGCTTCAGGCTTTTTTTCTTTTTTTAAATCAGTGAATGTCCAGAAGAATTTGCAGGGGGTACTGAAATAATGGCAAAAGATGCATTTCACAATTTATGGTCCTTTTTCACTGAATCAGCACCTACATTAGTGGTATTAACCTGTTTTCCAAATACTCCATCTTTTGGGAGAACAGTTTATGCATGGGAACCCAGCACTGCTATTATAATACCAAGAAACTGGAGGGTTATCATGGACAATAGAGGTTTACACACATTATGTCTCTGATAAAGAAGCATAGGGCCATTCTTATTATCAGTAAAGAAAAATATTAATTGTGATGGCTATATATAAATGACAAAGCATTGATCATAATTTTAGAACTGAATATGTGGTTTTATCTTGGGATAATGCTAATGTGAAAGCAATGCCTAGTATATATAATGCTGGAGCCTGAGGACAGATGCACATGGAAAAGCAATTCATACCAAACTGTTAAGCAAGTGTGAAAATTCCGCCAGCCTCAAGCAATAGCTTTTCACCGGCATGTGGGAGAAGCTGCACCCCAACATAAAACTGCTACCCTGAAATTATTCTGGAAACCTAATTTGGTTTCTTAGTAGGGTATCCTTCACAAAATGGGTCTTTTCCCTAAATCGCGGAGACTCAGAAACCAGCATTTGAAATCTGCTCCATGCCTTTGGCTCAAACCCAAGCGCTCTCTCTGTCGTCAATAGGCAGAATTCATTCAAATGGATTTTTCCGCCTCCAAGTAAAGTAAAGGTGAGAAAATACAGAGAGGCTGGGGATGGAAATAAAAGAAACCCTACCCCAGAGAATGGTTTCATAATTATAATAGCTCATTTTAATCACTGTGATTGTTTAATATATTACGAACACAGAGCTAGAAGGATAATAATTGTCTTATCAGTCACCATCTCTTTGTTAGCACCAGCGCTCATTTGGGGTTTTGCATCTTCTAGCTCCACTCCCTACCCCTTCCCTCACATATCAAGTGGCCTTAATTATGTGGGCAGTCAGATGCGCTCTGGAGAAAGCAGGGGGTGACTAAACATCAGGTAAGAAGAGATACTTGCTTCTTCCTTCTTTGTTTCTGCTCAGGCCCCTGTAGCTGAAACCGCTCAGGCAGCTTTTTGCATCTTTGAGACCCTTTAAATGTGAAACGAGTAATTTAGCTGAAAAATTTCGGTTAGTTTTTTTTTTTCTTGCATGCTTCATATGCTGGGTTAAAACCATTAGCATATAACAAAAATCTGAGCAGATGCAAGCAACAGATTCCTTAAGGAAATCCATATTTTTACATATTTTGTAATAAGGAAACTGTCACTCCCAGATGGTATCAAGCTAATACTGGTGGTTTGCTTGCTGATAACATACTAAAAAATAAAATTAATTGTATTCTATTTGATGACAATGAAGTCATTATCATATATACTGCACTCTTAAAGGAAACGGATCCAAAAGATGAGCTTCCTAAATGATTAGGTTTATTTAGGTGTTTTTCTGTTGTTGTTTTTTTTGGCCTGGTCAGAAAAACAAAACAAATCCAACTTGGATCTTAGAGTTGGAATTCCCTTGCACCTGGCACAGAAATGTACTATGGTTTATAATGTGGTGAAATTGGAAAAAAAATTTAAAAATGCTGCGTTGAATTTCTAACAATATTAGAGAGAAGCCCGGTTGTATAAAATACAACAAAACAGAAACTTCCAATTCTACCTTCCAAAAGAGATATGTGAACTATTGAAATTATTCTTTGTTAATTCATGGTGAAGACACTTTCCACATTTCAGGTCAATTATTGCAAGTCATACCCTGAAATATGTGTAATAAGCCTTGACATTAAAATCTAATAATGGTACCTATTTGGGTATATTTGCAGCTATTTTTCATAATAAAACAGTGCTTTTTCTCGATGTATCTTTTTACCTGCAATCAACTGAGAATAGTTCCTTTCACATATAACTTCATATTTAGGACTCACAATAATTATATAATAAAATATACCTATATCTAGCATTCCCCTATATTCACCACTGCTCTTTCTAGATACTACCTGGAAAATCATTGTTACAGGTAGATTTCTGACTTGTATTATAGGTTACATCCTTTTATCTAAACGCAAACAAAACAAAAGGAGAAAGAAAACCCATATATGACTCTATGTGCTAGTTCCCTACTCTTTCTCCCTCCATTCTTTCTCTCTCTCTCTCTCTCTCTAGCTCTCTCGCTCTCTCGCTCTTGCTCTGACTCTTTCTTTCCCATAACCCATCTATCTATGAATTTTATTGTGCCCCCAATCAACGTATCATTCTGAGGTACTTTTGTTGGTGGTGAGCTGAGATTATAATGCCATTTGCTATGAGATATTGCTTATGGTATTATTGTCTGAGTTACGACTTATTCCTTGTATAGTGACATAAAGACAGTGTTCCCCTATTAGACAGGACTCAGTTGTAGACAACGTGGAAAAATAACCATAGTACATATGGCTCATTCTGTGAAAGGTTTGAATGCCTGCTAGTCAACTGAACAGATCGTCAGAGATCATGAGCCAAATAAAAAAGAATTATTTAAGAAATCTGTGAGCAATACAAAGTATATGAATAATAGAATAGATTCATATACATTAAATCTATATATCATAAATGTTTTAACAGAAAGGCAATTTCTAACCCTGAATCAATACTATTGTTAATCGTCAGAGGTTACTTAGTTAACAACCAGCTATTTAGCTTGTCATGAGCTAAACTTCAGAAGACGATAATGACTGTGTAAATACCTATATGTCTATATGACATACCTGCAGGTTAGGATTTATTGGAAAGTTATTTGTGGTGACACAAATAGAGCTGACTATGTTCTTTGAAATCACATACGTGTTGGATGTCACTTTAAGATTCCTTGAGTGACTAACGCTTGGCCGTACATTAGATGATATATATATATATATATATATTAAGTTTGCTAGTCTATAAAGATTAACCTTGGATGCCCAATGGAGAGCCATGGTGTCAGCCAAAAGTCACAGACATGTAAAGATCAGAGACACCTCAGAGAGCATTCAAACTTTTCCGTTTGCATAGAACTGCATCTTGATCATATCATTGGGACAAGGGAGGTCTAAAGGCTTAATCAAAATTGTTGAAATTTATATACCTGTGATTTTCGATAGGGGATAGTAAAGGTCTGATAAGATATGATTCGCAAAGCAACAAATGAACACTCAGATCAAAATGGATTTCAAGATCTGCCTGACTCCTGGCAAGGTGGCTATTTTAGGGGGAGTGATGATTTCAAGATAATTTCTCTCCCTTCCTTTTTTTTTTGTCTTGTTTGTCAAAATCACCAACAGATACAAGAGGCAACAGATTAAACAGAAATACAGTAATCAGTCATATAATTTTATATATAAAATTTTATATGTATAATGTAAAGGCTGCTCTAATATAAAATGAGATCTGGGAATTTTTCTGATATTACAATCATTCAAATCACACTCTCGAGTCTTTATTGTCTTTGTCCTCCATCCTAGGTCTCCAGGTATTAGATACAAACCAACTGGAATTTAAAAGCAGAGGCAGTGGTCTACTGAGTGGTGTGTTGGTTAGAAGCTGGCTTGAGACGTCAGCTCAGGGCAGCAGGGCCCTGGTTTGGATCCCACATGAGCCAGTGATACTGCCCTCTATAGCTAAGGTGGTGAACAACAGCTCCACCTGGAGCTGGGCTGCTGTGAGTCCCCAGGACGGCATAGCTACAGCCCCTGCTGCAGTGGGCTGCCATAGGCTACAGTGAGTGGCCCGCAGCCAGCATGAGTGGCTGGCAGCTGGTGTGAGCTGCCAAGAGCCACGGTGAGTGGCCGTCCAGAGGCTGGCGAGCAATCTGCCTCATCCGGGAAGAGCGCAATGATGATACCAACATGGGCCAGTGAAGCAATGTCCTCCTCAATGAGACTGAAGAACAAAAATTAAAAAAATTAAAACAGAGGCAATGTGGGGTAACAGACTCTTAGTCCTGGGCTTGAGTTTCAGTTCAGCCCTAATGGGTGCCCATGAGCCTCAGTTTTCTGAGCTGTGAAATGAGAATAAAAATACCTGTTTAACTTTCCTTGGTTGGGCTATTAGAAGTCTCCAAAAAGTTAAGCATCCATGAAAGTGATTAGGACACTGATAACTTTCTCCGGCTCTGTTAGAATTTCTGAAAACTACAAGGAGACGGGTGTGGTGGGAGGGCTCTGGGGTTCATGCGAAGCACATGAAATTCCAGCCAGGATGCAGGAGGCGGTTCCTTCTCTTCGGCCATGGAAAGCAGCTGCTCACGTTCCCCCGTTTGGAGTGTACAGGCTTGTGAGGCAAGACCTTAACAGACTGTTTGGCACTGGGTAGAATTCCCCCAGAGACCTGGCAGGGGGATTAGTTTAAGTAAAAGTATGTCAAATACACATCAAGACACATACTAATTGAAGTTTCAGACAAATTCGGCTTTGCCCACGCAATGCTAGGAAGACAACGAGTGTGCCTTCCGAGTTTGGCACCAGGTCCGCCACGCCTGTCTGACCCACGAATATCATACTTCCTATCAGAGCCTGTACCTGCACACAGACGTGGAAAGCCCCCTCAGGCTTCAGAGCACTTGCCTCAAGTGGGAATGTATGGCATTAGAAGGACAACACAACATCCTGAGGTCATTCCGTATCATAGTTACATTGAATTTGGGGGCATTCCATTCCTGTGCCCCATTTTTATCAATGGTACTCTTGGTTAGGAATGCTACTTCATACTTAGCCATTTCAATTCACCTTTAAATCCCTTAAGACCTGCTCCAGAGCACTTAGTGGGCCCTGATGACACATGAAACAAACCAGAAAGTCACTAAATTCATTTGTTTTCATAGTAAATATCTTGCACCCTTTATGTAGCAGGCGCTGGATGAATCCAGGAAGGACTCATTAGACACTGAACTATTTTATTAATTGTGTGAACACCAAGTTTCAAATGCACCCTCCCCCACTCCGGTCTTTCAAAAAGTAATTTCCAAGAGCAGAATATGCATTCCAAAAAGAGTAATGCTACAATTCCGGACTTGCTATGACAAAGCACAAGAGTGTGGAATGGCACCCTGGCTTGTCCCGGAAACACCCGCTCTGTCACCCAGAAGGGACGTATACCTCCTTTAAGGCACAATTCACAGACATTCCTGGGAAGGTTGGGGAGGGAAAGGCTGGGCTGAAAGTAAGAAAATGCAGCCCCCCCGAATACCTCCGCCACCTCATAATGGTGGTGTCTGGGTGCTTATTCTTATAGATGGGATATTAGGACCCCAGATCAGTGGGTGATGTGCTTGGTCATGTTTTGTAAGAGGAAGTATGAATGGTCACAATCAAGTCAGTTGAGTTCTGTAAAGTTGAGTGCTGTAAAGGTTTAAAAATATATACTTCCCCCTAAGGAAGATGAATTTAGAAATGATATTATCTTGTTCAGAATTATGCAATTTTCTAAGTAAGAGAGTCATGAATGTTCAGTTCAACAAGCTTGAGTTGGCATTAAAATGAGTCAATGAGAATTTGCCAGGGCCCCATACGTGAACCCCAAGTGTCCATAGGACATTTCATGTCCTATGGAAACATCAGAGTCAGATTCCTTGTAAATATCAATGCGCAGCTGGAGGTAAAACGGTATCACATCTTAAGCAGGTTCTAGCTATAAGCAGGAAGTTAAAAAGATTAAGTAACTGTTTCCCTTCATAAATTTTCCCTCCAATGGGTACGTTTGCGTGCATAACCCAGAGATGAGTTACAACATCAAATTTCAACAGGAAAAGGACTTGGGATGAGAGCTCACACATTCAAAACAATACAAGCTCTCTATATGCTACCCTGTAGGTTTCAAGGTCATGTGGCATGCATTCTCACGCTTCAAGCTTCCCAATAACCTTTCAAGGCAGACATTACTGTTTTCAGATAAGAAGCACAGAGAAGTAAATTGCATTATGTTTGCTTCTGACTTTCACCCCACTGCTTTCTCAGTGCACCATCGCCATAAGCCACGCCCACAGGGACAGGGTGTGGATGAAAAAGACCTTTCTGCTTAACCCCCCTGAAATGTTGGCTCGCTCCTCTCATTGTGGCAACTCAGGAATGAGTTGTATTTCCAATGTAGGGTGTGGGTTTTCCCTCTGGAAGAGCCAATCAGCCTGGTAAGTTGTAAGGCTTTTCAAAAAATTATTATTAACATGTTTCATATTTACTTGAACGACATCGCCCCCAATAGTTTCAGGAAGGGAGGGGGCGTGTTTCTGGCCGACTTGTTCCATGTTGAATCCACCATCCAAGAGACGGTTCCCAGCACTTAGTGACGGACTGTCGATAAATTGTTCCTGAACTTCAGGATAAGAGACTGAATCTTGCACGTGCTCATAACTCAATGTGGACATGATGGTTTGGGGAGCCATGGCGTTTGCTCCTTCAAATCTGAGACTTTGCTTCTCTGCTTATTTACAACATTGGCACTGCCTCAAGATAGTTTATCAATAAATAATTTGCATTTATCTTGTTCTCTCTAGCTGACCTACTGCGTAAATCTTCTCCCTGTTGGATGCTTTACTTTTGAGTGGTGATAATTCACTCTCACCAGGCTCCTGAATCTTCTAATATGTACAGCTACTCAAATACATGTGAAAGACATAAGGGAAGTTAATAGATGGAACTCTCTCTGATGAGCATCCCAGGTCACTTTCAAAGTAGCACATTTCTTTTATTGGCCACGTCTTGGTTTTTCTCATCCCAAAATGTGAAGTACAAGTAAAGACTTACTGGCAGGAATATTGTACTGAGTGGCATGGTTGTATTCTAGAGAAGTTGATGCTGCTTTATTTAAAGCAGTGCTTTATTTGAAGTACCGTTTTGTTACTATGAGCAATCTACGTGTCCCTCAATAGATAACTGGATAAAGAAGAAGTGGTACATATATATACAATGGAACATCATTCAGCCATAAAATGGAATGAAATTTCTTGCCATTTGCAATACTGAGGATGGACCAAAAGGGTACTGTGCTGAGTGAAATAAGTCAGACAGAGAAAGACAAGTACCATATGAATTGACTTATATGTGGAATGTAAAAAACAAAATAAGTGAACAAAAAAACCAGAAACAAACTCATAGATACAGAGAACATTTTGATGGTTGCCAGATGGGAAGGGGGTTGGGGGTAAGGGATTAAGAAGTGCAACTTCGTAGTTATAAAGCAATCACAAGGATGTAAACTATAGCATCGAGAATATAGTCAATGTTGTAATAACTATGTATGGTGTCAGATTTATCAGGCTGATTACTTTGTAATTTATATAAATGCATAACCACTATATTGTATACCTGAAACTAATATGATATTGTATCTCAACTGTAATTGAAAAACTAAAAATTCTTCTTAAAAATTAAAAACAGATCTACCATAGGATCCAGCAAGTTTACTTCTGGGTGTAGACCCGAAGCAAATGAAAACGGGATATTGAAGAGAAATATGTACTCCCATGTTTATTGCAGCATTATTCACAAGGACCAATATGGAAAGTTCCCATCAACAGATGAGATGATAGAATATTATCCAGTCATGAGAAAGAAGAAAATCCTGCCGTTTGTGACAAACAACATGGATGAATCTTAAGGAAACCAAATAAGTCAGAGAAAGACATATGTGTATAGTGTATGACATCACTTATATGTGGAATCTAAAAAAGCCCAACTCATGAAAACAGAGTAAAATGGTGGCTGTCAGAGGCTGGGGGTTAAAGGAATGAGTTGTTGTTTATGAGAACTGTCAATGGTAGTAAATAACTCCCAGACACCTACTACACAGTAGAGTGAATATAGACAACAGTATTGTATTATAATCATCAATCTTGCTAAGAGATTATATCTTAATTATCTCAACCACAGAAAAGAAATGATAATTATGTGATGTGATAAGAGGTCCTAATTATTGCTACACTGGTAATCATATCACAACACATAAACGTATCAAATCAACATATGTATACCTTAAACTTACAGTTATATGTGAAATATTTTTCAATAATTTTTTTTCTTTTACTAATGCTTGGTGTTTCGGTTTTGTCCTTAATTTGTTTTTTGTCATTTTTTTGAAGGCAGTGGGTAAGGTTGATGACTTGCTGCCCTATTTTGTTTTAAAATTGATGATTCTGATTTTATAATTTTATAATTAATGAGGTTAGAGTTTCAAGATCTGAGACCTATTATGTAAAATGTTCACATTTGACTGATTGATTATCTTACCCATTTAAAAACAGGCCACATTTTCGGTTTTCAAAAATAATGTTAAAGACAATTTGTTCTCACCTTAATCTTCATTTTTCTTGCAACTTAAAACCCTTTCTTCTTATTAGGATTAAATAAAAATTACAGTCGTTCTCTATTTCCTACTTAAGGGTCCTCTGGCAATGCGTTGAGATTTTCTGGAGGCCGATTTTCCTAAATACATTGTCTGGGACCCTCTGAAAAGACATTGATTCCCTGTGCTATCTCTTGAAAATTCTCCTGAGTCATCTAGAGAGATTAAGAGGTTTTGCAGGGAAATCTCATAATCTGGCAAGTTTGGGATAAGCCATGCCTTGGGAACAGAGATAGAAATCCACAGGACCTGGACACTCACTCAGGGGGGAGGGCATGCATTTCACTGGGCCAGAGTGATGTGATTAAATACAATTTTCAAGTTAGCTCAAGTCCTGGGCCCACGTTGGGAAAACATCTGTTGAGTGGGATGTTTTAATCCCTAATTGGGGAAGTTTACTGTGCTTCGTGGCACTCTTGATTCAAAATCATTTTTCTGACACTTGTCAGAGATGGCGTGTGGTATGAAACTGCTTCCACCTGCTAAAAGAGGTTGTATTTTAAGCAGGGTTAACTGAGGTGCACCATTTGGAAATAGTTTGCAAAATGCCTCAATTCTCTCGGGGAGGCGGTCTCTGTGCCTGTGGTTCCAGAGTGCCTCAAGGTTTAAACTTGATCTCTACCTCAATCAGCCAGGAACCAGGAAAGACTGGAGAACAGTTTTACTAATCGGAACAGGTTTTGAATATTACAGAGTTTTGGGGCCATTTGATATCACCACACACTAGTTCTAGAACAGAAAGTGATGACATACTGTAATATTGTGTCATTCTCAGAGGCTGATTGCCTTGACTTCACAGCAAGCACTAATAGCTAATTTCAGCTACAGCTGATAAAGGTAGAGCTAGAAATGGCTTGGGTCACCCTAGTCAAATCTTGCAGGAAAAAGCTTGCTTCTGACAGCTTCTCCTTATCAAGATGGGAGACAGGCAAATGTCAAACAGTTTGAAGGTTTAAGTGTTTAAAGCATGCATCAAAACTTGACTTGTTCTGTGCTTGTTATTTAAGTATTTGTTTGTTTACTTGGGGGTGGGGATAGGAAGGGACCAGGAGGAGAGAACATTCAAATTCCCTGGGTAAACAAACATCGCTGTCAAGTTCAAAGAACTCCTCATGTTTAGAATGACCTTATCATGGTGCAATGTTTATATTGAGTAATGCTTAGGGAGGCTTTTTTTTTTTTTTTTTGGAGTGGAAGGATAAAAATGGATATGAATTTTGATTGATGTATGAAAACTCTCTTCTCTCACCTTAACCTTCCTTTTCGCTCAGTGAGACCAAAGGCCACTTGGTCCAAAATTTTTGGAATCAATTGCTGTTTAAATTTTATCTGTCACATTAGGATGCTCACTGGCAGGAAGAATCTTATATTTAGGGTAGTATTTACTCTTCAAATCCTTCTTCTTTTTCTTATAATAATAATAATAATAATAATCTGTTAATAATGATGATGAAAGCAGTTAATCATTCCTATAGTTTTAAATAGTTTTTCTCAGCCTGTAAAGATAGGAGAACTTTGAGCTTTCCAAAAATTGAGGGCTCAGAAACTCTGAAATTAGACATCACGTGCATTCGTTTCTTGAACCACAAATGGGGATAATGAAACCACGTGGCCAAAGCTGCATGCTGGAGGTTGAAATATGCTAACACACTAAATATCCAAGTGCATTTACATTGTTCAGGTGCCATAAAAATATATGAAATTGCTTTGAGTAGCACACAGAGCACATTTACTAATATTAGGTAGGTATACAGATGTTTTTTTTCCCCTGAACAAAAAGGTAGCCCCTTTTCATTCCGATGCATTTTGGTCCATAGTCCCTACAAAATTTCCTTGAAATTCATTACAAATCACAAAACAACTCCACTGAGAAATGGCCACTGATTATCATCCTGGGTTCACAGTCAAGTGCTCAATCGTGGTGAGTTCATGTTGTGCTTCTGTAATTCAGTCTGTTGTGGTGGCTAGACCACAGGAACGGATATCAAAACCCAGAACTACTTGTATGATCTGAACGATGATGAAACATTTCTGGGGTTCATTTTCATCATGTAAAATGGCAGGGTGCCCCTATAGCATTATTTACATCATTTTCTCTTTTCAGGTTCTACTACTCTACATGGTTAACCAATTTGGTCAAAATCAGACAACACCTTTAAAGAGCAAAGAGGCAGACAGGAGCCTATTACTCTGGCTGGCTGCAAAGACCTCATTTCAACAAAGAGACTCTAAGTTGGGAACATAACAATAGTTTTTAAAAATCACAGCTACATAATATCTGGAAATTTGCATCCTTATGGGTCTGCCCTAAAATGTATTGTGTTGTCGGAAAACTCATGATGCATTTTTGCAACAAAAAAACATAGAGGACTTCCGGTAAAATGGCAGAATAGACAGACGCTGTGCTAACTGCCTCCCAGGATCACACCAAAATTACAAACAAATTATACAACATTCAACCCCGGAGGTCCCCGGAACACTAGATGAACAGAACCACTAAACAAAGAACTTAAAGAGGACGTGACGTCAAGTCTGGTAGGAGGGGCGGAGACGAGAGACGGTGAGCCCCATGAGGGAAGCCCCAGCCGTGGGAAGGCTTCTCCGGTTGGGGGAGAGACCCTCCGGCCGCACACCAAGCTCACCAGCCCAGAGTTCCTAGGCCGGGAAGAGGAGTTCCAAGATAGCCGGCAGTAAATTAGTGAGGACTCTCTTTGCCCAGCTCGGTGAGGCTGAGGGTGGCTAGAGTATCAGTGGGGCCGGCGCCCGGGCTTGCTCGGCAGTGAGCACTTAC
Source organism: Aselliscus stoliczkanus (assembly GCA_033961575.1). Classification (NCBI taxonomy): domain Eukaryota; kingdom Metazoa; phylum Chordata; class Mammalia; order Chiroptera; family Hipposideridae; genus Aselliscus; species Aselliscus stoliczkanus. The sequence goes on from CM066741.1 coordinate 30,557,588, forward strand.
CTGGCTACTGGTGGAGGGAGTGGCTGTGTGAGCCGGGCCCGGGAGTCTGCGGGGATGGACTGAACTGAGCACCTTTGGTGCAAAGGCTGGAGGTTTTTGGACTGTTGTTCCCGTGGTGTGGAGCCTGCATGTGAGTGGTGTAGGGAGGGCGCCATTTTGTCAGGTCCGGGACCTCATTGGTCTGGTGGAATTGGCGCAGAAGTGCGTGTGTGCGTGCGTGCGCATGCGGCCTTGGATCCCCACCCTCCACCCGGCTTATACTGCGTTGCCAGGGAAATGCAGGGCGGGTGCCCTCCGGCTCCAACAGGCTGCTCACTGAGACCCGGGAGTGCTCGAGCCGCCTCGGATCCCCATCCTCTGCCCGGCTTGTGCTGCGTTGCCAGGGAAACACCTGGTGGGCATGCTTTGGCTCCAACAGGCTGATCACTGAGACGCAGGAGTGCACAAGCCACCTCGGTCCCAGCTCTCTGCACTGCACTTGCAGAGTTGCCAGGCTGGTGATTGGTTGTCGGGCTGCTCGGCCTGATCTGCGAGCAGCTGATTGGGACAGGCTGAGACTGGGAGTTTTCCTGGGAGTGTTGGGCCGTGAGCTGTGTGCCTGCGTGATCCAGCCAGGGCTCTCCTGGTGATCTATCTAATACATCAAAGCAATCCCAGAGTGACAGCCAGAATGGGGAAACAAAGAAACATGTCACAAGTAAAAGATCAGAAGAAACCTCTAGAAATGGAACTAAATGAAACAGAGGGATCCAACCTTTCAGAGACAGAGTTTAGAACACTGATGATAAGAATGTTTAACAAACTTAGTGAGGACATAAGGAAGGATAGAGAAATCATAAGAATCAACCAGTTAGAACTAAAGAATACAATAACTGAAATGAAGAACACACTCAAAGGAATCACCAGTAGAGTAGATGAAGCAGAGGAGCGGATCAGCGACTTGGAAGACAAAATAGCAGAAACCACCCAGTTGGCACAACAAAAAGACCAAAGAATAAAAAACAATGAAAATAGTTTAAGAGCCCTATGGGATCAGATGCAGCACAACCATAACGCATCATAGGAATACCAGAAGGAGAAGAGAAGAAGCAAGGGGTCGAGAATGTATTTGAAAAAATAATGACTGAAAACTTCCCTACCCTGGTGAAGGAAATCAACATAATGCCCAGGAAGTGCAGAGGGTTCCAAACAAGCTGAACCCAAACAGGTCCACACCAAGACACATCATAGTTAAAATGGCAAAGGTTAAAGAGAGAGACAGAATCCTAGCGGCAGCAAGAGAAAGACAGCAGGTTACATACAAAGGAACTCCTGTTAGACTAACAGCTGACTTGTCTACAGAAACTCTGTAGGCAAGAAGGGAGTGGCAGGAGATATTCAAAGTGACACAAAATAAAGGCCTACAACCAAGATTGCTCTACCCAGCACGGCTATCACTTAAAATTGAAGGAGAAATAGAGTTTCTCAGAAAAGAATAAGCTTAAGGAGTTCATTATCACCAAGCCAGCATTGCAAGAAATGTTACAAGGCCTTTTTTAAACAAAAGAAAGAGGTACACAAACTAACTCAGGAAGACCAGGAATACAAATAACAAAATAGCAATACATATGCACCTATCAATAATCATTTTAAATGTGAATGGGCTAAATGCTCCAATCAAAAGACAGAGAGTGGCTGAGTGGATAAGAAAATAGGACACATGTATATGCTGTTTACAGATTCAATAAGATATTTCATGCAAATGGAAATGAGAAAAAAAAGAGCTGGAGTAGCAGTACTTATTTTGGACAAAATAGACTTTAAAATGACTACAATAAAAGACAAAGAAGGGCACAATAACCCTAATAAACATCTATGCACCCAACATAGGAACTCCTAATTACATATAACAGATTTTGACAGACATAAAGATTGAGATCAACAGTAACACTATCATAGTAGGGGACTTCAACACACCATTGTCACCAATGGACAGACCCTTTAGACAGAAAATCAACACAGAAAGAGGGGCCTTAAATGACACTTTAGACCAGCTGGACTTCGTCGATATTTTTAGAGCATTTCACCCTGAAAAAAACAGAATATACATTCTTCTCAAGTGCACATGGGACATTTCCAAGATAAACCATGTTAGGCCACAAAACAAGTCTCAGTAAATTTAAGGAGATTGAAATCTTATCAAGCAGAAATAAAGGAAAAACTGATGGTTGCTGGCTGGGAGGGAGTGGGGATGAGGGAGAGGGGGAAGGTTTTGGATAGCGTAGGTGGGTGACTATAATGTTGCCGCAGGGATACGGGGGGCAGTTCTGGGAATGTAATTGATAATGTTATGAAGAGACTATTATGTTAAGTGAAATAAGTCAGTCGGAGAAAGACAAATACCATATGATCTCACTTATATGTGGAATGTGGAAAACTGAATGAACGAGCAAAGTAAACAGACTCATAGAGGGAAAACTGAGGGTGGCTAGTTGGGAGGGGGGTGGGGATGAGGGAGAAGGGGAAGGGATTAGACAGCATAAATAGACAACTACAATATTGTCACAGGGATATGAAACACAGTTCGGGGAATATAATAATGTTGTAAAAATTTTGTGGTGTGTCAGAGAGTCACATGTCTTGTTAGGGAGACCACTTCATGGATGGAGTAATGGCTTGATCACTGCACTGTACAGCTGAAGCTGATGTTGTATAATATTGTATACCAACTGTAACTGAATATATAGATAGTCACGGGATGTGGAGTATACTGTGGAAGGGAGTCAAAGGAATTGTAATAGATATGTATGATATGGGCGAGGGGAGTGGGGTGGCAAACTGGGGGAGGGAGGTTGTCACTTTGAGGAGTAAAAAGTATAACTAGTGCATTGTGTTGTACACCTGAAACTAATTTAAAAAAATGTTTATTTCACAATAAAAGATTATTTAAAAAAATAAATAGAAAAATACATCATGACTTAGTTCTGACAACCTAATAAATTACACCTATATAATTGCCCAGAATTCAGTTCTAATGCAAATAAAGATCAAGCCATTCAATGACATTACATATTTTGTCAGAGGGAACCTATAATAACTTTCCCAATCAAGTGATTTGGGGGGCATACCGTTGAAGTTACTTCAGCATTTAGGCCTCTTCTTATGCTATTTCTAATCAAGTATATTTGAACTGGAACCATCAGCTGTTTCTTCCTAAACAACAATTAAGCGATAAAGTTCAACTTTGAGAGAAATTATTATTTGAGTATCCCGAAGGCCAATTTAATTCCAAGCATGGGTTTAATTCCAAGATATTGCACTTTGTAAATCATTCCCATTCTCATTATTGTCATTGGTACTATTATTGTTGTTCTCAGATAACATTTATTGAGCATTGACTGTGTGCTACTAAGTAACTTCTCTAGTCCTCACCATAGCTATTAGTAGATGCTATTTTTAGCCTCCTTCCATGCCTTAGAAAAGTGAGGCTCAGGTGGTGTGAATAACATACCCAGGATCATAGAGCCACTGAACTGCCTGAGGAGGAGTCAGAGTGGGTGTTAATTGATATCAGACTTGTGTTCATATTTCTAAGCTTTTGAAAGTTGAAAGAAACCAACCTTCCTTAAGTGTCAAACAGGAATGTCACGTTCAGTGTCAGTTATTGGATAAAAATGATATGACACTATTTCAGTCCATTCAAGCTGCTATAACAAAATTACCAGAGACCAGATAGCTTGTAAACAACAGAAGTCCTGGTATAAATTCTGAGCAATAGCTCTAATCCAAAAGGTTCTCCAGGTATACCAAGACATGTTGTGGAAAAGTCCATCTTTTCTCTACTTAACCTGGATGCCACATTTTACTGTGCAATAAATTTCCATATGCAATGAAGTTTCTGTCTGAATTATCTATTTTTTTCCTTTGGTTGTCTATTTATTAGCATAGCAATTCCATACTGCTATAATTATAAAGGGTTAATAATATGTTTTAATGCCTGGGATGGCTTGCCTTCCTTTTTGTGTTTTTTTTTCTTTTTTTTTTGCTTGCCTATTCTTTAACATAAAGGTATTTGTGGGTGTTTTTTTTTCTAATTTGATATTTTTAATTGAGATCAGGTTAAATTTCTAACTTAACTTAGGAAAACCTGACATTTAAAAAAAAATTTTTTTTTTGAGGGCAGTGTCACTGGCCCTCATATGTGGGACCCAAACCGGGGCCGCTGGCTTCCCAAGCCAGCACTTAACCACTGCACCACTCGGCCGGCCCAAACTCGACATTTTTTATGAATGTCCTATGAGCATAAAGTTTCATGTAATCAAAATGAATAAGCTCTAGATATCTGCTGTACAGTGATTGTAATGATAGTCACAGTAACGCACTGTATACTTAAAGCTTGTTACAAGGGGAGACCTCATGTTAAATGTTATGCCAAATGAAAATACATATATATGTATACATATACATATATGTATATACATATATACATATATACATACATATAGACATATATACACACACACACATATGCTTTTATATCTTTAAAGGAATTTTTGAAACTTCTTAATGCTAGTTTTTGGACATAAAAACAGAGATGCTTTAAATATAAGGATTAAATTGAAAACTATTCTAATGGATAATAGCTGTGTTTATGCTGGTATTACACTATAAATGCCTTTTACAAATGTCACAAGAATAACCTCATCACACACACACACACACACACACACACAAAGATCAGACAACACTGAAATGCAGTCTGTTAAAATTTAGTTTCTTTTGTAAATTCATGGGTCTTCCAGCATTATTGGAATGTTAATTTGATAAACTCACTATATGTAATATCCTTTGGTATCTAATGACTTTGCTAATATTTATTTGCTGAATAGCCTAAAACGTCTCCCTCTATGTAGCCAATTTTAAGGCTATAAATCAATCAACCAATACAAGCAAACTTACATTTAAATTTGATTTAACTGAGGAAAGTGGGGGAAACACCTTAAAAATGCACCTTGTAATAACTTGTAATGTAAAACAGCACTGGTTTATCTGCTAGTACCATTAATTATCTTTTCTTAACAATAGCAAATTGGTTGGAGAATCATAGATCTTCATTTATAAGACAGAGTGGTATAACAATATTATGTGAAATAGCATGATTTATTGAACTTGGGAATTTCAGTAAGAGGCTGAATGGCTTTCAAATCCAGTAAGAACTGTCCCTTTGATGATCACATTTGATCTAGTGGGAACTGTCACTATTCCCTGCCAAGAAAAAAAATGTAATGTAACTTCTGCAAAACCTCCAGGACTTTCTGTCCATCACCGAGCTTTGTGAATCACTGATTCCCACTCTCTTCTTGAAAATGTGTGTGAACCAGGAGGCATCCCAGGATTTCCCGACTGGCTGCCCATGAAGCAAAATAAAGAAAGACTTAAACTTCACAATTGCCAATAATGAGCAATCATTACTCAAATTACTCCAAGCACTGATTAGGTTTAAAGTAATGAAGAAACCACCATAATCAATCATCATCAACCCAAAGGAAGTCAGTCTGTGTGGAGAGACCCCAGGAATTAGCACAGGGCTCCGCCTACAGGGTTCCAGACGCAGAAAAATTGCAGGCTGCCTTCGGGCCACATGTACCCTGCATTGCACGCTTCATCTTCGTGCTGGTCACCCTACTGCCTGCCCTGAATTCTTAAAGGAGGAAAATCAAATTCAAAATCTCTTTTCAATGGGGCCACCTTCCAAACCTGCAGTCCTGATTGAAATACAGCATAAATTGTGGTGTCACACATGCCATCATTTAAAAAATATAAACATGAGTAATAAAGCAATCATACCAACACACACTAAAGATTAGATAGATAGATAGATAGATAAATAGATAGACAGACAGATAATAAAACTTCCAACTATGCTATAGAGTAACCAACAACCTTAGCTAAGCAGGGTTGAGGTGTTCCTGAAATATGGGACTCTTGGTTTTTAAAAGAGGACTGTCCTAGTAAACCAGGTTGAATTAGTCACCCTACTACGTTATCAGCTTTCCAACAAGGCAATGTTTTAAAATTCAATTTATACTCACGATGGCAGCCATATGTGGGGAAGAAACTGGGAGAGCATTAGTAACAAATTCTAAGGGAATCCCTTTTGGCTACTTTTTACTGCAGAAGAGAACAACTTTCTAAGTGAGCATACGATTTTCTTAGTAAGCACCTGGGCAATATTTGGTTTCCACCATTTATTCAGGAACGTGGCAGAGCCAAGAAATTTCTCCTTGCCATGTGTTTTTAGTTTTGCTGCACTTGCCAACTTATTGGGATTCTGCATATCTGAGAAACAATTACAATGGCACCTTTAAGTGTAAGAATGAGTCAATTTAACAGAACCCCAAAACATCACACAAAAAGGAAATTAAGGTTACCAAGCACACCTAGAAAATGTGTGGTCACAGATGGATATACATATATATTGTTGGGGGGGCACATACACAATTTTGAACATGCATGTTTGTTGGTCTATTTGGAAGATAACTGACTGTATTCTGTCCGGTACTATTTTACTAAGCAACCTTACTCAAAAGACAAATCAACTGATTATCTAATTTAAGTGTGTGTGTGTGTGTGTGTGTGTGTGTGTGTGTGTGTGTGTGTACTCAGCTATGGTCTGATTTATAGCATATGATGAAAATAAGATATAAATTTGTGCAACCCTTTCCTAGTTCTTTTTTGCAGTATTAAACTGGTTAGAGAAGTAATACCAAACCAAGGAGTTTCAGAAAGATGGATTATATTTTAAAGCATTTCTGAAAGTATTTATGGAAGTTTCATGCTAATGATGTCCATAATTGAACTGCAACGTCATAGGCTGCTTCTTAGCACTAGGTTCTCAAAGACAATGACAGAACTAGTCTTCTTCTACATTACCCTTATTTAAAATGTATGTGGACCATCTATCTGTGACAACAATAATAAATTATTTCCATGGTAACCAGAGATACAGCCAAATGGATGTCATTTCAGCATAGCAACAAAGGAGACTACAGAGGAAGTTCATTGTCAATGTTTTGGTAAAGATGCTGCATTGTAAACATTTTAAAACTAAATTACCGTTGACTGTGGCTGAAGATTATCGGGCTATTAGAAAATGAATTGTCAGCGGAGAGGTAAATTATCTTTTTGGCAAAATGAGAAATAACAAGGCTAGGAAAGAAAATATCACCTGTCTAGGTTTTGTGTACAAAAACCAGAAACTGATTTGGGCACTCCACAGTAAATTAATAAAGACAATATAACTAATAATAATACTTTTAAAATAATGATAACCCTTTGTCAAGATGTCAACCATCCAATGAATACTTGGTGCTGAAAGATGATGCTAAGACATAGATTCAGTTACTGTTTATAGCAGCCATAGCATTGTGTCAACAACTATTGGTAATTTTGTCAACCATGACTTTTAGAGTATTCCATTATTTGGTAGATCCATTCTTGTCTATTTTCTCTCTTTAATTAAGTATACCTACTCTTGACTGGACCAGAGTCTGATTATGGATCTGAATTCCAGTTCTTTAAAATGTTTACACACCTCCCTAAAGGCATTATTTTAAAGTTCATGACATTTATAGTAGCTATTCAGTCTCAGTGAAGTTATTCGCATTGTTATGGTAACAACACATGCTTTCTCATATATAAACTCCATTAGGCTTTCAAGATCAAACATTTAATTGTATTAATAAATGTAAACAATGCCAAACAATAAAAGGAATGTATATATTAATAAGTTGGCGCTGGAACTACCAAAAAGACAGTAAGGGTCAATAAAATAGCTATTTAAAAAATTTATTAGCTTTTCCCTATTGATTGATAGTTGTACATATTCTCTCATCTACTAATTCAGTTTCTAAAGATTAACCCTCATAAAAAATATTTATAAATGTGGACCAACTTTACTATACCTATCATTTTCTTATTAAATAATTGTTAGGTGTCTGGAAATGTGTCAAATCGATTACTTATATGATCTCAAACCTCTTCAACACCCTCTCAGGTAGATATAATTTCCCCCATTTTACAGATGATGAAATGAACCTGGGAGAAATTATGTGGCTTTCCCAAAATGCCCAGGAAATGAGCGTCTGTTCAGGGTCCAAACCAGGCTTATTCCAGAGTCTGCGTTCTTATGGATCCGATACACTGCCTCCCATATAGTAGAACAGTTAGTGTAGTGAAGTACAGTTATGCTTTTAAAGCATCGTTACTGACCCAACAGGAGCATGACAGGGCATTAAGACATAACATACATGCAGCACAGAGAATAGTCAATAATATTGTAATAACGATGTATGTTGCCAGGTGGGTGCTAGACTTATTGAGGGGATCACAAGTTATACAATCTATTGGGTTGTCGGAAAAGTCATGACGTATTTTTTTCTGTTTTCCATTGCAAAAATGCGTCATGACTTTTCCGACAACCCAATAAATGTCTAATCACTATGTGGTACACCCGAAAGTAACATGAAACTTTATGTCAACTGTAATTGGAAAATTTAAATGAAAAAAATAAAATAAATAAATAATAAAATACCACATGACACATGTGTCAACCCCAGTGGTCTCTGAACACATATTATGTTCAAGGCACTTGTAACATGAGTTCAGGATGACACAATGAGATCAACTATTACAAAACAAAATCTGGAAGGGGACATGAAAATGTGTAACGATTTTTTTCCCCAGGTAGCAAAAATGTTGACAGTTTTTACGCTCTTCCTGATTCTTTCCTGTGTTTTCCAAGCATGCGCGCATTGAAAAAGAGCTTTATCAAGTCCCAGGTCAAGTGATTACATGGCGGCCCCCCTTCGGTCCCTTGGCTGTCCAGGCCCCTTAAGATGAAGAAACGCCTCTTGAAATCGATTGCACACCAGGTTTATTTCTTGTTCAGATATTAGATACCAGCTTAGGTATTTATTATTGGCAACTGGTAATAGGATCAGCTCAGCGCCAACAGGGAGCTCGCTTTTCCCTGGCTCTCTCTGCTACGTGGCCTTTTCACACCAGAACCCCACAATTCAGCTCCTCTAAATAGTGTAACGCATCCACGTGGGTTCCCCTCCCTTACCGTGTCCTTGACATGGTCACTTGCGAAAGACAACGGGCTCCTACTGAAACCAGCCAATGCTCTTCTACACCCACTTTGCAGAAAACAAGCAATCAGAGGAATACCAACAATTCCAAGTTAGTGCAAACGAGTAAACATGCGATGCACATCTAATTCACTGTCTTATTTCACAATGAAAATATGAATGGGAGTGTAGTGTCTCTATTCCCAACACAGCAACGAGAGTTTTTCCTGCGTCGCTCAGGTCAATATATTGCCCAGGTTAAAATTCTACGTCATGATTTGCAGTCGCTCTACCCCCAAAGCCGAAGCTGCCATGATGCAAAGGACTGTGACCTGCCTACCCCTTCTGCCGGGCCATCCCCCCCTCTCTGGGCTCATCTCCTGCATGCTGCCCCTTGTCCCCTCTGCTCCAGCAGCACTGCCTCCAGCAGGATCCTCCCAATGCCAAGTCCACTTGCGGGCGATATCTTCCTATACCTGCCGGCCATGCTTCTTCCAGCTTGGCTAACTTCTTCAACTTCTCTGAGCTTCCATGAGGCCTGTCCTAGCTACCTAACTACCTTATTTAAATTTGTCACTCCCCCCTCACTCTTCATCCCCTTATCCCCACTCTGTGTTTTCTTTTTTCTGTGAAGGGCACGTTTAACCTTGTACCACAATATAATTTACCCATTTATTATCTTCCCTGTTGATCATTTCTCTCCCATCATTGGAAAGTAAGCTTCTCATGGGTAGACATTCTTTTGTTTCTATTGTTCACTGATACACACATCAATAGCTCAAATATCCATGTATACCAGAACAGCCTCTGGCTTATAACAGGTACTCAATAGACACTGAGTAGATGACTGAAAGTTACTGCTGCCTGATAGAGAAATGTAAGTGTTACTGGGCTGCTTAGTCCAGATGGCCATATTATGTTCAAGTCCAAGGCCGGCTCTTGACACTCACTTCACAGTTATAGCCCTATCTGACCCACCTAGCTTTTTCTTTTTAAGAAAACAAAACAATGGTGGCGAGGTGGCTCAGTTGGTTAGAGCATGTGCTCTGAGCAACAGGGTTGCCTGTTCGATTCCCACATGGGCCGGTGAGCTGCGCCCTCCACAGCTAGATTGAAGACAATGACTTGAGCTGAGTTGCCGCTGAGCGGCTGCCGATGGGTGGCAGGATGGCTCAGTTGGTTAGAGTGCCGTGCTCTTAACAAGGTTGCCAGTTCGACTCCTGCATGGGATGGTGGGCTGTGCCCCCTGCAACTAGATTGAAGGACAACAACTTGACTTGGAGCTGATGGGTCCTGGAAAAAACACATTGTTCCCCAATAAAGTTTTTTTAAAAATTATGAAAACAAACAAATATCCACATCCCTAATCCTGTGCTCACAAATCCACCTTACAAATTATAACTGTGAAACCCTCAAACCCTCATGGTGGTTGATTTATCCTGCATCCCTTAAAAGGTGCCTTTCCATCTTGCATCAACTTTGCCTGTGACCATACACTTGAATAAGATGCCCCGGTTTCTTCTGTCAGCCCCAAAACATGGTCTTTAGCTGGACATTCATTCCATTCTTAGGCATGCTTTTGTTTTTCTAAACTCTGGTCCATTTTAGCAACATTGCCATCATAGCAAAGGAACTTCTTCATCCACCTGCCCACTGCCAATTAATGATGCCTCATTAGACAAATCACTTGGAGTGCTGATGGGCTTTCCCTGAACACAGAGGCCAGTGGATCGATCATCTTCCCACCTGGGCTGCTGAGTGAGCAGCCAAAGGTTAGCTCAGTTCTGGGGACCTCCACTGTGTCGGCAAAAATTAGCAAGGAGGTGGCCAAGTTGTCAATAGAGCACGGAGACAATTAGTTAATGATTAGGGAGCCAGGAGTTGGGGGAATTGATAACAAAATGAGCCATCTTGGGTATATTTGCATGCATTTGGCAAATCTATAGCAGAGTGAAAAGTGTATTACTGCAGAGAGAAAAATGATGCGCCCTGAAATCAAGTTAAACAAAAGAACTTAATGGTGGGCAAAAATATGTCCAACTTAGAAGAAGGTCATGGTTATGTCAGAATAATGCAGTAGCACCAATTAAATAGATTAATTATTAATCCCGGACTATGCTATTTCCTTGACATTCATTAAGGATTTCCCTCTGAATTTGGATTCATTCATTCATTCATTCATTCATTCATTCATTCGGCATGTATTTACTGAGCACCCATTATGGTCTAGATGCTGTTTTAGGCATCAGGGAAAACAATGTAAAATTATATAGGCTTGGTCCCTGCTCTTAAAGAGATGAAATTGTGGTAGGAGAGTCAGATTTTAAAAAGAAAGAAACTATTACTATAAATACAAATTGTTGTATGTTGGAAATATCCTGAGCGTATTCAGGGGTAGGAGAAGGGAGTGGCCCTTCAGATTGTCAGGATAGGAGATTAAATAGAAATTTAAAGTATGTGTTACATGTTTCCCTTTAGAACCTCTGAGTTCTGAGGCATCCCTCTGCAGCTAATGTGCTGTTTCTAACAGAACGAGGACTGGGCTGAGGCTGATGAGGCCTGAACCATCGGAACTGTCAGAAGCGGGGAAGTTAGTCGGTTTGGATTTATCCTGCTGTATTTAAGATTCTGCTGCGGCTTAAGCCTCAGGGTGTATCTACAGTCACTGGAAATGACGGGGTGTCTGAGGTCATTTTTCTGACAGTTTGCAAATCACTTGAACCTGCTGTTATCATTTAAACAGCAGCAGTGGGAAATCGTGCAAATTCAAAGGAACCCTGCACGAGCGACCGCAAAGGTTTTCAAATGTTGGCAGGATCTCGTCAGGCAGAGACGACACAGCACTTCATGTCACCTTGGACAGAACACTTCTATCCTATGCCAAACATTGGGTAACTTGTCAGGAAAGTCAAATCATGGAACCTCAGAGACAAGGAATCTTAGAGCTAGAAAGAGCCGTCTTGAAATCATTTACTCTCTCATCATTTCATAGCAGAGTCTTCCAGGCCAATTTCCATAGGGAAGGGCTGGCCTAGAATCAGTTCCTCCCGGCTGCAGTCATGGTCAGGCCCATGCCAGAAAGTCAAAGGTCTGGTATCGCATGGTCAAAGGAGAGGACATCTCAGAGTTTTCAGCTAAATGGAAACCTGCTCCATCCATAGTATAAGTATGTGTCATTCCATTTCAAACCAACATGGCTTCTCTAACTCCAACACCCAAACTCCTCAGTTAAACATACAGAGGCTGCCAACAAAATGCAGAGGCTGCCAAAAAAAAATGCATACACATTTGGAGAAAGGAAAACTATATTAAAATTGTAATACCCATTATATACTGATAACAAAAGATGAATACAAGTTACATTAGACTTCTGCACTGACAAGAGGTGCTCAAAGTGGATCCCATCAGCGTCCAGACACTTCTGATGACAGCGAACTATTGCTTGAGCCACGTTGACCAAAGATACATTTTTTTGGCACCCCCCCCCATTTCTGCCAAATTTATTTTTACTTATCTGCAGGCCCATTTATGAACACGTACATTGATTATCCAGCCAATTCTTCCCACAGGAAAGCAGAAAACTGATTTAGCTGGTGGTTTTCATCTGTTAATTCGATTCTTAGTGCAAAGACACATGTTTTTCTTTTTCGTGTTCATGTGGAATATGTGAAACGGTGATTTTAAAAATGAAAATGTCAACTCATTCTCCTAAATATAAAGCTTTTTAGTATTACTGCAAAGCTGATGTCTCTAGCTATGAATTTATAATAATTTTTCTCCACTATTTTCTAAATGTTTCCACTGACAGGGCTAATATAGATACAAATAAAGGCACCTACGACTTGGATTATTAATAAAGTATACAATTCCATTTGGACTCATTCTACACAATGCCAAATCAACTGGTCCACTTACTCTTTCAGTCAAAGTAGTCCATTGAATGAAGGATTAATTTGGTTTTATAGAGATAAAACTAGACGTCCCTTTGTCCTTTCGCAAAGACCATTTGTTAGAATTCCACTGACATGTTGGAGTTCATTCTGGAGGTGGGGGTGGAAGGTGGGCGGGGTTACAGTTTCCCATCTTATCTGTTCTGCAGTTGTCCATAATAATTTTTAAAAACTGTTAAAAAATAACCTGTTGGTAGTTGGGCATACGACCACATAGATAAAGGCTACATTTCCCACCTTTATATAAAGAGTGTATGCAGAATTTTATTACAAAGATTTGGCTCACACAGTCAGAAAGCCTTCGAAGTCTCACAATTGACAGACTGCATCAAAGAGCCCCAGGAAAGACAGTGGTGCGTTATATGTAAGTCCGAAGGCCTAAGAGCTGGGGCCCCAGTGCTGTGTGTCCCATGAGAGGGCAGAAGGAGATCCATGTCCCAGCATTTTATTCTATTCAGCCCTTCCATGGATTGGCTGAAGGCCACCCCCACAGGGAGTGCAATCGGCTTTACTCAGTCTACTCGATTCAAATACTAATTTCATCAAGAAACACCCTCCAAACACCCAGAAATAATGTTTAACCAAATATCTGGACATCTCAGGACCAGGTCAAGTGGATGCACAGAATCAGCCACCACAGCAGCGTTGTCCCTGAAAGTCCTGTCCAATGAGATCAAAGCAGAAGTCCCGAGTCTGAGGTCTAAGACGTGCCCTGGAAGTGATGTCATGCAGCCACGGCTCACCCTTTCCCCTGTGCTGTCGCTGTGAAGGGCAGAGGAGGGCAGCTCTATGGAGCGCTGATCTAGTAACCACAGAACACCACGGTAGTCCTGGACTGCCTACGTTTTCAGAAAGAGGAAAATCTGGTTTAAGCTACTGGTATTTTGGGTATTCAGTCACTTACAGTTGAATCTACTTTTAACTCTCCTATAGTGGAAAAAGAGAGAGCAGAATGGCAGGGGACAAAAATACACTAATGTACGTTCAGCATGTCCTGCTGGCTTCCTCGGGTTATTGGAATGAATAACCACTGACATAATAGCTGTTGTGTTCTGCATTTTAGAAAAGAAAAGGTTGACACTCAGAAAGGTTTAAAAATCTTTCCTGAATTCATAAAGCTACGAGGAGACCAAGCTAGATCTCGAGCAAGTTCACTGACTCTAAACCGTGCTGTGAATGGTACTGTGATGCTTCTCACAAGCGATTAGAAGTTGGTTGTCACCGGGGGGGGGGGGGGGGGTGTGGAATGATTTTTCAGTGCCCAGCGTCTGAAATGCTTCATAGCAGATTTGAGTGCCAGAAAAGGCCTGGAATGAAAGTGAAGACTCAGTGTAAGATTTATTCATCCCTTCAGGAATTTCTTAAGTCAGAATATTACATTCCTGTCAAAATATATAGAATGCTAATTTTAAAATAACTATATTCAGTGTCAAGAAACGATGTGACCTTGTTCCAGCATCTTTTGGAGAATAATCCTGGAGTGAAATTGAGCAGGTTTTCTTCTTCTTCTTCTGTGAGAATTACATCCACAAATCTGTACTCTAATCACCACATCAAAGTGACAGATTTGTGCTTGTCCAAGCATCCTGTTCGCCTTCTTATTAGCTTAGAAAAGTTCCTTATGCTCAGAGACGACTTAAGACTATGGTTCGAGTATTTTCTTTTCCAGTGTAGAGGTTTGCCATGGTTTATTTTAGGTTCTTACATTCTCTCAGGCCTTCAGAGATGATTCCTTTCCATTTCAGAGGTCCTAGCTGAATCGTCTGTCCAGTACGATTAACATACTATAATAAGAGGTTTCCACTTCATTGGGTTACAAGAGAATACCAGGAAATCAAAGACAAGCCTTCCGAAGATGGAGCGATAGCAGGATGCTGGTTCTCTTCTGACCCACTTGCCTCTCCATTGATGTTCAGATACTCAGCTTTCTGTGCCTCGGTGCTCTGACACACAAGCATCCAATTATTTTCAATTTAGATAGAGTTGTCAGCACCTTTGCTTTCCGACCTTGACTGAGCATGAGGGTCCTCAGTTTCAAAAGGAAATGGATGTCGAAAAGAATCAGAAGAGGTTTGTAGGTATTTGACTCCTCTCACTCTTCTTTCACAAATTATAGTATCTTAAATTCTGAGCAGGCAGGTTTATCTGACCAGAAAGAAAGTTTGTTGTGGTTTTGGAGAATGACCCAATGATGTCCTCCTCAATTCCTTCTTCTCTCTGATGGTCCATACCTATCTAACTCCGCATCCTATTGGCTTCACCCCAAACAGAATTCTAATTTCTCTTTTACTCTTCAATGCTACTGCGTTTGTCCAGAAATCACAATCATAAAAAATTTAAACTTGGTGATTGATCCAGTTAGTTGGTGTTGTATCAGCATGTCAGTTTGGCTTCACCAGACAAGTCAGTTTTATCTGATGAGCCAATATATGTTTATTGCCTGGCCGAATGAGCTGATATGTTTAGTTCTTTATAGTATGGTGGGGAGAAAGTGTTAAATTCTGGTTATCACACTTGAGTCTATTCAAGGAATAGCTCAAATTTTATTGACACCTATATTTTAACGGTCCAATTAGCAAAAATCATAATATTTTCACATAGTATCCTGCAGACCATAGTTCTACAGCTTACAAATCTTCCCTAAGGAAGATTGGAAAGTTCAAGCATGCTTGAGGGAGAGATTTAGTACTTCTCTGCAGGATTGTGTTACCATCTCAAAAATGCTCTTTGATTTAGAACTGGCAGTTCAAGTGTGATTATAAATTATAGAGTAAATCATGATGGGCAGGGGGAATAAATATTATACCTGAGGGTCTGCAAGACAGCCTCTAGACACTAGAGAGCTTTAAATCAGCTAGTCTTACTTTCTGTTCTCTATAGAATAGTGGCCAAAACTTGGGGTTTTGATGGAACACTTCTAAATATTTATATTGCTATGTAGGAAAACTATTTGCTATAATTGTACAAAGTCTTAGATAAAAATTAGCTTCCATCACTCTTTCTATTGAAAAAGCACTTTCATTTCAATGAGTTCAGAATACTTAACAATTATTGAAGAGAAATCAATTTCCCAAGATTTAGAAGGGTTAAGAGATGCAAATTAATATTTTCCAATCGTTAACACTCGAAAAATAGGATGTGCAAAGGAAGCTGTCTTAGGTTCAGTCAGGCAGCAGAAGAATTAACAGGTGTTTACTATTGGTCTCTTGGGCAAAGCGGGCATGCAGTGGCAGCTACAACCACCCTGAGCTTGGTGAAGGGAGGGCCACATAGAGGGATCCATTATTGCTACTACAGTCACGAGACCATCAGGCAAGGAGGACAGGGTCAGAAGGCTGAATGATATGCATAGAATTGCCCATCAATTTATTTACTTGTTTGTAAAATTTTATGGGGATTTTTTTCAGTCTTACTGAGATATCATTGACATACCGCAATGTGTAAGTTCATGGAATACAATGCGTTGTGGATTTGATACACTGGCGTATTGCAAAATGATTACCGTTCTAGTGCTAGCTCCCCTCTCCATCGCATCCCATAACTACCATTTCTGTTTTGTGGTGAGAACATTTCAGATCTACTTTCTTAGTGATGTTTTTGGCCACCTCCAGGCCAGAACCACACAGGGAAAGTGATACTGAAGTACGGCTTTCCCACCTTGGCCAAGAAGAGGATGGTAAGAGCCAGCATTTGGAGGGTCAATTGAAAAAGTGAAATAGGCAGATATTATCTCTACATCTGTAAATGCCTATGGTGTCCTCTCAGGCAAGGCTTTTCATCCTGTTGGCCCTTTTTTCCCTCCTTTGTACATAATGAACAGTATGATCGTTCTGTTGCACAACGTGGAAAATAAAATGAGATTTTTTTTTTTGGAAGTAAAATACAAACTAAGTTAAACATGTAAAGGAAAATATTTATTTTTCTTCTTCATTGATTGCCTTGTATTAATTTCTGCAGCATGCAGGATCCTCCCCAACTGCCAACTCCTACAAGGTATTTCATAGTGATATGTTTAGAGAACAAGCAAGGAAAGAAGTAGGCTTTGAAGCTAAATCTGTGTATAAATGCTAACTTCCAAGCTTACTTTCATAGAACCTTAAGCAAGTTACTAAGTTTTCAAAACTGTAAAATTGGATAATAATACCTACCCCTTAGAATTATTCTGGGTATTACAAATAATATACTAGATATTTACCCATAGTTGCCACTTAAAAATGTGTGTTATTATTTTTGTTATTATAACTCAGCCTGCGGGTTACAACATGTGAAAATGAAACTCACCCAAGACACTTATCTGAGTTCTTAGAAAGTAAATTGGACATGTTCGTATGTGTACTTGTATGTCCTACACCAAGTACAGACAATTCATGACTTATGCACCCATTTAAAAAAAATCTCTAGTGCCTAGTACAGGGCCTGACTCATAGTAGGCCCTTGATAATATCTATAAAATACGACATGTGAAGCGCTGGCAAATTTGAAGGAGCTGCGATTTTCCCACTCCAAAAGACACCCATCAGAGATCTCCTCTGATGGAATGTTTGGAAAATCTGCATATTCCTCTTTGGAATTCTGATGTGAGAGTGCAGACAGAATCTATAAGACTTAGGGACGAATCAAGATGGCCCCCCAAAATCAATGGCAGGTGCCCTGGTTCTTGAATTGAAACAAGTGTTCGCTCCATCAATACACATTGTTTTCTATACCTTAATTCTGGAAAGTGAGATCTCCTTTTAAAAAGTAAATATTTTAAGTTAGAAAAGTATTCTTCTAAACTCACCAATATTGAGTCAAAGAGCTGTTATGTAATGAGTAGCTGATTCAGTGAGCTTTTTGATAATATGGACTGTGTGAAGGGATAAGTCAAAGAGATACATTGGGATCAAAGTCATAGAACTGATTTGCATGTGTGTGTGTGTATGTGTGTGTGTGCATGTGTGTGTGAACAGAGTGAGTTGTTGGGACTTGAGACATACCACAAATATTAATAGGCATGAAAACTCTTCTTTCTCACTTATTCTTTTAAAGTTTACAAGAAATGCTTTTCAAATGCATGGCATATTCCCCCCAAGTATTCATCTAATAATGGATTTTGCCCAAGATGCCCCCGGTTGTGCATAGAAAGAGCTGTGATGAGGTTTTACTTACAGGCTCCGCCGTGACATTGATTTGATTTTGACTAAAAGGTTTTCCTTTTACACTTTTTCTAATGTGAAAGAACTTGAGAAAAATCAGCCTGGTTATTTGCTGCGATGGTGACATTAAAGATACTATTATTACGGACAATTAAGTTCACGAACTCTCCACCATGCACTTACATGAACTGCATTATCCTCTTTAGAAGGATGAACAAATGGGCATATCCCATGGTCTCAGTGTTGGTGATGGCTATACCTTCTTGAAAAAAAAGGGTTATATTTTCTTAGCGACAAAGCCCAAACTATACATTTTCAGAGTTCTTTTTAGGGACATTTGAATAACAACTCTGTTATATTCCTATAGAGTGCTCTGTTAACAAAACACTTTCACATTTACTGTCATTCATATAGTTAATGTTTCAGTAACATTTGAAGGACAATTCTATTTTCTCTATCTTACATAAGATAATGACACAGAGAGGATACATAAATTGCCCGAGAAAACGCAATTAGTACGTGGAAGAGGTGCATGACCTAAGTTTTCTGACCCCACTTGATGCCTTTCTGAGTTTCCCTTTCGCAAAACTAGTGAAGTCACTGCTCACAGCTAAATTCTTTGTCTTCCCTGGCATTTAAGTCAGAACCAAACGACAACATGGAAACGGATGTGAACTGAAGGTTGGCCCTTGTTCATGCTACGGGCAGGTCCCCCTGTGCTCTGCTGGCATCCATTGCTGTGAGCAGAAAGCTGGAAACGAATTGCATCTCCAGCGGAAAAAGCACATCCCCTCCTACTTGTTAAATCATTTGACCCAGAGGCAGCAAATGGGTTACGTTATTGACTTACAAAGAATCGGCCATGTTTTTCCTTTCTATTATGAATATTATGAGTTACCGAAACACCACATAATGGATGTAAAAGTCAACTACAAAAAGCAACAACAAAATGCCTTAACTAGCAATAACTCTGTGTTCTGCCCACATAAACACTACCCTTAATGCAGCGATGAAAGATGCTCTTATCAGAATCAGGTCAGACAGATACAAAATCCAATTAGGGAAGAAGTATATTCTAGAGAGAAGATACTGTGACACCCGTGAGTCATGGTCTTACGCTGTTCAATGACAAAGTGACTCATCGCTCTTGGGACATCATGAGCTAAACTGGCCCCCACATTTCAAAGCTCTACTGCACCTCACTGGAGGCCGCAAGCTGCCGGAAGTTTAATGCATCTGAAAACAAAACCCACCTTTGTTTTCTGCCCCCACAGTTGCTTCTCTATCGTATCTAGAAAGTTCACTGGAAAATAGAACACAAGATGATGTCACTCTTCTTATGATCATCCAGTACTTCCCACGGTACTCGGAGCATATTCCAAATGCAGTTTGATTGGACCTGTCCTCTGACGTCATATCCGCTCCACCCCTGGGCACTGCACTCCTGCTCCCACCCCGTGGCCTATGGATAGTTCCTTTGTCAGGAATGTTCTGCTCCTGTCTCCCCACCCCTTTCTTTCTTCTTGTAGCTCTGTCTCAGGTTAAGTCTCGGCTCCCTAGAGAGAGCTCTTCTAATCACTCTAGGAAAAATACCCACCAACCAATATTTCAATTTACTCCATACAATGGTCATCATAGGAGTTATTGCTCTTTGAAATGATTTCTTATGAACGTACAGACTTGTTTATCGATTTACTTTTTGCTCGCCATCATCACATGTATGTCCTATGAGAAGAGAGCACACCCGCCAGCTGGATGTGGTACCCTCTGCCTCCAGAACAGTGCCTGGCACGAGGAGCGAGGTGCGATGGACAATGAAAGGTGAGAAGACTGATGTACTGATGTGTGGGAAGTTAGAAGGACTAGAGGCACCCCAGAACATGGATGCATTAGACAGACCCCATGTCTCCCTGCCCCGAATGGGACACTTGACCTTGGAGCCCATCAGAAGGAATCCCATGGTACCTTCTACCTCTGCTACGCTATGCATTAGGAAGCCGGGACTCCCCTCATCCATCAATGCCAAAACCCGGTGGCTAAGGACAGTGGATATCCTCCAAGGTCACTCAAGCATCCATCTGTTCCCAACATTTCAGGCGCTTCCTCTGAGCCTTTTGGAATATGGGATCCATCACTAGTGAAACTGCTGTGATCTATACATATGTAAATGTTTCCTCACCTTCCTGCTCTGACTGCAGCCTGATGGTGAACACTTTCCTGCCCCCCTGACCCTTTCAAATGTTGGCTGTTTTCACCCCTGTGTCCCACTGACCATTTGACTGTAGGAGGCAAAGGAGACTCTTTGCACTTAACTAGGTCACTATCACTTCCTTACATTTGGCTTCTATTAAAATTCCAGGGAACGCCAATATCTGGATCAATGCCAAGGTCAATATACCTTGGCCTCTCAGTGCCTTGAGCAGCTCACCTCCAAGGATCCTGTTTTAGCTCCCCTATCTCAGTCTCCCACGATGAGGTTCTACCTTGGATCCTGTCATTGCAGATATATTACACCACGTCCATCATCTCCATCACGTGCGTCCGGCCCTTCCCTCTCACATCTCATAATCCAGAGGCTTCTACACTGCGTCAAACTAGCCACCTCTGACATCCATCCCACCTCATGCTTCTCTTTCTTATTTCTCCAGCCTCGCTGGTCCTGAGATCACCGATAAATTTCTGCCATTGGAAAAATAGCTATATTGGAGGTGTTTTTCATACCTCGAGGCTCATTATTAAAATCACCCTCAGTTACAGGTTTGTTCTTGGGCATGCCTAGCCAAATGGTGCAGGCCTTCTCAAGGGAGGCAAACATATCCATTAACCACTAAACACCAACTTCGTGATAGTTTCGCTAAAATATCAGATGTTCAATAACAGTGAAAGAGGCCATTTCTCTTTCTGAGCCTCAACTGCACGTGTCTGTGGGATTGCTGATTACACGAGTGCTTGTGCTAACCTCTTTGAGATATTGCAGCTGATAGGAACCCCAGCTCCTTGTCCGCTCTCAAAATAAATCACCCCAAATTATCCACATGGTTATCTTTCCAGCTGGTATGAGAAAATGAGTGAAAAGAAATAAAAAGCTAAAACTTTCTCTGAGAACTACAGAAACCTCATTAATGTTATTGATGTGACCATTCCCCCCCCCGGGGGGGGCTAAAAGAGTTAAGATTAGGGACTTTCAACATGTTAAGTGACATCATGATCACTTTCCCCCAAATCAAGAGTTTATCAGCGAATAAACTAGACCAGGAAATATATGTTTCCTAAATACATGTTTAGCTCACCACGAGCCAGAGGTCAAATAGGGTTTTTTTGGAATTTCTAAAATAAGCTCAGTACTATGCTCAGGGCGGTCCAATATAGATCAAACGTAAATCAAATGCACTTCCAGAAACTGCTGGAAGCATTTTAATCGAAATAATCAAAGAATGTTCCAAGGTGTTTAAATGCTGTTTTGGAATCTTCATGAATAGCGATATTGTTAGGTACACGCATGCATTTTAACGAATATTCAATAAAGTTTAAGAAACACAGCTTCATATTACAAAGACCAGACATTCCTGAAATGCTGTCTGGCTGCAGACAGCCGGGTCCTCGAGCTATACACCTACATGCACAGGGCTGGGGAGAAATGACCCGGGGGGAGGGAGCCCCTCTTTCCAGTGCACACAGCCACTCACTGGCTGCTGGACCCAGATAGCAGGTCCCTCTTCTGCACAATAATGTGTCACCTGATCCCTTCCTCGCTCTGATGGGGGTAGGGGTGGGTGGGGGCGAGTGTCCTGACTTCAGAGTTTGAAAAGATGGTTTATAGCTGCTGCTACTTGACTCTGACTTTTTGGGGGGTTGGGGGAGAAGTATGGGACAACTGGCCGAGGAGTCTGCTTTTTTAATTCATCATTGTAGGGAGGGGCAACCCTGAGGCAGTCGCTCTTGCCCATGGAGAGATCAGAGCTCAAATGAATCAGGGGTGCGACAGGGACATCTTTACTGGTGAAAAACAAGGCGGGGCGCGGACGTCCTCGCAATTACATCTCAGGGAGCGGATCACAGTGCAGATTGGGTCATCTCAGGAAATATAAAAGCATTATTCCTCTGAGATCTGAAAAAAAAAAAGTAATTACTTCTTCCACCACGCATGACTCTTTTCAATAACCTTCATTTTTGTCCCCTGGAAATGAAAAGAGGTTTATATTAAAAAGGCATTTCCTCTGACTCGGTGTCCTTGAGCGGCACAAAATGTAAACCAAGCCCTCCCTTCTTCTTTTGAAGAAAAAGGGGGCTTCAATCTTTCCTTCTGAACACGGTCCATTTAAATAAGGAGATGGAGTCCCATCTTTTCCATCAGCCCCATTGTTTGACTTGTCAGTAATAACACTTGAGCTGAAATTGTACAGGCGTCCCTCTAATTTAGTAATTATTGACATGGTGCTGAGCAGGAAATGACAGCAAACAGAAGGAGCCTTTAAGGAGAAATGAAATAAAAGATGTTCATATCATTGTTGAATAATGGCGGAGATCATTTTGTGCTTTAAGTAGGCCCAAGGCACC
The DNA here is from genome assembly GCA_033961575.1 of Aselliscus stoliczkanus. NCBI lineage: Eukaryota > Metazoa > Chordata > Mammalia > Chiroptera > Hipposideridae > Aselliscus > Aselliscus stoliczkanus. The sequence goes on from CM066741.1 coordinate 30,580,340, forward strand.
TTTTTCCATTTTCCTGACACATTTATAATTTATGCTTTGTAATAGTTCCAAATATTTTTAGGACACTGGACTTTGTTTGAGAATCTTGCCGGACCGAATGAGAATCACGGAGCACACACACAGATGAGTGGGTGATGTGACCTGCTGCAGCTTTTTTCCCTGTGAAGTGACGGCCCCTTTCTCTCCAGCCTGTGCCTTCTCCTAATGCTTTCCCCCGAAATTCTCCTTTTTAAATCTGCATTTCTAGTATTGGCTTCGTAGCCCTAGCCAAGATCGTGGTTGCTGGGATAGGCAATGTGCCCCAGGGAGTTACAAGGCTACATGGTGTTTTCATTCATGGCTCTGCTTAGTTATAAAACCTTCCCTAAAGTTTGATAAGCATAGATTTGAATGGCTCATTTGTGTTTTTTTTTATAGTGTGGGGATGTAGTCAATGGAATTGTAATAGATATGTATGATATCAGGGGAGAGGGGGCAGAGGGGGAGGGGGGAGTCACTTTGTAAGGGGTGAAAAAGATAACTATTGCATGGTTTTGTACATCTGTAACTAATAACAATAATAATAATAAAAGGTGCATATTTGTGCATTAATACAACTGTGCTAGAATAGTGTGCACGCATGTGTGTATTGGTGCATATGAGTGATGATAAACCGGTCCTGAAAAACATTGAGGCCAGAGTATACAGATCTGGAAAGGATTTGCTAGAAAAATATAAATACTGACTCTGAGAAAAAATACAGTGTATCTTTTCTTCACCCTGATACTGGAAGATATGAAGGACACCTTTTATATGGGGCAACTATGTTATATGTCACTTACTATTCAGTAACAATTGTGTGTCAGAACATAATTCGTCAATGCTAGTGGAAAAAACTGACAGCATCACGAAATATGTTACAAAAAAGTTGGATATGGCATTATAGTTTCCTTAACGTATTCTGTAATCAAATCAACACAATTTTAAAAATAACTGGAAACTCTGATTTTAAAACACAGTAATATTAGTTTGTAAAATGCTTTACTAATAGGAGAACAGATATACAGTATGCTCAAACTCTGTGAGACAAACAAGCACAGAATAAAGGATAGAAAAGAAACAGATCTTAATGCCTTGGAGGGCAGAGAGCTGATTAGACCAACTGTGGCTCATGCACCAGGTGGTCCAAAATCTATCACCTGTGAGGCCTGAATCAAAACACAAGCTGTCCAATTAGATTGGTGGCGATGGGGAATAGATGGGCTAGAGGAATTAGTGGTAGAAAAAGAAACTTGTTATGAGGATCAGAGTCAAGTGTACTATTCGTTCACTTTGGGCAGGATGCAATCACTGAGAAAACTTTGAATGCCTCCAACACAGAAGAAGCTTATTTTCACTCATAGAACAGTCCTCGTTAGATTCGTCTAGCCCAGGGGTCGGCAAACTTTTGAGACGGAAGAGCCGCCAGGGGTCGGCAAACTGTGGCTTGCAAGCCACACGTGGCTCTTTGGGTAGGGACATGTGGCTCTGAAGTAAAATGGAAAATGAAAATAAAACGACCGTGGTTTCATTTATAATATTACTTTAAATTTTCCATATTTGTAAAAATATATTTATGGCTCTTGAATAATTTTTAAATTGTTGTGAGGGACAGGATTGGCTCTTCCGGGGGTTGGCAAACTTTTGAGACGGAATGTCCCCAGAGAGCTGCATGTGGCTCGTGAGCCGCGGTCTGCAGACCCCTGGACTAGCCAGGAGGTAGGTTTCCTCACGGGATGGTTCTGGGACCCACGATCCTTGTCCTTTGTAGCTTTAACATCCTCTAGAACCTCTGCGGCTCTTCCAACCCTTCTAGTGAAAGAGAACAGTGCACAAGGGACATATGCTTCTTAAAAGCTTGAGTTTAAAGCTATTGTTTCTCTTCAGATTCCACTGGCGAGGACAAGTCATGTGACCACCCTTAACTGCAAGGGATGCTGGGAAATTAGTAGAGCTGTACGTGCAGGAAGACAAGCAAATGGATTTTTGGTGACTGGCTACAGACGTAAGATAAAAGTTATGTGCAAGCCACAGTTACAGTGAGTTATAAAGAGATGGCTCGATGCTCAGGGAAGAAGGAAATAGAGGCAAAAATAGAAAGAGAGAGAGAGAGGGAGAGAGAGCGAGACTGAGACCATGAAACTGCCTTGATTCCACGTTCTCCATTGTCCTTTTCCTGAAATCCGCACAGTATTCCCAGTATGGCCTCACTATATGCCACCCTTTAATAGAGTTACAAAGAATATCAATAGGCTTACTCTATAAACAGATTCTGTACTGTATTTTATAAATAGGTTTATTTCGTATATTTTAAAAATCTATTGATGCAATCTGCCCTGTTTTTGTAGGTTCAGACCAGGAGGTTACTGAAACCTGAGTGGTCCCCTCAGGCGAGTGCCGGGAAACAAGACGCTAATTTCCACAGTATGTGTCGTTCTTCCGTGATTTCAACGATCCCTTTCCTCAAAACTAGGATTTCTCAACAGCCACATCACGTGGAATCTCTGAGTGTTGCAGAAATATCAGCAGTTTCCTTCGGTCATATTGTGGGCATGTGCAGCAGTATCTCAGGACCCTGAGCCTCACTGAACTTAAAAATACAGAGGGCAGAGCTGAGTTCTGCAGCTGTCTCTTTCCCTCTCAGGCTGGAGGCAGCGAGCTCCAAGCGCAGCCCCGCCTGCCTGATCACACCACTGTGAGCACAGGACTCAATCACATTTTCCCTTCAGGCTGGCAACAATTAAAAACTAGCTGCCATCAGACAGTATTTACAGATCTGTCAGACAGACACAAATTGGTGCTTTTCATCGGGGTAGGCCAGGCAAGCCACATATACCGTGGGACTGAAATGTAACTGGCCCCTTTGAGTCTGACATCTTTGAACCCAGTGAGGCTGTGAAGCAATGCCTTCAATGCCATTGTCACTTTCACTAGTCACAGCTTTTATATTTTCCTTCAAGCCACCACCCATCGGTCGGGCTTCTTGGTCAGCTTGGTAGAAGTTGGGCAATACAAGGTTGGGAAGGGAGAATATTATTTAAGGAAAATTACTTGGGAGGAAAAAAATGTCGACTATGCCTCGCCATTTGCACATGCCTGCCTGCTCTCTCCTTTTGGATAACTTCCTTTCCCCTCCTCTCTGCAATGTTACTGTAACATTGCATCCGATATTTAGAAATATTTGTTTTAATGCCACCTGATTTCATTTTTTTTTTTGTATCTGTTTTTGAATCCATCCGCTATTTCAAGGCAACACATAGGAAATGTTTTTGTTATTGAACTGGGAACAAAAGATACAGTGGAGAAGCATATTAAAATGTTTAGAAAATCCTAAATGGAAATCTGTTTACTAAGCCACCAGCTGTCACTTCCTCTCCCACACACTCAACCTACCTACCCAGGCCTGCCTCCTCACGCTCAATGTCCTTACTGTATGGGCTATCTGCTCTCATTTTTTTTTTAAAGCCTACCAATAATAAATTTTTATCTAACCATACAGACCAATCACTAGCAGTATCAATTAAATTCAAATTGACTTTTTTTTTTTTTTGAGGGCAGTGTCACTGGCCCTCATATGTGGGACCCGAACCGGGGCCGTTGGCTTCCCAAGCCAGCGCTTAACCACCGCGCCACTCGGCCGGCCCTGCAAATCGACTTTGAATTGGATATTTGTAAGGGAGTAGGGCCACATTCAATGTATTCAATAGTAAAAGTCAAAGAATTAAACTAAAACAACCGGTTCAGATGTGCAGTTTCACTGATGATGACAGGAATCGCGAGTGGGGACCTGAGGATATTGACTTGATCACTGAGAGTTTGGTCATCAACGTGGAATGGTGAAAAATTGTCGTGTGTAGCTATGCATCCTGTTCCAAATGATAAGTGGCTATTTATAAATAACAATTTATAAATTTGTTATAAGCAACAAATGTATAAGTAATAATTTGGTACTAGTTCTGGCAGGTCAGAGTTATTTTCTAACCTTAATGAAATGTTAAAGTGGAGATTTTTCAGGGCTAGTGCTTTCAGGAAACCAGCACCAGTCTCCAGATCACCCCCGAACCCCATCCCCTCACACCCCTTTAGTGTCAGCACCATCTGATACCCTTTTTGGCCCTCAGGAGAGGAGCCAAGGATTAAATGGGCCATGGAGACCAGACTCCCTTTTTCCCCATCTCTGGGCCCTGAAGAGAATGTGTTTCGTAAAGTCCTGGGCCTGGTGAACAGGCCTGGGGGTGCGGTACACCCACGAGCAGCCCTCACAGTATAGATACAGAGAAGCATGTCTGTCTCCCAAACTTGCTTCTCCCAGACTCACTGGGCTGCGTCCCATCCAATCTGTATGTGACTCCTATTAAAATCTTATTTTCTTAAATCAACAAGGGCCTCAGCCTCCGGAATAGGATATCCTGCCTTGGGAAACTGTGAGCTCTCACAACGAGACACCTTCCCTGAATCACCCCCACCAGCCAAAGGGGCCCTTTTGGCAAAGGAGAGAACTGTGCAGCTTCGAGCGGCATTAATCAAACCCGAAACGTTATTTTGAAGGTGTCACGAAATCCACATTGACTGACTGGTCCTTTTAATCTTAATTTTGAACAGTTGCTACTCCAATTAAATTCTACCACCTAGCATTTTCAAACAGCTCCTGGTTGTTTCCACAAACTCCGCTACTGCACAGCTGTTTCTGACAGCCCCCCTGATTTGCCAGCGCCGTGTGGCTGCCAGAGCAGGCGGCCCTTCTGTATTCCGCTGCTGGCACCAGGGGATATGCAAATGAGCACATGAATGAGTTGTCACTACAGACACCGAGGCGGGGAGCTTAGCAGGCTGCACTGGGGGGGGGGGGGGGAAGGGAAGCTTCAATTTCTTGAAGTGACTTTTCTTTTTTTTCCCCCCTTTTTTCAAGTGCCTCCAGATTATTTTCACTCTGTGGCATTCATTAAATTTCAGGTCAAGAAAGTGCAAACTGTTCCTCACCAATCACCAACAGAAACCCAAAAGTTTGGGAATGATAGAAATATTTCAGGTAAACACCGTCAGAATACTGTAACACAAGCAGAATATTACATACGCTTCTGTGTTTCGAACAGTTTCCCTTCCGAGAAAGGAGGGTTACACAAAACTTGTCTTTCCCGTAAGGACGTGCGGAGGAAGATTGTCCTTAGAGCCCAAAGCCTGGTTCTGATATTCTGAATTCTCTCCAACAAGGAATTCTCTGAGATGTTCCACCGGTGGGGTCACATCACCGCCTCCAGGGGACCCCGTTCTGTCCCTTGGACTTTCCTGATACAGCAGATACTGGAGAAATGTTTTGGCTGTTGTGTTATTTGGCGTTCCGTCAGGGAAGTCCCACCGTGATGAGTGATACAGACTAAGGAAATCACTACAGGGATGGGAAGCTGGACGTAAAGTGGGCGAGAGCAAAGACAAGTTCAAGTTCACAAGGACACACTGGAACCCATGAGGATGAGTTGGTCTGTCCCAGTCTTCAGTGCCTGCGACCTTGGGGGTTTGGGCGACATACAGGAGTTGACCCCCTTGGCCACATATCATTACATAAACTTGGCACAAGGCTTGAAGAGCTGGAGGAGCGGGGGCCGGCTGCTCCCAAGCCATGGGGCGAGCCAGCAGGGCAGTGACAATATGCGCCAGCTAATGAGGTGCCCGGAGCCACATGCCAACTTTCTGAGCAAACGTCCGCCTTTTCACTGCCCCTTGTCATTCAGGCACAGACGACTCTACGGCCAAGCCTAACTCAAGCCATAACAGGAAGGCAATTCTGGGGATCAGATTTCCAACTCTGTGGGGTTGGCCCATAAAAAGCCAGCTCAGCTGTGGACCCAGCTCCACTCTGCCTGGAGAAGCCACTGGGGTGCATGTCCCTCTAATTCTATCAGGGCTAATACCAGACACATTAGCTGGAGGGTGGAGGAAGAGGAAACAAAGTGCCCTAGCTGGGGACAGAGTCAAGTGGTTAAATTATAGGAGGGACTGGAGGAAAGATGGTTAGAAAATGTGCCACCCTTTGGGGTTAAGGAGTAAATCAATATTATCCATTGCTTTTACTTAAATACTATTAGTCCTGCATTGTCAGAAATGCCGCCAGGGCCATTTGTGACAGGTACACAGTAAGACAAGGATGAAATACTACGATCTGAGTTATACCTGGTGATCACATATTATCTGGGACTCCTTCTGCCTTCAGTATAAAAATAAGATAAATGTAGACTACATTTCTAGGCCAATTTCACATCGGTGTGGTCCAAGTTGATTTAAAATTGCAAATGCTTGAGAATGCCCCTTTTTAAGTCTAGTTCGCATATTTTATTATTACTTTCAGGTGTACGACACAGAGATTTGACATTTACATACCTTACGGTATGATCGCCACCCCGAGTCTAGTCACCATCTGTTACCGTGCAAAGTTATTACAATATTATGAATTATATTCCCCTTGATACATAGGAGACATCAGACATGCTTTCACAAGGGAGCAACAGTCACAAGACATCCTGTGCGGTCATCGAAACGTTTCTAGGTCTCGTGTTGTTGCTCATTACCCAGAAATAGTTTGCCTTAAATAAAAAATAAGTTTAGAGTTCATGGCAGTTAATTTTACTTATGCTTTTGTTTCAAAACATCCTCATTTAAAATGAATCAGCTATACAATTAACCCAAGGATGACTGGCCCTGGGGAGTTTCTGGAAACACACACAGACACACACACACACACACACACACAAACACACACACACACACACACACACACACACACACTAACATTCCTACCCTGCACTTCCACCCCTAATAGACCTGGTGCTTCTGACTTGTTCATATTTATTGACAGACATCTCTCTATACATATAGATAAATACGTGTATACACTTTTTTACAAAAGGGAATTATGTATTTATTAATGTGCAATTGTATCAGTAAGAATACAAACACATAACTGTTTGTTTTTTTTTTTTTTTTTAGCTGAGCCATCCTGCCACCTGTTGGCAGCTCAGCGGCTGCTAAGCTCGGGCTGGGCATCGAACTGCTGTTGCTCAGAGCTCAGCTGGCACTCTTGAGCAAGCTCTCAACTGAGCCACTCTGCCGGCCCTCAGAAACACATTACTCTTGATATGCACTTCACTTTGTTGCTTTACCATCGCCATATCTAACCATTCCTTGATTGATAGATATTTAGGGTCTTCCTCTAACCCCCACTTGAAAAACAGCATTCTCCCCTAAAAGTTGGTGGCATCTCTTTCTCAGTTGCTCTGTCACAAGTAAGTGCACTGGGTTTTATGACTTTTAACCACCGGAACATTAACCTGCACACTCCTCTCATGCCACAAATGTTTGCTTTCTTCCTTGCTTTCTCCTCACCCAGAACAAGCGAATATATTGGGTTGTCGGAAAAGTCATGATGCATTTTTGCAACAAAAAAAAAAACATAGAAAAAATACATCATGATTTTTCCGACAACCCAATAGCAAATATCAGGTCCTGCCTTCCTACTCTCCACCTCCTGCTGAACCCACCGCACCCCAAAAAGCCAAAGATTTCATTCTTTAGGTCTGTACGGCATGGCCAAAACGGTTCTGTTTCAAAACTGTATGAGGGAGTTGGCTGACGGCCACAGTAAAATTTTCACAAACAGCTAATTAGGTAAATGTCTTGGTGTGAACCTACTAGTTAATATTGATAATAATATTGTACAATAAAGAATGCTCAGCTCTCCTGTGTCCATGGGAAACTCTACCCTGTATTTCTCATGTCCAGATTCCCTGTATGCTAAAGGGTTCACGTTTCCTGGCTCGAACACTCATTCCTCGGATCCACCTCACAGGACACGATTGAAGCAGACACTTTGCAGCCTCGAGTCAATGTGTCTCTTGTCTGAATTGATTGTGTAGGTTTGCACTTACTCTCTTTTGAATCAATTAACAGTCAATGCTAATGGCAGAATCATTTGTTTCTCATCAGCAAGTCTTCCTTCAGCTGTAGCACTTTATCGTGTCTTGGTCATGTTCTCCATAGGAGGCTTGAGAAATCGCAACTTTGGGTCAATAGGTTGCTTAGCATAAGGCAGTCCCGCGAGCAGTCAGTTCTGATTGGAAAGTTGGGTGTTTCCTGCCGGGTCATCGCTCTCTCCGTTCTGATGGCAAGAGCTGCTAGAAACTTGCTTCCTTTCGGAACCCATGGATTACTGAGGATAAACTAATAGCCATCCAATTATTGCTTACGGTTCTCTTGTAAAGACAAGTGTATCCAATCTCAACGATGCAGCTTTGATTAGAGTGACATCTCCTCTCTCTTACCCTCATGTCATATTTTCATATCTTCCTGTCATTCTGGAATAATAGCATTCATCTCGCCAGTGTTGTTCCTGCCGTGTGCTGTCTCTGTCTCTCTCTCTCTCTTGCTGGTGGAAGGAGGTTTCTCTACTCTTTTTTATTACTCCATTCCTACATCAAACCTAATATTCTCATTTTTTTGAAAGAGAAATGTGGAAACATCCCAAGAACTTGAAAAATGGAAGTTCTAATGAAATATACCTGATTTTCCAAATCTTGAAGTACAGAGTTCTGGAGGCAACATGGATGAGTCCCATTCTCTGAGACAGAAAAAAAAAAGCAACAAGCCCAAACAGGTGTCTGGTCCATGAACCCTTTTAAGCTACAATGAAGCACTGGAACCAGTGACCCCCAGGAGGGACAGTGAGAGGCAGAGGGACCTGATTCAAACCGAGGTTCCATCTCTTGCTCCCTTCGAGTTCTGCTTGTTGATTGAATATGTTGGAATTTAGCTTTTCAATGGACAGATGGGCATACCACTACTTTACTGTTAAAGAGTTTTATGAAGATTAAATGAAATCATATTTTATAGAAATTAGCTAGTAGCATAATCATCAGGCATGTTATGTTGTGTCATAAATGATGCCTGTTCTCATTGACAAATCCAGCAAATATTAAGATTAAAACTGTGCTTTATAAAAAAGCTGAATGGGTAAGGTAGGACATTTAATAAGTACCCCTGAATGCCAAGCCTGGAATTTATTGACAGAAACCCAAAGCAGAAGAATAATTGCTGACCTTCCACACACAGAACAGTCAAGCACTGACAGAAGCTCAGGCCAGGCAACATTGTAAAGAATCTCTTCTTTTGCCTGGCTCTTTTTCTCAGCTTCCCGCCCCCACCCCCCAAAAAAAAAAATCAGGAAGAAAAGTACTGGTGTTTCAGAGAAGTTATTTTGTTGAATTCTCATTTCAGTTTGGGTGCTGCTACTACTCTCATTTCACAGGCAAAGAAACTGACGCTCTGCAAATTTAATTAAGCCACCCCAAAATGCACATGGAGAAACAGGGTGCTGCTTGCTAGCTCACATGCTCTCATCGGCTCAGTCTACAGATGAGAAAACCGAGGCGCAGGGTAGGTAGGTGAGAAATGGAAGGATAGGAGAGGCCTTCGAATCTGGAGTCTCCATATTTCAATCTGGCTTCTGCTCCGCACTGGCACTGTGAGCCCTGATAAAAACAATTAACCTCTCTAAACCTCCAGAGATTCTAAACAGTATATTTTTAATTGACTTGTTTAGCGTATCCTAAAATAAGTCCCTTTGGTACATTTGTTTGAGCAGATGTTTAAAAGTGTTAAATAATAATAATAAAAAATGTTTCAGTGATCGAGTAGGTCTTAGAAACTCGGGTTTAAAACAAAATTAAACAAGGGGCTCTACCACAAACTCCTTAGGGCCTCAAAAATGCTAATTGTATCCAAATCTCCAAGGCAGGAGAGAGAAGACAGGAAGCATCGATGTTCCCTAGAAAATGATTTGGGAAGTTCCGTTCTTTATGTTCCGTTCCATTGGATTGTGTGTTAACATTTCTAAAAGTGCTCTTTTTTTTTCAATAGTTATTTAAACGTTGCATCCATTTTTCATATATAACCATTATGTAGATCAAACTGTAGAATTCTGCCCTGTGAAGTTTCCCACCTGCCCCCTCCCAGGCACCCCCTAAGACATCCCCAAAGGGGGCCCTATGCTAACGGCCATCACCATGGATTAGTTTTGCCTACTCAAGAACTCCTTTTAGAAGAAATCAGAGAGAATGAGAGTCTGGGTACCTGGGTACCTAAGCTCCATGTATATTGTTATTACTGTTTTTGGTGTTTTAATAGCTTTTTCACGAGGCAGAATTGACCCACAGCCAACTGCCCAAATGGAAAGTGTACCGATTCATAAGTTTGGACACATGAATACACCTGTGAAAGGATCACCATAAGCAAGACAATATATAAACTAAATGATATCGTGTATAAATTAAATGATACAAGACATACCCTTTTGTCTGGTTTCTTTCACTCAGCAAAATTGTTCTGAGATTCAGCCACATAACTGCACATATCCATATAGTCTGTTCCTTTGCACTGCTGAGTACTATTCCATTATGTGGATATACCACCATTTGCATATCCATTCACCTGTTTGTTTGTTTGTTTGTTTGTTTTTCCCGGTTATTGCCTGTTACAAAGAATGCTGCTGTGAACATCTACGTATGGTGTTTGAATGGACTGAATAGAACAGGCGCTTTCATTACTCATGGGTAAGACCTAAGACAGAAATGAGTGAATCCTATGCTGAGACATATGGTGTTTTAGTCTTTTAAAATGTGCCAATGTGTTTTTCAAAGTGTTTCTGGCATTTTGCATTCCCTTCAGCAGCATTTGAGAATTCCAGGTCCTCCACATTCTCTCCGAGACTGAGCATGGATAGGCTTTCTCTCTACAGTCACTCTAATAGCTGTGCGCTAGTATCTCACAGTGGGGTTATTTTGCATTTCCCTAACGACAAAGCAAGATTAGCATTTTCCCACATGCCCATTGGCCATCGCTAACCTGGTGAGGTGTCTGCTCAAATTTTGTGCCCAAAGATAGATGTTATGTCCAAATCCCTCATTTCACATTTAAAAATATTTATTGGGTATGTACTATGTGCTGATCAATCACGGTTGACTCATTCCCATGCTAGCAATGGTTTAGGAATGGCCCTATAATTCAGGGAATCAGAATTTTACTTTGTTTTGCCATAATGATTGTGCAAAGAAATGGATGCATGGATGCACCAATACTGTTTTTCTTTTTCCCCCTGGAATATCTTTCAGTGGTGTTTTTGAGTCTATAAGAATGAAGAAAGGAAATACTGCCTTTAGGATGTAGGCATCTATACCACTTGTGATTAATATATGTATCGACAGAGCATTGGAGTCTCTAATCCTGTGTCTTTTATTATTATTATTATTATTATTAATTACTTTTGGAGGGCGGTTGGGAGAAGTTGGTATACATCACATGGCTTCCACTGCTATTCAGTATCTAGAAAAATTCCTCACTGCATGTATTGACTTTCTCCAGGCGTGGCTGCTCCCTACAAATGTCAGTAGGCTGGATGTGTGTGAGGCCAAGATGGGATTGTGAGGACAATTATGAGGGGCCAAGGACAGGCAAAGAGAATCAGGGGTCAGCATAGGGTACTAGGAAGAGACAGGTAGATAAATTGAGTTATATTATCTTTGTTTTTCATAGTTTCCCTTGCAGTAAAAACAAAACAAACAAACAAAAAAGAATCTTTCCATCAGCCAGAAAGCTGCATGTACAGTCACAGAAATATACTTTAAATGTCAAGAAATGGTAAATGTGTTTTACAAGGACATCCACCCCCCTTGCACAGAAAGAGAATCAGCTATTCCTCCCCGCCCTGGCCTGGGTAAAAACAGAAAGCGTTCATTTTTAAGGAATATGAAAGATACGGTATACAATGTCCCCAAAATGCATTCGTGTTCTTGTGGGCGCCTGTTTCGATTGTGTTTTTACATCGCAATAGTGAACACCACCAGCCTACCCGCCCAGGGCAGCTGAGAGAGTGGAGATGTTGCTGTCCCTGAAGACATCTGTGGTACCCAAGATGATGAGAAAAAAAAAAAAAGAAAAAAAATGTAAAATTCAAGGTATTGAAGTCAAAACTACAAAGAAATATAAAAGAATAGGCAGGCATTCGAAAAGTCACTGCAGGGGGTTGAAAGCAAGAAAGAGGGGGACAAAAATCTATTACAACCAAATAATAAAGTCTTTTTTTAAAGTTTAAGGGGAAAAATCATCTGGTTTTGTGAAAAGATGGCGAGACATGATCATTGATCTTTTTAAAAGACAACAAAAAAATTGGCCGTCAACTGAATAAAAGAAAATGAAGTTCCATTAATACAATCTGTCGAAAGACAACTCGGGTAAATTGATCAATGCAGGACAAATCATTTCTAACCTTTCCCCCTATTTGGAGAGGATGTTTTTCAAGAGAGTAAACAACATACATCATCAAATTCAAGTGCTTTTTAGATGGCTTTTCCAGCAACAATGGAAATGGAGAATTTCTGGAACTAAGCACGTAACGCTTTTTTTTTATTATTATTATCGCTGCTAAGACTATCAATACATTTGGAGAGATGTGGACATGCTCTTTTTTTTTTTTTTTTGGTAATTCTGTGTTGTAGATTTTCCTTTAATTTTTGTTAAATTTATTGGGGTGACACTGGTTAGTAAAATTATATAGGCTTTGAGTGTACAATTCTATAATACATCATCTATATATTTCACTGTTGTAGTTTTTCCTTTGACTTCTTTTTTAGACTTCTTTTTAGAAAATATTAATGTATAAGCTGTAGGTCCAGAACCCTCCATTAAAGGGACTGTCACCTTGAAAAGATAATGACATTGTTTATAGATCTCTGTACTAAAAATTTTGAAAGAAACTGGTTTTCTTCTCAACATTTTTGTTCGCAGTTTGAAGAACAGGCAAAAGAAAAAGAAATATATTCACTGGTGTCTCCTCCCATCCATCAAATGAATAATTTAAACACATCTTCCAATTTAAAAATAATCTATGTAAAATATATACTATAGAGTTTCTAAGATAACTTCCTGATATCTTATAGTAAAACTGTTTGTTATATTTTAATGTATGTCATTGATTATGTCTAATTTAATGTAAATGAGAGAATTTCAGTAGCTCAGTGATGATCTGGAAATCTATTTGGTATGAGTGACAAGGACACAAGTTTTAGAGAAAGTAACTGTATTTACGAAATGCTGACTTCTATTTTTTAAAACTGTGTTTACTGACATGTTTGCAGGTAAGCTCACCACATTTTAATAACAAAGCAATGATGCTGATGTTACCTCTGTGTGTTGGGCTTCATACAGGCTGGAAAACGTACAAAACAAATGTGTCTTTGGTTATTTATGAAGGGTCCATAATGATACATATTAATATATGTTTATATATATATATTAAATAAATATAAAGAGAATTTCTTCCTCAACCTGAAACCCCAGAGAATCAAAATAAATAATTATCAAAATAAATAAACAGAGACACAGAAGGAGGGGCAAAGAAGAGGGAAAGTTTAGGGTCTCAGCAGCTGATACCCATTAAAATACGGTCCTGAGGTCCTAAGAATATTGCCCTTTATGGTCCTCGTCTCCATACCTGGTAGGGAGCTGGCCCAGGTTACAGATAATTCAGTGAATTCACATTCTTGATTTTTGAAACAAGAATCACTCCAGAAATTGAAGGGCCCCCTTCCTGGGAGAAGATTCACTTTTAGGATCAGGGCAAAGCCACCGAAAGTCAAAGAACAGGATGGGCTGTGTCTTCCGTTAGAAATCTTCTAACACGCCTTTTAGTAACTTGCTAAATGCTTCCGGCACACTTTTTTATTTTTTTAAATTTTTTTTGCTGAAGTCACATAATGAGAAATAGAGACACAGAGATGTAAAGACTCATAGAGAAATCAAAGAAAACTATGATTTACAAACACGTTTTAAAATTACCAAAAAAAAAAAAAAAAGTGTATTCCGTGGAACTGTGAAGAGCCAGCCTCTTCAGATAGAGTCCTTTTATCTGAACGATATTTTGAAGAAGATTGTTGTCCAAGATGAAGTTTGGGCGGCAACACTTTTCCAGACTGGTGCTATGGACGTCACAGCCTGTGGAGCTCTGGATGGATGACTGTCTCGTCTTTCCCTTGCGAAGGTGTTTTATACCCAGGAGAGGCCTGGAAATCCTTCTGCATCACTGTTGCAGGAAGGTGGAAATGACAGATGACTATAATTTTGTCTGTACTATGGAGAGGATTAGGCTAAACGCATTTGACGCTTTTAGTAAGTGAGTCCGAACGAAACAGCATGATAGGGCGAATATTAAATTGAAGGAATTTCCTGATGATTTTTTTTTTTTTCCCCAGGATGGACTATGAGCTACAGTTCTACCCTGGCTAGCATCTGGATCCTGGTTAGCAGGCCACAATTCATACTCTGTCTGTCAGAGCCTCTCTCCCTTTCTCAGTTCCCCTCGGGGTCTTACAGCACTACATCCGAAAGGCATTTCCGGACGGACCAAACTCAATGTATTGTAACATGTGCTCATCTAGTTACCTACCTGGAAGCACACACACTCCTACTTGATATTTTTTCTAAATTTTGCTATAAAATCTGATAAAACACTTCAACCACAAATAGATGTGTGAAGGCTTTCTATAAGTTATTCCATTTCCATTCATTCATTGATTCATTCATTCATTTGAGACGGACTAACTTACAGATCTGTTGGATCTCAGGTAAATTTGTAGTACTTATGAGACATGTGAGGAGAAACATGATTGGAAGATCAGATTCAATGACTGTATTTTAGAAAACCGAGAAGGATTTAAATAGAGAGGACCCTAAGCCCAGAAGGTTCTACAAGGAAAATGAGGAATTATTAATTATGGAATGCCCCCATTGTCCAAAGCACTGTGCCAGACACTTAGCATTGACTGTTCCATTTAGTCTTCACACCATTCCTATGAGTTAGGCTTGATCCCTATTTTACAGATGAGCCAATTCAGTCTCACTTAAGTTAAATAATTTGCTCAAGCAGTGAGAAAACGGCAGGACCCAGGTTGGGACCAGGTGTATCTGACTCCACCGTGGTGACTAACAACTGTCATAACATGTCATCAATTGTGTTCAAGAAAAGGGTCAGGGAGAGAAATGAGAGGTTTCCTAAAATGAGCAGTACTTGATTTACTATGAAATCGAATCAAATTTTTTTTTTTGAGGGCAGTGTCACTGGCCCTCATATGTGGGACCGAACTGGGGCAACTGGCTTCCCAAGCCAACTCTTAACCACCGCGCCACTCAGCTGGCCCGAAATCGAATCAATTTTACTACTGTTTTTATCACAGAGAAATACAGAAATAATAAAAAACAAAAAACAAAAAAAAACAACCTGAAATAATAAGTTCCACAAAATGACCCTCAAAGTGTATTTTATTACATTAAATATATGGGTATGCATGGTACTTCAATGAATCAGTTGCTCACTTCTTGAACTCCATGTGCAAAAGAAATCAAACCTTCCACCTAGTGATGGTACGTGGGTACCGTGAGCTGACTTGGTGTGAAATTCTTGATGAGAGGGTGCTCCTTTTTGGATGGTGGCAAAGAGTTCAATCAAACAAATCAGTTATCTGGGGAGCAAACACTGGGAGTCAAGGTTGAGAAGGAAGATCATTTGAGCTTAGTTTCTAATCTGAAAGATACTAAGTGATTTTTACACTAAGTCCTTCACGACGTCTTTTGGTACCTCTGATTCTTTGAAGCATTGAAACTGAGACCAGCTTCCAGGGAGCATTTTTTGCTAAATTACATCCTACTGTCTCCTTGCAATAAACACCTATTACCAAAGGCAACCTGTGTGTGTCTCTTTCTTGGAACCTTAAAGAGCCTGGCTATAGATCTTGCATTTCCTGCCGAGAATTATGCCCCAACACCTATGTGGGTTTGAATGAGATGAAGTTTCCATTCTAACTACAAATGAATTTGCATTGTTCAGGTTGTATAGCTGACTTATGGTTCCCTGTTTTTTTTTTTTAATTTAATAGGAAATCCAATTATTATGTAAATATAAACATAGTGTAATTGCCACAAACAAGCGAGCCTACAAGTGAACTAGCAGAGCTTCTGGGAGTAAAGGAATCAATGATTTATGAGTGTCTCTCAGGTATGACTGATACAGACAGTTCACGGAAATAATGTTTTTAACCATTTCCACCCAATGCAATGTCAATGTCACTTTCTAATCATTCAATTTGATGCATGTCAATGAACAAAAGTCATTGTCAGAGGGAATGTATCCCCAATTCATTTTTCTTCCTTTTCAAACTTATGAAAGACAAGAAGTTACAAACGATATTATTTAAAATGCCTCCCTTTAAAATGTTTCCAGCAGATGTTTATGGAGAGAAAATGCTAGATCTCTCCTGGCAAGATACAGAAGAGACATTTCTTGAGGGTTCTAGTTGAAAAATTTGTCTTTGCCGTTATGTCTTTAAACATCTGCAAAAGCAAAATAATCTTTATTATGATGTTAACTTGGTGAAAAGCAAAGTACGCAGCCCCCTAATCTAGGAAACGCTTTTCAGTGGGGTGACAAACAGAAAGGCTCCAACACTGTTTTTCCTTTTCTCTCTGTGACTTCTGAATACCAGAGTAGTATCTTCTTTAAACATTAATAACTCATTTGATTCGTGAGAGAATCTAGCAACCATAAACCTAAAATTCTGTTTTCTCTTCAAATTGCTGTTTTTCTACATTTTACCTTCTACGAATACTATCATTTTAAGAGTCTGACACCCACTGGGAAATTTAAAATACAATGGGAAAAGATGTGACTAGACTAGCTGAGGGGATCTCGTACCATGTTTTGTAATATTCAGAGTGTAGTTTTGCTTCAATTGGAATTTTTTCTCCATTCCTTGTAAATTCAGGGTTGTTTTTCTTTTTTTAAAGGGATATCAATAAATAGTATAAGTCAGTTTCTGATACCTCACCTGAGTTTAATTAAGTGTTAACTAAAACAGAACTGGGCACAGAACTTGACTTAGGTAATATTCAAAATTTTTAAAAATTTTTTTATGCTCATTGAACTTTTCAGCTTACCCTGCATCTTCTTAACCCCTTCTTAACTTGATTATTTAATTCCCCAAATAATCTGTATTACATCCTTTTTCTCAGATAATGTTGCTTATCTGTGCTTTATGTTTTGCCTCTGATTAGTGTTGTTTTTAAAGCCCTTTTATATATTGATCAATGGCTTACATTTCCATACTGTGCTTTGATGATATTTACTTTTCTTATTACTTTCCTCCTACTTCTTCATTTCAATTTTTTTTCAATCTTTGGTATTCTTTCTCTGTTTTGACGAACAGAAGCATTTGTAGCTAAGCTTTATCCTTGAACATGGCTTTGGTTATCTGTAATTTGTATTTTACCAATCCTTCTAGCTGTGCAGCTGGTTTCTGCCTCATCTTCTTGATGACAATTTGGAGGATTAATCACCTGGGCTCATGTAGACCAGAGAATCTCAACCACTGCTGAGAAGATTGCTATGTACTCTTTGGACACCCATGTGAGCCGCACACCAGAGTTTCAGATAGTTTGGGGTAAGGAGGATATTTATTGATGCACAGATTTACACACACAGTTACAATTTCTACTTTCCCCTCTCCCTTCTTCGTCTCTCTTTATTCAGAATTTACTGCATAGTGTGATTGGTCCTGGGGTTGCAGAGCTGAAAAAGCCATAGTTTTTGGCATTAGGGAGCTTACAGTCCATAGAGGAATAGTAAAAGTCAACATTTCTGTATGGGGTTTATCTACACCTAGTGTATTAGTTTCCTATTGCGGCTGTGACAATTTACAACAAAAGTAGTGGCTTCAAACAAGACACCTTTATTAGCTTGGCATTCTGGAGGTCAGAGGTCTACAATAGAGTCACTGGCTAAAATCTGGGTGGGGTCTAGGGGAGACTGTGTTTTCTTGCCTTGCCAGCTTCTAAAGGCTGCTCCCATTACCTGGCTATGGTCCCCTTCCGTCTTCAAAGCCAGCAATGTGGGTCAAATCTTTCTCACACCCTCTGTTTCCTTCTTCCCCATTCAAAGATGCTTTTGATTAAACTGGGCCCATGGAGAAAATCCAGAAGAATCCTATTTCAAGGTCAGCTGATGATCAACCCTAAGTCCACCTGCTACCTGAATTCCCTTTTGTGATGGAACATAGCATATTCACAGGTTCCGGATATCCGGATGTGGGCATCTTTGGAGAGGGGTGGGGGTGGCATTACAGGAAGAGTAGCGTATTCCAAAAGTGTTGTTGAACACAAGAAAGAACCCTCCCAAGAATTACATGTGAAATAAGTCTAAGGATGAATCTAAGGTAAAGGCAGAAGGAGAGAACATTTCTAACAGAGGGGACAGTGTGTGCAAAGTAATAAGTTGAGGTGAGGCTAGCCAGCCTAGGCAATTGGGTTGCATGCAGAATAATTTCACAGCTCTGAAATACCACTGCCCTAACATCAAGTTTCCCAAAAAATAAGCCTGGGAACCCATGGATTTATCCCTGGTACTGCTTAGGGCCCTGTGCTGCTTCCCATTCCACTGCTTTTGGTCTCAATTGGCGTTACAAAGGGACAGGCCCTGGGATCTCATGTTAGAAATAAGGCCGTATAGGAAATAAGGCTCAAGGTCGCATTGATGTCTATTTAGGAGTTTCTGTCACCTCGACAGCGGCTAGAGCATGTATATTCTTGTCACTTGTCCACACTATGCAAACACGGCGATAACAGAAAATAACAATACAAGAGCCATTGAGGTGGCAATAAACACACACACACACACACACACACACACACGAATGTATACAGACATCCAATAAGAACTTACGACAATGCAGATATAATCTGTTGGAAGATGTTCAAATCCATGTGACACCTGTGTGGCTCACTGTCCCGTAAGTATGTTAAGAAACTCTCACACTTTGAACTCTACATTGCACATAATCTTAAACTTGACTTGAAAGATGTTATCCCCATGAGCACTGTCACTATTAAGAAATTCTGAGAATAAAGAGCAACCCGGCTATGTAGGAACTACCAGAACACTGAAAGAAATAAGAACTGCTCTCTTACGTTTGCATGAGTAAAATGGTGGTTGGGAGAAATAAAGCGACCTGGGTCACATATACCTATCCATACCGGAAAGAAAAGTGACATGGGACTGGGGCGGTTGGCTGAGTCCTTGGGAATCAGATCTCCTGGCTCTCTCTGCTGGGTTCTGAGGGCTTGCTCCACATTTGCCGATGACTATGAATTTCTTAGTTCATGGAGCCTTCAGGAATCGTGTACTTGGATCCAGTCCTTACGACCTCCCTTTACCTCCCTCGGCCTTTCCTAAGTCCCTCTCCACGGCCAAAAGCCAAACAGTGCTGGTCACGTGACAACTCCACTGTCTATCGCCATCATTCTGGCCCTTGAGTGGGGCCAGCAAGGCCCCGACTTAGTTCTAACTGGCTGGATCCAGGTTCAGCTAGGTGCCAAAAATCCCAGATGAAATAAAAATTCCTGGCCTGACTTGACCTCCTATGATATTCCCTGTTCTTTTGTAATCAGCGGCGTTTAACCATCCATTTCACCATGCGACGGACGTCAAAACACTTCAGTCCTTGTTAATGTGATGTCACCGCAGATAATACTCCAAAAGGCGGAAACCGGCCATGTTTAACATTTCTTTTGTAAAATTTCCAAGCCAAGACTTTTGAATAAAATTCACAAACTAACCCAGCTTTCCTTTTACTTGCTCCAGCCTTCCTCTCTCTGTCTTTGCCTGTAGCCCCACTGTCAAAGGTGTACTGTATTCCTAGGCACTGTGTATGCATTTGGGATCTATAAAAATATTGATGTGACATAGGACATGACCATTAAGGTTCGGCTCTTAGAATTTTTATGATGTAAAGTGTAGAGACCAAGGAGGGCAAAGAACCAAAAACTCCGGGGAGGGAGAGAGAGCAAAGCACCTAAGACTGTAGCTGGAAAGTGATGTGAGTTGCAGGAGCAGGAATAGAGAGGAGAGAATTATGTTGGATGGGAGACGGTGAGGAGAAAGAGGAGGAGGAAGATTTAGAGGAAAGTGGTGCTAGAGTAACTGGAGTCTAAGGTACACGGATAGCAGAGGAAGGGGGTTTTAAAAAGCATTTCCAAGAATGCTTTTTAAAACCCCACATAGGGGATGTGGATCCATAGGGGATGTTAGATCCACATAGGGGATGTGGATCCCCTATGAATAAAATAGTTTATTTTTACCCAGGTTTTACTGTTAAAATTTGCCTCTTGCTCATGACACAGCTCTGACAGTGACTGTTTACCTACAAATGTATGACATACTATGTATTATATTTAATAAATCTTAACAAACAAATATAGTTATAATAAATGATATCCTTTATCATCATTTGCTTGAAATGGTGGCAGGATCTAACTTCATTTGTTTTTAACAAAATGTTTACAACTTTTATTTGATCTCTTGTACCTAATATGTACAACATATTTTTGAGTTTCATTCCCCAACTTTGTGTGTGTGCGTGTATGTGTGTGTGTGTGTGAGAGAGAGAGAGACAGAGAGAGAGACAGAGAGAGAGAGAGAGAGACAGAGAGAGAGACAGAGAGACAGAGAGAGAGAGACAGAGACAGAGAGAGAGAGAGAGAGAGAGAGAGAGAGAGAGAGAGAGAGAGAGAGATATTATGGTCCCAGAATCAAATAACGTTAGTATTTAACCAACTTAGCATGCATGATTATATGGACTCAATTGTGCTCATGACACGTTATGACAATGGACTTTGCATGAGGCCATGACATACATGGATGTCACTGCTCCCTCCTTCACAGACACTATTAAAATCCAGGTTTCTCCCCCTTAGCCAGTTGGATCCCCAAGGCTTCTTTGAAAAACAAAACAAAATGTAACAGAAACAAAAACATCTGGCTTCACCCCAGCCATCTACCTCTCTGCTTCTCCCATTTCCTATTCCTAACTTTCATTTATTTCCCTTTTCCAGTTACAGCCAACAGGAATAGCTATAGGGAGTGAAATTCTTAGGAGTAACGGTGAGACGTACACATGCCAAGTCACACAGGATGAAAGTCCACTATCCATTGAAAGGCGGTAGGAACTGCCCCTGCCACACTACCTCTGCCTACTCTGGGTGAGAAGGACCATTGCAGGGAGTGTAGTCTGGCCTGAATCATTAAAGATGGAGTTGGTTCAACCTAGATGGGTCCCACCACAGTCTCAGGGATGGGGAGCGGGGGAGCGTTCCATCACTGGGGCAGCTCCACGCAGAAAACTGACACCCTCCTTCCTGGGAGGGGGGTGGGGGGTACTTCCCTGAGAACAAAATATGCTTTTCAAGGGTGCAAAGGTTTGGCAGGGAGAAAGTGGGGGAAAGGGGCCCTTGATATTGAAAACAATGTATTTTTCCTTCCCTGTCAATCACTTTGCCCCGAGGTTTCTCACCCATGGGATCAATGGCATTAATTGTTTCGGAGGGTGAGGGGGCGGCAAATGCCATCTAGGACAAAGAAGCCATTGCTCAGCTTGAATTTCACATTCGCTTTTTTTTTTTTTTTTAAGTTTCTGGTCCTAAAAGCCTAGCTTTGTTGAGCAAATAAAAGATTTCTAAATTCCAAAAAAAATGTCCCCTATCCACACAGAGTTTGAGAAGCGGGCCACAGAGGTTTCCTGTAAGGCATGGCAGCCAGAAGGTGGTGCCTGACAAACAGGCCAAGATGGGTTCCAGGCGGGGAGGAAGCTAGAGTCATGAGGATGCAGATCTAAGGCTCGGATGTTATCTGAGATGCTCCAGGGAACAGGAATCCCGTGTCCCAGATGTGAGGTCCCAGAGTCTGCAGAGGCAGGACAATGGAAATTCCAGAGGTGAGGATGAGGCAGCTGACACCGGAAGTGGCGGGTAATTCACTTCCTATTTGGAGCTTTGAGCTCAGTCATCGTTCCTTTAGTCCCAGCAAAGCTTCAGGACACCCTAAGCTAGGCCAGGGAGAGAGCGCGTCCAGGGGGTTAATGGCAGAGCAGGAGGGAGAGGCAGGTGTCTGGGTATTGTTTGCAGGGCTGGATATCACAATGGGATAGCTAACTGCTGTGGGATGTGTTACATGTGAAGAATCGGAGGGACATCCAGGCAGGAACATTTATCAGGCAGTTAGATCGCCAGGCCTGAGGCTGTAGCAGAAGCTAGAGCTGCAAACCCAGACCAACGCAGCCATCAGTCTCTGGCAGCTCACGTGATGCCAATGGGTTGTGGCCTAGATTCCCAGACCCAGGATCAGCTGGAGGAGCTGGGAAAGCTACCTGGGCTCAGCCCCTCGGGACTCTGACCCAGCAGGTCAGGTGTGTCGGCCAGGAATGGGCACGGTTAGAAAGCACCCTGTGCAATTATTCGGAGGTGTGTCCAGTTTTTGAAACGGATGGATGCGACCACGTTGGGGACGGTGTGGAAAGTGAGAAAAGCAGACGGCAAAGCAGAGATGTTTGTGGAACCAAACATTAGGGAGAGGGTTTGGGGGAGCTGGTGGAGGAGGCTAGAAAGGAGTGGACAGACAGGTTGATGGGGAAGCAACAGAGTCAGAGAAAGAAACTTCCCACCCCCATTTTGTACCATGAGCCATGGGAACATTATCATTCTCCAGGTATTATTTTCTCAAAGATAAAAATGTTCCTTTTCTATAGACTACTTCTCTATAGACCTTTTTTTTTGTTTTTTGTTTTTTTTTTTTTTACCGTACCTTATTGAATGGGGGGGAAAATGCATTTTATTAAAAGCAGTAATTTGTTAGTGCTCTAAATGATCTTTTATAGTTTCTAAAACATAGTGTCTTCTTGATAAAGCTGGTCCGAGAGTGAATTATTAGGCTGCCGGAAATCCTTGCCGATGAACAAAGACATAAAACACACAGGGGCTGCGTCGGCTAATGGGAAGTGGCGGGGGTGTGCTCGCTAATTAACATGCTGCTGTTAGCACCCTTCACCTTTTCTTTGTTTCTTTTGAAGGTTTTTTTCCAAAGGAAAAAAAAATTAGAAATTACTGGCAAAAAAAAAAAAAAAAAAAAAAAAAAAAAAGAGTGTTGAGACGCAAAGCTCATCCCTCTGTGTGGGCAGAGTCTCCAGCACGGTGTGCTGAGATATCTGCACTCCTCTCCGGCGAGGCGATGCTCACGGAATGCATGAACCCGAGGCCAAAGGTACAGGCGGAATCCAAGAGCGGGAATGAGGGGGCCCTTTATTTTTCCTCTTTCCCACTTGCTCAGGCCATATCCTGGGCTTTCCTGGCGAATGTGACCGGAAAGAGAGGAAATGAAGGCACTGGCCATAAACCCCCAGCCGCCTCCGCACCTGGGTTTACACACACACCTGAGTGAGGCTCTCATATAGCTCTGTCTTTCCTGTTACAGACATCTGACAGACACCTTGGAGGACCACAAAAGTCTCCAATATGTTGTCACTGAAAAGCTGAGAGGACTTTCACAGCTGACAGCAGTGCATCTAATTACTGAATTATTAAACGGGAGGCTCCTGCCGAAAAAGCAACATCCTGTCACTCAAGAAGATAAATCCGTGTGTAAAGCAGAGGTCTGATTAGGCTGCCTCGCTCACTTCTACAGATACATTTGAGATGGTGAAACTCAGTGGACCAGGATACTTAATTGCCTCCGGTACCTGCTTTAAGTTGAACTTGAAATATTAAGGCAAATGTGTTTTCAGTTCCTGTACTATTTACTGGGAACAAGAGTCTCAACCTTCTGCTGTTTTGCTGTTTTGGGTTTTGTTTTTGTTTTCATGCCCAAAGATCCTTTTCTGAACTTAGACTGTCTTCCTACAGAAATTATATGTGAGAGATTTCAGGGGAGGAAATTAATCAGGGGGAGGGGGGCGCGGCAGTGTCCAGGTTAGGGGCCAAAGCTGACAATAATGGCTACTTTTGGAGGCGGGCAGTTTTCTGTCTGAGCATCTCTGCCCCTAGCCTGCACACACAGAAGGCCAGTAACTGGTCTAGTTTCCATTTTTGTGTTTATGTACTCAAAAGGTATTTCCCTTTGACCACAATAATAACAACAAATAAAGAAAAACTATTGCACTTTCATTGTTTGTCAGGCACTAAACTTTAAAGCTTTCCTTGTCCCCCCCATTTTATCCCTATATTTACGAGTCAGATGCCATCATTAACACCATCATTCGCCCCATTTTAGAGAGGGAAAAACTGAGTCATGCATATGTTACGTAATTTATATGCTCACAATAACATGGCTAGAAAGTGGGTGAGCCAGGCTATAAACCAAGAAAAACATTCATCCTTAAACTATATACGTCTGTATTTCTTAATTGGTCATTTTACTCTTTTAAAGGATTTTGCAGAAGGAGATAAAGAGGGGGGTCACTTCATCTGACTTTTTCTATTTTGTATTTCAATAAGGTGTCCATTCTGTTAGCTGAAAACAATGAGGAAATGAACTTTGGCGCCAGATGCCTTCGCCCAGCCCCTGGGCCTCCCTCTGCAGAGCGCATGCCACCTGTAGCCATGCTTCCTTCCCTATCCATGCCTTTTCTGCTGAAGGGGCAGCTAAGGGGCATTTGACCCTGTCTATCCAGCATATGAGTCAAGGTTCTCCAGGTAAGCAGAACCAATAGGAAACGAAAGGATATTTATTATGAGGAATTGGCTCACGTGATTACAAAGGCTGGGAAGTCCCACAGTCTGCCATCTTGGAGGCGGAGACCCAGGAAAGCTGGTGGTGAAATTCAGCCCAAGTTCAAGGCCTGTGAACCAGGGGAGCCAATGATGTGAATCCCGGCCCCAGGGCAGGAGAAGATGAGATGAGTGAAATGGCCTTTTCAAGCAGTGAGGCAGGAAATATGGGGCAAATGTCTGCTTCCTCCATCTTTTGTTCCACGCAGGCTCTCAAACAACTGAATGGAACACTGGGGCGGGTGATCTACTTTCCTCAGTCCACTGATTCCAATGCTCAACTCATTGGAGACACCCCCCCCGACACAGCCAGAAATCATGCTTCATCTGGGCACCCCATTCCATTTCACACATAGAATTAACCACCACACTCAGGTTGGCATTTTTTCAGTTTTTACTTAATAAGTATTATTGGAACTGCATCCAATTCCTTCAACTGCAAAGAATGGTGTCTGATAATGTATGAGTTTGTTTCATGCTCCTTGTGAGTGGCTAACGGTACTGACCCATATGACTGCCAGGCACAGGTCTCCAGGAAGACTGATCCTGAGAATGTTTATGATGGGGACCCGGCCCTCCAGAATCAATCCATAAACACCACGTTATTTCATTCTTCCTGGATCTTTGGTATGTGAAAAAAGATCCTGAAGGCAAGCTTCTCTAAAGAAATGATAGGAACTCACTGGCTCAGGTTAAAGCCATAGGATTCTATGCACACATATGAAATCTAATATATTTAGTCTCTACTTCTTCAAAATGTCATTTGACAGTCTCCCCTGTTTAAACCGAGCAAGTCAGTCAGTCTCTAGAACTAGGCTGGCATAGTGGTTAGAAATACGGTCTCCACAGCCAAACTTCCTGGGTCTAGATATCATTTCTGCTTCACAGCAGCTTTGGGAACTCTGTACCTCAGTTTCCCAGTCTGTACAATAACAATATATCTGAAATCACACACTTGCTAATCCATAGGTATCTACTGATCACACTAAATATCAATTAATTTTTTACCAGCTCATCTATTCAAAGACTTGGACTTACATATTTTTATTTTTTGCATCCTCTGTACCTAACACATAGTAGCTGCTAAGTAAATTTATGTTGAATGGATTCTGATTTTTGTCAAAAGATTGGCCTATCCTGGGAAAATACCAAAATTCTAAAGAAATAATATCTCATGGCCCCGAGGGCAAGGAAGTTTCTACCACAAAGCAATGATCAAAGCTCCTTATTGATAAACTATATTTTCTTCCAGTACAACTAAAGAAAAGTGTACAATGGTTTGCAGAGGATGACTTGAAGGCCAGAGGCCTCCAAACATGTGAAAAATGTTAACATCACATTTTTAGACTTATTAGAAACAGTCTAAATAATTACCCCAGTCAAATTACTGGTGTCTTTTGGCTCATGTCCAGGATGAAGGTCAGGACCCAACATACCAGGACCCTGCCTGGCACAAGTGATTGACAGGAAGAGGAAATCGATGGCTACCTTTCACGTGGGAATCACAGCTTGTCTCAAGCATAAGCAAAAGGCCTATTGGGATTTTGGGGGGAAAGGTAATTGTTCTGATTCAGCTTTCTTGTTCCCAAAGTTGTTTAATTGTAATTTATTTATATGCATGTGATAAAGCAGCTGTCTACCTTGAAAAAAAATCCAGGTCACTCACTGCTGGTTAAAATCATCACTGGATATGTCTTGGCTTTCTTTGCACTACAGTATCTTTTGGATATTTGGCTACAGGTCATAGTCTGTGTCCAGGTTTGGTAGGTGTGACATGTGGAAGCTATTTGGCTGGCAGGCAGAAGTTAGCACGTTCGAGTCACTTCACGAGCTTTTTATTTTTTATTTATTTATTTATTTATTTATTTATTTTTATTTATTTATTAATTAGTTTCAGGTGTACAACACAGTGCAATAGTTATACATTTTACCCCTCAAAGTGACAACCCCCCACCCCCAATTCTCCCCCTCACTCCTGCCCCCCATATCATATATATCCACTACTCTTCCTCTGACTCTCTTCCACAGTATAATCCATATCCCGTGACTATCTATATATATTCGATTACAGTTGGCATACAATATTATACAACCTCCGCTTCAGGTATACAGTGCAGTGATCAAACCTCTACTCCATGCATGAAATGGTCTCCCCAACAAGACATGTGACCATCTGATGCCCCACAAAATATTTACACCATTATTAACTTCACGGGCTTTTTAAAATCCCCACCCCCCTTCCAGCCAATTGTGGGGAGGCTCAGGCATCCTCTTCCAGGTCATTCCCATGTCAGCCAATGATGAGCAACGCTGTTAAGTCACAATCGTTGCGATATACAGACTCACACTGCACGCCTTATGCATTATTACTGATGCGCTTTGTTGTTGTCTTTTTGAAAACCCAAAATGATACCGCTCCACTTGCTATTAAAGAAGGATGTTCCTTTCAATCCGAAGTGCACAATCTCAGTCAATTTCCTTGTCCACTCCCTTCTGAATACAGACAAGCTCATGTGGATATCCATTTTCTGAGATACTTTACATACATTAATATTATATTAATATATAATACATTTTGGAAAACAGCTGTGTGTGTAAATAACTACAATACTTTGAGATGACTGCAGCAAATGAGCTATTCATTAAGTACTATGATCAAGGCGTGATCAGGAAGTCTCAGGCAGGCACCCACTTAGTGTGGGACGAGAAAGGTAGTTGGGACAATCCACGTGGGCAAGAGGAAGGCGGGCGTCTCTACAGGGGCAGGAAGAAGCTCCTAGACAAGTGAAACCCACATTGTTTTTGGAATTGGGAAGTGGCTGCTGGGGCTGGGTCACTGGGCTTTTGTACCGCCAGCCCTGCTGTGAGAGGAGGGCTGACCTTGGTGGCCCGGAAGAAGTCAGCATGAGACACTCTCATTTCTTAAAACGTTTTGCAAGTAAAAGTATTAAAGATTGACCCAATTCAGAATGATTGCTGGTAATTTATATTTCTATCTTTTCTTTATTTCATAAAATAGGGCACAAAGCTTTTTGATTCATGGTTCTTCACAGTGTTTTTCTATAATTTGCTGACCACCTAACAATAGTTATTATAGTTAAGAGTTCCCCAATTAATACGGTACACAAGGACTCGCAGTCCCAAAGGACGTGTACAAACACAGAGCACATTGGTCCATAAAGAGCAAGTGGAAACAATTGCTTTCCTACGTTGCTATTTAATTGCATGCACAGGTGTTTTTGTTTTGAAGAGGAACCTTTAGGTAGAAAGTATGATTAATTCTCATGCCATTCCAGAATGCCAGATGAAGAGAAGTTTTCCCCAATTTTAGAGAGAATGGAGCACACACCGCATGTGTAGGTCATGGTGACAGAAAATGTCCCTGACCTGGCTAGGTTAGCTTTCTCCAGATTGCCGAAATGCCTTTCCAATGGAGTGCAGCATGGAACCCAATCCAGGACCCCAATTTATATGCAGACCTGGTTCTGTCAGTGGATCCATAGTCTCTACGTTATTTTGTCACAGAAAATCCCACCCTAGGTATGTTACTGGCAAGTCTTCTAGAGTTACTCAGAAGTATTTATGTGGAACCCAGAAGGGGGATTCAGATAGCCCAGGAAATCCAAAGAATCTATTACAAGGCAGTCTCCAAGCAATCAATTACACACTTCATAGAAAGGAAAGAAACCTCGTGATAAGTACAGTCAACACTGAACTAGAAACCAGTAAGTACGCGTCGAGGCCCTGCTGCATACTAGTGAGCTGTCCTTGGGGAAGTCACTCAATGTGATTGACTGAATGGAACCCCAGGTTCCACAATTCAAGATGGAGAAAGTAATGCTTTCTTTTTCATGCTCACAGGATTGGGAGAGCCAAATCAACGTGGAAGGAAGGTAAAGCCTGTAGTATGTTCACAAAGGTGAACCATAGATATTCTGAGCTATTGGTATTGTTTGGATTTTACAGTTTGCCAAAGCAAACTCGCCTTAAAGTAGAAATGTTGGAATCTGCAGAAAAATACAGGTAAGCACATGAAAATTCCTAGAAAGAAGCGATATAAAAATGTTGGGTTAAGTCTCTCTGAACCTCTGAATTATCTTTTACATAATGAAGGGAAACTTTAGAAATAATTTTATACCTGGATGTTTTACTTCCTAGTTATCAAGAGAATTTTTTGATGTCTTTAAAAACTTTTCACAAAGACTACATATTATTCCAATTTATAGATGCCTCTTGTTTACAAATTTTAGTTTTATGCATAAAACTTTATCTGGATTTAAATTTTCTAATCAAAGATATGCAAGAAGGACTTTCTTGGATCAAAATATATAAGCACAATGAAGTCTTTTGATTAGTATAATAGTTCCATGCTGATTATTTAAAAGGGGCACGAATTTACAACCCCATCATAAATATGTGAGTTTATCTGTCTCAGCAAACCTTGTCAGCACTGCTTAAAACTAAATGTTGTCATTGTTTTGTTTTGCATTTCTTCAGTAACTTGTAAATCTGGTTTTTATTGTAGTTGTTCACATTCTTCTTTTTTGACTAGTGCCTTCAATCACATTCCCATTTACTTATCATGAATTTCTAAAGATTTATCTGGCTTTTTGAAATATTAAAACCATTAACTTTTAAGTATTTGCACAACATATTTTCTCCCAGTTTTTTTTAACCTTTTAATTTGCCCTATGTTTCACTATAGAGAAAAATTTTCTCTTCATTCTGTCAAAATGATAGCACTTTTTTGTGTGTGATTTCTCCCTTTGGAAAGCAATGATATTACTACAGTTTGGAGCCAATTAGGACGAGGCTTCAGTACCCACACATACGGTTCTTCCCTAACTTCGTTCAGTCAGTAGATGTGCATTAAGAGAACCACACATGCCAGGCATATATGTGGGTCTTGACGGATCCGAACACAAATAATGTATTTCTTCTATTCCAGAGGAATTTTGAAGAAAATGTTACCTTCTCATTGGAGAAGGGGGTGGGGGCAGATTTACGGCTACAGTTCAGTTTCTTTATTACAAAGTCCTCATTAAATCCAGCACTTTCTAAACTGTCAATTTTTTTTTCTTTATGTGATATAAAAATTATCATTGTTATGAAGCTAAGAAACTTAAAGTCACACCGATAGATCGAAACTGAGTCTTATAAATAAGTTTTTTCTGTTATTATTTCTGAAGTATGTAGCAGAGACAATAATCACAAAAGTCAAGCCATTTGGATTTTCAAAATCTAGGATTTTAAGAAACTAGAAAAGAGTGCCCAATAGGGCAGATATGTTCTTTCTCCAGGACCCACAAAGCACTCTTTTTGTTAAGAAGATCTTGGTATTCTTAAGAGCCTCCATCCTTCCCCGATCAGGACAGTGGTGGAAAGATGAAATACCTAGATTGTGACATGTTGCCACCATGAGAAAAAGGCCAAGAGAATTCCAGAAGCTTACGAAATTAACACACTGAACCAATGGTAGGACTGCCTACTGGAAGGGTATGTCCAGCTCCTTATAGTTTTGAGATACAAAGAGTTGACTCATAAAATCAGTAAAGAAGATAGGAACAAGATATATGAAATTAATAAACTAGGTATAAAAATCTAATAATACATGCATTTGAAAAGCAATGGGAAACTTAGAGTGAACACAAAGCTATGAGCCATCACATGAAGAAGAAAGTGGGCAACCAGCCAGCCATAGCACTAGGCTGGTTCCCACATCCCAGGAAGTCCCCCAAGATAGGAAATGCAGAGGGGTGATCATCACTGAAGCTGAGTACAGAATCAGGACTCATCAAACATTTCAGAAAATCCACTTACATGAAAGAGAAATGGCAAATCCAAATAGTAACAAAGGTAACAGAGCAAATACACACAGAAAAGAAAACCTTAAAATAGGAGCTAAAGTGGGTGGGATGACTGTTACTAAAATTAAAAAAAAGACAAGAAAAAAAAAGTATGTGATGAAACAAATACAGGTAATAAAAAAATAAAGATTTTGCAAAGAAAAATATGTTCTGTAATGCTTACTCTACTTGTATAAATAAATAAGTATAAACTATTATGTGCACTGAAGAACAAGCTTGATAGTATAGAAGGGCAAACTGAAAAGATAGAAAGTTAAACTGGGAAATGTTCATACATCACAGAGCAAAAAAAGAAATAAAAATAAAAGTGTGTTGGGCTGGCCGAGTGGCACGGTGGTTAAGTGCTGGCTTGGGAAGCCAGCAGCCCCGGTTCGGGTCCCACATATAAGGGTCAGTGACACTGCCCTCAAAAAATAAAAATAAAATAAAAAATAAAAGTGTGAATTAAAGTCTTTTAAGATAGATCCAAAATTTCTAGTATTCACCTAAAAACATATATTGAGTAAAGAGAGAATGAGGAAGAAAACTATTTGAAAAAAATATAACAAGAAATATCCCAAAACTACTACACAAAAATACATACATACGTACGTAAATGACATTAGTCTCAAGTGGAATGAGTACACAGAGTCCTGAGGGGGATAAATTGAATCAAAAACAAACCAGAAACTCACATTGAGACATAATAAAAGGCAATTTCATTATATGAATACTGGAAAAAAGAAAGATTCTTAAAAGATGCCAGAAGAAAAAGAATGATTATTTACAAGGGAATGGAAACCAGGTTTCTCATAAAAGCAACATATCAAAGTTCTGAGAGAGAGTATTTTGCAACCAGCATGCTACACTCAGCCATGCCAGCCAAACTCTAATTTAAGATGGAGTAGGATAATAAAGACTTTTTCCAGACACAGAAACTTTATAATTTAGAAGACTTCTCTGAAAGAACCATAAAAGAATTTACTCATAGATAGAAATGGAAGAGGTGTAATTAAGAATTATTGTAAACAAACATATAACACTATCAAATGTTCATCAACTATAAAGTTTATTCCACAGTATTCATCTAAGAGATAAAGTACATGGGAAAGGGGAAGGCGAGCAAAGGGAAGAAAAGTTTGCTCAGATATAGGGTATAAATACTGATAAGTTCTAGGCTGAAAATTCTATTTCGGTCACTGGAGTTGCTTAAGTAGTTATGCAATATAAGGAAAAGTTCAGGAAGAATACTTCCCAAACCCTTGATAGTAGTTCTAGCTGAGGAAATGGCCTGGAATATATTTTGAGGTTGGGTGGAGAATATTGGTCAAATTAAATTTCAGTCTAATACTTTAGGTATTAAAAGGGAAATGGATTCATGCATTTTACTAAAAATTAATGGAAAGCAGTGTATGTGCATGAAAAAGTATAAGCCCAAAAACAAAGGAAAGAATAAAGAAATTTTTTGCATCATCCATTATCCGACCATAAAATTAAGAAAATTAAAAAGCCATTGATACTTGGGAAGTATTTTTTTTCCAGGCCCTTTTTTGTTGCACATTTTCACCTAACTGTGATCAGATCAGAATGACTGAACCATGTTGTCAGGCTTTTCTACTTGTCATCATCACATTAAGTTGTATCACCTACTTTTACCACAGAAAATTTCCATTTTACACATGGGCATTATTTTCTGGCTTCCCTTTTGTCTTGAACTTCTCAATTTAGTTGTCCAACTAGCTATTTCTACTATATATTTTCTCTGCAACACAATCCTATTCGGTGTGCCCGCCACTTCAGTTCCAACACGTCACCACAACCCGTCATGGTCGGCTCCAAGTTCCGGGCCTCTGCCTCACCAGATGACGCCATAGCATTTGGTATATACATGCATGACCCTAGATTTCATTCTCTAGCTCTGTCTCTAAACTGAACTTGCGTGTGTAGTGTCCTCCTCTGAAAGTCCATTCGGGCATCTGTGAATCACATCAAACTTCATATAATTGAAACTAGCCTCTCTCTTCATTCCACTCCCTTAAACCAATCCTCCCTTAGTTTTACCTCTGCGTATCTCAGTAAAGGGCATCTCCGTTCACCCAATGCTTGTGACGAATTCCTTGGGGTTCTCCTTCCTCCTCCCTCTCACGCACCCCTCTCCTGAACCAAACCGATCCAGGGCACCATGACAGACCCCAAGCCGAGCCCCTGTCATCACTCGTCCGGGAGGCTGCGAGGGCTTTGGGCTCATCTCCCTGCTTCTATTCCTGTCTCCCAGCAATCTATTTTCCAAGCAGCACAGGGATCATCTAATACGAGAATGTTATCATATCTCCCCCACCTTCTGCTAAAACCCCTCTAATGGCTTTTAATGCCCCAGTCCAACACTTTCCTCTTGGCTCTAAACTTGGGCATGACATGACCCGGGTTATCTCCCCGCCTCACTTGCTGCCTTTGAGCCGTACCTGTGGGTTTCCTGTCCCTTGGGCAAACCAAGCAAGCTCCCCATAACCAAGCTGGCTAGGCTTGCTACCCTCTGTTCCTGGAAGGCTCTTTCCCAGCCACTTCCATGGCTCCCCCTCACTCTTTCTGGCCTCTTGTCCAAATGCCACATCCTCAGAGAGTCCCCTCCTGACGCCTGGATCTAAAAACCAACCACCCAGTACCCTCTGCTGCCTTCCCTTGATTTTCACTCATAGAGTGTATTACTCTTCACATTATGTTATTATCTCTATTTCTTCCCTCAAACATAAAACGCTATGTGTTTTACAGGTGAGGAAGCTGAGGCTTTGATGTGAATTGAGGCTATTAGATGTGGGTCTGGGACCCAATGTTTGGAAGTCAACAGATACTCTTCTGTTAGATTATGATGGTAGGGGACAGGGGGAGAGGGAGGGAGAGAGGGAGGGAGGGAGGGAAGGGGGAGGGAGGGAGAAGGAGAGAGAGAGAGAAGGGGATTTAGGATAATTTATTTTTAATATTTGAGAGTGAAGGACAAACACCCCTTTTAATTATAAAGCATAGCTCTGTCTAGGATGGAATGAGAGGGTCTGAGTGCTGCCGAGCAGCTGGTGCCCGGAACTGACCACAGCTCGGTGACACTGTTTTAAATGAGTGCAGGTGTGACTTAAAGGCACCAGAGAAGCCAGAACAGGATGGAGGTCACTGTTTGGATGCCGCAGGCTATTAAGGTAATTTGGGAGCTGAGTCGAGGAAGATGTGGTTTGTTGAAGCACAAATCCGAAGGGAAAGGGGAAGCCTTTGAAAGCGGGTGAGGGTGAGTATCCCCTTGCCCCCCTCGGGGGAAAGGGCAGAGTGCACCCAGCTGGACACAATTAAGTCTGCAAAAGGTCCAGGGGGTCAGGGGCAAGAGAGAGGGACAGGTAAGAGCTGACCCCTATGCCAACTCTGACACAAACCAGTGAGGGCCAAGAATGTGGTGTCAATTTGCATATTTCCAGGAGGGAGCAGGCAGCGCGCCCCACCAGTGTTAATTGAGCCATGTGTTGAGAGCATCACCTGAAATGAAAGAGGAAGCCCACGAAGGACTTTGGAAGGACCGGTGTTACATGCAGAAGGGGGGTCCCAGGTCCCACCAGGCCCAGGGAAGCCTGCGCCAGAGCCTTTCCATCAGCCTGCACAGGCCTCCTTCATACCAAGTCATGCTCTCTGCATCTCTGCTCATATTACCTCGTTCCCAACCCTGCAGAGTGCTTCTCTCCAGAGTAGAAATCTGTCTCTCCCATCCCCACTCCGCTCAGATCTTTCCATGGGTTTTAGCATACAATGTGTTCAGATAACATTTGGTCAAGTGGTTGTGAGTGAAAGAAAAAACTCCCAATTCCCACTCGGAATCAACTCTCTGGCTCTGGCCATTTGAGTGAGGCCTAAGTGCGGTCCACAGACGAACTGCGTGCCCAGGGTTACACGCATGGCCACGCCCCCTGGCCACAGGTGTCTGTCGTGCAGGTGAGCTGAGTGATAAGTGACATGCTCAACACTGGGCAATAGTGTCCGCAAACAGTGATATGCAAGGGGATACGGGAGTCCCACCTTTGTATCCCCGGGCCTTCTCCTTAGGTCTACAAATCAGACCCAGGAGCTTTGTGCGTTAGAGGATTAATAACAGAGAGAATTCTTTGAAAATGTGTCACTTTAATTCTTTTATGAGATAAGGCTCCCTGTGGGGAAGTGGGAGGGAGTGCTTTGGCCTCACAGGTAGGTGGTTTCAGTGCCTTTGGTGAATTGATGTGTGTTCACATGACCCTACAACCCCAAACATCACTGTTCTCCAAGAGCCGCGGGGTGTCCCAAAGCTTAGAGAGCCACTTGGCTTCCCATTCCTCCAGCTGCCACCTGCACAGTAGCCGACATTCAAAACCAAGGTGGCTGACCAGTCTGCACAAAATCCTATGGTTTCCTCAGCTCATACAATGCTGAGCCCATCTTCACAAATAACATGAGTTCAGAAAAAAAGAAAAAAAAACAATTACAAATGCTTCTTGCCCCTGATACATAATCAACGTGTGCTGATGACAGTCACACATTTTGATGACAATCCCTAAATATCCTAATGAGTGGATCTCAGAATATCTATATGGTGGGTGTGAAGGTTAGCTTTACTTGTCATCTTGGCCAGGCTACAGTATGCAGCTACGCAAGCCAACCCTACACTAGGTGCTGGGAGGGGATGTTGCAGATGTGATTAACATTTTCCATCCGTTACGTAAAGGAGATGATCCTCAATAATCAGGGGGGCTCTCATCTGTCAATTGAAATGCCTTAAAAGTAAAACCATGGCTCTCCCTACAGAAGAAGCAAAGCAGCCTGAGGAGCCCAGCATCTGCTCCAGACTGCTGGCCGGCCCTACACACCTCTGATTTGCCTCGGCAGCCCCAAGGTCACATACGCCAAGTCCTTGGACTAAACCTCTCTGTTTCTCTATCTATCTATCTATCTATCTATCTATCTATCTATCTATCTATCTATCTATCTATCTACTTATCCATCTATCTCTAGCTATTTATCATCTATCAATCCATTATCTATCTATCTATCTATCTATCTATCTATCTATCTATCTATCTATCTATCTATAGCTATATACATGGCTGTCCTAGTTCCTAATGATTTTCTGCCGTCATCTTGCACAATTAATTCATGCCACAGAACACAAGAGTGATAAGATCTTTCAAAATAGAATACTGGAGTCTGAGTACCTCCCACTTGTGGATTAGTCAGTTGCCATAGAAACCTCGGGTAGGTCCCCACACCCTGACTCCATCCCAGTAGGCAGGAAGAAGGCAGCCTGCATTGTCAGTGCTCCTACCGACGAGGACTTTCAGTGCCAGGGAACCGAAAATGGGCTCAATGGAGGGAGGGATTCAGGATACCATTTTTATCAACCGTGTTTTAATCTTGATGCTTTCTGATGTGCTTCTGAGAGGACCACAGCACAGACTGAGACAGTTCCTGGATACCCACTGCCACTGCCCACCATCAGCTGACTGCGTTTCTGACACCATGCTGAGGGTCTACGTCTCCTCCAGGGGATTGCATCATGCCCATATGTGTGCACAGCAACATTTCAAATCTCTCATCAGATCTGAAAGCCACTCTAAGAAATCTAATATGAGATGCTGCATTAATGACTGGAGGTACTCCCGTGTCTATTCTGTACTTTCCACATGCAATTACCCAAACTGATCTCCACCTCCCAAAGGAAAAAGAAATGTCTGTGTGTGCCTTCGTATGGTGAAAGTGTTGCAAAAATAAAGGCATGGACAATAACTACAGAATTACAAATGTGTGTGTGCCTCACTAGATATAAAGTATATATACATATTATATATATAATTATATATATATTTTATATATATTTATGTATTCATATGTAAATAGTTGACATTTAGGTACCTTTTAATATGTCTATAATTTTTTAATTCCCTTAAAATACTTTCCTAGTTCAGTGGGAAACTTCAAGAGAAAAAAATCAAAACCAAATATCTGAGTGATAAGTGAAATTAGGTATTCATTTACAAATTTAATAAACAGTTGTTAGAGGGCCATTATATATTTTATATATATATATATATATATATATATATATATATATATATATATATATATAATGGGTTGTTGGAAAAGTCATGACACATTTTTGTAGCGAAAAACATAGAAAAAATATGTCATGACTTTTCCGACAACCCAATAATATACATTAAATATAGATAATATAAATGTATATATATTTTTTTTTTTTTTTTAAGATTTTATTGGGGAATTGGCGGAGGGGAACAGCGTTGGGGAATCGGGGAAGGGGAACAGACAAGTTGCTGTCTTTTTGTTCTTCAGTTTAGTTGCGGAGGACGTTGCTTCACTGTTGGTATCCTCATTGAGCTCTTCCCGGATGAGGCAGATCGGTCGCTGGCCTCTGGATGTCGCTCATCGCGGCTATTGGCAGCTCACGCTTGGCTGTCAGCCGCTCACGCTGGCTGCGGGCCACTCACTGTAGCCTATGGCAGCCCACTGCAGCAGGGACTGCAGCCTACACCATCACCGGGGCTCGCACAGCCCAGCTCCGGGTGGAGCTGTTGTTAGCTGTAGAGGGCAGTGTCACTGGCCCTCATGTGGGATCCGAACCGGGGCCGCTGGCATCCCAAAACCAGCGCTTAACCAATGCGCCACTCGGCCGGCCCCTAAATGTATATATTTGGTTACACAAATATATATGGAACCAACAGTCTAATATGTAGTAACACCAGTATCTATTATGAGTTGGATGCAGAACCAGTCTTTTGGCATGTTGAGCAGCTAAACTTTACAGAAGATATGGAAGTTCTTAAATATTTAACTAATATTGAACCTTTTCCAATAGAAGGATTTGAAATTGCTTTCACTGACATATAAGACATACCTTAACAGCCAATTAAGAAGTAGGAATTTTTTCCAGCCCTCATGAATTCCTTGCAAGTGATCATATGTAGACACAAATACCATCTCGATATATTTAAGCCTTACGAACAATAATACTGGCAAGGTTTATTATCGCATTCACACTTTACACTATTTCAGAAAAAATTTAAAGTGGATTATGGAATGAGTGACTTCATTATCCCAGTTGGGCCAGCACATCCCAGTTTAGCTTACTGTCCAAAAATCATTAATGACAGTCCCATTTCACTCTGAAAAGTGCCCCCATTAGGATGATAAATTAATTGGCTTCCCCACTGAAAGGACGTCATAACATCCACCGGTCAGAAATCAGAATGGTCCCGGGAAGGATGATTTGAACTCTCACTGCTATTGTGGTTAATTCAATTGTTGCTTTCATAGAAAAAATGGGGTATTTAAAAAACGGCTGCTGTCCACAAATAAAAAACCTTAACAACTTTTCCCAAGTAGTCACATTCGCTGAACATAATCACATAACTAAAAACTTATATGAAAACTTTAACTAAAAGCCCCATTCATTAGAAATTAGAATGTACTATTTAAAAAAAATAATTCCTGGATCATAATGGAAATCAAAATAGCAGTTAGAAAGGAATGATAATGTGCAGAGTAATAAACAGATTTTTTTAAAAGACAGATGCAGCTTCACCTATATTTACAGTGAATTTCATATCCTAAAAATGTTTTCATTATTGAGTGAAAACAATTTGTTTTCATTACTGAGTGAAAACAAATATAAACAAACAGAAGATTTGATTATAACATTTTACTGAGAGCAACTAGATGTCCAAGAAAAACAAAAGGAAATATATACAAGAAGATAATGAACTATAAACAAACATTTTAAATAACAAGTTCATGAGATAGTTTTTCTCTTTTAAAATATCAACCAAAGGACATATTTTATCCAAGGAAAACTAAGAAAAACAGAGGGAACTTAAAGTATTAATAAGAAGAAATGGAAAATAACCTATTACTGAGCCCATTTTACAATGAGACAGCTATGAGCAATTCTGTCCTAAGAAATATAAAAATGTGGATATAATGAAAAGTTTTGTGGGGAAAATTAAATATCAAAATTTGACTGCAAAATAAAAAGAAAAAAACAGAAACATGAATAAGCCAATCACTAGAAAAGAAATTGAAAACATCAAGGCTTCATCTGTGAAGCTCAAATTCATATTCAGATTTTTATTTTAACCCCTTTTAACCTTTGGGTCCTTAGACTTCAAGATCATGGTTATGCCCCTATAAATTTGTACATATGAAAATGAAAACCTTCCACTTCTTTTTCCAAAGCAAACACAACCTCGACATCAAAGACAGAACAAGTCCTCCATGCAAAAATTCTGAAATAGATTAGTCCTTCTAATCAGTAAAGGCAATTACATAGGGCTTACTGGATAAATGTGAAGATGGTTCAAAATTAGGGACCCAAGTTAAATAAGTCATTATATCAAAGAAGAAATTCAGTGAGGGAATCTTGACATATGCCAAAAGTTATTTTACAAAATTTCACATTCTTTCCTAATTTAAAAACTAATAAACTTTTAATAAAAACGATTAAATTAATTACTGACAGTAAATACTAATATTTCAAAATAGCCTATAGAATGTGTCTCTGAAACCAGCCACAATTTTCATCCCTAAATGGTGAAAGAGGAAGTGAATTCCCATTAAAATCAAGGTCACATCCAAGGTGTGTACGCATGGAGAGAGGGTCAAAGAAATGTACCAAGAAGCTGATGACGGTTATGTCTGAGTGTTAAAGTTTTTAGACTATTTCTATTTTTTCTCCTGATAACCTGTTTTCTAAACATGTTGCAATGACCAGGTTTCCCCCTTACAACGATGGAATAAGTAATTTTAAAAAATAACTTAGGTGTAACTTTAAGGCAAAATAAACCAAGATTAAGGGCAAAAAGTGGAAGCCCATATAAATGGGCTTAATGTGGAGTTTTATGCTTTTCCTATAGGCAGGGCTGATGGTCATCAGATGTGCACCAGTCCAGCCAGACAGGCTGGTAAAGTGTGAAAGACTTTGATATGAGTGGAAATGTCTGCCCCCTCGCCATCCCCCATGTCCCCTGGGCAGCACTCCAGCTGCTGGGACCTTTTCTAGACCACCAGCTCTATCCGGCAATTTCGGCTTCTGGCCCAGCATAGTGGGCATCCAAGGAGGCAGTGTTCCCCCCATAACGCTGCATCCACTCTGAATGGTCGTTGGGCCCCTGCGCGACCGGTGGTTAAATGTTTTCAGCGTCACCGTTGACCATGCATGTGTCATATACTGGGCTGTGAATTCTGCGGCAGCCATGCAGTTGCATGGCATGAGAAGTCAGGCAATCCCCTGGAATTTGAATTAAGATATGAACCAATTGCTCAGCAGAAACAGTGTTCCGGATCGGAAGAACGATGTTGTCATGGCGTCGGTTCCAGCCAGTTCTGCTGATGCTGAGCCTGCTGCTCACACACCCAGCAAGGGCCCCACAGCATCCCTGTTCTACAGCCAGGAATCGTCAGGGGCGCCTTCTTACAGCACCGAATGCACGTCTATTACTGAACCCCCATCTGGGTGCTCTGGAGGATGTCAGGAGACCCCGAAATATGTACACATGAAACAATAATGCTGAGTGATTAAACAAGATCTGATTACTATTTCTGGTGACACACTGCTAGTTAGTACATAGTACTACTGAGCACTGACTCAAGCACGTTACACATGTTGTCTCTTGATGCTCCAACCAGACTACAAGACGGGCATTCCTGAGACCGGCTTATCTTTTCTATGGAAGGAGTCAGGTGCAGAAGCATTAGGTAG
Organism: Aselliscus stoliczkanus; assembly: GCA_033961575.1. Taxonomy (NCBI): domain Eukaryota; kingdom Metazoa; phylum Chordata; class Mammalia; order Chiroptera; family Hipposideridae; genus Aselliscus; species Aselliscus stoliczkanus. The sequence goes on from CM066741.1 coordinate 30,620,654, forward strand.
CTTGTTCAAGGTCAGACAACTGCCGGGCGTCAGAAGCAACGTCCAAAACGCGCTCTGTCTGGTGTCAAACTTTTAATTCTTTAATATTTCAAACTGTAATTCTCTCCATCATGGGGCTCTCCTGCTCCTCTGTGATTGAAGGCTTAATCCAGCTCCTTCTAAAGCCCAGCTCTCCCCACAACACCCTTTGCCCCAGGTGTAAATAGGGATCTGAAAGCACATCGGTCTTCAAAAGAGCAGCGGACTTTCATCTGCTATAAAAGGAGCCTTCGTGTCAGTCTATTTCCATTCAAGTCTCTTCAGGAAACCTACCCTGTAACAACCTCATCCAAGGCCCCGTAAGTGGCGATGTGACATGGAAATGATGACACAAATGGGAGGGAGCAGGCACATGTGTGCCACTGTCATGAATTAGTAAAGCAGCTTCAGGAGCGGGTCCTCTGCCCGTCTGACCTCGGCCGTGCCAGCCGTGCCCCCAGCACGGGGTGCTGCTCCTCGTCTTCTGTTCCCCTTTTATCCGTAATGTTTCCCCTTGCCTCTGACGTCAGCCCTCAGATGGCTCGCTGTGATGTGTCCCACCTTTCATATTTTCTTTCTAGTCATAATATTGCTTCAGCCATAACCTCGGCACTTTAAGGAATAATTGTCCCTGACAGAGGGTGAATCACTGACAGCGAGTTGATAAGCATTACACACAGATGACAGAAGTCAGGACATATCGGATTACTGCTGTGAATATAATAAAAGAGAGACTAAACACTTTGGCAGCTCAAAGACAAGCCATTTCATAACTCTCTAGTGGGGCTATTATCTTCCATTTACTGCCACTGATAACCAGGTTGTGAGCGCCTACGATCCAGTTTCAATTCACTTAACACGTTGCTGACCAGACGTGGTGGGGGAGGCAAGGCCGATAATCAGGATTTGGGGACACTTGTTTTTCAAGTTTATCTTGTGCATCCCCCTTGCAGCTTGATAAGGGTGTGTGTGAGGGACTCTAAGCCTTCTTGGAGGAGGCTGAGTGCAGCCGGGCTCCCTTTAATCTGCCACTCCTCCTCGCGCACTGGAAGCTGCCATATCCAGCCGAGGAAGTGACAATCCACTCTCTCCACTCCCCTCATATACCGGGGCCTAAAAGCCTGGTGCAATGAGCGGCCGGGCTATTTTTACATTTCGGGCTCCAGGGAGATAAGATTAGTATTTCTTTTGAGCTGGTCTGAGCCACCTGGAGAGACAGATCGAGACTGGATTGTCTGCCGGCATAGACAGCCAGCGGCAGTGGGCACGGTCGAGGCACTTCCAGCCCCGGGGTGCAGAGAGCATTTATGGGAACTGTGAGAGATTCTGTTTCTACGCGTGCAGGAAATACATTCAATATGTCAGACTTTTGGATACAAAAGTTAGAAAGAAGAAGACAAACAATAAGGGAAAGAAACCGTCAGTGGGGGTTGTTTGGTTCCTGTAGTTGGCTTTTCCGGTCTCATAGTTGAATACAAGGGTATAACATGTTCCGTCTTAAATAATGTTGCCTGGCAGCTTGCTGCAGGCTTGTGTGCACCATGTCTGCTCTGAGTCAAGAAATGTTAGCTCTCGTCTTCTTTGAATAGATACCCATTTGAGTGACACATTTATTGCCTATATGTTGACATAGAACCAACTGTTGATTGGTAACACACATTGTCAGAGCCACTAGATGGATTCAAGAGTGCGGGTCACCTGACAGGAGCAGGCGTAGGGGTGAGGCAGGCTGGCCTCATGGCGAGGCGGATCTGGGAGAAGCAGGAAATGGCCTGGGGGAGCTGGCACATGAAAAATATCCAGAGGGTTTGAAAAATTCCAGCAGAGTTTAGGAAACGATTGGCATCAGGAAGTCAGTTTGTGATGCCCGATCAGGAAGTGGGGTGCCATTCAACAATTCCTTGGAAACTGCCACCTGTGTTGGGTACCAACCTTGAGTTAGAGCCCAGTGGACCACCAGGTACCAATGGGCAGGTTGTGCACTGCCCAACTCCAGGGAGTTTCTGTCAACACCACACCCTTGGATGGTGCTGTGACAATCTGTCTGCATAACTGAACTCAGTGGCACTGGGTGGGCGCACAGAAGCGAAAAGCCATGCTTTTGCATGCCATGTGCTCCAAGGGGGCACACTCAGATTCAGAGAATCTGAGCCAAAGCCCAGTTGACAAGTAGCCTCCAGCATAAGACACTCACAAGTCTCCATTCTGAGCCCCCCAAAATGTGATGCTGAGTTTGCTGATACCTTCCTACTCCTGGTCAGACGGCTCAGAAGCTGGACCATGAACTCCCGGGCTGATGGGGGACATTTTCTCAGTAGATACACCTGTGGGCAAGATAAATGAGACCAGGACTGATGACAATCAGGTGCAGCCGGCCCACGCCGGGAGGCTTTCTGTTCCACGACCATGCAGCATCCTCTCTAAATACTTAGTTTCCTAGGTGTGTTTCCTAGGATCCCAAGTCAGCGCAAGCTGACCACTGCACAGACAACCCAGGGTTTTCACCAACCAACACTCTGAGCTTCACGGCCGGCCTCGGCGGTCTGAGAAGAGGAATATCTGTGAATGATCTGTTTCTTTCATCGTGGCTTTCCATGTGGACAGAGCCTTACGAACAAGTTGTGAGGCATAAACTTCCATAGCCTATGCTGCCAGGTTCAGAATCTCAGGGCTAGGCTGCAGGTAGCTCAGAATCACTCCTCTCTACAGGGGAGGGGTCCACGCTACAGCAGCACCTGGGAGCTCCGTTGTCAGTGGGCAGGCTCAGACCCAGGGGAGGGGAAACCTGGGGGGAAGGGTGGGGCACACACAGCCCGTGCCAGGCACCGAGCATGGCGGCCTCAGAGCAGCTCTTGGAGGTAAGAATTATTATCCCTGTTTTAAGGAGGAAGTAACTCAGATCTCAGCGTTGAACAAGGTTCCTCAGCAGGTAAGTGGCAGATCCAGGTTGGAGCCCAAGTCCCTAAGCAAAACCAAGTTCACTTGACCCCTCTCAGCTCTCCCACCCTACAGGAGCTGGAATCCACCCGTTCCCTCTCTCCCATCCCCCACCTTCCACAGAAAGGTCCAGCGATGGACTAAAGAGAAAAGTCCATCCAGACCAGCAGGACATAGGACTCAGAATATGGACAGGTCAGAAACAGGAGTCATCAGAGCCACCATCACCTCCTGAGATGCTCTGTAAACACTCACACAAGTAGCCCAGAAGCAGCAACAGGGAGAACGGTCCTGGCCTGAGACCCAGGCCTCCCTGGAGGAAGGTGAATGGGACGAGGGGGCCAAACGGCGGTTTTGTGGGAACAGACTCCCAGGAAAGCCCTGGGGACAGAAACCCAGCATTCAGGAACACGGGGGTACGACTCTCCTCTCGGGGAACTGGGGCACTTGTTGGGTTAAGAGTGGGGCCCACTAAGCTGACAGAGAGAGTGCCGGGAAGGAAGTGGATTCGGTGAGGAGTCACCTAAACAACTGACTTCGTCTTTCTGATGTCCCTTCCCAGAGGTGACCAGCCCCGGCACCTGGGTTGTTTCTGAAGGTGGAGGTCCTTTCTTTGAACGTGAAATCATTTCATAGGGACCCGGAAGGCTGGTCAAATTTGTCCCTGGAGCTCTTCCCCTAGCCTTCCATATCCTTTCTCCACGTGCCGTCCCTTCTAGCTGATCCATGGCAACCGGATATTCGACATGCTATGCATTTCCTGCTAATGGTGGCACCTCTGGAAACGACGCCCTTTACGTTTAGGTCTGATGACCTTATGTGAAGACCCACACAAGCACTTACACAAGGAACTTAAGGGGGGCTGTGGTAAGCGGCAGCCTGGCAGTATGACGGGTGGCTCCACACACCAGCCCTGGGGGGGACCGTCTCATTCCACCAGTGGCTCTGTCACCACCGCCCAGGGACCTCTCCATCTCCTCTCCTACGAAATGGAGAGCATGATAAAGTTGTTATGAAATTAAACTCGTTTTAAACATCATTTAAAGCTGGGCTCATAGTAGACTCAGTAAACGGAGGCCACTGTGATTATCATTATTATTGTTGTAATTAACCTGAATGCCCTAACATGGAATTTCTGGGGCTTTCCCCATTGATTTTAGAGTCAACGAGATGACCTGTTAGAATAGACTCCAAGAATGGGATGAATCTACAGAAACTGAGTCTCAGGTTTCCACGTACTATTTATAAGGGTACTTTTAAAGCAGGCAGAAAACTACTGTCCTATGAAATATGTGCTCTATGGATACGCCCTTTAAATGTGACCGTCTTTCTGCACACCATGGCTCAAGGTGTTACTGGCAGAAATACTCCTGACTAAAGTTACAGTACGTAAAGTCACCCAGGAAAAGTGTTTTATTTTGGATCATTAGGAAAATGCAGGTTGGGGATGACTCAACACAGATTTAATTTGTGGAATTAGTGTCTGACCTACAAAACCATGGAGCCTGGCTGTCACACAAATAAAATCATTTTATAGTCATAGAAATAACTGGCTTTCCTGTCATTGAAAAATATTCCTTTATTTAGTGTAGAAGTTAGGAATGAGTTCCGTTTGAGGGAAAAAAAAAATTTACAAAGCCAAGAGGGAATCAAAATGACTCACGATTATTTTTAGAAATGCTTACTTACTAACTTTGGAATCTAGTTCCATCCATCAAACATAAAAGGGCTGGAGTGGAAATAGTTAAAAGCATGGTCATTAGGCCCATAATTGTGAAAGATTTCTGCACTCTGAAAACCATTTTCTTAATTATTTTAGGTTAACACTTGTGTCCGTAGCTGGGGGAGGGGCAGGGACACGGGTAATCTGAAACCCCAGCTATGGCGCCTGGCCTGAACTGAGATAACATTAAAGATTTTATTGCTGATACATTATGAATTATTTCTATTACTGTGGTCCTGTGGGTATTGCGTTGTCAGTGCACTTTCCTTATTAGCTCACTTATGTTATTAACACACTTTGGGGTATAAAATTACAGTTTTATCCTAGAAACCTTAAACACTTATATCCAAAGTACTGAATCGAGTTATTATCTTTACTGACCAGACGCGTTTTATTGTCGTTTTATCACTCATAAAATCTGATATTCAATTTGATTTAACTATTAACTAAAGTTGGTCCGCATGAGTTTAAACCCAGCTGTAATATTAATGTATTAATATATAAGATGACTTCATTTTATTAAAGGTGAGGTAACTTAGAAAACCTCTTTTAATGTCTCTGGGCAGCTCAGAACTTTAACCTGACCCATCTGCACTTCTGTTTCCCTAACATCGACAAAAATTCAAGATGATCTTGCAGTAGGCTGAGAACCATCTCATCGGCCACAAAATGGCATGGCTCATTGAAGTGTCAAAAGGCAATGTCTACTCTTAAAACAAAACGCATTAAACATTCACCATTGTTAAAGAAACATGGTTCACACTTAAGAAATATGAAGCAGAAGATGGTGAGCAGGCCATTTCAGTAGCTCCTAAAACAAGGGGGGAGGGATCAGCCCCCCCCCCCATCAAGTTGTCATGCAGAAAACTACAGGTAAGAGCATGGGAGGGTTGAAGTTTTTCTAACAGGAACCCCTACTGGTCTTGGCTCTGTTAGAAAGGAACCTGTTGTTAGGCTGATACCCGTTTTTCAAAGCAATGCTTATCTTGTTGTATTAAATGCCATCTTGATGTTGGGAAAACACTTTTAAAAATAATATTTGAAACATGCTATACAGTCCATCGTAAGAAACCATACAAGAGAAAGTTGTTTCATTTAAGTCTAAAGCTTTGCTATTTCCACGATACATTATTCCCAAGTGTGAAGAATTTGGGCTCCATGACTGGGAATTACCATTATGGGGGCACACTGCAATTTAGGAGCTCTGAGGAGGCAGGAGGGGGTAGCGATTTGGGCTGGCCCAATGTCTAGTATTCTAACCTTTAATTTTAGCGCCTACAAAGAAGAAACAACACCTACCTCCCAGAGCTGCCAAGAGCTTTCATTATGAAACTGTCTGGCACACAGAAGGAGCTCACTATACAATCATTCAATCATTTTCTCGATTCCTGCAGTATCACATCAACACGAAACAGGGCCCTTAGAAGACAGCATGCCATTATATCCCTGCACCTGTTCCCTAATCGCACACAATAAGTGGGCTTATCGGGCATTTACGGTATGCAAGACACCACGGGGCATATAAAGAAGCATAAGGCACAACGCTTGTTCTCAATGAGATGGCAACCGGGTCCCAAAATGACGTCAAGTATAAAGTCTATCACATACTTATTTCCCACGAGTTTATGGGAAGCTTTGTCTTAGTGGGTTTGTTCAGCTGGACAGAATAGACCAGGTAACAGATACTAAAGCTGTATTATCTGAGTGGCACCCTCAAACTCCCCGGGGGCTCACTTCACTGTGGCACGGGCAAGACATAAACCTCTGTCCAGGCTGACATGTGTTGTGGGACTTGGGAATTTTTAAAAAGTCCAGGCCTGAGGAAGAAGCCTATCTGATCATGAAAGTGAACAATTTGCTACTTTGAATTTTACAGGTCACGGCAAGAGGGCGAGAGCTAGAGTGTGGGGAAAAATCATTATACTCACCATATGAAAGATGCTAGAAGACGGGATTCATTGAACATGAAGTTCAGTGAATGAATTCATTCATTCAGCATAGATCTTTTCCCGCACTTCTGCTATACCAGATTTGCGCCAAGAGCTAGATCTATGAGGTTTAGCTCTGGAATTACGTGAGTTCTCTGAGAGTTTCATCACTGTGGGGCAGCCCTGCATGTATGAAACAACTGCTCTTATGCCCTGTGTGCTGTAAGATGTGTATTCACTTGACGTTAGGGATCTTTGGACTATGAAGACAATTAAGTTTGTGAACGCTTCCTAGAAAAAGTGCTGCATATGTCATTGCTGAATATCACTATGGTCACCTTTGAAGGACTCCCCTTGGGAAGCTAGGCACCAACACCAGCACCTAGTCCACCCTTCAAAGCAATTCTGGAACTCTTTTTCTGGAATGGCCATCAGAGCTGTCTTCATATTACCCTTGATGTCCCGAATGGCATCAAAATGTCTTCCTTTCATTATTTCCTTTATCTTTGGGTAACGAAAGAAGTCATTGGGGGCCAGATCAGGTGAGTAGGGAGAGTTATTCCAATACAGTTATTTGTTTACTGGCTAAAAACTCCCTCACAGACAGTGCTGTGTGAGCTGATGCATCGTCGTGATGCAAGAGCCATGAATTGTTGGTGAAAAGTTCAGGTTGTCTAAGTTTTTCATGCAGCCTTTTGAGCACTTCCAAATAGTAAACTTGGCTGTTTGTCCAATTGGTACAAATTCATAACGAATAATCCCTCTGAGATTAGTAAAAAAGGTTAGTAACATCGTTGCAACAAGTTCATGAACTTAATTATCAGACTTTGTAGGTCATGTTCAGTTATACTGTGGAAATCAAGGAACTGTAACAGATTCAGTGGGTCTCAAAACAGCAGCAAGATTCTTAAGTCTTGGATTCCCTTTGCCCCCAAGTCTCATCTAACTCATGAGGATCTTACCTAGTTTCAGACAAAGAGATCTTGAGCTCTCAACCACACATAGATTTAATAGAGAAGATGGCAACCCCATCCTGAACCCTATCAAATTAACAATATCACAGAAATTCCATATGACAACCCTAGCAATAGGATGAATACATTCCAGTACCCAGCACTGTATGGGCACACACACAAAACCCCCACAGCAACAGAAACGACAGCTTGGTATCAGCAGCTGCTGCTTAACTGCAAACATTAGAGAAATATTACATTATCTCTGTATTCCCTGTTTTTATGTTTATTTTCATCACAAGTGAGAAAACAGCCCAGGAAAAATACAAAAGAAATGTGAAACAAAGGTTCAAGATGAACGATGGCCATGATGAACTGTTGCTTGAAATTTGATTTCAAGTGCTCATGTGAATGAGCAGTATTTTTTTGTGAGTTCCAAGAGCCAGAAATTCATCCCATAATGTTGAATGTAGTTCCTAGTCGGCCCTAAAAATTTGATTGGCTTGGAGGGAAAATGGCACATGTGTGGGTCTTTGTGGATGCCTGTGTTTGTGTGTTAGGGAAGTAGTGTTAAGATTTTAAAGTGCTTCTACATACACGGATAGACTTCGGACCCATAATCAGACAGATGTGAAGCGAGGCATGGGTGTTTTTGAACAATGGCACAAGCCCAGCCCTAGCAGAGCGGCCCATTCCCACCAAAGTATGGGGCACAGTTAAAAGAGGGTTTGTAATTATATAAGAGTGTCCGTGTGGTTTTATGCAAGCAAAATAAATTAAATGATGCACACAGTTACATCTCAAAAATATGAAGCAAGAAGGGACCTTAAAGTTCACTGCTCCCTCTATTCATTCAGATCAGATACTTAAAGTTTTATTTGGTGACTCAGAAAGCCACATAAAGGCAGAAAATGAGATTTATTCGAGGAGTTTTCCCCCTATAATCAGGTCAAAGGTAACAGTCCTAATACATGTCATTGGCCCTAAACATCACTTGGCATGCAGTGGGAGCCATCTGGCCACTGGAAACTAGGCAGCCACGTTTGCAAAGGAGATTTCCAAATGCAGGCAAAGAATTGAAGGTTCTCTCTACACAATAAATATTGACTGTTCTATTGTTATCAATGAATTCACAAAAGAAACAAACTGCAAACTTGTAGGTCCAGAGACTCTACCCTACAATTGTAGCTGCTATTTTTTTTTTTTGCACCCAAATTCAAGTCTTTTCAGGATGGACTGCATCCTACAAAAGACTAAAAAATGCTCTTCAATGTGCTCCTTTAAAGCCAGAGCTGTGTTTTATTCTGAGATCCACCCCGGCACATAGTGGAAAAGGCTTTCACACGTAGATTCCTGATAACTTTTGACTATATACGTCCGGGGATGAGGCCCATCTATCAACAGGCCGGCTCCAGCACATTGTCCATGTCTTGCATCCTCAAGGGTTTAGCAAGAAACTAGAGCCATCAAAGCCTCAAGAAGAAAATGCTGAAGGTAAGAACTGTGTAGGCTTAATCTGGAAAGGCTACGTACTATATGATTGCAACTATATGACATTTTAGAAAAGGCAAAACTACGGCGACAGTAAAATGATCAGTGGTTGCCAGGGGTTCGGGGGAGGCGGGGATGAATAAGCAGGCGCAGAGTTTTTTGTGCAGTGAAAATATACTGTATGACGCTCTGTAACAGTGTAGTCTATATTGGTGGATACGTGTCATTATATATTTGTCCAAATGCATAGAATGTACACCACCAAGAGTGAACCTAATGTAATTCTGGACTTGGGGTGATTATGATGTATCCGTGTAGGTTCATCAGTTATAATAAATACACCTACCTCGCTGGTGGGGGTGTTGACAGTGGGGCCGGGGATTATGGGAAATCTCTTCCTGTCTGCTCAATTTTGCTGTAAACCTAAAACTGCTCTTAAAAACAGTCTTAGAATATTATACGGGCTTTAGAAAGCCCCAAATGTCATTAAAAGGAAAGGGATATGTACATGTAAGATTTAGAATTGTGGTGATCTCGATTTTTGTACTGTGCTGAGTTAGCACCGCAATGATGGCTGATTACCTGAAAGAAAAGAAGAAATGAGCTATGCTGAGAAATGTGAAAACTCAGTGCGAACGGGGGCCACATTAAGTGCCCGCCTCCACTGCCAGCCACAGGCATGTCTGCCTTGGCAGGCAAGCTTCTTAAAACTCTCTGATGTTGAGTTTAAACATCTGCAAAATGGGAATTGGGGCATTTACTGTTCACGCAGTGACTGTAAAGAATACATGCGATAACATTTGTGACAGTGCTGAGAATTGCTCCATGATTGATACACAATTGAAATTCCAAAATCTGCCAATTGAATGTAACTGAATGGTTGGGATCTCATTTTTGCTCTCTAGTATGAATAGAATTAGCAGAAAGGAAATTACCTGTTAATATGGAAATTTTAATTCAATATGATAAAATATCTCTACAAACAATGAGATATGTGAAAATTAATTAATATTTATGAACTTTTCTTCTCCAGTGATGTTCATAATTTCTATCTGCCTAGCATGGTTAAATTATATTTCTGAGATCACATGGAGGGCTCCTTAAGTTTTTATCAATTTCTCACTTTTAATCCTTCATTGTCTAATACGTGTCATAATGTAATTAAAATATGTCAAACCTGTAAAATAAATATATAATCATATAGAATTAAAATTGTAAAGTTTAAAAAAAAATTTTAAATGCATATTGCTGGACTTGCATAAGCTTATATTAATTACATACTAAATATATTATATTAATATACTAAGTATATTATATTAATACTACATATGGAAACACTCTAGTGGAAATGAAGCCAGCACTTCATTTATTTGTCATATTATAGTATAGTTAACATAGTATATAGAATTATATTATATTATATTATATTATATTAATTGCATTGTTTTTGGCACAACTTTACATTGACAATCAGGAAGGCTAAAACATTAGTTTGGTACAGTGAGCAAAACTGTACTTTTGTTTTTATAATACAACTTTGCTATTCCCATATCACCTAGAGAGGCAAATTATTCATTAAGCATTAGATTAAAAATAATTTTCTGTTGATAATAAATTGAAACACTACAACATTTTGCAGCAAAATAAGGCTGTTCAAGGTTTTTTAGACTAACGTATTTATGGGTATTAAAAATCTACCAAGTTTATACTGAAAATTACAATTTCTCTCAATTCTGATTAAAATTTCCGCAATTCAATATATAAAAATAATCTTAAATTAACATATTAAACCTCTTTTAGATAAATTATGCATGGGAATGTGATCACATATTTTAGGAAGTGACAGTGTTTGTCCTGTAATCTGTATAATTCATTTCTAATAAAAGGTAATTTCATTTAATGTTGTAAGCCTTTTCCAGTTGGAGATTTGAGTTCAATATATCCATGTTTATAATAATCCCAGCATTTATGTGCAAGCATATTGATTCATTTGTGTAGTGGCTGTGTTGGCTGCTACAAGAGGCTCTTACATCAATCCTAAAAAAAAAAACAGGCTTATAGAAATGATTATAAATATTGTCACTGACTTTGTCATTAAAACATGCTATTTCCATTTCTGTTGGAGGTTGGAGTGAAAAGGGCATTTAAAAAGACAATATCCATTTCTGAAAACAGATTAACATTCTGAGATAGGTCCTGGAGATTTTAGAGGTTTGCATGCTAGGAGAAGGTTAAATTAATTGGAAAAGCTTTGACAAACTTTTGACTGTAATTCCCTGTAATTCTGGCAAGTTGAATAATAATAGTTTTGGAGTTAGCGTCATCACACCTCTGACAAACTTGCAGTCTTTAGCCCTTTAGATCTATGACTCAGGCCTTTGTTTCCCAAAGGAGTTGAGGAGGAAGGCAAGAAAGGGTGAAGGTCAAGGAGGAGTGGGGGGTGGGGAGGAGAGGGACTAGGCCCCGAGAGGAGGAAAGGTCCCTTTGCTAATCACATATCACAAGCAATGACATTTCTCAGGCTAGGAGCCCACCAGGTGCATTTCAAAGAGAAGGGTTGGGGGGAGGAAGTGTCACTCAAGGCAGACATTTATGAAAGATGACAGTTTGCAAATATCTCAATCTTGGACAAGCCTGCGCGAGTGACACGGAGGAGTGCAGCAAAATTGGACGAGTCAGCAGCCAACATTTATTTCATCAGGACCTGTCCAATCTCCACTGATGGTTTGATAGTCCGGGGAGAGCAGGCAACGGTGGGCCTCACATTTGGCTGGTTCCTCTCAGCAGATCTGCATGGAGCAATCCCAAATGTCCCAATAAATATGTAAAGGAGGATAACAGGAAGAATTGAGAAAAGCTTTGTTTGCAGATCTAGCACAAGACTGGATTTTAGTGATGCCAAAGAGGAAGCGTAGTAATTACAGAAATATTGATTGTAGCTCTGCCAGCTGACAGTGAGAGAGCGGTGAGTCTCACCAGCGGAGACCTTCATCTTGGTGCAAACATCCTCTCGGTCCAGAGGCCTGAAGAAGTGATGGTGTGAGATACCCTTCCCAGGATAGCTGCCTCACGGCCCCTGATATACTGCACAGAGTGAACTTGGTTAGAAATAGAAGCCTATAAGTCTTCCCCAGGGGAGAACATACTACACGTTGGCCTGAACAAATGCTAAAACAAATGCCAAGGGGGGATTTTTCACAGTCTCTCAGTCAAGCGTGGATGTCAGGATCAGGCCGTGGAGGCAAGCAGACTGTACCAGACGCTGCTACCTGGCCAGGCTCAGTCAGCAGAGGGGTTCAGTTTAGATTTCAAAACACTTTTTTATTACACCAGCTGAGCCATCCTGTCACTTGTTGGCAGCTCAGCAACAGCTCAGCTCAGGCACAGCATCACTGGCCCATGTGGGAATCGAACCGGCGGCCCTGTTGCTCAAAACACTTTTAATGTGCACATGTTCAATGCAAACATCAAAAAATCAGGGGAATTTATGTAAAAATCTTAATTTTTGGCTTCCCTGGGGGCAACAATGAGATCAGGAGGTGCCAACTCCTTTGGATCACAACCCAGAAGCACTGAAAAGCATCTGCTGCTTTTAGAGGAGGTATCATGCCCAAACTCACTAATTTTCCCCCAAATTATAAAAATGCAGCTACCAGATGATTCTGGGGAGTTAAAAAAAAAAAAGTAATCACATCTTGCAAGGATTTAAAACTTGGAAGAAGAGGGGGCCGGCCGAGTGGCTCAGATGGTTAAGAGCTCGCTCAAGAGTGCGAGCTGAGCTCTGAGCAACAGCAGTTCGATGCCCAGCCCAAGCTGAGCTGCCGCTGAGCTGCCAACAGGTAGCAGGATGGCTCAGCTACTTGGAAGAAGGGACAGCAACAGGCTGAGTTTTCTGCCTTTGTGGCTTTGGTCTGTCTTTGAGGCTTTGCCTTTTCTTTGTGGCTTTAGCCACAGTGCTGAGCAGGATATCTGAAGCTCTGGAAAACAGCAAGCCATATCTCTGGTCTCCAAAAAGACAGAAACCGGGGCAGCCACACCTTTGTAGGGTGAGGGGGAAGCCTTGGAAAGAGGAGAGGGCGAGGTAAAGAACCCCAGTTCTACATGTATGAACTCTACCCATACCTCAGGACCGCTGAGCAGTACATGTATGGGCCTGACTCCAAATAGCACAGCCAGGGCTACAAGAGCTGAACTGAGATCTGAGGTGTTGCCAACTGGAGGTGACAAGAAAAAACAATACTTTGAGCCTAACCAAGCTAACTGCATATTAAAGCAAAACCAATAAAACTCCTGTGAGATATACATATATATGTAAAATGCAGTAAACGTATTTTTGTATACTAGCATCAAACAATTAGAAACCTAAATAAACCATTTATAATAGCATCAAGAAACATAAAATACTTAGAAAACTTAAGAAGAGATACGTAAGTCATTTACACTGAAAACTATAAAATATTGCTGAGGGATATTAAAGGTGACCTAAATGAATGCAGTGATACATTATCATCTTGGATTAAAAAACAATGATTTACCCCAAATCGGTCTAAATGTTCAATGTAATCCTAATTAAAATTATACCAGATTGTCCTTCTTTTGAAAAAAAGTTCAAACTGGTCCTAAAATTGATGTGAAAGTTAGAAGGCTCTATGTTTAAAAAGAAGAATCAAGAAGTAAAATTTACACTACCTGATTTCAAGGCTGTGGTGTTGGTGAAAGAACAGATATTAAGATAAATAGAACAGAATAGAGAGCCTAGAAATAGACCCACTCATATACGGCCAATTGATACTTGACAATGGGGAATGAGAACTCTTTACGACAAATCACACTAAAATAAATGGACATCTATATGGAAAAAAAAACGACTCTTACATCACAAAATACACAGCATTTACTGGAAATGACCCCTCGATATGATGTCAAAGGTAAAACCTACAAAGAGTGGGGGAAACCTTTATGACTTTGAGGTACGCAAAAGATTTCTTAACTTGGACGCTTAACACACAAGCCATTGCAAATGATAAATATGGCTGTATTGAAGTACGAAGTATTTGTGTTTATTTAGAAAAATAAAAATCAAGGTACAGAATGATAGAAAAATACTTGTAACGTCTAGATCTGTAGAAGAGCACGTGGTTTCTACCCCGAATAGATAGAGAACTCACATAATTCCATAATAGAAGAAAAGAAACAACAAAATTTTTTAAGAAGGCAAAAATTTGAACAGACTCTTCACCAAAGTAGGTACATTGCCAAAAGACACTAGTGCCTATCTATTAGAATAGTCCAAATTCAAAAGACTGCCAACACCAAGTGTCAGCGAAGATACAGGGCAACAGGACTCTGGTGGAATGGAAAATGGTACAGTTACTCTGCAAAAGTCTTTGCAGTTTCTTTAAAAAATAAAATTCCGTATACACCTAATTTCTAAGTAGTTACCTACGAAAATGCTTTTACTCCTAAATATTCACCTAAGAAAAATGAAAGCATATGGCTACACAATTCAATACACGTGTCCCCAGCAGTTTTATGTTGAAGACCCAAGACTGGAAGCCACCCAAATGTCCATTAAGAAGTGAATGGACAAGTAACATGCAGTTTACGCATCACATGAAATTCTCTAAGGAGGTGGTCTTGAGTGGTTTTGCCTCTAAGCCTCAGCACCATTCTCCCTTTGGTGCAATGAGGGTAACGATGGAGCCCTCACAGGTTTGCCCTAGAAATGAACGAAAGTCACCTGACTAGTATTTAAGAAACGCCACTTGTCTCTCACTAGTACTGGAAGAATGCAAAAACTGAAATGACAATGGCAAACACTGGTGGGTAGAAAGGGGCTACTAATTCTTCAGGGGGCCAAGCCCTGTGCCTGGCTTGGTCCCTGGTAGGACCTGAACCCAGGCCCCTCGCTTCTAGCGGCCTTGCCACCATATCTGCGCCTCCCCTTTACCCCCGCCAGCACCCTTAGGGGGAAACGAAGCATGATGTCAGAATACATTTGGCTGTGTCCTAACCCCCATGTCACATGACACAATGTAAACTTAAATTACAATGTGCTTTATTTAGCTGAGAAGCCCAGAGGCTTTGGGGCACCCCTGAGAGATGAGCAGCTAATGCAATCCAGGCAGGCCCATGGGCATCCCGAGTCGACAGCATGTATGCCCACTCAGGGGGCAGCCCCTCTCTGTAAATATAAAAGGGTAATTGTCACAGGGAAAAAAATGGAGCAGGTATTGTTTACCGCACGGATGAGGAGGGGGTTTTGAATGCACAGAGCGGCAGGTGGCAGGGATTTCAAAGAGAATCCGTGGCTGGAAACCCGTGGCTCCACTTCCACGCCCAGGACCGGCCAGGGCAAAGGGACACTGGCAGCGACCAAGTGCTGGACTTTATTTATAGAAGCTTTCTCTCATTTTCTTCTTTAAACATAAACAAAAGGGAAGTCACAGCACTGGCTGGCTTCATCCACAGCATATGGGATACATTATGCCTCGTGACAGGCTGGAAGCCGCTTTGTCACCACCGGGCGCGGACGCGGCGCTTGGCAGAGTCACAGTCGCCAGCGCGCAGCCGCAGAGGCTCGCCTGGTCCCTGTCACGGCGCAGAAGAGTCGGGGGGACTGGAGGCAGCAAGGCTGGCTAATTGAAAAGGGGGAGCGCTTTCCAAACACCATTACATGTAACGTGAGAAGTGTAACGTGGCAGGAAGCAGGCAGCACCTGGTGTCGGCAGCTAATTGCGCTGTTTGGTGGCATGTCGAGCACCGCGCTCCTGAGAACCTGGCTACTCACGTGTTTTGCAGGCGCCAAGCCCTCGGATGGGCCAGCTGGGGGGCGCAACCCCCCTGGACTCACGTTTCATTCTGCAGGCACAGATGACATGCCTTTATCTTACCCGGGCAGGGCTGGGACAAGGGTCACTTTGGCTACTTACACAGAGCCGTCTGGCTAACGGAGAAGTGGTGTCAAGGACTATACTAGATTTTAGTATGTTTGGAAAAAAACTGAAAAGGAAGGAAGAGAGAAGGAGGGAGGGAGAAATGAGAGAAGGAAGGCAGGGAAAGGCAAAAGGACAAAAAAACAAAATAAAGCAAGAAAGCAATTAAAGCAAGAAAGAATGAATTTGTACACAGCCTTTTTTCTAATTAGAGCCAGTTTTCCCATAAAACATGGTAATAATCATAAATGTCCCTCCTCCATTGTTATTGTTTTTACACAAAGGCATCAGAAATAAAGACAAGCTTCCTCAGTAGAAATTAATTGTATTTTCAGGGAGCATTGGTCCTTGGATGCCCTAATATTCTATTTATTCCAAATACCGATATAAAATGCATGTGGTGCTGTGTGTTCAGGGTCCCTTGCCGCAACATTAGCTGTTTACATAGAAAATTATCAGAGTCAGAAGGAAAAATGAATGAAGTATTTCCATACTCCTCAATTAGTAACAGCTCAATCTTTGACAGATATACTGTAATAAACTAACAAAAGTTGAAATAACTTTCAAAAAGATAAAATTTACAATTTTACAGGCCATATATATGTTGCCTAGTCCTGATTTTCTAATACCTAGTATCCTGGAAATGTTTTGGAAAAACCTACAAATTCTGACGAGATTATTTTTGGATTTAAGTCTAAGACATGTAAATGATCCTAAAACAATTTGGATGGATGAAACAGACCACATGGTTGAAAGAGTAGGGGTCTGGGAGTGAGACCACTCAAGTTTTCAGTCCCATTAGCATTAACTTATAAGCTGTGTGACTTTAGGCATGTAACTCAACCTCTCTGAGATGCTATGTCTTCATCTTAATTTAGGAACAATCATGCCCATTTTGAACAAGGACCAGAGAAAGGATGCATAATGGGCCGTCTGTGCACAGTGTCTTGCATACAATCCACATTCAGGGGTTTGCTTTGGAAACCAGAGGTAGTATTCATATTTAGGGGGAAACTGGGGGATAGCTTCTGCTTCTTAACTAGACATATTCAAATAACACCCCCCAAAGGTGCCAGTGCCTTCTTCCAAACACATTCTTCCAAGCTTCAAGCGGCAATACAAATGACAGACAATATCTCTTCTTTGCCTCGAGACAATGTAAATTCCGCAAGCATCCGTGAGGCTTACCCCACAGTGGCCCTATATTGAATGCTTGTCCCCAGGGACATACTGTATATGCAACTCGATGCGTCTGTTGCTGTTGTAATTGGGAATCAAGAAAGCCATCGTGGTGTAGGAAGAGCAAGGCCCGGTGCAGTGTCAGGGAGATAGGATCACAGTGACATTTGCAGCATGATGTTAGCCAATTAGATGCTGGCAATATGTGTGCACCGCTCCGAACCACCTGTCACGAGCCTGGGTTCCAAATGGACCACAGGAGGTGGTCACCAAAAAGAAAACAATTGTGGGGGAGAGGGGAGGATGTGAGTATAAAGGCAAGACTGGCTGAAAACAGCAGCACTCAGGAATAAAGTCGCCCCCAAAAGTGGCTGTTGAATAGTTTTTTACAGAGAATTGCAATAGTTACCTGTGCGCCCCTAGTGTGGAGAAAATTTTATGGATGCCTTTCGGGCAGCTTAATGAGGGAATGCTACAAATCACCTCAGAAGCAACAAGAGGTGCTAAAAGAAGCCCCTTGCTGTGATGCCACCAAAAAAGAAAAAAAAAATGTCTATGTTCTCCCAATGAGGTTTTTCAAAAATGAATTGCGCCATTAAGTGCCAAGAAGAAAATTAGCCATGAGCGTTTAAATTTAAAATGATCCCCTTTTTAATTGTAAAACAGTGGCACTTAACTGCTATTGATCCTGCAGAGACACATTAGGGAGCAGGGTCACCATAACTGTTAATATTCACTGCTTAGCGAAAGAGCATCAAAGGACATTTTAATGTCACAGACTTTCTCGGGGAGTTTTTAAAGAAGGTTTGACTCAGCCAGCCTATGAATGAAAAGGACAGGAGGTAGGCAAATGTAGAAACAAATGTGATAGCAATTTTCTGCTAATCAAATCATAACTCAAGATTGATTTTTTTTTGGCAAAAGTTTATGTCATATAGATTTCCAAGGCTGGTCGACATTTAAAAGTCAGAGTATATATTTTCTATAGACTGGGACTTTTCAGATGATCGTCCAATAGGGAATTGTTTATTTTTGAACACAGAAGTGTAAGAGAGAGCGTCCCTTCTGGGAAAGACCATTTCATTGTTTGCATACTTCAGAAGTAAGGAATGTGAAATGTCAATGGTGTTTTATTCAAAACTCAGCCTGTCCTACTTTTTTGAAAGGTTTATTGGATGAGACAATAAACCACAAGTGAGTCTTCAGTTTTTTAAAGGTAGAAATTACATTTTTAGAACACGTTGAGAGGAGGTTTTCTCCTTTTGTCTGGGGTCCTACAGTGAAATATTGAATTGGTGGCGCCGCCAACATCTAAAATGCTGGACTTTACCAGGACGGGAAGCAGAACAAAGGTGCTCGCTATTAAAACGGAAGCCTCTTATTCCAAATCCCTGTTGCAGTCAAAGAGAAATGGTAAAATGGTAAAGAAGTAAATTGCACATTGTATTGGGACTTCAAAAACAAAACGTTCATCTTTATTTCTGACCAAATCACGTTCCTTGCCTCTTTCCAATGCGTACTGCTGACCACGGCAATGGATTTTTGCTAAAATAATATTATCGCTATTTTGGTTCCTAGCTCAAAAATACATCTTAATTCCCCACAGAAAAACTTTTTTTAGGGTGTCAATTTTGGCGAATAAAACCTTACAGGAATTTCTAAATAGAAAGGAAATTAACAAAAAGGAAATAAATGGTTTCTTTGGGTGGTTTAAAGTCTTGTTGTTTAAAAGAAGGTATTTCGTCCTGTATGGCATCACTGAGACGGTCTCAGGAGCATCTGGGAACAGAGAGAAACCCACTGGCCTCCTGAATGGATTCATTCTTGGATTCAGGTACCAGGTAGTTACCAAATGTTTATCCTCCAGGATTTCACAGTGGGAACTAAGTCAACTCCAGGCACGAAGGGACCCGCAACTTAGGAAAAGACAGGCAAGAAAGCAGCACATTCTGATGTGAAAAATGCCCAAATGGGGTTCAGATCAGAGCAGGATGCAGACGCAGAGGGTAACATCTAGCCGAGAGGTTCCCGAGGTGAGGAGGGGTTTCCCGAGGTCCTAGGACTCTAAAGATGAATTGGCACTGGCAGATGAAGACTTACTCACAGGGCATTTCAGGCAGGAAAAAGAGCCTTCCAAAAATAACAACAACCAAACAATAAAGAGACGCAGTGCTCATAGTGAGCGTGGGAATGACACGAAGCCAGCAAGGGAGACAGCAACCAAAGCCCGTCCTGCTAAGGAGTGTGGATTTTAGTCTTTAAACAATGAGGGAACCATAGAAACATTCTCAGCCGGGGAATGATGCAATCAGATTCGTTATCATGGTTGCTAGCTACTCTTCCAGCAACACAGAGAATGAACTAGAAGGAACAAGCAAGGCTGGAGGCAAGACCACGGATGGAAGGCCGCTCCGCAATCCAGGTGAGAAGTGGTAAGACAGGGAACTACAGAAGGAGCCCTTGGGGTGGAGAGACGTGTGGTCTGATGATGAAGTGGAAGTGAAATAAAAAGAGGAGGTGAGTGCCAAGAGCGCGTCTTGGATTTCTGGCTTGGACGAGTTCGTGAATGGGCCACCATTCTACCATTTACTGAAGCTAGTTCTACTGAATGAGCCTGCCAGTTGAGTCTCATTTGGGAAACGCTGAGATCAAAATGTAGGTGTCCACCAGGCACTTGCCTATGCAGGTCTGGAGTTCAGGAAAGAGATTTCAATTCTAGCTATCTAAGGTGGATTTAAATTCTACCTTAACCAGGAAGAGTCCCCAACTCTAGAATTCCCACGAGGGCCTTCAGACGCTGTTGAGCGCTCTAAAATTCTTGTGTAATTATGCATTCCCACGTGTATATTAATATGGGAATATTCATTATATCAAACAGGTTCCCAAAGGGACCAATAGCCCTCAAAGAACTATCTGTACAGACAATAAAAAGAGTCAACTGTGGAACTCTGAGCATTATGAATATTTAAAATGAAGAAAAATGTGTTTGCACTATTTATCTCATGAGATTGTTATGAAGATTAAATGATATAATGTATATAAATACATTTTATAAAGTGGAAGAAGAGTCTGTGTTAATAAATAGATATAAATAAATTAATCATTGAAGAAAATTTAATAATACTCCATAATATTTTTTGTCTCTTAAGTAGTAAGCACAGTTTAAAATAATTATACATTAATTTAATGATTTATTTATGTGAAGCACATGGGATCACAGTAAAACATTTAGCAATTAAACAACTAGGTTACTAAAATTCTGTAATTAGCTAACAATTCCACCAGAACAAGTTAAAAATTATAATTCTCTAAGTCTGGTGACAATAAACCAATCATGTTTAGAAGAGGTGGAATGTAAATATACTGTAATTTATTTAGAAGGCTGTTTGTAGGGCTGGCCGAGTGGTGCGGTGGTTAAGCGCTGTCTTGGGAAGCCAGCGGCCCTGGTTCGGGTCCCACATGTGAGGGCCAGTGACACTGCCCTCAAAAAAAAAAAAAAAAAGAAGCCTGTTTCTAGAAAACGATCAGAAAATGATGGTAAATCAAAATAATTTATTTTAGAAAATTAAGGGAATTTGAATTAAAGACTCTGCCTTATTCTAGAATAAGAACAATTTACTTCTTTAAGAGATTTTTTTTTTGGTTTAGCATTTACGTAACAGTTTGTGTTAGAATCTGTATTAAATATTCATAAATTAGGGCACAACTTCACCTTTTTTGCACATCAATGATTGGTGCTCTGCTGTTTAGATAATAAATGCTCAGAATATACTAGTCTTTACAATACATGCATTAAAGGGAGTAGATAAAACTCTTTATTTTGTGTAATTTTTATATAAAATTCTAGTCCATGCAGCCTTACTTCTGGACAGCTTTTACAGAAACAAAGCAATTTTGGTTCACAAAAATGTGAATGAAATCACTGCCGTCCGGATGGCAGAAAATGTGCTGGGGCAGGAGAGGTATGAAGAGTGAAGAGTAGAGCAGAAAGGTGTTTGGGGACTGTCCCCTTTAGAGCTATTAAAAGAGCAGATTCTAAATAAATCCCCCTCTTGGAGACGTTGCCTCTTGGATTCCGAGACGCTGGCCTGACAGTTGGGACTTAGATATGGAAGTCTCTAGTCTTCTGTGGTAAACTTAGGGAGTTTTCTGGAAATGCTTACAGAGCGATGGTTCCAAAGGCAAACTGGCTTTTTCCTCCCCTGGAGGGGCCTCAGATCTGGGTGCCTTCCAGCACTGACAGGGGCCTAATCAAAACCTGGGAGCCCTGAGGCTCCATCATCAGGGGCTTTGCAGGAAATCTGCTTCTGGATCTGGGAAGCCATAATGAACCCTTGGCTGGTCACCTTCTGTGGAGCCACACTCATTCAGGTGCATCCCACATGACAGACTCAGGAAATGTCCTACGAAAAAGACAACACCTGTCCCTTTGAAATCCCAGTTTCCCAGTGAGGGGAGAAGCGTTACTGTGGGGTGGGCTGTGGGCTTTTTGGACGCATCCCACCAGCTTGCCCACCTTACGTAGCGTCCATCACAGTCCCTGTGGAGACAACAAGCCTTCAGCCTCCCACCCCATGGCTAGGTGGTTGTAGTGCATTTGCTCCGTAAGGCAGCTGCATTCCCAGCGGCTCACGATTTGGTCCTCATGCTAACAATATGATACAGTAAATTTCTTGCAGATCCTACAGTCTGGGCTGTTCACTAGTCACGGGTGGCAGCTCCAGGCCAGTCCTGGAGTTTCAGGTACGACGATACGAGTTGACTGGCCTCAACCTACAACCTGACAAGAGTTAGGAAGTCACAACACCTTCCTGTCTGTTCTGACAGGTAAATAACATTGAATTTGCTCCTTGGAAGTGTAGCGGTATTGAAAAAACAATCAAGTCGCATCACTAGCTGACAGCCAAGGGAGTCCAAGAATGTGATAAGGGTGTGAACTATCCATTCCAGCCTCCCAGACAAGAAGAACGGAGCACCTCGGAGTGAAAAGCTTCAACAAGGTTTGCAGGTAGGAGGGTGGTAAGACAGAAGGCAGAGGTGGTGATGGGATGAGAGCATCCGCATCCAAGGAGGCGGGTGGAATAGGTTGTCAGATCAAATATGGACACTTTCCTAATTTCCAAATTCAGATACACATTGACAACTTTTTATATAAGTATGTCCTCAATATTGCCTGGGACATCTTTACACTAAAATATACCATTTCTTATGTATCTGAAATTTAAATTCAACTCTGAGTCCTGTTTTGTTTTCTTTTTTTAATTGTTAACTCTGGCAACATTAGATGGAAAGCCAAATGAAAAACAGATATTAAATTAGCCAGGACCATTCAGTTCAAAGAAATAGAAAATCATGCCAAACCACTTAAAGCAAAAAGAAAACTAAATGTTGAGTAAATATATGGCCAATCAATTTTTTATTATATAATGGTGCAAATACAATTCATTTGGACAAAGAAAAGGGGCTGGAACACCTGGATATTTTGATGGAAAAAATAAAACTTGACCCCTGTGTTCCATCATGCACAATAATTAATTTGAAAGCGATCATATACCTAAATGTAAATGCTAAAGAGACAAGGCAAACATAAAAGAGTATCTTTTCAATGTGAGGTAGGTAGAGATTTCTTAGGATACAAAAAAGGCACTGAGCATAAAAGAAAACTCGATAAATTGCTGTCTTAGATGGAGTTCCCTGAGGACAGAGCCTGAGACATGGGCAGTCTTGTGTGAGTCCTTTATTGAGCGCATGCGTGCAAGTGACATCTGTAGGGGAGGAAGGCCTGGAGGAAGGGGCAGAGGGGGTAGCTCACAAAGACGCAGGGTCAGCTCCAGTTCAGCCTCTGCCTGATCCCACCGGAAGCTTGGTGACACAAATGGCACCTCAGTGTTGTCCCACATGGAGGTCAGGGGACATACTAGCCAGTCGTTTGTCTAGGCTACTCCAGAGGAGAGCATAGCATCTGAGTTATTTCTAGATGAGATGCCCCTGAGAAAACTCCCACCAAAGTTAGCAACCAACTTTCACATTGGCTGGGAATGGGTCCTAGCACCATCGGACGGCATCAAAGTTAAAAACTTCCAATGATCAAAAGACATCAATAAAAAAATTAACAGTCATGTACTAAAAGAAAATTGTTGCAACTCATGCAACTGACAAACGATTCATAGCCAGAATATATAAAAAATTCCCATGAATCTATGGAAACAACCCAAGTTTTAGAAAATGAGTGAAGATCTTATATGTAGAAAACCCTAAAGATTCCACAGAAAAACAGCTGTTCAAATTAATAAATGACTTCAGCTAAGTGGCAAGATGCACAGTAAACATGTAAGAATCAGTTGCATTTCTGTATGCGACCAGTGAATTATCTGAAAAGGAAAGTATGAAAACAATTCCATTTACAATAAGACAAAAATAATAAAATACTTAGGATTTAACTTAAGCAAAGAAGTGAAAGACGTCTACAACAAAAAAATACAAAACACTGCTTAAAAAATGAAAGGACATAAATAAGTGGAATCACATCCTGTGTTTATGGGTTGGAAGGCTTAATATTGTTAAGATGTCAATTCCTCAGTGACAGATTGGGGCAAGGGCAGAAAATATAAGCACATTAGTATGTGGCTGCTTCAAAAGCAAGAGAACATTTTGGTGATTTTATTAAATAGATTGACAGAAAGATGGTACATAGACGGGGAGATAGGAAATCCTCATCTTTTGCAGATTCTGTATTTGCCAGTTTGCCTACTTGCTAAAACTAATTCATGTGGAACCCCCAAAATCAATACTTCTGGCACTTCTTCAGTTGTTTACAGAATGCCAAAAATTTTGAGTCACCTGACTCCTGAGGAGTTTCCTGCTGAGATTGACCAAAGGGGCGCTCTAACTTCTTCTTTCAGCCTCATACTATAAACAAGTGTTCCTTTCACCATGTAGCTTGCTGGTGTTCACATTTTTGTGCCTTTGGTTGGTGATCTGAGTTTTTAAAATGCCCCTGAGCAAGCATATTGCTGAATCCTGGCTGAATCCTGAATTCGTGTCTTATGGACAAAACAGGTGTGCTAGATAAGCTACACTCAGGCATGAGTGCTGCTGGTGACAAGCACAGCGTTAATAAATAAACAGTGTGTATCAGATGAGGTGTTTGTAAACATAAACACCCATGGAAGAAGGATATGTATGGATCACTTGACAAATGTTGTGACCAGAGGCTGACAGGGATCTACCTTGTATTCCCCCTGGGAGCAGTGCATCAGCATTCCCCAAGTGTTCAGGGGGCTTTACAGAACAAAACTTCCACAAATAATGAGAGCTAAATGTATATATAACAAAGTATATATAATTGACTGCAAGTATACTATTAATTATATGTACTATTATATAATATGTAATAATGAGAATCCAATACACACATACACACATGCTAAAAAAATGCATACACATTTTAAGAAAGGAAAAAACTATTAAAATCACACTGATGGGGGCCGGCCAAGTGGCGTGGTGGTTAAGCGCTGGTTTGGGAAGCCAGATGCCCCGGTTCGGGTCCCACATATGAGGGCCAGTGACACTGCCCTTAAAAAAAAAAAAATCACACTGATGGGAACCCCTTTGAGGACCTCTTATAATTGCAGAAGTCAAACGTGACTTGTATTCATCTGTTGTTATTGGTATTCATTGAGTATTATAATTTCAATACAGTTTGCCTTTCTGAAAATGTATGTATATCTTCTTGGCACCCTCTGTGTGTGTGTGTGTGTGTGTGTGTGTATCATATATATTATATAATATATCATATAACATATAATACATAATGTATATAATATACATAATACAAAATATATGACACACACACACACACACACACACACACTCACATGTAAAACCTCTCTGGAAGAGCTTCCCTTCTTTCAGGCAGCATCACAGCCCCTTCGCGTTTCCCTCCAGCATCTCTGCACTGTCAGGAATACCTACCCTTGCCGTTGGTCAGGGTCTAGAATTTAATGTAAGGATTTGGCCATATGGGTGCTGGGGTGCTCCGAGTACACTGGGTAAAAAACCCAAAGATAATACCTGGGGTGGGTTGGGGGGCGTAGGGAAGTGGCTGTGGGTGTGGGAACCTGGGCGCTCAGAGGGGAGCTCAGGCTCAGGCCTCCAGTGAGAGAATTCGCTGGGCAGCTCGGACCCCTAACAAAGCATCAAGAGGGAGACTGAGCGGCAAACGGAGGTGGGCCAGAACACAAGGGCGTTATTGGAGCAGCGATGACAGAGACAGGAAGCCAAGGGCAAGGCCCAGCCCATCCTTCCTCCTCCAGCCTGGCCGTGTCTCGATATCGCCCCTATGGGCAGAGCCTATAATGGGGCCAACGTGGGCGGCTGGCCAAGCCGACGTGTGGGTTCCGCCTCCAGGGCAGTATCACAGAAGGCGGGCGGAAGCTGGGAGACCATAGGTACACGACCAGCATTGCACTAGGTTCCTTCCCCTCGGCATCCGATCATAGATACCCAGGGGACAGTGATTCCAGTTTGAATTCACTCAACAGACAAACTGGGGAAAGTAAGTTATCTACTGTTTGCCCTGGGAATGTTTAGCACGGAAGGAAGGAAGGAAGGAAGGAAGGAAGGAAGGAAGGAAGGAAGGAAGGAAGGAAGTAGAGAGGGAGAGGGAAGAAAGGCTAATACAACATTTTAAGAAACAAAAGAATGTTGGCTGGCGCTGGTCTAATGATTTACACAGTGTAAGTTCATATCTTCCTTCACTCAGTACATAATTCATTCATTCTGATATGTATGATATTAATTTATGGATAACTTTAAAATAAAATACACAGAAAAAGATCACAGTGCGTCCACCTTTCGCTCTCTGTCTCATACCAGCCGTTTGGCAGAGGCGATAGTTTTGCCCGGAAACATGAAAAAAGCAAGTAAGTATGCATCCTGTGCCAGGGGTACACACTCATTGAATTTTTTGAACACCGTGTCCAACATGTGTGCTCTCATCTTTTTTTGTCAATGGAAAAGTGAACATTTTCTGTGAAGTACAAATGTCTGCACGGGCTCTTGTCCTGTTAGGTTGTACACACACACAAGGAAATGAGTGCAGAACTGTGTTGCTAAAAGCGTGTGATCTTTATTCGTATTTCATCTATGAGTAATTACAAGATTGATTAAGTTTTGTGAGTGAATAAGACACAGTTTAGAGTCTGAAGTCAACAGAGGATTTCATTTTCCAGCTCTACTGCTGACTTACCAGCTTTCACAGAGGAAATCTGCAAAATAATAATGAATACACCTCTGCACATCAGGGCCTTTGTGGTGGGGAACTGACTCTCCTCTGTCAAGTATCCCTAAAGGTTACCTTTCACAGGGACCACAATAGAAGGGGGATGCAAATAACAGAGGAAATAATGGGAAGGTGTCTTTTTACCCTGAGAATGGATTTCCTACTCCTACTTATCACAGTGCTGCGGAAGAATAGGAACCAGAGATATTAGCAGAAAAACAGAGAGAAAAAACGAACCTGTCAGCCTCTTTTGCAATGCTCAAGTATTCATTTTTCCTCAAGTACTAAACTCAAAAGGAGAAAATATCAGTACTTGTAACCCATCCCCTTCCCTATATTCCACCCCACCATAAAAACTCATGAGGCTCCATCATTTCTCTCTCTCTCTCTCTCCATCATTTCTCATTTCTCATTTCTCTCTCTCTCTCTCTCTCTCTCTCTCTCTCTCTCTCTCTCTCTCTCTCTCTCTCTCTCTCTCTCTCTCTCACACACACACACACACACACACACACACACACACAGGCAAATTATATTGCACTGAAGTTTAGTTCCTGCCCTCTAATTGAGTGTCTTCAATTCAACCCCAACATGGAGAGGTGTATTTTAACCACAATTGAGTTATATGATGATGTTGGTGGCGATGATGGTGATAATGATGATGATTATTATTATTATTTAAAGCAGCTAATAGTAAGCATTTACTAGGCTCTAGTTCTAAGGCTCTTATGCATGTTTACTCATTTAATGTTTACAACTACCCTCTAATATTGATAATTATTTATCACCATTTGATAAAAAAGGAAACATAAGCACAGAGAGGTGAAGTAATTCACTCAGCGCCACACAGCTAAGAATTGTGGAGCAAGGATTCAACTGCGGGCAATTTAGCTCCAGAACATGGGTTCTTAACTAGTTTGCTATCAAGTAACCCACTGAGGAGTTAAATCATTCATTTGAAAGCATCTGAGGAATTCTACAATGATGCTCTAAGCTACATCACCTAAGCTCAGTGGGGGCTCAACTGTCACACCAGAAAATGAATTTCAGGGAGCTGAGTCCTGCCAGCCCATCTACATAATGTTTGGAAACAGCTCATAATGAAGTCATTCTGTCATGATGAGGTCAGGAATTCTATCCCACAAATAAGAAAATGTAAGGAAGTGGGAGGGTATGGCATAATCAACGGGGGAACCAGGGAAAATAAAGAACTTACTTGGGGATTGAGGTCCCACTTTTATGAAGGACTAAAACCACAGGGCAAGTGATATTCTGTGGTGGTTTTTTTTTTTTTTAACTAGGGGCATCACTGGCATAAGCAGTTTCCAACCTAAAGCAAAGTGTTAGTCATAGCATCCTGTACTCACTAATCGGGAAACTGACGCTCAAACAAGGATATAAAACAATGGAAAAAAGGGAAGCCGCACTGGGAAGTGGCTTTCTGCCCTGTGCTCTCCTTGGCTCTTCAAAGGAGCGCAGTGATGACATTCTAGGGCCTCAGACTCACACAGTCCCAGGTCCTCACCCTGGCTCTGTCACTGATTCTCTAAAGCGACCTTAGCAAACTACTTCAACGCTGTGCAAGGGCGATCTTTATATGGAGTTCATGCTACTGTTTGATGGCTAAATGAGTGAGATGACGCCTATAAAGTGCTCAAGACAGAATCTGGCACAAGGCAAGGATTCAGTAACCTTAGCCAAAACAATCCTGGAGTGTCTTGAATCTTCTCCTTCATACCCTCTGTCAAGTACCTACAACACGCACTTGACCGTCACCAGGTCCAAGCCACAGTGTCCCGTGATTAGATTTTTGCAATAACCCCGAACTGGTCCCGTGCTTCTTCCCCTGTGCCCTTCAGACAATTATCAGAGCAGTCAGCAAATCCTGTTAAAATATTAGCACACATCATCATTCCACTGCTCAAGCCACTGCAGCAGTTTTCCATCTCCAGAGTTAGAGCGTACCCTCACCACCATCACCCCTTTTTTGTTGTTTTCAGGTCCTACAATTCTCCTTGTGACCCAGGTTCTCTCCTTGACGAAACTCTAGCCGGGCTCCTCTGAGCCCCTTCTCCACTAGGCTTCAGTCTTGCCTATAGAGATCTGAACAAAAATCAGCCTGCCTTCTAACGGTTCAAGGCCACAGCCCTCGGCTGAACCTAGTGCCCTTACAGTGTCTGCCCAAGAAAATCCAGGGCTGCCAGGCGCTGCTGTTCAGTCCGGCCAGCACCTAGGAGAAGGCCTCGGCTCCCAGCCTGTGTGGGGAGGAGCCTGACTCAGACACGCCCACTGAGCCACCCCTCCCTGACTCTCCTTAGCCCCTCTCATTCCCCTTCAGTCCTTATTCTTCCTTTAAAACACCCCGTGGCCTCTCTAAAAACTGGAGTTCAGTTCCCACTGGACTCTTCTCCCTACTGTAGAAGGATGTCGTGGTGAAAATCTGGCCACCTTAACTAGTGTCCCACTTTGTCCGTCTCTGACACCCACTGCTTCCCAAGTCCCCAAGGCACCGAGCCCCCTAAGCACAAGCCCTGGCTTAGGCCGTCTGCCCTGCCCTTCCCATTGGAAGGCCCTTCCCAGTACGGGTCACATGGCTCCTGCCCTCCCCCACTCCAGTCTCCGCTAGGGTGTCAACCGCTCAGGGACGCCCTGCCCGACACCCCAGAACTGCCTTCTCCCCACTGGCTTGGCTTTTTTCTCCCTCACACCCACGGCCGTCGGGTGCACCGTATATGGGTCTCATTTATTTGGTGCTGGTTTATCTCCCCTCGCTAGACTGCAGGCTCTGTGAGAAGGGGCACGGGTTCACAGTGATCTGTGCAGAGCTGTGCAATGGCGCGCAGCACACAGTAGGCCTTTCATAAGTGTTTGTCAGATCAAAAGAGTTAAAAAACATTAGCATTTATTATTTCTCAATCAGCATTATTACTTTTGAATGGTAGTAAGTCATGAACTGGTCAGTGAAGCAATTTAGCTAAAATGGGATAAATTTCAAGTGAGGATAAGAATATAGAATGGGCACGAAAGAGGAGGAAATCCATATTTTGCCCCAAAATCCACTTAAATGAATGCCTCAGGGGGAAAAAAATAACAAAGAAGAAGACTGTTGTTTCTAAAATTGGTCTCTGCATTACAAAAAAAAGCACCTCACATCACAGTAACTACAATGGGAAACATTTCAAAACATAGCAGAAAATAGTTTTCTGTTGCTACTTTCACTTTCCCCATGTTTTCTGAAGTCGCTATTCTGACAAACTGCTATTTTGCTCTGTTTACAAGGGGAGATTTTACTCTCCCCTCAGTTCCTAAATAAAAGTCCCAGAATAGCAACTGTCATCACAATGCCCTCAAGATTGGTGAAAAAACTCAGGCAACTTGTTTAGGTCATGTCAGCAATGAGCTAAATAGAGTGCACCCCCCCCCCAATCTATGGGGCTATATTCCAAGACCCTCTGTGGATGCCTGACACAGAAGATGGCACTGAACCCTGAATCTACTAAATTTTTCCAATACATACATACCTATGATTAAGTTTAATTTACGAATTAGGCAATTTCACAGACAGAAGATTCCTTCATACTAGAGATTTTTGCAACCTCAGCACACAAATTTTTTGTTCTTTTCGTATTAAGTCCTGATTTTTCATCTTTTCATTTAAAGGGAGCTACATTATGGCTTCTCTTTGGCACATCTGAGCTGCCAGCATCAACTGCTCGTGCACTTTGGGACCTTCGTGCAGTAAAATCAGGGTCACCTGAGCACAGCATTCTGATGCCAGGACAGTGGCCTGATGACCGAGACGGCTAAGTGACAAACAGGGGCGCAGGGATACAGAGTGGAGACACTGGATGGAGGTGGGCGGGGCAGAGCGAAAGGGTGCTGGATGGTGCAAGATTTCATCACGCTACTCTAAATGGCACTCCATTTCAAACTTATGGATGGTTTATTTCTGGGATTTTCCATGTGATGTTTCCAGACCCCCGTTGACCGCAAGTAACAGACCGTGGAAAGCGAAACTGTGGATAAGGGATGACTACTGTAACTGTCTCACATGGCAGGGGTTATTTACTCTTTGTTTTATGTTATCACAAAGGACGGCTTAGCGCAGGTCAACAACAATGGAAGAAGGCAGAAGCATTCTGCAATGAAGCAAGAAACATGGGTCACAGTGACACCAGGAGGGTGAAGAGGTGACCTGTGGAGACACGACTTCCTGTCACAGGGAAGGCATTTCCCTAAAACCTGGAGATAAAATCAGAAACCAGGGTGACTGAAGATGAATCCACCAGCAGCTCTATTTTCTTATTCAAATCTAACCCATTATAGAAATTTCCGTTTCTCAAAGAACTGAAATCGCCTTGCTTGAAAGCTCTCTCTGGCCTGAGGGGTCAGTGACACATCCCGTGCCCACACTGTGCCGCTCTCACACCCCTGGGATGACACTCCCGCCCGCTACTCCGGCCCATGGCCCACGTGCACCACACCACCGATTTAATGTACGGAGCTGTTGTCAGGCATAACAACAAGCCATCTGAATAATGACATCAGCTGTAAGGTGTGAATGAGACAGCCACCTGCCCTCATCCCACATCGGAAGTTGAGTCAACACAGTCCTTTGACGTTTCAGGCTCTGTCCTGTCATATATCTCGGCCTCAGGGCTGAGGGCGCTCCCCTTTACCTGCCAGGTAGCACTAGCCTCTCACCTGTCACCAAGGCCCCTGTGGAACAACTAACTCTGAGTCTCAAAATTCCATATCAACGAAGGGCCATCCCTTTGCCGCCTAGATATGGAAACGCGGTCCCTCCAGAAGCCAGTGCAGCACCTTCGGGAGGGGAGGAAAAGCTACCTTTCTGGGTCAGGGTGGCTCACCTCACACCAGCGTCTGGGTTACCATGGTTCTCTCGGCTTCAGAGCCAGGCTACCCAGGCTGCACAGAATCCGTGTCCCTGCTCTCCACGCGGCGAGCTATTTATAACTACGGACACCAGACTTGTAGAGAGCAGTGTGACACTTGCAAAACATTGCACTGCTATTTTAGCAATCTCCGAAATGTAGAGAGCCAGCAGGCAGACTGTGCATGCCGGGTAGGGGAGTGAAAGGAAGAGGAAGACTGTGATTTGGGTTTGTGTGTTTTGTTTTTTTACCTGGGATGCCTTTTAGAATCTTAACTGGACTCTCTTCCTCTGTGCCCCCCCCCACAGCTGTCTTGATTAGTGGCTCTGCGTATGCGGGTCAGATCTGGGGATTAATGACGGCTAATTTGCCCGAGGTTGGTGCAGCCCAGGCAGCAGACTCCGCAGGGCCAGCTTTTGCTGCCATATGGGCGGAAGCAGCTGTTTCAATTACTTTCAGTGCCCAGATGTGTCAGGCGAGCCACCAGTCCTCTGTGGGGTACATCAGCCACACGGCGGCTAATTGCTTCCATCGCTGTGCAAGCGTGGTGCTGGGTACTGTGAGAGGGGGTTTTGGGGACAGCCGAGTGCCAGCTGTCATCACAGCTCACAAGGCCGGCAAATGGAGAGGCAGGGAACTAAGATTTCAGCCTCCACAGCTGGCCCATGGGACACCTGAGCTGACGGTGACTTTGCCAGGCGCACCACACAAGGACGGACCCAGGCAGGGAATAGGCCCCTGCTTGGCGTGTCTCCCTCCTCACAGGCCATAATATGCCAGGAGCCAATGGGATGCTGGGCTGGGCTCTGTGGACGCCAAAGAAGTCAAAACGGCATGATTTCAATCAACGTGCCATTCAAGTTGGTCATTAGAATCTGAAACCCCAAGACCCGTTTTCAAAGGTTTAGCATCCCCTCCTGCCGTCCTGACAGTGAGCAATGAATCGATGTGTGTGTGATGGTTTCTGGTGTATCAGATTGAGGCGAGAGGAATGGAGAAAAAGGGCCAGCTGCCGCCCACTCCCCTAAGCCCTCTGTGCTTCTTGAGAAAAGAAATCAGAAGAAACAAATGTCAGGCAAAGATGTTAGAGCCAGGAGGAGAAAACCTGGGAGACTTGGGAAGCTGTTATCATCATCACAATATATCTATTTGGGAAAAGAATAAACATTTGTTTTGTGCTAATTCTATGGTAATCAGGGTGATTGTGCTGTAGTCAGCCCTGCTTGCTGCCATGGTTACCCCAAGCGGTCTGGGCTTATTACTGGCCAAGAATAGCCCACGGAGTTCAGTTTAAGGCTCTTCACCAGAAATGTGAGTCTTCGCTGACACATCCCAACCATATCGGAACTCAAAATAAGTTTGCTTTCTCTGTGTTTTGTATCACGTGGCTTCTCTTCCAAAACCCTTTTTTGCCGTAGGTCAACAGTGTAATGAACAGAACGAGGCATTTTTCACCTTGATCTATTGATGACTACAGGTGAATGCGACTTAGCAAAAAAATACATTGAAAAAAACCACCGTGTGCTGTGTGTTTAGGAACCGTGGCGGGGCTGGCTGGGCCCAGGGCCTGCGGGCCAAAGATCTCAGGCACCGTGCACCAGCGTTTCAACCAACGCTTCAACACGGCCCTCCCTGCCTAAGTGACGTCGGCATTGACTCTCATTCTATGATTACTGGTTCCCCTTCTCAGGCAGGACACTCAAAGCAAGTCACAATATACAACTCTTGTTATTATTATTGGTGGTGGTGATGGGGGGTGCTCCTGTGTGTTCAAGTTGAAAACGATCAAGAATTAGGTTTCGTAAGAAAAACCTCAGCAGGAGGAGACCGAGGACAAAGGAGCGCTGATCGACATCTTTGTGATCACTGAGTAGGAGCCATATTGCGTCAGCTTTTCCTAAAATCAGGAAGATATCTGCTGCTGCCTAACAGACAGCTGTCAAACTTAATGGCACGAAGCCACAATGATGTCCTGTTTCTTGCGCTGGTTGGACATTTGGGCTCCCCACCTCACTCCCAGTGACGCCTCAGGGGGTGGCAGGCAGCTGACATGGTGTGGCTGTAAAGCCTCCTAGCAGGCCCCCTGTACCCCCCAAGGTCTGGCACCTAACTTTCTGCAGCCCCCCACCTCCCTCTAGAGGGCACCTGTCTCCTGGGCCGCTCCACAGGCTGCTCTCCACAGAGGAGCCCAGGAGTCCTTGCTGACAACTGAATTCTAAAAACGCCAAGTCAGAATGGTCTCAACTTAAGAGCTAGGCCTGGGGCTGTCACAGTCCACGGGAACACAAAGTCCAAGGGCTAGTCCAAGTTCCAGGGGGTTGGAGAGCGCTCCAGCCTCTCACAGGACGATGGTCTGCAGGACGGCAAGGGGGCGGGAGGAGGATCGGGGGGCCTGTTTTAAAGACACCCCCCCCAGTGTGTGTGTTCAGGGTACGGGTACACAAACAGGGAATGAAGAGAGTCTAACTGAAACAAGAAATTGGATCGTCCTTGTATTAATTTCATGCAATGTTTCTAAAAAAGAAAGCAAAGCAAACCAAAAATATATCTGTTAATTCATAGAATTATCCTCTGCTTTGTGAGAGCACATGAAATATTGAAACAATGACAAACAGAGCTTTTCTTCTTTTGAAATCTCTCTTCGGAAGGCTGCCAAGTGGTATTGATTAGGACATTGCCCATGCCTTTTGTCTGCCTTTCTGAACGGTATGAATTGAAAAGCACAGTTGGCTCTATAAGAGAGGCCAGAACTGTCACTCCCAGGTGCCTAGAGGAAAGAAAGCGCCCACATAGTCTCATTTGTGTCTGTGCTCAGCCTTAGCAGAGCGGAGCACACGTGTGTATTGTCGTTCTGGTGGCTGCTTCTTCCTCGAGGCACGCCAACAGTCTCCTGGGAGAAGGCTGCCTCCACCTGGCGGTGGAGCCACCCCCACCATGGATTAGGGGCGACCCCATTTCACCATCCCATGCATGGAGGGGGGGGCGGCAATCCTTTAGGTGAGTATCCCTCTGAGAAATGGTGCCCTTCGCCACAGCAGGGGAGGCAAACTGGTACTGTCGGCAGACTCTGGACTAATTCAACTTGGAAACAGAATGGAACAGTAACCACTGTGCCTATTAGTGGTGTGTAGCCAAAGCTGTGCGTTCAGCATGGGAACAAACCAACAAAAAGTCAATTGCTAGGGTCCCATCATCCCAGGCCAATTAAATTAGGATCTCTGGGGGGTGGGGGTGGGCCCCCAGCATTAATGTTTGAAAACTCTACAGGTGAAATTAGAGGAAAGAATAATCAGGTTGTCCACTGTTTTTACTTTTAATACAATTTTGTATTCAATAGATGGGTGTTCAAACATCAGCACTCTTACTATTTGTATAATAGATCACATTTAGTGATTGATGACTCTGTGCTAGACACTTTCTTTAGACATATTGCTACTAATCAGTATCTCTATGAATCAACTACTGGCTTTATTCCCATTTTCCAGATGAGAAAACCATGGCCACGAAAGGTTAGGTAACCTGTCAGTCACCAGAGAAGCAGAGATCCCGGATGTAGACACAGAGTATTTACTCCACAGTATACACTGATGTTTAAGCTTTTTATTTTGCGAAAATTGAATATTGGTCTGCGGTTATGCAGAAATAATAGGCATCGCCTGTACCCTCCACCCACTTTTCCATATTATAATACATCAGATCTTGAGTATTGTAGGAAAATATCATAACCAAGAAGTGGATACAATTCAACATCAATTATGTTCAGATGGCAGTTTTACATACCCTCCTATGTGTGCGTGTGTTAGTTTGTGGCACTATTATCCCATCTACAGGTACAGGAGACCACAATCAAGATACAGAACGGTTCTATCACAGGGGTCCCTTATGCTGGCTTTTCTAGTGAGCCACCTCCCCCTCTCTCTCTGTTTCCTGAACCCTGACAACCACAGCCACTAACTCTCCTCCATATCTCTGTTTTGGTTTTCTTAATTAAAAAATGTTATACAAAGGGAATTACGCTGTATGTAACCTTTGGGCACCGGCTGTCTTCTCTCGGTGTAGTTCCTTCATGGTTCACCCAAGCTGTCTCACGTATCAATTGTTCATTTTTATCGCTCAGTACTATTCCACCATCTGGATGCGCCAGTTTGTTGAACCACTCACCATTGAAGAATATCTGAGCTGTTCCCAGGTTAGGGCGATCGTGAATAAAGCTGCTATTAATATTCACCCAGAGGCTTTTGTGTGACATGAGATTTCACGTCTCTGGGATAAATGTCCAAACTGCAATGGCTGAGTCGTATGGTGAACACGTTTCCACATGGGACTGACAAACTCTTTGCCAGAATGACCGTACTATTTGACATTCTCACCAGCAATGTTTGAGTGATGTCGTTTCTCCACGTTTTCACCAGCATTCGGTGTTATCATTATGTTTAAATTTGGTCATTCTGATAGGTGTGTGGTATCATCTTACCTTAATTTGGATTTGCATTTCTCTAATGCTACTTGTGTTAACCATCTTTTGCTAAGCTTATTTGCTATATGTATATCCTCTTCAATGAATTGTCTGTTCATGGCTTTTGGGGATTTTTTATATTTTTTTTGTTTTTTTGTAGTTGACTTTTGTGTTCTTTATATATGCTCAATATATACCCTTGGTTGGATCTGTGATATGGAAATATTTTCTCCCAGACAGTAGCTTGTCTTTTCATCCTTTTCTTACAGAGTAGACATTTTTAATTCTGATGAGTCCAATTTACCAACATCTCCTTTTACGAATCCTGCTGTTGGTATGTGTCACTGCTCAGCACAAACTTTAAGGTGTAACCTGGCCCAGAACACTCAAATAAATCCTCCAGGTTTCAGATTCTTGATCTGCAGATGTTGGATAACAAGATCTAGGTTACAGAGTGAGAGTGAGGTTCAATTAAATAATTATACATGAAGTCCATGGCAGGGTGCTTGGCACGTTATGCTGTGAGTAAATGGCAGCTGCTGTTAGAAAGATTATTCCGGGACAGAACATGCTAGAGATGGTCTTCCCTTCAGCCTAGTCACATCATAGTCTCGTTCATCATATTTGTAACATGCTTTTCAATTCATCCAGCTCCTTTCAGTTATTAGAGCCTCAGAACCACCCTCAGTAATTTTTCTTATTATCTAGACATGGAGGCACCAAGTGCTAAAGGCACTTGCTTGTGTTCGCTCCAAACCTTGGTCACAGGTGCATGGTGCACACCTGGCTTCCGTGACCCGGAAATGACAGTTACCACTGCACACAGTGTCTCCTTTGAGCCCCTTTGGAACTGAATAACTAACTGCATTTCACATTTCCTCAGCAGAGAATGGTCTCAATTCCAAGGGCAAGTGATGTGATATGACCTTCCTCCCTAACTCCACCTCTGTCCCAAATGAACACCGCAAAACCAACCCATCCTGTATTTAACATCTGACAACTCCCACCTCTAGGAGAAATAGCCTGGTTTCTTTTAAATTTTATTTTATTTTTATGACCTAGGAAAAGGCTCTGTTGACCTGACTTATCTGTGCAGCTTTATTTGGGAGCTTTCGCCGGGATCAATTAACTATGGCTGGAAGAGCACCACCCTGCATATGTATCTATAATACAACACGCATCAGTAGGTCGGGGGATTTGAAGACCCACAAGGAAAAGAGTAATGGACCTGAAGGATGAGAACATAAAGATACTAACTAATTAATCAGTTAAGCTAAATCCTGTCTAGTTCCGTGTAGACATGGGTCCTTCTTCCCATGTATACAATATCGTTGACAACATCCTGGGCTGCTCTAACGTGACCTCGACATGATATGTCAGAGTGTTTCGCTTTTTCCTAGCCCTGGACCGCTTTGGTCACTATCACGTAGACCACAAATGCACTGATCTGCAGCCCCCACCCAAATAGGGATGATCTAAACGCAAAAGGGCTAGTTTATCCAGGGCGGTTTCCCAGGCCCCGTCTTCCCTCCCCGAGGTATTTCTATTCCGTGTACGGCTGAGTCTCAGTCCACCTACATCTAGCCTCTTATGCATCTGCAAGTAGCATCCAAATTTTAAATGAACTGAGCTCGGAACATCTGATATGCAACAGTGAAGGAAAGACAGAAACACCTTCAGCAAAACTCTCATTCAAGAAAAAAGTAGAGGCAGCGAATGGCACTCACGGTTATGCTCTATGGCATTTCCTTCCATCTGGGAACGAAAGGAGAAAAATGGCACTCGATAAAGCCTTTGGGGATCCACTAGTTGATGTACGTTCTTGATAATGAAGTAACTTCTCTCTTCAGGCAATCTGGCTTCCCACCCTTGGCCCGCTGTGGCACTTTCTGCATTAAATATCTTTCATAGGCAGACACCAAAATGAGAACAGGGACCGTTGTCCTGTTACAGGGACACGCCTGTAAGGCGTGTGCTCTCTTAGAATTGCATTCAAGTTGGGGTGGGTGCCTGGGTCTAGGGTAGAATTCAGGAATGGCTTCAAGGGGCAGCCCCACACCACCAGCATCTGGCTTATGAAAATCAAATGCTGACTCTACCAACAGTAGGGCATGGCTTAACTTTTGGAACAATTAGGAAGAGACACAGGTAATAATCTCTCTCTCTCTCTTCTCTCTCTGACACACACACACACACACACACACACACACACACACACACACACACATACACACCTGTGTTCCTTTGGCATGTCACTGTTGTCGCTGTCTGTAGGCAAGCTTTCTCTATAAGGTGGCTGCCTGAAGTGGCCACTTTTTATAAGTCTTATAATTCCTCCCATCAGAGAAGGATGACCTCTCCCATAAAGTTCCAGTGAAAGAAAAGAGAAGAGAAGAGAAAAAAAGGAAGAAAGAAAGAAAGAAAGAAAGAAAGAAAGAAAGAAAGAAAGAAAGAAAGAAAGAAAACCAAAGGAGGACAGTATTTGGCCTGGGTCAGGCTCCCACCCATCTAAATCGAATGTGACAAAGGTCATGGAGTCACAAGTGCGAACGCCAGCTCTCAGTTACCTCCTGGCTGGAATGTGGGGTCAGTTGCTCTCACGAAAGCCACAGCAGGGCAGAGAAAGCAAGAGGTGTCCAGTGCAGGAGGTATGGGTGAGAAGAGGGGTCATACAGGGTCTGGGAGACTCCAGGAGCTGAGGGGATTCAGCCAGGAGTGGGGGAGGGGGTCAAGCTGCATGAGGGGAACATGGGCTCTGCAATGGGGAGTTTGGGGTCCCAGCCTCAGCTTTCCCACAGCTCGGGGGCACCTGAGGCAGCTGCTTCTCTGAACCTCCCTTTCTGCATGTGGAAGTGTCACTAACCACCTCCCAGGCAGTACTCCTGACAGAATTGTGGAGACAATTCAGGTAACACATCAAGCATGTGCCTCGCATCGCTCGTGCTCACGAAACAGAAGAGGTTATTTCATCTAGAAAAGGAGAAGCGTCGGGAGGGAGGCATGACAACCACCTTTACATTTTTAAAAGCCTGTCACAGGCACATGGACTTCCGCTCCTTCTGTGTACTCTGGAGTGTAGGGCTCTGTCAAAAAGTTACAGGACAGTGAGTTTTACTTCAAAAAAAAGCAGAAGAAAAAAAGGGAAAAAAAAGAACAGGTTGAAAGCATGAATGGACTGGGGAGAGCTGAGTCAATTTCTCCAAAGATTTTTTTCAAGCCAATCTTGGCTGTCACCATCCCAGGGACAATGTGAGGAATTTGTGAGTCATTTGTAGGTCAGCATAGAGGGCATGCCTCCCATCTCTGAATGCTCCTGCCACCAGGGACTGAAGGGCATTGTAGCCCCAAAGCCAGAGGGGATGCCTCCAAATCCAGGCAACACAGGGTACCCACGTGTGTCCACATCCAACCCACACGCAGCTTGCCAAGGGAAGTCTAGTAACCACCTCCGCTGCCCAGAGCTGTTTTCTAAGTGGTAATTTATATCTCTGCTGCGTCCACAGAGTCACCGTCTACCTTACAAGCTGAAATGAAGGTGCACTGCTTAGAAACGAATCAGCCACATTCTACCCTCCCCAGGGGAAGTCCTCATCCCGAGGCGTTGCAGGTTTCATTCAAATTCCCATTTCCTAGGTTATTCGTAAGACTAGGCATTTTTTATAATGTGCATTCATGAAAAGGATTTCCCAGAGAACCTAGGTAGTGTGCCTCTCCTGCTGGGGTCCGGGGGTGAGGGGGAGATGCGCTAAGGAAACCGGGGGCAGAGTGTGGTGACAGGCTCAGAGGCCAGAGGCCTAGCATGAGCTGAGAGGGGGACCCTGGCAACCCCTACCCTTCCAGGGGAACCGAATCGCATGCCCCCCTCCAGCTCTCTTCTACCGAGATCCAGTTTTTGCGTATTTTCTTTGACCTCCAACCTCCTTTCTCAGTGATCCTTACTTGGGGGGCGGGGGGGTTGGGCGTGGAGGGGTGGTCAGCAGAAAGCACAGGGGACCTGCCTCCCATCTGGGCTGTCTTGCAGTTGGGACTGTAGACTATGATGGGGACCACACACCCATTTTAGGAACACCTCAGTGTCCAGCCAGCATCCCAGGATGACACTTTAGGACTCCGCAATATCGGAGCAGTTATTCTGCCCTCGTGTGGGTCGCTCCTGGCTGCCAAGACGCTGTGGTGCTGTGGCCAGAGGGAACAATTGTGTGTGTGCATATGTTTCTTTTTTTAAAAGAACAACCAAAAGATATAGTATTTCTAGGGTCTTCCTGTGCCGAGTGAGTTTATTCTTTTTGAGCTCATCATACAATTGTTCTAACTTAAGCCTCCAGCTCACTGACCTGTGGTCAGGTGACAGAACTGTTGTGTGTCTTGACTAAGGTGGCGGTCACACAATCTACATGGGTAATAAAACTGCAGTGAACTAAACACACACACACACACACACACACACACACACACACACACACACGTGCCTGTGAACCTGGCAAACCTGTGCGTACACTGGGATGAAGGCCATACCCTGGCCACCCTATTGTACTGTATTTACACGAGGCATTACCGGGAGGAAAGTGGATACAGCATCCATGGGATATCTCTGTATTTTTGCTGATACCCACGCATGAATCTGCCTTTTTATTTTTTAGAATACAACATTTAAAATGCATCAAGGTATGAGTACTGGCTGTGTGTGAGCCTGCACGCGCTTCATAAACAGAATATATTGACAATGCCCAGACCTGTCCCTTCGCTCTCTTCCTCCTGGGACCCAAACTCCCCCTCGTGGGGCATCAGTGTGTCCTGTTCATCCCGCCTGAGACCCCTCTTCCAATGTCCAGTAACTCAGGGACTTCTCGGGGTGCAGAGAGAAAGAGCAGGGGCAAACAGTGCAGAGTTGGTATTTGAGCTTCGGTCACCCATTTTAGACTTCCTGCTGGGAAGAGGGGACCCTGTGGCATATCATAGGGCATCGCTGCCATCAAAACTGCTCATCAATGTCGATTTTGGAAGGGAAAGGTGCCTGAATGTGGATTCTTCCTCCCAGGAGCCTCCTTGCCCCTTCACACTCGCCTCTCCTTCCCAGCCGCCCTGAAGACTATACGGGATGCACAACGCTGTTAAAACAAACACAGATTCTCTTGTTCCACACGCGGCCGTGAGAGCAGTGGCACGGCTGATGCCAGACGCAGCGGCCTCAGGAAACCACGTGGGGCAGCTCTCAGACTATAATGATCACCATCATCATTTGGGACTGCTCAGAATAGCTGCCAGCTTCCCAGCTGAGAAGCAAGCTGAAGCTCTAAGGCCAGTTCAGACTTCCAGCAGCTCCCCTACACCTGAACAAAGCGGGTTTGTTCTGCCCCTCTCCAAACTGACGAGCAAAACGCTGCATTTACCTGGCAGCCATCATCCAGTGTGATCATGGCCCCAGGCCCTCGGAGCGCCTTGCCAAAGCCCCATCTGAGGTGAGGCCTTTTCCGGGCAAGCTTCCTGGCTTGTTTCTGACCGTCCTCCGATTTCCCAAAGGTGGATCCTGCCAGCAAGGCCCTGGATGGCGTCACAACGGGGAGTCTGGCCGATTTGACCCCATTCCAAGCGGGGTACCCGCTCTTCCCCCTCCTTGTTCCGTGCCCTTGTCCTAGGAGTACTTTATTACTTGTATGACTATCAACGGGAACAGCCATTCCCTTTAAAGCAAGCACAAGCCCCAAAGTCTGTTAGGGCACTAAGCCTTGGTGCTATGCTTGCCAACTTTCAGAATCAAAGTCCTTTCAACAGGCAGATGGGATGATGGGAGCCAAACTGCGGGTAGGAGAGCTGCCGGGCTCTACTACATGAATGTGTGCGCTGGACTGAAAAGGGATGGAACTTCCCAAAGGGCGAAGGTGGAGGATTTTGAACGCCACGCTGAGGAGCTGGGGGGCCTTCAGCTCTTCGGGGAAAGATGCGAAAGAAACTCAGCTGTGAAGAGCCCCCTGCCATGCCATCGCCGGAGCCCAGCTGGCCGACCGGTACCTTTTAATCAGTACAGATCAACGGGCTTCGATCGTGTCTGTGCTTCGTGATGGAGATTCACATGCACCTGGCTGTTGGGAACGTAAGCGTGGCCTTGAAGAGATGCTCATACGAAGGACGGAATGACAAGGAGGGAAACTCAGTCTCCAAGCGTAAGGATATGATTTTAACAAAAAACCTGTCAAGCTTCCTGGAAACCGGTGGTAAAGGGAGATTGTCAGTAAAAAGGATTCAGATGACAGGAGAACTCTTTCTAGTGCCGGTGCCTGGGGATGGGGAGGGACTGGCTTTGCCGGCGAGTGAGAGCTTTGCCCGTATGGGGCCATCGCTCCCAGGGTCTCCAGACAGCTCAAATAATGTCATTCTCTTCAGTGCAGGTTGTTAATCGAATGTTTGATGGAATTTTATTTTAAATGCCTTTTAGGAAACCCTTTATATAAATAAACTTACAAACTACGGGAGGGGAACCCACTTTGTTCAGGCCATGGGTGGCCAAGGTGGGTTTGGCCATTTCAGACACCTTGCTGCCCACTGCAAGGGGCACCGTGTGACTGTGATGGGAAACCAGGTGACACAGGCGAGGGGACTTCATCAACAGAACCCTCTGCAGAATAATGTGGATTAGGAGTGAATCATACGTCTATTTGTTCAAACAAAATATATTCAGTGCCTCTCCTGTGCTGTGCCCTGGGGCTACCATGACAAACAGGACAGACACCATCTCTGCACACACTGAGCTTCTGGCCTAGGAAGAGGAGGACCAGAGGACATGTCAACAAGCAGTGACAGTCAAGTGAGTGGCAGAACAGGACAACACCCCAAAGGATCGCACTGTGGCACCTGCGTAAGGCAGGGTTTCCAGGGCAAGCAGCATTTAGACCTGAAGCTGAGGTTAGCTGGTGGGCAGGGTCCACAACAGACAGAAACGGGGCCCAGAGGATGGAAGGGGGGTCAGCGCCCAGTGCATTTCAGCAGGGAGAGTCGGGGCGGGCACAGGAAGAGAGACGGGGTGGAGGGGAGTGAGGACAAATCAGACGGGCACAGGGGAGTCATGGTGGGATAGGAATGAGGTTTGGGCTCTTTCCCTTTATTTGACATGCTTTTGGGGCAGGAACTTTTGCATATTACACACGGTGTTATTCTTTGCTCTCTAATGAATAAATTATCAAGGACATCTTGGTGTCTCTCATGAGCTTACATTGCTTAAACTTTTCAATCCTTAGTTATTCATGAGTGAATTTCCCCATGTCTGTGGTAGGTCCCAAAAAGTACTTCATTGCGGTGTCTTGAAATTGGCTCTTTTCTCTGAAAAGGTAAAGTAAGTGCCCACGGGGTACCCGGAGTTTGCCCTCCTGTTTCCTTTTCTTATTCTAAATTTTGAATTCACTTAAAGCTCTAAAATGCTGTTTCATGAAATCTTGTGTTCACTGGAGAAAGCTGATCAGTGTGTGATGCCAGTGGGCTATGTGATTAGATACCATGCACTATAATAAAATGTGTGTTTACACCATAATGAAATGACAGATTACCAACATTTTTAGGTCAATTGTGTTTTTCCCCCTTCTAACTCAATAAGGGTTTCTCAGACTGTGGCACTTTGAAACTTGGCCACTCTGTGTCCTCAGAGACAGTGTGGTGTAGAGTTTAAAGCATGAACACTGACACAGGCTTGGATTCTGCCTTCGCTGTGTGGTGCTAGGCCAGATGTGTGCCCTCTCTGTTCTCCAAGGTTCTCAGGAAGAAAACAGAGCACCTCCTGGGTTACTGTAAGAATCGCATGAGACAATGATGTCAAGTCATCCAAAGAGAGCCTGGCACGGAGGAAGCACTTAAGGTAGCTTGATTATTGATGATTTTTTATTAATGATTATTTGCTGGCCATGCTTACGTAGCCTTACCAGTGGATAACGTTGTTCTAATGAGCAAATTTCTGGTGATTAAAGCTTAACACTTTGAGCAGCCAAACATACCCATTTTTGAATATTTGGGGATGGAAGTCTTGCTAGCTGCAAAATCCATTAGTAACACATATCAAAATAACGATGATTACCTCTGGGAATCATAAAATATTACATTGAATATCAAATTTATCATTAAGCTTCAATAGTAGTATCCTCAGGAACCTAGTTTACCTTTACACTACGGCCCTAAAAAAATTCCTTTTCTCTAAATGATATGAGTCTAAAATGTTATTT
Organism: Aselliscus stoliczkanus; assembly: GCA_033961575.1. NCBI lineage: Eukaryota > Metazoa > Chordata > Mammalia > Chiroptera > Hipposideridae > Aselliscus > Aselliscus stoliczkanus. Next base: position 30,664,653 of record CM066741.1, read on the forward strand.
CTGTTTTTTCTTGTTTGTTTGTTTTTTTTTTTTAATTCTCTCTTACTCCTAGGCTATCAGCTGTGGGTTTCCATGTCTCCACTCATCCCCCAAAAACTTCTATTCTGACTGTTACTACACTGTGAACTAGAAAACCAGGGATATAAGCTTGTTGTGTATTAAAAGTATGATGGTGATTTCAAGGAAAACCTTTGCAATAAGTCAAGTCTATGGATTTTGTGCTCCAATTTTTATGGGTCCTACTCCCATCCCCCAAATTCTGACCAGTACAATTTCTCTTTTAAGAGCATTTTAAAACGGAGAAATGTGTTTCGCTTATAATTAGAGAACCGCAGGCCCTCTAAGGAAAGTCTGAGTCTTCGTGCACTCAGGAAAATAATGAAAATCAATGCCATCTGCTTACCCCGTTTGAATCTAACCTGGACTTTAGAACGTGAGACGTCTACAAAGTTTACGCTAAATCTTGACGTCCCACTTAGAAGTGGAATATCCATTTCTGTATTATAACTTATTGAAGTGCATTCATAAAAAGGAAGCCATTTTGCACACATAAATGTGACAACGACAAAACCACTCTCCTAAGTTTTTCTTCCATCTGACTGTCTGCTGAAGTGGGTGGGCTCCATTTGAGTCTTGAAAGTGAGGGCTCAGACATAATGTTAATGTATATAACCGTTCCGGTCTCCAAGAAAAGTCCTGTGTTTCTAAAAGAGTGATTTTTATGGCCTGTTTGATAAGGCACAAGGAGGTCACTCAGTGCAGTGTTGCTGGCGACTCCAGGTCGTCCGTTTTGCTGTCTGCCCAAATGGCCGGTCGCTTGATGTCACGTCGACTTGCACCTGTCCTAATAGCGACAGCCGGCGGACAATGTGTTTTAAATGGGTTACTTGTTCCTAGGGCTGCTCTAATAGCAATAACCGCAGAAGTAATAAATTGCCAAGTTGGGTGTTTAAAGGTTTGGTGTAGAGGTCACACTTTCATGTTAACTCCATTGATTAAAAAGGGGGGCTGCTCAAATACTGTTTCTGCTTTCAGAATCTGAAGAGACAATTAAGTTCACGGAGGGAGCCCCAAAATTCCAGAAGAGAGCTGGAGTCGTGGGGTGATGTTTCAGCTGCTAGCACTTTCTCATAAGGATAACAAAAAAAAAACCCACCTCTCAATTCAAATAAAAGTTTAGCTAAATAAGCCGTAAGGAGGGAGTTAAAGAGGTTAAAGACATGGAGTAGAAAGTCCAGATCAGAGGGAGAGTCCTAAAGGTTGGGCAGGAAGTGAGGTCTGGGCAGATAGTGGCTCAGAGCCCAGGGTCAGACTGAGCTTGGAGCAATTAAATGATTCACTTCATTCATTCCCTTGTTCACGGTGCATCTATCATGAGTGAGACACTGTGCTCTGTGTTAAAGAAACTGAGACGAATAATCTCAGCCTGTGCTCTGAAGAGATAGAGTATACTAGGTCGATAGATAAATTAGAAATAAGACAACAAGAGGGGAAATGGAGAGCACCACCGGAGGGCCAGAGGCCACGCCAGTGAGACCCAGAGGCCACCGGCACTGCAGAGACTAAGCAAGAAACGTGAGTAAAAACGGAGATTTTTGGCAAAGCTAACACCAAGGCAAGGACCAGCGACAGAAAAATCTGTCAGCTCTGGAAGGAAAAATTTTAAAAAATTATTTTTAAAACTGTTGGCATATATATAGCAGCTGGTTTATACCAGGCACTAAGAAGTTACAAATAGGAGCTCACTGAATGTCGCCGGCACCTGGTGGCCGGGTGTACCCGCTAACCATGTGGCTACCCTGAAGGAAGGCAGCCCTCAGTGTCTGTGTCCTGGGACCCCACCTGGGCCTGGGAGAATAGCACCTGTCTGCTGTGGGGTCGCTGCCCGGGGTGGGCCTAAGGCCAGCATCAACTTCAGGGGCCTAAGCGCACACCTCGGCTTGGGGAGGCAGCCCCTGTTTTCTGTTTGAGCAGAAGCCAATCTAAGGCCCCTGCTGACCCAAAGGCTACAAGTCAAATCAAAAAGCAGTAACTGGCAAGAGCGGAGTCCCTTTCACGTGAGCTCCTGCATTCCTTATTCTCCCCAAATGCAAGGTTTGGAGCAGCCTACTCAGGCTTCTGCATCCATTTAATAGATTCACTCTATGACTACCAGTGCTAGCCACTGTTCTCCACGCTGGAACTACAGCACGAAGCTGACAGACAGGGCCTTATCATGCTAATAAGTGAGCAAGTTAATTACAGATTGCCACTAGTGTTACTAAGACAAGTGGGGACATAGAATAATGGCCAGTGGTCAATTCAGGTCTCCCTGAGAAGGTGGCATTTAGGCAAAGACTTGAAGATTAAGAAGGATTCAGACATTCAGCGGAGCTGGGGAGGGGAGGGCGTTCCTCGCAGAGGGAAGGGCAGGTATAACAGCCCCAAAGTGGGGAAGGACCCGCCATGTTCACGGAACAGAACGGAGCAAGGGTTGGAGCAAGGGGCAGCGACATGGGGTGTGGGCAAGGGGCAGAAAGGGCCTGACCACGCAGGACCTAGCCCAGGGCAGAGAGTTTAGAGGCTGTTGTGAAATAAATGAGAAAGCTTGGGAGACATCAGAGCAGGGGTCATTGACATTTGAAAAAACTTGTCCTGGATTCCCTGTGGAAGATGGACCGGATGGTACCACAGGGTCTAGGAGGGAAGAGGACAGAGGAAGCGGAGATGAGGGCCTCATGGGTGCTCTCAGTGCAGATGCAATTTCGCCATGCATCACAGTCGGTGGAAAAAGGAGGACTCCGAGATGATGTGTGCAGTGCTGTTTAGAGCAACCAACAGTGAAAATGGTGTCGCATGTTAAGATGGGGAATACTAAGGAAAGACAAGGAGTGACAGAGTAATTTGAAACCTAAAACTTGAACAACCAATAAATAAGGTACTTCATCTGATAGAAAACTGTCACCGGAACAGGGCTTGCCCAGAGTTTAATATGAAGTTAATTCTAGTCATAAGTACAATACAGTGAGTTAGGTATTTGATAAGATGACAAAAAAATACCTCTTTTTTAGAACAAAAACCCTCTAAATATCCTGAAGTCAGGCATAGTGACGGCTTCATACTAGATGTTCAGTAAATCTTTATTGAAATAAATCCAAACGAAAGTCAAAAGAGGTGGAAAAGAAACTCAGTCAGGAATAATGAGGTTCTTTCTAGGCTCTGCCAATTTCCAGCTGAGTGACTCTGGCAGAGTTAAAACTCCCTGAATTTTGAGAGTTCCCTATAGTCTCATATATGGAATGAGGACCATAACAGAACATCATCATGGCTAAAGAACATATTGTGTGAAGGGCGGCTGCACAGAACAGACCCTCACCCCTGTACCCCTTACTGCAACTTCAGCTATATTTTTTGTTTGTTTGTTTTTGTCTGTTTGTTTGTTTGTTTTGAGGGCAGTGTCACTGGCCCTCATATGTGGGACCCGAATCGGGGCCGCTGGCTTCCCAGGCCAGCGCTTAACCACCGCGCCACTCGGACGGCCTGCTTCAGCTATATTTTAGCTCCCAAGTTTGAGTCTGTAAGCATTTTTGGACAATTTCCACATCCACTTCGATTAAATGTGTTTTAGCATCTAAGACGGTATTTTGCATGGAGAAGAAATTCAATTCCTCTTGGCTGATTAACGGATCCCTTTAACTAAACAGAAACGCTCAGAAAGAACGCAGATAGAGCACAGTGTACCCCTCTCTATGGATTCTGTCCCCCATCTTTGTCCCGAAGGCCTTCCCTCTGCCCTCTTCTTATTGACAGACAGCCAAAGAATGAAAATTTCCCTTTCAGCCTATTGTGAGCAAAGTGAAATGATTCCTTCCAGTATCACAAAACCTATAGGCAGCTCTAAAATATCATTTCCTTTAAGCTTTTTGACAGACTTGATATAAATTTCAGTGCACCAGGGGAAAAAAGCAGGGGCCATTTTAAAAGATAAATTTTGTCATATCTATCTGACCATAGTGTATATGTCCAGAGGCCCCCTCCCCTTTTCTAAGAGAGAAAAAAATGGACGATGCTTTTAAACAATCAAAGGTTAAAGTTAGCTCTGTCATTCATGTGGTTTCATTTCATTTCATTCTCTTGTGCATATTGAAATACCTCAGGAAGATTTATAACCCTGGCTCATACAGTCAGAGTTCCAGTAAACGAGTCCCGTTTTTGAAGGTTAAATATTTATGCTCCTATTATATTTTCCTACGTTAACCACAGAGCCATGGTGACAGGCCAGGTTAGGACAAGAGATGGCGGTTGGCCCAACAGCCAGAGCCTCTTCTGCTTTCTTAGAGTCTTAGAATGAATGAGTCACAGAAATAACGCATGAATAAATGATGAATGAATGAAACCTCCTAGAAAACCAGTCCCGGGAAGCAGAAGTAAATCCCTCTGGAAAAGATGAGTGCAGGTCAGTCTAAAATATGCCACATATCCAGCCTAATGAGACAGGTCTTAGGGGAAGATAATAATTTCCCTTTAGAAGAACAGCAATTACAGTGAATGAAATACTTGTACACACATGTGAGAGTCACAGAACTCTATGCAGTGGACAGACAGAAATTACTGTTTTACTTGATAGATGAATAGGCTGATGTTTTAAGTGCATGATGACAAGTGTCACAGGACTATGACAACAACTCCTTACCTCAGTTCCTATTAGGGTGATCTATCCACCTTTGGATTCTAATTATGACAACAATAACGACAAATACTTAAAAAAAAATTCCAGCTCAACGCGAATCTACTGTGTTATCACATTTGACCTTTAGAGCAATCCTTTGAGTGTTTGATCTTATCTTAGTTTTCATCTAATATTTATTTGCATAAAAGCAAAATGAATATGTTTCGTAAAGTCCAATAAAATGGAAAAGAGCAGTTCCTTGACTCTTCATGCCCAAAATCTACTCCCTGAGAATAAGCCATTTTCAGCTCTCTCTTATTGCTTCTTTTATGTATCCCGGTGTTTAAAAATGGTATTTTCACATTGCTGTTTCTCTACCATTCCATTTTAGACATTACGTATTGATGTCTATGAAAAATAAGAATTAAGTACTGAAGCTCCTCCCCCAATACATACTTCCCCACTCAATTTCTCAACAGCGTTATAAAACAATTAGGTTAAGTCAATATTCAGTGAGTATATTTCCATGGCCACTTAAGTATTGCTTACAGTTATGACAGAAAGTACTAAATTTCCTTTATATCTCGGTTTTGCTCCATTTCTTGCATTTGCTTTTTTCCCCCTAAAATTAATAAAGGCAATATATTTTTTCATAGTTTCCTGTGTATCTATCAAAAAATGTTACCCTGAACACTTTTCCAACTAATCAGGTAGTATTATAATATTATCATTTAAAACAAAAACAAAAACAAAAACCATATCCACTCCCCGAACCCTCAGGCCTTTCGTCCCAGATTGAATAGCTTTTTCTGCAGGCCACTGCAGAGCTGTCACGGGGGCATTTTGGCCATCTCTGGGTACCACATCCCTGTGTAATGTTTCTGGCCCCCCGACTTACCTGGGAAGAGCACACCCTCTGATAACTTCCTGAGAAAGGAGCGTGTAAGATAAAACGCTGAGAACTTTTAAAGCTAAAATGTATTTATTTTTTCCTCTTACAATTGATTAATGATTTTGCCTAATCTTAGCTGGAACAGAAATTTTACCCAGAATTGTGGAGACATTCCTCCACTTTTTTCTCTTCGGTCTTACTGATGAAATGGCCAAAGTCATTCTGCGTATTCACTCTCTATGTGCGATCTCTTTTTTCTTTATGACATTTAAAAACTCTTCTCTCTGAAGCTCTGAAACGTCAAACTATGGGCCCTGGATACTGGTCTTTTCTCTTTAGTTATTTTGAGTTCTTAGTAGAGCCATTTCCATCAGAATTCTTATCCTTAGATATTTAAAAATCCACCTATTTTATTTATAATTTCATTCTCATAGTTTTCTCTAGATATCCTATTAGTTGAATTGAATCTCCTAGGTTTAATCTCTAATTTTTTAACTCAATTTTCTTCTAGTTTTCAGGCCTTTGCATTTTTAAAACTAAGGTAAAATACATACACCAAAAGGCAAGTATTTGGGTATACAATCAGGTGACTTTTGATGAACGAATATGCCCATATGACTATGTGACCACCCAAATTAATATCAAGAACATTCCCATCACCCTCTCTGGACAATCCTCACCCACACCCCATAGGCAATCTCTGTCCCATTTCTGTCACCATAGATCCAACAGAAAATGTCCTTAAAATATAAAGACACGAATAGGCTAAAAGTCAAAGGATGAGGAAAGATACACTCGGCTGACAATAGTCAAAAGAAAGCCAGAGTAACTATTTTCATATTAGATAAAGTGGATTTCACAGCAAAAATATTACTACAGATAAAGGGAGACATTTTCTGATGATAAATGGGTCAATTTATCAGCAGTACATAACAATCCTAAATATTTAGGTACTGAATAATAAAACTTCAAAATATAAAAATTAAAAAGTGATATAAATTCCAGGAACAATAGTCAAAACCCCACTTATAGTTGGAGATCTAATCAATCCTCCTTAATAAGTGACAAAACTATTAGACAGAAAATCAATAAGGATATAGAAGATGAACGCTGTCAACATATTTGACCCAACTGACACTTATAAAAACTCTACCCAACAACAGAATACACAGTTCTTTCAAGCACACATAGAACATTTACCAAGATGAACTAAAAATTTATGAGCCATAAAACAAGTGTGGATAAAATTTTAAAGATCATATACAAAGTATATTCTTTGACCTCAAAGGACATAGAAATCACTAACAAAGATATTTAGATAATGTCCAAAGATTTGTAAACAAAATAACATACATAAAAATAAGCCATCAAAATGAAAAGTAGGAAGTATCCTGAACTGGACTAAAACAAAAATACAACATACCAAAACCTGCCGGATGCTTCTAAAGCAGTACTTACAGGGAAATTTATAGCAATTAACACTTTATATTAGAAAAACAACAGTATCAAATTAATGATCTTAGTTTCCAAATCAATGTGGAAATCAATGAAATAGATAATACAAAATAATAAAGAAAATCAATGAAACCAAATTTGGTTCTTTGAAGAGATCTATAAAACTGACAAACTTCTAGCTGCCTTATCAGTAAAGAAAAAGAGAGAAGACATAAATTATAAGTATCAGGAATGTGAGCAGTAGCCTCATTTCAGATTATACATATATTACAGAGATAATATGGAAATATTATAAACAACATTATGCCAATAAATTCAACAACTTAGATGGATTTCATAAATTTCTTGAAAGACACAAATTACCAAAGCTCATTTAGGAAGAAACAGGTAATAAAAATGGGCCTATATCTGTTGCAAAAATTAAATTTATCGTTAAAACTCTTTTGCAAAGAAAACTCCAGGCCTAGATGGCTTCATAGGTGAAAACTACCAAACATTTAAGACAGAGGTAATATCAATTCTTCACAAACTCTTCCAGAAAATTGAACAGAAGATAACATTTCCTAATATACTTTATGAGGCCAGCATTACCAAAAGATCAAATCCTGACAAATAAGTTACAAAAACAGAAAAATAACTTTCTTGAATACAGAAGCAAAAATTCTAGATAATGTTTTAACAGATTGAACCTGACAACTTATATCAATGATAACATATCATGACCAAGTGGGGTTTATCATAAGAAAGCAAGATTGGTTTTATATTCAAAGATCAATCAATGAAATTTACTATATAAATAAACCCCAAATAATAAACTATATGATCGTTTCCACATATGTAAAAATCAGCATTTAGCAAACTCCATTTCTGATCAAAACTTTTAGCAAACTAGGAATAAGATGGAATTTCTTCAACTGATAATGAGCATCTATAAAAACAAATAGCTACCATTATCCTTAATGGTGATAGACTCAAGGTTTTCCCTTTAAGAGCAGGAACAAGACAAGAACATCTACTCTCACAATATTCATTCAATACTATATGAGGAATCTAGCCAGTGGAATAAGCAACAATGAGAACTATACAGCATATAGATTGGAAAGAAAAAAATAAAACTGGATTTACTCACAGATTATGTAGTTCTCTCAGTAGAAATCTGATGCAACCTGTGAAAAATGATAGAACAACTAATAAGTGAGTTTATAAAGACTGTGGGATATAAGATTAATACACGAACTTTAGATCTAGAAATCTATTAGCAATGAGTAAACAGCTGAAATTTATCAAACGATACCATTAAAATTACATGTGGAACAACTTACACTAAAAACAATATTCCATACATGCATACATAAGGTAAAACTGAATAAATCGTACACTTTTAATACATTCAACTTATTGTCTGTCATATAGATTTCAATGAACTGTTAAAAACACTTATGGCAAAACCAACTTTTCTACATTATTTTATCATATCATTTAGCTTTCACATGTTACAAACGTATGACTTGTTTCAATATTAAATCCTTCCCTGTTGTTTGTTTCATTACCCCATAAACATTAAAGCATACAATTTCAGGTGATACGGGAGCATTATTTCTAGAGACAGTTAATCATGTCATTCTACGAAGTCGGCATTCTTCAACGTGAGCCGGCATTTCTATCCCGGCTTCCCACTCTCTGGTTACAAGGTGGCCACAGAAGCTCCAAGCACAATAGCCAGAGGCGGGAAAGCATGGCTTCTCCCTGTGTGCCTCGGAGAGTAAGAGGACAGCTATGATCATCACGTTCTCACACAACAAAGACCAGACGAGAACGCCTTCTTCTTGTGAACCACTCATGAAAGCAAATAAAACTTAACAAATGGTGACTTAGGAAAGAGACTTTCTTGACCAGAATTGCATATATATATATATATATATATATATATATATATATATATATATATACCCAGTCCCCAAACGCTGGCAGATGAAGAGATTGCCATCACTCATTTATATTCAGCAAAGACTGGGGGCAGAACTTGACTTGCCCCTAAACAGATAAATTCAAGAAGGTGAGACCAACAGTGATTCCTACAGTAATGATGGACAAAAGAAAGTCGACTTATTATCAATGACAACAGAAAGCAGAGGTCCAGAGAGCCCTCGAGTGTCCAGGGTCTCCGGGAATGAAGGATTCTTTAGCCAACCCAACCCAGGAACAGCCAGACCCCGTAAGCACGTCATTTCCCTGAAGACACCCAAACACACACACACACACACACACACACACACACAAACATATACACACACGCAAGGCAGACAGCAATAATTTATCGCAATATCTTTGTTACTGAGCCTAAACATCGCCTCGGAATTCTGATAAACCCTGTACTCTAAGGAAACACGCCCATCAATCAATCAATCAGGAGTCACATGTGAGATGAAATATTTTTGAATTCCTCCTGCCTTCAAGGAGGGACACATCTGAGCTGGTGAGGACCAGTGACTCCGACCCTACATCTCCATCTCCAGTGAGACACTTCCTGGCTTGGCATCCCTGCTCATTCCCATTCTCACCTGTAGCCATCAGGCTTGCCAGGTCTACCTGTGCATAGTACAATCTCCTGTCACTTTCCCAAAGAGTGGCTTTGTGCAGGGTTTCACCCATATTCAGAAAACCCGAGAGTACTCAATGTAAGGCAGTGCTTCTAAGAACTTAAGAAAAAAATGCCAGTAGGGGAGTGATCAAAGGACTATCAAAAATGAAAAACCAGGCATACTGCAAAACCAATAGCTGGGTCCATCTCATCTCTCCCTGAAACATACTTTATCTCCAGCATGGGAGAAGGGATGGTCTAACATAACATAGCTCCACCTCACCTGACTTAGGAAAGACTTGGCTATTATCTTAAGAAAAAAAACAACACTCCGTCTGCTATGCAGTTGTTTCTGTCTTCCATTTTATCCCCTCCTTCATTATGGAGAAATCAATTAATCTTCCCAACAGAGATTTGAGGAATTATTCAACAGTAAAACTTAGCCGTTGCCTATCCTTCCCAGAAACTTCTATCGTTCTTCTCCCAGCCCATATGAGGTGATCGCTTTGGGGAAACCCGGTGGCAGCAGCCAGCCGGCACCCAGGCAATACGCCAGTGATGGTCTCACTAACCCCGAAGGTTTCCAGAAATTCTCTGGAGTGTCCCATCTGTCAGTGACCCGAACTGCATCCCCTCATATTGCCATCCAACATAATTAAGAGAAAGGAGGCGTTGGATCACATGCTATCAGTATCTGAAGCTGTTTAAAGAGGGTGCTTCATATTTTTATGTAGTGCGTGTTGGAAACTCGCCCTCCGTAAGTAACTCCCTTATTTTTTCAGTCCGGGATGAATAATGGCTCCCTGGTTGCCCTTCACTGCTGCCCGTCAGCCTAAAGAGTTAATCAGCTACCTTCACTCCGCCCCTCCTTCTCTGAACATTTTTCCACATGGATGAACACAAAGAAATAATCAGAGAGGAGCTTTTTCTTCTAAATTAGGCCTCTTGTTTGTAAACTGAAAGAGCGCTAACACAGTTCAGCCTCGGCTGTGCACCTCCCATGCCCATTCTACCCGGGCTCATTACCCAGAGCGAGAATGGGGGGTTCTGTTCTATTCTCCAGGCTCCCTGTGTGCAAGAGGCCATTCAAGCCAGGGGGTGCTTCTCCCTCGCTCAGTCTCTCGCTCTGTCTCGGCCCCTCTCCCTCTCTCTCTCCCCCACACACTCTGTCTCTCTCTAATGCCAGCATTAGAGGCGAGCCGCTGGCTGGGAACACGCTTTGATGTTGACCTCTTGCTGTCCCTGACAGACCTGCACTGGTGGGTGAGGAGCGGGGGGCATGAGGGCATGTGTGGGAGAGAGGGGGGTGAAAGCAGGGCGGCTGCGCTGGTAACGTGGACAGACTCCTGCCTGTTCACAAACATTCGACAGGAAGAAAAATGCGGGGCCGTGTGATTACAGGGGTTATGGACTGGCTATGCTTCAGAAATGACCATGAGAAGCACTGCCTCAAATAAAGAATCATGTGATTGTTCAGGTTTTTGGGAGGAAGGGAGGGAGTGAGGAAAAGAGGGAGGGAGGGAAGGGAGATGGGCAGCGAGAGAGAGAGAGAGAGAGAGAGAGAGAGAGAGAGAGAGAGAGAGAGACAGAGAGAGACAGAGAGAGAGACAGAGAGAGACAGAGAGAGAGACACGGAGGGAGGGAGGGAGAAAGGAAAGGAAAAGGAAAAGGAAAAGAAAAGTCACAAACAGGGCCAAAGAGATAAGAACAGAGGACATTCAAATTACATTCGAACAAGGCTGGTGAGTGAAGGGGGCAGGGAACCCAGGCCCTTACGGAGTCTGAGTGACAGCCGTAGGCACACTTGCTGTATTACTGTGACAACTTGTGCCAGATGTCAGGAATAACTCTCCGGCCCAGTGATAAGGTTACAGTTGTGACACAGGCAGGCAACACATGAGAACGTCACATTAGCAGCCTGCTCTGACCTCCATGGACCAACATGGCAAAGGACCTCTCGAAAGGCTGAGCCCATGAGGGAGTTTGTACCCGCTGTGAATTCTTGGCATCGGAGGCTACCTTCGATTGCATCATGGCATTTTCGTGGCTGTTTGTGGATTAGAGGGCTTTGCGCTGCCAGGTTGTCAGAACAGATCGGACCTTGCTCTTCTGTAAGCCACACTTGTGCTCTCCTCCCTCAGCCACCTGTTTTCTTATTCCAACCATATAAAGGAATGAGGGTCTGTCCTTGTCACTGAGGTTCCAACACCTAGCGTCAGCTCTCTCCACAAATCTGGGACAGTGCAATGAGGCCGAGAAATGCAACAGTAAATCCTTTCTCCTTTTTCTCTTTTCTGTTGTATTGTCTCCCAGAGTACGTTATTTAAAATGTATTCTCACCAAGCAAGGATTTATTGAGGTCCTGCTATGTGCAAGATCCATGTGAAAGAAATCTACAGCTTAGAAGTTGAAAGGAAAATTATTTCATTCTGTATTCAATCTAGAACTTTCCTTCAGTACTAAAATGACTCTCCTATTATTAAAATAACATCTAAAAAACACACCCCAAAATAACAACAACAACAACAACAACAAAAAACCTGATCTTTTTTTTTTTTTTCAGGAGAATTAAAAATTAAATAAATAAACAAACCGCAGAAGTTCTCTGTTTTCCCCACCACAGCTATCCCTCGCCTTTCGGCTTCCATGAGTGAAACCTGCCTGAGATGAGATGGCAGGCGTGTGTCTGCATAGTGGTCAGCGTATTCATGGCAGCTCTTCACAGGTGAACTCCAGATGTCATCAGGAGCTAAATAAACTGCTGTCAGTCAAAATGACATTTAGACAAGACCTGGCTCTCCTTTAGGATGGACTAACACACTGCCTGCTTCTATGATGCCTTCAAACCTAAGCCTGCCTCTCTCTTACCCTACCATTCATAGACCGGGACAAAAAGACCCCAAGTCCACTCGGCTCTGTCCTGGGTCGCTGAAGAGAAGACGGGAAGGTGTCTCGGTCATGAAACCTCAGCTCGAAGCTTCCTTATGGAACGGGGCGAGATGTCTCATGTTCAGATTCACCACAACCCAACAGCTTCTGGGCTAAGAATGGGTTCATAGTTATAAAAAATTGTTTGATTTCCATTGCTTTCACCTGACGAAATGCAAAGGGGTCCACCTAGATTAAATGGGACCACTTACTTTAAAGGGTGAATACATCTCCAGTGAGGGCCTATCTGTGTGGGTTAATATGCATATGTTGATTCTGGGCACTTTTGTGCTTTCAACCACCCCCTGATGTGGAATCTTACTCTTGTGAAAATCACCAAATAAATAAATAAAAGAAATAAGGCAGAAAATTGCATGGGTGACTGAGTCCGTCTCCTCCCCACCCCAGCAGATATGACGCCTGTCCCTCACACAGCAGGTCATTTTCGGGGACTTCTCACGCCTTCGCTCCACCCCTCAATTATGCAATCGGCAAAACTCTCAGGGGAAGAAGACCCAGAAAGAACAAATATGGCAGCAAGAGACAGAGGGATCGATACCCACAGTCTCAGAATGTAACAGAACCTGTAAGTCTGTTAATTAGCCAACAAAAATTCTGTTTCAAGAAGGGGGGGGGTGCACTTTAATAGCAGCTCTAATTAGCCGATTCTCTTCATGGTTTCTTGTAGTTTCTGTTTGTCCACCTTCACCTTTACTTTCTTTAACAATGTCCACATGAAATGGCTCACAGAGTGGCTCTGCCTCTAATTGTTAACATAATGTTTACGGCAACCACCAACAGGCTGAGAGAAAGATGACGAAGTGGTAAAGAAAGATCTGTATGGATGCGTGGACTTACCACTCTTTCCTTCTTACTCCTGGATATTTTTTTCTTCTCCTCTAGTCTGCATAAAACACTGGCCTGAGCTTTACTTTATGATATGGTAGATTTCTGGTCTGCGAGCTTGCTTTTAATACAGATACACATTTGCTTAGCCTTTGGTGAAAAGCAAAGCAATTCCATTCTATCCTAGAAATCACCGTTTGCCGAGATGGAGCTGGTGTCACTTGTGTGTGTTGAGGGGCGGGGAGGAGGGTGTTTGGAAATCAAAATATAAAACCAAGTGGAGAGAGGCATTTGGATGCCAAGAGTGAACTGTACAGCAGGGATCAATTCAGGCAAAAAATGTCCAGTTATGGGAAAGCAAATGGGAAATGAAATCCTCAAGTCAGGCAAAAACAAGAGGCAAAATTTCCTAGGATGGATCAAGGTCAAAGCCACTACAATCTTATTAAGAGGGGACTCACGGTGATGAAAGTAGTCACACAGGTGTCATGCCCTCCAAACTGAAATGGTTTGCGTTCCTCTTTCTGAAAGCCCATCTTGAAAATGTGAGACTCAGAGCAAAGCACCAGCAACTATGAACTTGAAGCATGAGTAACGATAGTTCTATATGCTATGGACACCTGATATATGGAAGAATGAGTTCAAGGGTCAGAATGTGGGGTGGAAAGGCAGCAGGTTCAACTAAAATTCACCATTCTACTGCGGGTCACCTCAACGAGCATTGTCAGCAAACTGTCATTATCAAGTGATCAGAATATTATGGGTGAGATGATAACATGGGACTTGAAGAAATGACAGGGGACTAAAAGTAAACTTCTGAGATTGGGACCATTGCACCACTTCTAAGGTAACCCCTCCAAATAGCTTCCAGGATGAAAGAAAGGCCACAGAACACCAGAACAAAACACAAAATGATCTGTTAAGTATCTCTCTTAATACTAAGGGTGGGTCTGACCTTTTCGCCTTTTTTGCATTATCCCCATGTAAGTTTCCTTCAGAGATGAATCAATTCCCACTTTGATGGGACACACATGGGATAGGAAGGGAAGGGCCCCTTCTGTAGGAGTCTAGGGCTCCCTCTGGGATAAGCATGGGGACAGCTTCCTTTCAACACAAGCAAAGTACAAAGTCACCTGTGTCATGCCAGAGATCACCAGCAAGATTCAGAACAAAATTAATTTCTCTCCATTCCCTGAGTCGTAATGGTTCTTGGTAATAGGCTCTTGCTGTAGTTTATTGGTCCATCTTGCAGTTTATTAGGGCGCAGCCTGTGTCAGGACTTCCATTATAAACCCATATTTTCTGGGTTGAGAGATCAACAATAAAATTGGGCTATTATTGAACCTTAATCTTGATATTCAGTCCCCGCTCAAGAATGTAAGAGGAGAAATTAGAGACGGCTAGGGATAGATAGATGGAAAGAACAACCCCATGACGATGGCATCCTATCCCCATACTTAGGCATTTATCTTGGCAGGTTTTTTTTATTATCAGGCTCACTTATGTTTCATTATGTTTCCATTTATCACAGGACATAGGTGCTAGAGGATAAATTATTTGGGAGAGGGAAACTAAAGGCTAGAGTCAAATGAGGCTTTTCTCTATAGATATACCTATATGTTCGCAAAATAACCATAACTTTTATCTTTTAACTTGCTACTCAAGTCACCTATAAAACATGAGGTTTAAAAGCCAGGGCAGAAAAGGCAATGGTATTTTTTGAATTTTTCACCTTTTTCCCCCGTCTTTGGGCCATAATGAGCCATACGCAGACTTCCGTTAAGATGATCTTGTATGCTTTTCTTCAGTTAAACAAAATCCGAAGAGCACGAATGTTTTTGTTTTACTCATCCTAGACTAGAGACAATTGTTTCAACTTGTTTAAAGTGCTTCCCAGGGCAATGAGCTCTCACAGAAGATCATTTTTGCAGGGCTCCATTTCAAAAGGCACGGTATGCTGTAATGTCCACTACAGAGAAAAACCTTTGCTGAAATTATACCACAGCTCTTTTAAATGGCTTTTTAAATTATCTACCTTTGCATTTCATCATGAATGTTTCAGGGAAATTATCCTGAGATAATGCCAACAAATGGCTGCAGACTTTCGGTTTATCGTTGCTCTGGTTCATCTAAGGTTCCCAGCAGACCATATCAGGAAATTCAATGCCTGGCAAGTCGGCCTTGACAGGATACCGTAACTGGCATTTTCTTGTTAGACAAGCACCCAAATCCGCTTCCATTTGTAGCAAAGGCCTTCGTTAGGAGACTCACGATATAAATCAGAGTCTCTGCATTCTAAGAATCAGAGCTGGACATGGTAGTGCTAACCAGAGGATTGTTTTTTATTTTTCCCCCTGGAATATTGGCATCATCTCACCTTAATGTTATTTTTTCAGTTGTCTATCACATTTTTTTTCCCCATTTCTCTCTCAAAGGCTTCCTTCCAACTACTGAGTATATATGTATATGGGCAGATGAATAATATGCACATACACACGTTCTCATGTACACAATAAGTGTACTCACCTATGCTGTCACTGAAGGATTTGGTTTTAGAGCTGCAAGAGATCTTAGGAAAAAAGATCACCAAAGCAGCCTCCGCTATCTTGAGTGGAAGCACTGAGGCCTTGAAGCTACTGAGTGTGCTGTGGTGAGGGGTTAAGCCTGAACTACAGTGAGCCTCTCGTTAAGAACTGCACAAACAAAGTAGCTCCCCCCACAAAAATAAATAAATAAATAAATAAATAAATAAATAATTACCTGTTAGAGGTATTACCTGTGGTGTATTAATGACTCTGACTTAAAAACCAACAAACAAAATAACAACAACTCATGCAGTCAACAGAAATTATTAATTGCTGTGGACTACAAAGTGTTCACACTGAAATTTTATCATATCATTGCTTGGAGGGACCATTACCATAAAAGCATCTTGTGCCATCCTGGAAGGATCTTTAGTACCCTAAATGCATATATAAAATTTGATAACGTATTGGGTGGGATCCAAAGGAAATCCACCATATCCTATATCTCAAGGGTAATAACCAACATTTGGAGCTAATTCTACAATTCATGGAGAACCTTTAGCCTGTGTTATTTCTTAAACTGCAGCTGTCTTCGCCCACCACTGTGAAGATGCATGGCAAGAGTGAAAACGTTAGATACTGGAGTATTATCATCCCGATTTCATTGATTGGAAAATAAGAATGGTTCCTTAAGGGAAAAAAATCCAGGTTTTCAAACCATACATCACTGTACTCTTCACTATGCTATCCTGTCTTCCTGATAGCTGTAATTATTATCGGTTACATGCACGAAACAGAGAAAGTGAATGCAATTAATCAATTATGGTTAGAATTGTAGCGGTAATAACAACAGCTATTATTACTCAGCACTTCCCATCAGGTGCTGCTCTGAGTAACACCTTGCAAGTATACACAGATGTGAAAATCTGTGCATTAGGTATTGTCACACCCAATTCAGTCATGAGCAAAGAAAAGAGGCTCAGGAAAGTGGGATGGTTTATTTGACGTCATGGAGCTTGTAGCAGGAGGAGGGGCAGGATTTGAACCATGTTGGCTTGACCACAAACCAAATGTTTTTAACTGTTTCCTGTGCATCTTTCATGGCAGGATAACATGCACGTTCAACATATTGGCAACAGGAGTACAAACAGAAATCAATGCTAAGGTCCCGTTAGCATACGAGAAAAACTTGATAGAACAAAGTTAACCTGAGGAGATGGGTGTGTGTGTGTGTGTGTGTGTGTGTGTGTGTGTGAGAGAGAGAGAGAGAGAGAGAGAGAGAGAGAGAGAGAGAGAGAGGTAGATATAGAAAAATATATATCGTATTCATATAAAGTATACACATGTTTGTATTTATATTTTTATTTATGGATATGTGTGTGGAAAATAACATGAAAAGTAAACGTGAAATACAAAAATATTTTAAAAAGAGGAATAACACAGATAGTAAGGTCTTTCACAAAATGCTAAAAAATTCAAACAGGTATGAAGCAGAATTTTTTGCGTAAGTTTGGTGCAACAGACAGAATTGCTACCAGAGTGTTATAGACGAGCTTTTTATCAGATTGTTAGTTGCTTCATTTCAAGGAAAATGATTCAGCCCCCAGGATATGCAGATAGCTATTAGAATAAGCCACGTTTTTTTTTTTTTAAAAGAGGGGAGGGCCTTCAGCTCTTCTTGCAAGAGCGAGAATTTCCAGGAATTATCCTTACTGCTATTATAAATTAATAAATTTTAGTAGTGTCACACCGCAAATCTTTGGCACTGACCTATATAGAAACATTAATATCTTATGATATTGATTTCAAAGACAAAGTCCAGAACCTTATGGTAAATCTAAAGGAAGTTTGTCTCTCATGATAGATGCTGCCGAAAGATTCACCTAATAATATCCGAGCAGATCATAATCTCCACTGGAGTTCAAGGCGGGCCCAGTCGTCACACGTGTCCTCTCGTGGACATGCATGCGCCCTGCGCACATTTCCTATAAATGGCCGCCGAGAATAGGGCCGCCTCCTGTGCGCTCGGACCTGTCACTGCTGCACGGAGTGATGACCCAGCTCAGGCTGGTGAGATTCGCCATTTGGATGGCGTTTCAGAGGCGCCCCTCCCCAAGCATGATTGGAACAGGACCACATGAACATTCTTCGAATCAGAACTTATTAGAAAGCAACTGGAAAAGACCCACTAGGTCCTGCAACAAATGTGCTTGGGGCTTTGGTGGCTCCACAGTCTCGGCGCTATTCTTTCCACGCGAGCTGTTCCCGGGGGGCTGTGCAGCAAGGACCAGCCCTTAGAAACAAGCTGGGCAGCACACCAGCAGTTAAGAAAAGCAACGCTTCCCACCTCCTGCTTGCCCTTCCCTGCCCCCAGTTAACTACCTGAATGCTTACTGCAATTCATAAGCTGTTGCATGTTTTCCAACCGTGGTCCTTTTTTAAGTAAAAACTGGGACAGCGCATGTCTGCGTAATCAGAAGCCTAAACAGGATCAGCCCGGCAGTAAGTACCAGCCTCCACCAGTCCCCTTCCTGTCTGGGGCTAGGAGGCAGAGGGCAGGGCTTGGTCTTCCAGGAGCCCGGCCTAGCTATCAGCCCCCTAGCCGTTATCACCAACTGGCCAGCCCGGGGCAACATTGGAGACAGATGTTTTCCAGTTTGTTTATCTTTTCCCTGTCACTTTCACTGATACTCTCTGCTCTTCTTGAAGGCTGACCTTTCACAAATGTTGGTTTTGTTTTAGAAATGTCCTATTGTAAATAAGAGGGCAGAGTTCACAGAGCAAAGGCCGAGGTAGCTGGAAGGCTCCGTGGGGGCCGGGAGCCCCGTTACATGCACCAGAGGGCAGCGTTAATCGGCCCTCAGCCCCAAGGAGGAGCGGGGGTCAGCCCCCACCTCCCAATGCGTCTTCCAAGCGGAGTTGCTTAATATTCCCCAGGAGAACAGAAGTAACAATAAGAACAGCATGTTGATTGGATAGTCTGCTGTGGGGTATCTTTGGAAAGAAGTATCAGTAAATACCTGGCTAACTTTTATAGGGCAATGTGGGGAAACAAGTCAGTATTTAACGGCGCTGGTGATAATCACTGGAAAATATTCTATTTGAGATTCATTTTCTGTGTTGCTTTTAATTCCTTCAGCTCAGAAGCTCTAGAGGACAGGGACTGATTTGGCCTGTAATGGAGTTTGTTTGAATTGAAATCACTGTCAGACATGCCTCCACCTCTATTTCTATTAGACATGGGGTTCTGGTTGGGTAAATCAAATGATTTCTCTGAGCCACTTTTTTATAAGCGATAAAATAAGCATACTGTTCCCTCTCCACCTGCCTTTTGAGGTTGTTGAAATTCAAGGGAGATCATGCATATGAAAGTACCTTGTAAACAACAAAATGCTTGCAAGGGGTACTTGGTACTTGGGCTAATATCATTCACCAATTTCTTTTTCTTTTTTTTAAGTTTCGTTTGATCAAAAACATGGAGCATTCCAAAATTAGGAGAGCTCAAATAATGGTATATTTCTGGGGACTGACACACTAGGAAGCGGATCGTAAGTTAGACAATGCTTGCCAATTTGGGAGATGGAGAGCTCCATGTTTGAGGTATGCTGAGTATGGCTGAAGCCACTGTGCAGAAATTTCTTTTTGCTCCTGTGTCAGAAAGGCTACAAAAGCTCAGGGCTAAGGAGTTCAAAGCTCACAGGGGCAGCCCTGGTGATTTTTAGGGGTTGCCCCTCTCAGGCACTGCTCAACTGACAGGACACAGGGTAGGACTTTAAATTCAGTCGTTCATTTGTGCCCCTCTCCCCTATCTTCAATCCCCCTCCTATCTGGCAACCATCGGTTCTTTCTCCGTATCTCTGAGTCTATTTCTGTTTTGTTTGTTTATTTACTCTGTTCTTTAGAAGGTGAATGGATTAGAAAGTACAAATTAGTACGTTAGACGCAGGGATATGAAATACAATATGGGGAATATAATCAATAATGTTATAAAGATTATGTAGGGGGTCAGATAGGCACTGGACTTATCGGGGGGAAATCACTTCATAGACTGTGTAGATGCCTGACCACGGCGCTGTACACCTGATGCTGAAGTAGAATAATATTGAATGTCAACTACACACACACAGCCACGGGAGTACCCAGCATAAGGAATATAGTCAAAGGTATTGTAACAGCTATAAGTATATATGATGTCAGAAGGGTAGTAGGCTTGGGGGGGTTATCACTTTGTGAAGTATATAAATATCTAATCATTATGTTATTTTGTACACCTGAAACCAACATAATAAATAAAATTAAATAAAAAATAAAGATAGATAAAAGATCATTTTTTTTTTTAATTTAAATGTGTTCTTGGCATCATCTCTGGATGGCAGCCTCAGCCATTAAGCTTCTTTCAAGCCATTGAAGACTGGGGCCAAGAGAAAGACTTTCTCATTACTTTGTGAGAACACCCATCGCATGCTCTGAGGTGGGTTGAGCTCAGAGTAGGTGAGGAGGCCTGAGGACTGCTTTTCAGAACTGCCTCTAACACAGGGATGCTGGTCACAAGCCATCCCGTCCCATTCCATGGCCCTCTGTGCCCCCTGATTATTTTCTTAAGCACCTCTCTTGCTTTCTGATTACAGTTGTTGAATTGGAGATCTTTGGGCTAGGTGTCCCATTGTAACATTTGCTTTGTAGTGCTTTTCATTTGTGAAAAAAAAAAAAGCCTCTTTAAAGAATAGAATGGAAACTGACAGCTCTTCAAATTGGTTCCAGTGAGAAATGGGAGTGTGTGTGAGCCGGGTACTGTGCTAAAAGTTGGCAGTGGCTGGGGAGTGTGTCCATGCATTCGGTCAGCCTTTCACTTACATGTGTAATCCTCTGTACCAGGTACCAGCAATGAAGATGAGAAAGACAAGCTTGGCTTCCTCCCTAGAAGGATTGTGACCCAGGGAAACTGAGGGTCACCTCTCCCCTGTCACTGTCACCCCATCAGCGGTATCAGCACCATCACCAACTGCAGCATTTGTGTTCAGAAGTAACCCACTTGACAGGATTTGTCCAGGTCGTAGGTCATCTCTAATCTACAGACTAGAATTTTCTCTATCACCTTCAACTGCCTTGAACACCCAGAACATGGTAAGTATTTAAAAATACTATGGAGGGCCAGCCGAGGGGATCAGTTGGTTAAGAGCTCACTCAAGAGTGAGAGCTGAGCTCTGAGCAACAGCAGTTCGATGCCCAGCCCAAGCTGAGCTGCTGCTGAGCTGCCAACAGGTGGCAGGATGGCTCAGCTAAAATAAAAAAAATGAAATAAAGCTAAAAAAAAAAGATACAATCTAAAAATACTATGGAAAGGAGGCCTTGAAGAACAAAATGAATAGCTAAAATGGGTTAACATCATTTTAGCTAGAAGAGTTAGGTTGGGTGCATTGGTTGGAAAGCATTGAAGACAACTGAGGAATAATGGAATAATTGTATGCCTCATCCATTTATTTATGAATTCTACCCTTTACCAATATTGCTTTTTTATAATTATAGTTTTATCTACTTTATTGAGTTGAATGATTAACTCATTTGTTTTCATTTTGTCTGATTCAATAATGCTATGAATTTGCTTTTTACTACAGTTTTGGAAGCATCCAATAACTTTTATAAGTGGTATTCCACTTTTGCTTTTAAAATGATAGTATCTGTAATTTCTCCCTTGACTTGATAGATATTTATATTAGTAGTTGAATTTTATAGATAGATTGATTTAAACTTTTTTTATCCATGTAAGTTTTTTTTGGAATTTTGGGGGGTTCATTTTTATGATTAGAATAGGATTCTTTTTCTCTCCCTTTACATTCTCAACAGATGCCTAAAAATGAAGTATTTTTTATGAGCAGAGTAAAAACATTTGTGCTTGGGTTGCTTTTCAGTGTTACTATAAGCTTAGCAGTGCTTAAGAATTAGTAACTAAGGCACATGAGATTGTTTCGCCTGCCACCTTACATATCAGGGTGGCTTTCTTTCTTTCTTCTTTCTTAAATTTTATTTCTCTTTTATTTTAGATGCAAACACTGGTAATTAGTAGTTGGTGGAATATTTATGTTGCTGCTTTTGTACACTGCTCTGTTTTGTGGGAAGCCATATTCATACATGGAAGTCCCATCACCGCTATAGGCTCCCCTTAGTTCACCTGAGATGGGAGCAACCCTCGTTAGCAGCACTCCCACCCAGTGGCCACTCTCAGAATTAGAAGGAGAGGGTCTCAGCATGAAAAGCAGTCTGTTTTCAGGTTTTCCACATGTAACCTAATCCATACATAGAGAGCAACACAATAACACATTAGGAAAATATTTCACTACATTAGAAGAATGGTAGTTATTTAGGCCTTCATATTATATTATAATGAAGTAAATTCTAACATTTAAATTCTAGAACACCGTATGTTTGTTTTTCCTGCAGGGCTGAGAGGTAAAAATCACTTACTTGAGACTAGATGTGACAGACAATAAAACACCCAGGAGTAACTCAAATACTCATATTAGAAGTTGTTAAAAATAACTTCTTTTGTTTTTGTTTTCAGATTATCCATTTAAATTTCAGTAACAGTCTCTGTTCAGCTTCTCCTGATCACCAGGCTACGTCTGATAACGTGACACACTCAGTGATGCACGTGACAGCTGTGGTGGCTCCAATACGTGTCTCTCATGTGAAAAATCATGATGGGGAATGGCAGCAGCTATCGCAACATAATAATAAATCCCTTACAAGACCGATAGCCATCCTAATCATATCAATCTGGGGACAGTTTGAAAGGAAAATCTGGATTTTTAAAAAGTGCTTTGGAGACAAGTGGGTGTCTAACAGAAGCAACAGCTCAAGCATTTATCCCCAGTTAATCTGTATAATCAGCTCCACAACTTGCAAAGCCAGTTTTGTCCTTTCCTCAGTCTCCTCACATCTGTCTACCACTAACTTAGCTGTTCAACTATTATAAAATAATCATGCCTCAGACCCTAAGCCTTACAGGGATCAACTCATCCAATATTTTAATCTCTCATGGATTCCAAAGTAACTGCGTTTATATTGTGAGGCCCTCCAATGTAAGAATGCTTTGGTTGGCTGGTTTTGTCAAGCTAATGCTTTACTTGTTGGTCAAAAGAGCATATTTGCCTCTGACCTGTGTCTTCTCTTCAGTATTCTCCTTTGAGAAAAAAAAAAAAAAAAGGAGGAGCAATAGCCTGCCCCAATTGTATCTTAAATGTGTAACTAAAGGCAAGAATTTGAAGTATCACTCATGGTAGCATTATGGTCTTAAAATGGAAAGATGGAAACGCAAACCAGTTTTTCCTTGTTTTGCATGTTATGCAAGAAGGGCGGTGGGCCTTTTCATGTTTCCTGTTTGTCTGTGTTTGTGGGGTTCTTTTGGTTTGTTTTTTGTTTTTTAGCTTCTGCTATAGTTGGGGGAAATTCCGTTAGAGCTAATCAAAGAAAATATAAGAGAAGACACGTGTCCCAAGGATCAGTTTTGAAATGGGAAGCAACAGAGAGCAACAGAAATAAGGTGGGGAGAGTACTGGGTGATGCACCACAGGGGGATGAATGGACAGAGTCTGTCCCGCTGAGAAGGCTGTGCCGCCACCAAGTTCTAAGACGCTCTCAAAACCACCCAGGTCTCAGCTATGAGAAACTGTCCTAAATAAAGAT
The DNA here is from genome assembly GCA_033961575.1 of Aselliscus stoliczkanus. Lineage (NCBI taxonomy): Eukaryota > Metazoa > Chordata > Mammalia > Chiroptera > Hipposideridae > Aselliscus > Aselliscus stoliczkanus. Next base: position 30,688,211 of record CM066741.1, read on the forward strand.
ATTCAGTGAGCCCTATAACTATACGAAACAAGAGCCAGCATACTAGCTCTCATCACATGAAACGATGACAAACATTTTGATGGATGCAGATCTATGCCCACGTATATGAATTAATAAAACATGAAGTACCATGAGGACAGACGCTGCTGCTGGCATTTCGAGCTCACAGCCTTCGCTCCTCCTTAGAAACCCTGGGACAAGCTCACTTCAGGGCCTCCAGCCCAGCAGCTGCAGAGAGCGCAGCCTTCTCTCCAGCCCGCAGCAGCCCAGGCCACCTTGCTGGGATGGACCAGACCTCTGCTCTGTGCACCCACAGCGGCCTTTGCCAAGTGCACACGGTGGGGACCCAAGGGCAAGTGCATTAAAGGCTCCTGAGGGCGGAGCGTACAAGTCCCTGGTGTGTTGTGGCTCTTACTGGGACTCGGAGGTGGCTTCGGCAAGGCCTCAACCAGACCCAGGAGCCCCAAAGCAAAGGCACCCCCCAGGCCTCTGCAGTCGCAGTGCTGCTGCTGCTGTTGTTGTTATTATTATTATTTGTTCTCTTTTACCTCCAAGTCATCCCATTTCAAGACCAGGGAAACTGCAACGCTGACGACATAGGGAGAGCGGATTTTGTGGGCTGTTCAATCTGTCTGAAAGCGCACAATTTTGGAAGGTGCTTTATCCCTTTTATTTCCCAGTTAAAGTAGTGACGTCTTTGAACAATTTAGCACAAGTATCAGGTAATAGAGCTTGGGACCAGGACAACAAAATAGGCGCAATTTCCCTTTAAAACATTAAGGGTTCAAGGAAAAGAGAGATGTAATGAGGGCCATACCGGGGAAAGGGGGAAGCCTGCTGCCCCTCGGCTTTGCCCCCTGGCTCAGTCCCACACAGCGCTGTCTTGAAAAGCCCTCTTGGTGTCCCCCTCCGGCCCCCAACCCGGCCACAGCCCCTCCCCGCCCCCACCTACTCCCACGAATGGAGACAGATCGTTTTTTTGGCTACAATACCACGAGGTTTCTTCGCTTTGACCTGCCTGGTACGGGACACCGTCTGGCTTGAATTTTTACATACAGCTGCATAAAGCAATTTTCATGTAAATTTCTAGGTACATCAGCCTGCTGTTGGTGTATTACAGGGACACATACACAGAAGCCACTAAGTTTGACAGAAGAGTAGAAGTTGCCCTTCATTCTTGGATGCCTTTCCCGTTGCCTTCCACAGTGTGTGAATCAGAAAAGAGAGAGGAAGGGAAGCAATAGCTGGGCGCCGCCCACAGGCAGGACACTCCCATCTGCCCGGGCACCCCCCAGGCTGGACTCAGTGGAATCAGAAAAGACGTGCTTGGGGAAGAAAGATCACTTGGTAGGAAAATCCACCCTCAAATGAGCAGAGGGAGTCAGGTAACTCTCCCGCCTTGCCAGGGAACTATCTAGTCACCCCGAGTACCCTCACTTCATCTCACAGATGCAAGGGATGAAAGTAAACAGCCCCCATGGCCCCCAGCCACCCCCTCCCCCCCCCATCGGTGCAGGCAGGCTGGCTCAATTAGCTCACGGCAGGTGGAGAAGTTTCCAGGGTCAGAGGAGCACACCAGCTCTTCAGAGGCACCTTTCCCTGGGAGCCTGGAGCTGGGAGCTGGGAGCTGGGACTCTTCCTGCCCAGCTAGTCACAGGAGTTAGCGGCCATCTGGCCCTTCATCTAAATGTGTTGCTGCCCAAATGAGGCACATTTCTAGAACACGTTTTTTTTTAAGGCAACGGCATCCACAGGGCACAAAGGGAGAGATGTCACCCAAACCTGGCCCAGGGTGTTTGTTTATGCAATCTTTAAATAATTCATCTTTATCCCTATTGAGCCCATCACAGCACGTCAAAAATCAAGGTGTCGCCTTGGCCCGCTGTTTGCAGCACAGGACTGGCAGGCGAGTAGAAAATATTACAGAGACGGAGGGAGATACACGCAGGAGTGTGACCTTTCACTGTACTACCTATAACCAATCTCATCAAATTAAAGCACTGTATATTTTCCTTAATAATCTCTGATTAGGCTGGGGCTATGAGTGGACACGAACACCCACCATTGCTATGCAGCGGGATGTCTGCTTAGCACCAGCAAAGCGTTTGGGAATAAGTGAGCAAAATGCTTTAATTTGATAGGGTTACAATCCTGCAGGCTCTGGGGTGAAAGGTCCCCAACAGCTCCGCTCACACTGAATATGCAGAAATAAAAAAGTAAATTGCTTACATCTGCTGCCGGCGGCAGGGAAAATGATCTGATTGGCCAGTCTGAGGGCTCTCCATCTCTTTTGGGTTAGAGAGAGGGTTTCAGAGCATCAAAAGCTTGTAATTGGAGTAATTCTGAATTAATGGACACACACACACACACACACACAAACATTTTGAGGCAGCTGTTTGCAGAAGCCTGCCTGTTTAGGAATGCTTACAGATTGCAAAGAAGCAACTTTAAAAATAACCTCTTCCCCCCCACCCCCACCCCCCAGATGGATCCTAACTATGGGTTTGAATGTGACAACAGGCAACAAGTATAACATTCTTATCTGGCTTGTCCTTCCGCCACAAAGCCTGGGAGCTATCAGACCTACATATCTACCTGCCGGTTTTGTACATCTTCCTGAAATACAGGTTGCCCTCGGTTGTCCTTCATGCATAAAAAGAGGACTGGGTAAGCGCCTTACCGGATGCCTCTCCATTGACACAGAAACCTCAGGTTTTTGTGCCGCTGTGTGATGGGGGGTTTAATCTGCATATTGGATCAATAAGAATCAAAGGCAAGACTCAAGGTCTTTGGGGGACAAGCCGGTTCCGTTTCATGCAGGGTGTCACCCTGATGAGTTCACAGAGTCCTGTATGGGACCGGCCTCCCTGATCCCATTTGGCCTGGCTCCTCCTACAGTTTTGTCCAGTGTTTATTGTGTCAGCTTCCAAACAGCTTGCAGATCTAAGCAACACAGCCTAGTCCCATGGTGGGCAGGCCCCGTCACGCACTGAGACGTGGCCTCTCCTGGTGGACAGAAGCCCCAGGGAGGGCAAATAATGGAAACCAAAAGATCGACTAAGGGAGTGAATCCTGAGAGCCGGGCAACTTTCAAGCAATTCCTCCAGCGGGCATTGATCCGGGGAGGCTGCCAGCCCTGGAGCTGAGCTGGGCCTCCCCGAGCGCGCCGGGATGCGCTCGCCTTCCGCGGACAGCTTCAGGTTCCTGGTGGCTCAGTAGTAAACAGGGCTGATGGCCAAATGCAATTTTTCTCCCCCCACATTCTCATTACTGCCCAAGCCTCTTGGACATCATCTGAATAGCCTATTGCTTTCTGCAAGCATCAGGTTGATCGATTTTATAAAGCCATTAAACAAGCCAAAAAAATATCCTGGTTGTCAAATTGTATATATGTATACATACACTCATTTACACATAATTCTTTTAATGTGGGCCAATCGATAGGTTTGAAACCAAGCCACACAGAAAGAAGTCTGGGTGCCCCCCGGCCCAGCATAACTCCGCGATATGTGGAGACAATGAGTCTTTTTATGTTTCGCTTTAGGCGGGATTGCTCCGGGTTGGCAATTGTGGTGCTGTGACTCGGTCTCTCTTAGGTTTTCTAGGAGCACGAGTTATTTCCTAGGTAAGGCTCTGCCTCCACCAAAGGGATCCGCTCTGGTCTCTATCATCCCGAAATGTCCTTTGTCTGCTGGGCGTTGCCACAGTCTATTGGAAGGTATTTGTCAACAATTATATATCTATTAAGGGGCAGTCAATCAGCATAGGCCCAAAGAGCCAGGCCTCCAGGGGCCAGCCACTGATAGGGAAGGGTCCATAGCCCATCCGGCCCTTTTCTCAGCAAAACACCTGCGCCAAACCACGGTCTGGGAAATGACACAAGCCTGCTATAAGTCCCACCCTCGGGTTTCTCCACTATCTAAGCTAATACTCAGTTTGAATGAATAAAAGCCTTTTTAACAATCCGAATAAAGGATACTTATTAAAATGCTATTTAAACTGGGTGGGAGCACATATTTAATATAATTAAGAATAGTAGGAGAGGATTGTGCATGTAGGTGGACTGCAATTACTCCTGAAAATTGTAAAACCGGAAGAAAATTAATAAGGGACACTTTAAATTAGCATGATGGTAATTAATATCTATAAATACTTCCCACCAACACAAAGTTTAGAGTTATTTACCTAATTCAGGACAAAAGGTTGCGATATCAGCCAATATATTTTCATGGATATTTAATTTACAAATCTTACTGCAGATGTTGTAATTATTACCGCAAAGGGCTTGTCTTTTCTGGAAAGAAGGAAGACTGGGAGTTTCATGTGAATGTCTTAAACTAAAGCGCCCCCCTTCAGAAAAAAAACACAATGGGGGGGTGGGAGAGGGGGAAAAGAAAGAAAGAAAGAAAGAAAGAAAAAGAAAGAAAGAAAGAAAGAAAGAAAGAAAGAAAGAAAGAAAGAAAGAAAGAAAGAAAGAAAGAAAGAAAGAGAGGGAGGGAGAGAAGGAGGGAGGGAGGGAAGGAGGGAGGGAGGGAGGGAAGGAAGGAAGGAAGGAAGGAAGGAAGGAAGGAAGGAAGGAAGGAAGGAAGGAAGGAAGGAAAGAAACCCCAGGTAAGGCTGTATTCTTCAACTGACAACTCTCCTGCCTCACAAAATACCCTAGTTATCCTACAACAAAAGGCAGCACCAAACCCTGTCCAAAGGCCTCAGATGCGCCACAATATTTAAAGCAGATACACTATTTAGTAAGATGCACTGTGTAAGATTCACTTTTAAGATCTGTTAAGGTCAAGGTTTGTTAAATTTACAAAAACATTGTCCCCTTTCATTCAAATGACTCCGTGCGATTCCCGGGCTCCTGGGTCAGATGGAGAAATTGGCGTGAGGAAAGCGTGAGGGCGGCAGCAGATGAATTCAGAGATCCTGCACGCTGACGCTCGCCTCTCTACACCGAGCCTCCATTCATTCTACCCCATCTATTTCCCTACCACCAAATAATTCCAATATTGGGGTACAGCAAAGAAAAGGTCAAAAAGAAAGCCAAACGTCCAACAAAAGTGTTTTGGGGGTTGGAGTAAAAATATGAAATAAAAATTAAAAGTACTGAAATGAATTGCGATGTCTCAGGTCTCAAGTCCAGACATTTCTGCCCATTTTTTTCTTTTTAGAGTGAAACAGGATAGATTAGAGGTACACTCATCAAATGAACTACATCCAGTCTGAAGGCTGTTCCCCATAACTTGAGAACCCTGGAATCCTTTTTGCATTCTATGACCACAAACTACTGGCTTTTAATGCATTTTGTTTTATAGGTGTTGTTGATGTTCAAACCCACTTACAGATATTCAAATCTCCTCTGCTATAATAGATTTAAAGGAGGCCCGCGGTTCATGTGAGATGATCGTGCAGGGAAATTAGTGATAACCTTAACAAAATGTTCCGAGAGCATAAAGAGTGAAATGCACCAGGTCAGGACCCCCGTACTGAAAAGGCCCCTAAGTTGTCACTTCCACAGCAGACAGTCACCATTGCGAGGGGCAGCCAATCATCTCTCCTGGAAGGACCATTATGTGTATTTACAAAATACACAGTGCATGCAAGTTCATGATTGCCATTACTCATAATATGCATGATAGCAATCCGTTAAATAAATATACGTGCCGTAGATGTCTGCCAGACCCATCATGCCTTTTTTCCTACATCAGATCCAAGGCGTTGTCTTTGTTGTATTAAAAAAAAAATCACCCATCACAAGGTAGCCGCAATAGCAAAAAATAAAAATAAAATAAAAAAATCATGATTTAAAATAATTTACCAATGATCAGACGCTCCGATTTTAAATCAGCTAAAGTCAGCAAGTGCCGAGTTTGGGCGAGAACTTGGTCTCCTTAGACTCGGGTTTGCAAGGCACAGCCAGCCGCAAGCCAGGATGAAAGTTCTCAGGGCTTCAATAATTAACTCTCTCTCAAAGTAAAAGATGGACAAATAAATAAACAAATAGCATGATCTCTTCTGAGTTCAGGGTGAACAAGCTGTCTGTGTGAAACGCTTCCCTCACAAAACTGCTCTGAACACTGTGGCTTCTGTGCATGGGGATATTTGCTCACAGACGAATGCTTTCCTGTCAGGAGACGTTTCAAAACGACAGGACTAGAAATCTGTTACAACTGCCCAGAGGCCGTAGCAAGACTCTGGCTGAAGCAAGTCTCCAAAATTTTTAAATTACATATTTTTAAAGGATGCATTATTCCCGTCTCTCGTTAAGTAATACTTAATTCAAAACTCAGAAAGTGGAAAAAAAAAAAAAGTATTCCCTTAAAGCAATACTCTAATTGGGGAAGAATTATATATTTTAAAAAAACTAATGCTTTTAAGAAAGATTTAAAATTTTACTTGAAGTTTTTAATCTTTTTAATGCATGCTGAAACACTGACGAAGGGAAACTGTGTGGCATATTATTTATACATGGTATCTACACATATGGGTGAAATGTACATTTCAAAGACAAAGAATATTAGCATTACTTGCTAAAATAAAGAATATTTAGTCCCCTTCTGATTTTCTCCTTTAAAAGGGTGACATAAAGGCTTTATAGGGACAATGCATAGATGACCATTAATTATGATGCTTTTATTGGCCAAAAATAAACACTTGGACAGTTCTAGGTATAAGTAGATGTTACTTTGTTTTTTAGATAGAGCCTTTTGTTGAGATTCATCACAAAACTTTTCCGATACTTATTTCTTTGCCAAATTTCCATCAGCAGGGGAGCAAACACGTGACAGGTAGGGGACTCAGATAGCTGAGGGGTCCACACAGCCTTCGGGTAACGCGTGCTGGTCTCCCAGCTTCCATTTACCTCACAGAAGAGGACAACTTCGTTCATATGTCCCATCCATTAAAATAAAAACGAGGGAGAGACAGAGGAGTGAGACAAGAGGAAGAATAAATGAGATCGACATGTAAGTGGATCAATGCGAGGTATTTAATTTTTTGCTTGGTTTTTGTTAGAAGAATAACCTTAGAAAATGCCTCGGTCCTGTCAGGGGGCCTCGGTGTGGTTTGGAATTAGTTCACCTAGTCCTGAAGCGTCCCAAAATGTGAGTAAATTAAAACAATTTGTGTTCCTGAAAGCCCAGGGTATGTTTCACTGCTTCAAACTGAAGAGGACTAAGGAAGCCCACGCGTGCCTGTGACAGCCGCTCTGTATTTACGACTGGTTTTTGATACCAGTCGTAGAATATGTAACCAGGCGTAGAATATGTAAAACTGACACAGTATAAATACACTGCTTACAGAGAGAGATGCGTGTACAAGGTGTCGCTGTGTTAGGTACATAGGAACCCGACAGGCGTGAATGTCACACTATGCTTTTGAAAAATACCCCCCCATAAATGAGGGGGTGGGATGATGCTTTCTTCCTCTTTCCACATGAAATACCAGTATGTTTTCTTTTCCACATGATTTAGACACATATCCATTTCTAAAGAAAATTTCTCTAGGCATGCCTGTCTAAAAATGCAGGCCCTTCTCTCCATTACAAAGCTGCTGCAAGGTGTCCAGAGGGGAGCAAGTCTCTCTGGATGGAAATTGTCCAAGCTCAGGCTTCCCTAACAAAATGTATTTAAAAAAAAAAAAAATGCTAGGTAAAGGCTTTGAATCAGTGCACTGATGATGAACACATACTTTCATTTTAAAATGCGTTGGTCTCTAAGTACAAAAGGTGGCTTGTATAAGGAAGAAAAGATTTGTCAATAAATTGCTTTGTGGAAACATTTTCTGTTCAGTTCAGTTAAGGTATTTTTTTGAGTTTTACACAAATTCAGGATATCCTTAAATTTTGAAATTTTTAATAAACAAACCAAGCCTTTCATCCTGCCATTTACACACACACACACACACACACACACGTGCACACACACACTCACACTCAAACTCACACACACATACATACTTCCTACCACAAATTTTGAGAGGCCAATAAGGAAACACTGGGGCATCGCCAGCATACAAGTATTTGCTAATTATTCTTCTCCATTTAATTAGAAAGTATTATTTCCTGTTTTTCAAATCAGCGATTTCTCTCTGAACAATAGAGTAGAATACACCTTCAAATAATAATTAGAAAAAAATCATCTACTTCCAGAACGTTTAAGGGTGAAATTCCTGAGGCTACTGGCAAAATCCATGGTATCTTACTGCCATCTACTGACCATTGTTCAAATGTCATGATTTAAAGGTACAGGTTAGATTTAAATGTACAGAAGGAAAAAATTTCAGAACCCGAACACATTGAAAGCTCTACTGGAACAACTCATTACTTTGAGGGTTGCTCCAAATGTTTGACAATGCTTCCTCAATCTGAGTTGAACTCTCTCTACCTGAAACCACCACTTCCTGGCCTTGGCTTGGCTTTCTGTAGCTCCAATGTCCCTCTTCAACCCTTCAAAATTCTGAAGGCAGGACTCAAATCTCCATTCCCTCACCAACCCCCCAACACACACACACACACGCGCACACACACACACACAGAGTCTCTCTCTCTTCTCTCTCCCTCTCTCTCTCCGCTCCAAGCTAAGCAGCCATCTTTCCTGCACATCTCACATGGTTTCCAGTCTCCTTGCAGTCCAGATGACTGTCTTCTGAACTTACTTCCCTTACTCTTTAAATGTTGACTCAGAAAGAAAAAACTTTGCAGAATGGATTAATCACCTCCCTTCCTCTGCATGTTCTACCTTTGTCAATGCAACCAAAAGTCATGTAGCTATTTCTGGCAATCGCAAATACAATTTCAAGATGTGTACTCAAGAAACCTTCCAGATCTTTTCTATCTGTGCTGCTTGCTGCTAAGCTATGTCCTCTTAATAGATTTATGCAGGTTTTTGTAATCTAAGAAAATATCCATATATTCAGTCATGTGACATATATTCTTATTAGAGGTGGCTCATGGTTCCAGCCTGCTAAAGCATTTTGAATCATGATTCTACTATCTTCCAATTTTGTAGTGGCTGTGCATGTATTCTTTAGCATCATTATTATTTAACTGACATGGTATCAACTGCCCCTGTCCACACCACTGTTGTATATTCCTGTAGACTTCTTCCAGTTTGATCAGATACCGTCTGGAAAGGTCTCAAGGCTGTCACGTATGTGCTCAGCACACGGCCTAGCACATCCTAAAACCGCAACGAATGATAGCTATTCTTACCATCATCATTAATAAAAATAATTAGTACAGATGTGTGATACAAATGTAACTGATGGCATAACTTGTCATTATGCTAATATTCGTTATACTAACAAAGGCATTCATTCAATCAGTTACAAGTCCTTGCTCCAAGCCCATCTCTCTCCTTTTCTACTCTTCACAGCTCCTCGCAAACAGGCAAACAGATCAAAGGCAATTTGATCATCCTCCGGAGCAGATAATTCATCTTAGTCAAGAGGCACGGTAGGGCAACTGGGAATTCAGTGCAGAACCCCCATGTCCGCTGCACCCACCTTGGCTTCCAATTCTCTCCTGATCTATTGAAGAGAAAACAATGTTCTGAATCAAAGAGAAGGTGGGAGAAAAAGTGAAGGGGAACGGCCTCTGGCTTCTTCCTCTGCTGTGTCAAGTGTTGGGGTCAACTGCACTAAGCTGGGCCTCCGCTTTCCCGGGCTCCCTAGTCTTGCTCTAAGAGTAACCAGAGCGTGACACTCCGGTCCCAGAGCCTTGAAAGTTCCAGGTCATCCGGGGACCGGCACCGACTGACACAGTTCCAGCACCCTTTGCCTGCTTTCTGCTCTGTGGAATAACCCAGAATGGATGTATCTAGGCCAGAATTATTCCAGTCTCATAGCACCCTGATGTATCGGGGTCTAAGAATCTGCTTTGAACTCCTGAAAATTGGACTAAAATTGATAGCGTCCACAGCATCGCTAAAGGGCTTACTGAGGAGGAGGCGGAGGCCTCTCCTGCCAAGACAAAAACACATGACATCATCACCAAAGTTTCAATCTCGTAAATTCTAAGAAAAAAAAAAATCTAGTTTTTAAATACTGAAAACAATTCAGTTTTTAAAACTCCATCGATAGATGAAAACCTGAAAATGACACAATAAAGAAAACTACCCTGTTATCCTGATAAATGTCATAGGAAGCATCTAAAACTTTCAACTGTTGGTTAGGTTCTGGAATACCAAATTTTTATGAGAAAGTTATGAAGGGTGGCGGGGACCAGGAATTAGCCAAACAGGCACCAATGAAGGGCGATACAAAGGCCTTCTTTGGGCATTTGTGGCTTATAGAGCGTGCAGGGAGCAGCCACCGAGCAGAGCTGCATCAAAACCATCACCCCTCTGATTTCTAGAAGTTTCTGAAACCCGTGGAACTGGAAGTCTACACCCAACTCCTGACTTGGGCCAATCCCGACAGCAGGATGCCTGCAGACACACAGGAAGCTGTTAACAGCGGCGCCTTTGGAAATGCGAATGGCGGCATAGGAGGAGGGGTCCTGGCTGCCTGCAGCCCTGGCCTGCTGTGTCTCCCGCTAGGAGCACAACACAGGCAGTCACACTTACCTGCTGTTCTCCTGCCACCACTCAGTTATGTCTCCTGTCTCCCTTCAGCCATATAGAAGCTTCTCCAAGTACAACCTCATTCGTCTCTTTCTCTCTCTCGCTCTGTCTCTCTCTCCCCTCTTTACCCCATTCTCTCTCTCTCTCTCTGAGTTTCTTTCATTGAAGTTTTGTTCATAAGTACATGTATAATGCTATCAAATTATAAATTAAAATATGTACATCTTAGTGCAAATAGGCTAAAGGGCTTATATACAGTGAAGACCCATGGCCTGCCTCACCCCACTCCAGCTCGGTTCCCCAGAACTCTTACGATTCCTTTTATTTATTTATTGTTTGTGTGGTTGCTTCTAGAACCTCTAAAAATCTTACCCACACGATGACTATTTTGTAATTTGCCCCCTTAAGACATTCTCTATGGAACTGTGTCTTGTCCCAACTTCCCCTTTTTATGAAAACAGAAGCTCGGTGAGGGCAGGGTCATTGTGTGCTCTATTCAGGCTGTGGGCACATGTGGGACAACTGGAGCTTCTGCTGTGTCTGCTTTCCATTTTATTTATTTAACTTATTTTTTGGCAAAGAAGTAGCAGATGAAAAGGATAGATGCTGGCACTTCTGCATTCATCTAATAAGGTTTGAATCTTTTACCTGGAGTGCCTACTAAACTAACCCTCTCCATTTAATCAGCCATCAGGATCGCCACACTTATTCAGGGGGGCGGGGGGAGACAGAAAGCAAAAGAAAAAAAAAAAAGAAGCCAGTTTTCTACTGTTCCATCAATCATAGCTGAGACTGCTAAACTTTTCTGGCTTCAAGTTCATCTTTCTATGTCTTAATTTGGAGGAGAAGGAACATAGGTCACGCTGACACCATAAAGTTTCAGAAACATTAATGGATTCATTGGAGTTCAGGTAGCAGAGACCATGATTTTTAACAACAGCGCTTACCATGAAATGGAGATTTCGATTGTCTCTTTCAGAAGCCACCAGCTTGCTCTCCTGCTTTTGTGTTTACAGCGGGCTCACTCTTGCATGTCCCCAAGATGAAGGGCTCAGAGAAGAGGCCGATGTGCTGTGCACCCCCAGGACACGCTACACACCACCTGCATTCACCTGGGCCCCACACGCACCTAGGTACCTTCGGGTCCCCCAAAACACATGCATACACCGTCCGCAGTATCTATTTCTACATCAGGTTTATTTTGTTTTGTTTCAGCGCGAGCAAAGAAGACTAACGAGCTAGGAAACAAGAAGAAACACACCCGACACAGGCGCACGCACATCTACAGACAGATTGAGACGCATCAGAAATTGTGGCTTTAATGGGAAACCGCAGTTTCTGGGATATCTCTGAAAAAAGGAAGCCGCTGATTAGTAAGGAGGTTTTGTTCCGTTGGAGTGTGTCTACCCCAGTGACAGGCACATCGCTAGCCTTCTATGTAGGTTTCTTTCCCTGTGTTTCTTTCTAGAAAGGCCAGTCTCGCTAGTCCATGCATACGTCATATGTAGAATAAGAGATTTCCCATTGAGGACCCAATGCATTAAAATAAATAACATTTCGGAAAGCATGTGAAGTTGAGAAGTTTCCAAAATAACACCTCCCTGACATGCATCTCGCTGTATATACCAGGTACCGCCAGTCAGGTGCAGAAGAGGAAGTACACCAGACAGGTGAAGGAACCCGGCAGGTGAAGGAACCCGGCAGGTGAAGGCGACATGCTGGGGCTACTTTAGAACACAGGTGGGAGTAGAGACTTGGGCTCAAGTTGTCCCTTTGCACAGTGTGTGTGGGCCTCGGGCACCCTGTCGCGCCAAGCCTTACTTGGGGGCATCTGTGATAAAATGGCGAGGATTAAATGAAATTTTGTGTGGGAAGCTCTCACCCCAAAGCCTGGCATGTAGTAGGTGCACAAACATCGACCGCCATTTTTTAAAGTCAACACCTTATTTTAGGATATTGTCACTGACTTGGCGTCCTCGGGACTTGGCAAAAGGGGCAACATGAAACGCCATAAGATGTTCCAAGAGTTGATTTAGTTGGGTAGAAACAAACAAAGGTCAGATCAAACTATATGGAAAGGAAGGCAGATATTTTACAGCTGATGTTGCGTGATGTCCATTATTTTCGTAACGACTCTGAGGCTAAGAGCAATGCCTGATCTCTCGTTTTACAAAGGAGGGAACTAGGGGACGCATTTCAGCTGGCTTATCGTGACTCAGCTGTGAAGTCACAGCGGACAGGAAGATAAAGAAATCTGGATCGAGATGATCTTGTTCAATCTCCCAGTTTCCAGTAACAAATAAATGAAGCCCTAAGACCTAAAACTCTATCCATTTTGCTAACTTGTCGGATGTTGAAAAACTGTCCATGCGAAACGAAGTGTGATAAGTGTTCATTTTCAAAAAACGGGAACAGTCAATGTTAATGAGGGCTCAGGACATTTTCTAGAAAAATCTTCAGTCTCGTAGAGCACCCGTGGAAGGCTCACGCCACAGCTTTTCCTAAAAGTGGTTTGGCAGTGATTCAAGGGCCTCCCAAGTGTCCTTCCCCTTGAATCATATAATTCCATTACTCTAAATTTATACCAAAAGAAGAGTCAGATGTATACAAGGATCTGTATTCTAAGAGGTTTGCGATGGAATTAATTACAATAATTTTTAAAATAGGAAAGACAACATACTTATTCAGCAGAGGGGTTATTTGTGGCACATCCTTATGGTGAAAGATTCCACGGCTGAAAATAACATACAATCTTTTTTTTTTTAAATAAGAGAATTCTATGGTATATTGTTAAGCGAGAAGGGGAAATTACAAACAGCATACCCCACATGGTTTCTGTTTTGTTGAAAAAGGGTATGTATGATATTTGTATAACCGCCAAAATGTAACCCTTGCTGGTAGGATTCAAGGGGTTGTCTCCCCTCTTTTTGTGTATGTCTCAGATCTCCTCTGATGAATTTATGTAATTTTTAATCTGAAAAACTATAGCTAAACCAAAAATATAAATATGGGTGGTGAAGACTAAAAAGCCCATGTCAGTGCTACATGGGGAGACGTCAGAGTGATGGGGGCAAGCTGGGCGAAGATGCCTCTTTAGATGCTTGGAAGAGAGCCAGTGAGTCCTCTCGTTACCATTATGGTCCCATGTTAGGAGCGCTCTTACCCTTTTCAATCTCTCTTCCTTCGCAGACTGCAGCTGTCTTCAAACAACCTAGGAGTAATTAAAAAGTGGCCCGTGGACAAGTTTCCGCATTTTTATAAATATGTGTTGATAAAACGCAGACAGGGAAATGAATCTCTGATTCTCATGAAAATAACCCTCTCTAAAGACACTATAGCCTTTCTGTGTAACTGTGTTTACGGTGGATCGCTAATATACTTTTGATTAAGAACAATATTTGTATCGTATATCATTCACTGGAAAGAAGAAGGGGTCTGGCCCCAAAAGGCACAGCTACATGGAAAGCTTGGCCTTTGTTCATGGTGAATTAGATGCCCTATTTTCCACCACTGGGCAGGAGCCAGCGAGGCTCCAAAGTCGAACCAGGCACGGTGATCTGTCATACATTAGGAATCCCAACACCTTCAGATGAATCACTACTTCAGCCTAAGCAACCCCTGTGAAACCTGTCTCCCGATTACGGAGGTGAAGACGGTGCTGATGGAATAGATGAGTTGGACTCAACCAAACATGTGTTAAATGTATGAATTTCCTGAGGCCCGAGTGGCTGAGATGCTGAGAACAGTAAGTGAAGATCATTGTTTTTAATGTAACAGGATCCTGAAATGAAACTGCAGCTAAAGCACTGAGATAATAGGTACCACCTTCCAAAGAGATGTCTTAGCCTTCAATGCAACATTAAAAAAAAAAAACTAGCTAAAACTGGTTTCAAGACTATTGAACGGATCGCCTATAGTGAGTGCAAAAGAGCCTAATCACCATCTTATTGGTGCATAAAATACAGATCGCCCAATTAAGTTGGGATTTTAGGTAAATACAAAATATATAAAGAAGATTTTTAGCGTATGTCTCAAGTACTGCATGAGACATACTTATATTAATTTTTCCTGGTTTATCTGAAATTCACTGTTAACGAGCATCTTTTTTTCTTTTTTTCTCCCAAATTTGGTAACCTTTTGTCAACACCTCCTGCAGATGGGGGCTTCAAGAGCTAACTTAGAAAGCTAAAATGTGTATTCCCGGTTTTGGGGGGGGCCACAATCTGGTGGCAGAAATGGGGTCTCTGAGGCTACACTGGCACAGGCTCACATTCCCAGAGTTTGTCAGGAGACGGTATGTCTCTGTGTTTGCTGTGGTCCGGTTGTGATGACACTGGAGAAAGAGCTTAGCTTGCTTCGTGCCATCCCAGAGGGAGCCCTGAGGAAAAGGAACTTGAGTGGAAGGTGGCCAGGGGCCATGGAGGAGTCACAAGTGACCAGGTGAAATGGGAGGCCTTTGCCCCATCACGAGAACTGCAGGTGAGAGATGGTCAGAGAGCCGTGCGTGTGTTCACCAATACGTGTGTCATGGGCCGGAGAGAAGGGAAGAGGAGTGGGGGGAGGAGAGACAGAGACAGAGAGAGAGAGAGACAGACAGAGAGACAGAGACAGAGAGACAGAGAGAGCAACAGAGACAGAGAGACAAAGAGACAGAGAGAGACAGAGACAGAGACAGAGAGACAGAGAGAGACAGAGAGACAGAGAGAGACAGAGAGGGAGCGATCTCGGAATAGGAAAGGCTAGTTTTAAATAAATGCCACGGCCGACAGTACAGAGCTTGGTCTCTGGGACAGCTCCAGTCAAGTAAGAGGTTCCCGCTCTGCGGTTCCCCTTACATCTTCCCCTTTCGGGACTTCAGTCCTGTGGACATCCGAAGCGTCCTGAGCCGGATGGGGAAGGTGGAAGCAGCCAGTGAGATGTGCAGGCGGGCAGCCAGGCCCCCCCATCATCTGAATTGAGATGGAGCTGGAAAAGGAGAGCCATTCGGGGAAAGAATACATTCTTCTTCTTC
Source organism: Aselliscus stoliczkanus (assembly GCA_033961575.1). Taxonomy (NCBI): domain Eukaryota; kingdom Metazoa; phylum Chordata; class Mammalia; order Chiroptera; family Hipposideridae; genus Aselliscus; species Aselliscus stoliczkanus. The sequence continues at coordinate 30,703,781 of CM066741.1, forward strand.
ATAGGACTAGACATTTAAATTATTAATCTGAGGCAGTGTTTTGTGACTCTAGGGATTAGAGAATCTAACAGTGAGGAGAAAAAATACAGACGAACGATGGATTGACTATTCAGAGTGGATTTAAGGGGAAATAAAAGACAAAGCTAAACAGCCTTCCAATTGTACCCCAAGAGTCCTGCTTGGTGAATGTGATGATTTCATTTATTTTTATCATGGTTCATGTGTATCATAAGAAAAGTCTTATTATTTGGGGAGTACTTTTTATTCTTATATTTTTAAAGTAAAGCTCTAAGTAGGGTGGCCAGTCCTACCTTGGAATGTCCTGGAGTTGAGTGACACAGGTAACACACAAAGGAGAAAATGGTGCATAAATCTCAGACTGGTAAGACTGAGCTCTTCCCTGTTACTGTAACTATTGGTTGGCAGAATAAATTTCATTTTAGTTCGGGAAGGGTTCCCACTCTAATGTACACCCAGGCAGGAGAGAGGAAAAAAAAAACCAAAAACAAATGTTCTCTGGCCCCACACTGTATGCTGTATCTTCATTTACACCCACAACATCCCACTGAGTTAGCCATGGTTCCTAATTTACAGGCTCAGAAACTAGAGCTCAGAGTCGCTTACCTAGCCAGTAAGAGGAGAAGCCAAGATTCAAGGCCAGGTGTGACCCTTTGAGGTCTGCCTGGCCTGCCTATGTCATCTGTGACCACAGAATGGACCACTGTGGCCTGAGCCACGTGGACCAGCTGGAGGGGGTCCACCTGCATAACTCCCCATCAGCCCCCCCGAGGGCTACCATCTGAAATACCTCTCCAGCTCATGTAGTCCATGAGTTCACTGCACCCCAATGCACCCCACCCCACAAAGGAGCCCCAGTGCATGGCGGAGAGGGCTGCAGAGTCTGCCCTGAGCTCTAACTACATGCTGCTCACCTACTGACCAAAGGGCGTGCATTGGTGGCCAAGGCTCACACACCATCGGGGCCTTGGTTTTCTTCAAACACTTCAAAGTACTCATGGCTTCTTCCTGCCAGACAACCTGTAACTACTTCCCTCCAGAGAGCACTGCAAAGATCCACTTACGTATCAACGGGAATCATCAAACCCAAGGCCCAGCATCTAAGCCCTTTGATCCTCCCAGGGCGGGAGGGAAGGGCCTGGAGCAAGAAGGTTTTCCTCAACGTTTCTCCTCGGGACTTCGCAGAAGTCAGGAGGGGTCCTGGGACACTTCCATTGCTTGGTTTCCAGTCAAATATATGTATATATTTGAGAAATGCCAAAATAGGGTTACAAAATTATGACACATCTTAATAGTTGACATGTAAATGTTCAGTAAAACGATGTCTACATTTGTCTCTGAGCCTTATTGAAACATCTATGACTGTAGGTACCACTTTCCTTGGAAATGGCCACCCAAGTCTCACGTTGAGGCCTTATCTGAATGGAGGCCATTCTGCATTTAGGCCACGATGGGGTTCTTGCCCCCAAGCTCCTCTGTAACACACACTGACATTTTTAAGGTCCTTCCATTACTTTGCATGATGAAAATGCCCCATCATTCAGTGATGTCTCAGTGATCCATCTAGCAAATTCTAAAGTTAAGACATCGGATTGGAGGTAGACTCACTCTCTTTCATCCTTGGCCATGGTTCCTCTTAGGCAGTCCCAGGGGCACAGCACCTGGTTTTCCAGCTCTAAGAAGAGCTGATTATCGCTGACTCCGAGGGCACCAGCTAATACACCAGGTGAAATCAAAATAATGGGTAAGAAGAAATCTATCAGTGTAACTCTGAGACCAGCAGGGAGGGAAACGGTGGCAGGAATTACGACAACAGCAGCATGCATCAAATGTCTACTGCGGTCCGTGAGAGTGTGTGACAGTTACACACGTGGACTTTGGAGTCAGACATACCTGGGCTCAGGTCTTACCTGCCAGGTACAGGTAACTCTCCCCATCTTACCAACGGTCTTTTGTCAGCCACAGAGAGTTACTAAAGGTAATATGGCATGGTGCCTGGTGCCCAGAAAGTACTCAACAAATAGCAGTCACAGACAGTATTGGTTGTAATAGAAGTGGTAGTAATGTAATAATAAGAGGAATAGTGATGAGAAAATATAAGGGAAATGACGACAGGGCATTTGTCTTCCATGCGTTTATGGCTCAGGAGGCAAACGAGACTCATGACACAATAATTGGAGCTAAAACAGACCCTGGAGATTTAGTTAGCCACATGCTAAAGGTGATACCCAAAGAGCCATGCCTTTGTGTGTCCCTGTCCCCTATTGTCCCCTCGAGTGCAGGCGGAACCTCTGACTTGCTTCTAGCCAATATGGAAAACATCATAGGGTGTCACTCTCACGAAAACCTGACATGATTTGATGGCTCGAGCAGACTAGAGTAAGAGACATGGCTCCATGTTTTGTGCTGGTGGGGTGGGGTTAAGGCGGCCACATGGCAGGAAGCCCCTTTATCCTCCCGGCCTCTTGACCACAAGTTTGGTTGCTTCTCCCTGATGGGCTCCAATGATTCCATTTGTCCTAAAAAGACTCGTCAGCACTGCAGTTTTTCCAACAAAAGCTCTGGTTTTTAACCATGGAGTACAGGTAGATAAGGGACTATTACATAAAGAGAAAACAGTGTGATGAGTGGTGCCCTCCATAAACAAAAATAAAAAATCTTCCAATGTTTATTAAGTGCGTTTCTCTCTGCTTTCATCTGGGGGTGAATGGAAAAGTGATGTGAGTCCACGAATGACCCAAGTGCTATAAATCCCTCTTCTGAGGACAAAAACTGTGGTTTCATGGAACCATCAGACATTGTCTGTAGGGCTTAATCCACCAGTGACAGGAAAAGCTCCACTAATTTGTATACCCTTTTTGTTAGTGATGAAAGCCTTAAAGCTGAAACTAAAATCAATTGCTCGTAGTTAGAGGATCCTCTCCCTGCTCACTCCAGAGTGGGGTTCAGTCAGCTTGTCTGCTACCAAACCCCCTGCCTCTCTCTCCAAGTCTGCGACTGGCCCATAAAACTTCATATGCTGCTGAAGGCCGACTGTCACACACGTGGGAGAGGAGCAAAGAGGAAACGGGCCTGTTCCTGAGACTCCAAAATACATTCTTTAGGCAAATCACCCTTTCCCAGTGGAGCCAAGCAGCCTCTGCTATGAACATCTCCTTTTGCTTTGTCTCAAACAATGGCAACTCACGAAAAATTCTCATTGAGCTATATTGGGGGGAGGGGGGTATTTATAAACATCCCAACAGCTCCTCAACAGGAAGAACAACAAAAAAAATCCGACTTTTGGAAATGTGCTGTTGTGTTGTTGTTTTTTTCCTCTCCAAGAATATAAGAATGCTGCCCCATGCAACTGGAAAGTGTGGACGTGTATTTTGTGCACATGCTATCCATAGGGGAAGATGTTAAATTCCTTACTTTCCCTCACAGGCATCAGGCACTCTTTCCAGGTGCAGTCAGCACTCTGCATCTGTGACAAGACATAGCTGCGCTGCACACGTGACCCCTAACGGGAGGCAAAGGGGCTGCTTGCTTCGGACCTACCCTTGGACCATCTCTAGAAGGAGGCCTGCCCCTAAGCGCACTGTTAATGGGGCCTCTGCTACCCTGTCTCCTGGCTCAGGTGTGACAGCTGCGTATCGAGGCTACGTGCCACTCTCAGCTCATCGCTTCTTACTGTTCATCTCTATGGGCGACAAAGGGAAGGATGGAAACTGGTTCTTAACAGAAATATAAATAAATCGATGCAGTTTTTGAACTGATCCCCTCCAAGGAGGCGTAGGTCAGACAAAGCATCTGGTTTAGTTGTGTTATTTATAGCCAGTTTTCTTGTTTAGAGACCGACACTGGGGAAGCGTTGGAAAAGACCAATGTCCTCATGTATAAACGAGGGACTCCTGACCCTGGGACCTGTGGCTGAAGGTCAAATTTGCAACTCAGTTTCCAATCTCCAAGTTATTTCATTTTAATTTACAATTTACAAACCAAGATAATTAGAAACCAACTGTAGCCCCCTGTAGAGTACGTCTCTAGGGGTTGCTGTGATTCTGGGGTTACAGCCACAAAGCAGCCAAAAGCAAGCAGTGAGCTCAGGTTACGTTCCAGGAGCTTTCCAAGTGGGTTTGTCACTGGCCGATCTGTTCTGAAACACAGACTCTTCCGTATCCTGTGCTGGAGGGAATGTAAGACTGAGCGGCCACTGCTGAAAAAACCCCAGAGAGTAGTGGAAGCGAGTTCTTTTCATCTCGGCTTCCTGTGGCCCTGGCCCAACTCTGTCCTTCACTGCTGGTCGGAATCCTAACACATCGCACAGTCACGAGTCTCAGCTGTGAAAAGATCACTCGTGACCCTGAGCCTGAGCACCGCTGCCACACAGCAAGGCTGGGCACCTGGGGCCAGGTGGGCGTGGCCGGCGGTGGAAGACCCTGCACCACGTTTGGGAAGCGACTTCGAAGGGAACCAGCGTGTTAATAATATAAATGTTTAAAAATCATATAGGCAAGCCTGGAAGCCTGATAAGTTGGGAAAGCCCAGCCCCAACTGAGAGCCCCCGGGAGTCCTGTTTGCTGGATTCTGCAGTTTGACGGTTGTTATAGACAGAATGTTTGTGTCCCCCCCAAAAATCTATACAGCAAAGACCTAACCTGCAGTCTGGCTGCATTTGGCTGAGGCCTCTAAGGAAGTAATGAAGGTTAAATGAAGTCATAAGGGTGGGTCCTGATCTGATAGGATTCGTGTCCTTGTAAGAAGAGACACCAGAGTACAGTGTGTCTCTCTCCTCTCTCTGTCTCTCTCTGTCTCTGTCTCTATCTATCTCTCTCTATTTCTCTTTCTCTCTCTCTTCTCTCTGTGTCTCTCTTTCTTCTCTGTCTCTCTCTGTCTCTCCCTGTCTCTATCTCTCTCTCTTTATTTCTCTCTCTCTCTGTCTCTCTCTTTCTCTCTCTGTCTCTCTTTATCTCTATCTATCTCTATTTCTCTTTCTCTCTCTCTCCTCTTTCTGTCTCCTCTCTCTGTCTCTCTCTTCTCTGTCTCTCTGTCTCTCTGTCTGTCTCTGTCTCTGTCTCTCTCTCTCTCTCCCTCTCTCTCTCTCTCATCCAGAGGAAAGGCCTTGTAATGAAACAGTGAGTAGGCAGAAACTATCACCAGTACCGAATTGCCAGCACCTTGATCTTGGACTTCCGAGCCTCCAGAGCCGTGAGAAAATGTCTGTGATTTGAGCCGCCCAGTCTATGTATCTCACTACAGTGGCCTGAGCTGACTACTTAAGAGTTTCATTGCTGCGTCTGTCATTAAGAGAAGAACAGGTAGAGAAAGGGAGACTCTCCCTGACTTGCTTCCAAGCATTCGTCATTGTCCCATATTGTGCCTAAAGTCACACATAGGCCAGTATCTGCAGCAAATGAAGACACCCAAACATCAAGGCGATCCCCACCCAGAAAAGGCCCGTTCAGGCTTGCAGCTCTCTCTTGCCCCTGCACCCCCCGCTCCCTGCAACACACAGACAGCCTCCATCCTTGTTTATGGGGCAATGATGAGGACTGAATGAAGTGACACCCACAGAGCCCTTAGCACAAAGCCTGGCTGTAAACGGTAGCAGCTGTTGTCATTAGAGGAGACTGGGGTGCATCTGGGTGAAGAAGCAAAGAGCCTTGACACAAACTTATGATGGAGGCAGGCCCTGCATCCCACCACCCTCTCCAGAAGGAAGTAACTTGATCACCCCGAGCCTCAGTTTCTTCACCTGTAAAAGGACTGTGTTATCTATCTCATGGGGATCCTGGGACATTGAACACTCCCTGGCTTCTTAAGGTGGATGCAAGTCCTACCCTACAGCCAAGAGGCGCAGTCTGGGACCCATGTCCTGGGTTTGGGGCTTTTGGGGGAAGCTGTAATGGAGGGTGCCAGGTCCCCGGGCCCCAGGAAAGGCTGGATATTAAGGCCTGTGCTGGGGGAGGGGGGAGGGGGCGGTTCTGAAGCTCAGCGCTGGGCTGGGACTCTCGGGACTCAGCCCTCGGCGACACAGACACGTCATGACCCACTCCAGGCCTCAGCTCCTTCCCCTCCACAGGAGGAAGAAAACATGGTTCTTTTCAGGGCCCCGGGCCCCTGCGATTGTTAACAGGTCCTTCTCCTTCATCTGGAGTCCGCAATAGCGACACGTGGATGCGGGGCGATTTCATTCTGTGCTCGCGGCGGAATGATTTGTATTCCACAGCCCCTGACCCTGCAATAACCAAGCGTTTCATATTTTATAAAAGCCAAATTAGTGATGAGAACTCACACTAATGGTACTTTTCCTTTTTTTCAAGTCAAAGAAAATTGGATTTTTCGGGTGTATCAGAGTTGGTAGCTCACGGCTTTTAGGAAGGAGGGGTTATGTGGAACCCAGAGAAAGTGCCATAATCTGGGGGAGTTTCTAGAAGAGGGGCCCGGGGACCACATGTCCAAAGCTGGCATACAATGCGCCTGGACCAGCTTCCCCGGGCTGCAGTCTTCCACGGGGGGCTGCTAACTTCAGGAAAAGCCACCTGAGGTCCCACGAGAAGGAGCCAGGCCTCAGGAGGAAACAGGCCCTGAGAGGAAGCACCCCAGTGTCCCCACAGACAGCCCACACTCAGCCAAACAGCCCTCACTGCCACTTTGCTATTCTCTAGGCAGGAGGCTACCCTCCTTCTCAGCAGACTGTACCCCAGACCTCCATCAGGTAGGAATGAACTCTCTTGAGCTTTGACGGAAGCTCCCCAAGCTGGGGGAAGTCACAAGGAGGTATGAGGGGGGTTATAAAGAGGGCCCCCAAATCCAAGCCCTAATCCATAGGGCAATGATTCTTCACTGGGGAAAGTGAAGAAACCCTCCCCAACAGGAAGGAACTCTCAGGGGGCCAGAGGAGGCATCAAGTGAAGGTTATGAAATGAACTCAACCTCTGATCCTATGTCGTGTGTTTTCTCTGTCTTTCTGGGTGATAGATAGGTGATGGGTAAATAGATAGGTTGATAGATAGATGATAGATATAGATAGATAGATAGATAGATAGATAGATAGATAGATAGATAGATAGATAGATAGATAGATAGATATTTATCTAATTCTTGAATAGGTACAAAAATATAAACAGTTTCTAGAAAAATATAAATAGTGGAATTACTTTTCCATTCATTCAAGGTGCCAATGACTCAAGTCTCCTAGATGGAAACTCAGCAGTAAAACAAGAAACAAAATCCTGACTGCCAAGCCGCTTACAGACTGGGGAGTTTTTATGTAGGGAATAAATTCATTTGTTTTTGTCGTTTTAAATTTCCTACAGTGAATATATATTATCGTCATCAAAAAGTATTAATAAAAAAAGTAACAGTGAAACCTCCCTGCTTATAACCTTTAGTTTTCTCTCTCTTTGTGGCCACTTTCCTTCCTTCCCAGCCTTCACTTACAAAATCATAGCTTTGAGTCAAATAAATATAAGTTTGAATTCCTGTGTTGCCACTGGGCAGGATACTTAATTTCTGAACTTTAATGTTCTCATCTCAAATGGAGTGTCCGTTGTCCCCGGAGGATTGCAGTGTGGAAATGATGATTTCCACGGAGAACACACAGAGACGTGGCATGACGAGATGCCTCAGTGATGGCTAAGGCTGCCTCAAGGAGCCCTGGCTTTCTAGAGAATAGGTGTGCCACTTCTCCAGGTCTTGATGGAGTGTCATGTGTGGGGAACGATGAGCAAGTGAAATGAGGAAGACCTTGTTTTCAATCCCATCTGTGTGGGTTTCCAGCGGCACAGTCTTCAGCAAGCTCCTGGACCTCCCCGAGCCAGTGTCCTCATCTGTCGGGGTTGCGGGGGAATGCAAACGTCTTTCTACATGATTGTTAGGAAGATCCAATGAGATGCTGACTGTGCTTCGAGAACTGCACTGTCAACTGCAGTCAATTGTGTCAAGTCAGCTGTGTGAGTGACATGGCCAGGCGTGTCACTACATGGTCAACTGCATTGCCAGCCATAGTCTCTGCCAAACCAGAACTCAAGCCTGCTGGTAAGATTCTGGAAGGAGAAGGCAAAGAAGGGCCTGAGTTAGCCATACAGTCTTGTCGTGGCCATATCCTGGGAGCAGCTGAACTTTTCCTGATGTGTTAGCCTTCTGTTGTTCGCCAAAGGATTCGAATGGGATGGTCACTGGACATTTTCACAGAAGACCACTAACTACCCTTCCCATGAGAAGACATTTCCAGGTCAGACTTATGTACCAAGCTCATTTTAACCTGTCCAAATACCTCCTTAATAGCCAACTAAATATTCATATCCAAAATGAAATTTCTCCACTCCACCAGACTGATGCCTGCATATCTTATCTCACAAAGGGCACCATCCACCCCACAACAATTTCCCGGAACAGAAACAGTGCCTCCTGCTGGCCTCTCCATCACTCGTCAGTCAGCCCTATGCCCTGAACCCGTCTCCTTTCAGCCTGCCTATCCTTCTCCCTTCTGCATAGCTGCTCTCATGCACTCTCGTTTCCTGGCCTTTCGCAGATGTTACCGCTGCCGGAGCACACGTCTCCCATCCTTTGCTGAACTCTGGAGCTCAAACTGTAACTGCGCTCGAGTTTGTAGGGTGCCTCGCCTTCTGGGAAATGCCTGTGGACCTGTGCCTCTCATTTTATTTTGGAGTGGGCCTGGCAGCTGTGCTCCCCACTCTTACAGGAACTGTCACGCTACACTGCGGTTTGGGTCTCTTTCCAGGATGGGAGCTGTGTCTCATTGCTCAGTATAACCCAGGCCCCTAGCGCTATGTTCACCCCACTAGGAAGACATTGCTTCATAAACGTCTGTTGAACTAATGAGAGAGGACAGAGTGGTGAGCGCAGGCCACGGGGGGGTTGGAGAGTAGCTTCCCTTTTGCTTCCTCTACAATTTTACGGCTCACATCGCTTATCCCTTCTCTAGCATGAATGGAGTCTTTCCTGCCTGGTCGGTGCCTTGCCCGGCCTTCTGGGCTGTTCCAGGGATGACGTTTAGCCTCAGATGGAAGAGGGTAACAACTCATAAGGCAGTTTCGATTCTGGAAGGCATCAGGACCACTTGTGGGGGAAGTTTATAACCGTGTGAAGGTGTTATTCAGTTGCCAGGACTTGGAAAAGAAACGAGAAAACAAAGGCACCCAATGAGGTGTGGTGTGAGGAGAGGCATGTCACTGCTGATAAAACCACAGCCCTGAGGGACAATGCGGACAGCAGGTCCCAGGGGAGGCCCCTTCTCACCACAGCAGGCTTAAAACCAAAAGACATCCTGATGAGATGAGGTAAGTTAAACACATAGGGGAGGGGGTGCCAGTCAGGGGAAAAAAAATTGGTTCATCCAGGACAAGGGAGGTGGGGAGAGGGCAGGAGCCATGGGGCCCAGGGCCTTGGGGGGGGGGGGGCGAAAGACAGCTGGAGGCCATGCCTCGGGAACATCCCTGCAGGAGGGGCCCCATAAAAGCAAGCAGGGCTCCCTGATGGGAGTGACAGCCTAATCTACTTACAAAACCAAGGACTCGTCATTTCCCTTGCGACCACCGATGGACTTGGAGCTTGGGCTGCTTTGTACCCCAGCCTCCCCATTCACTGGCTGTGGCTTGACCCCTCTGGCCTCGTTTCCTCATCTGTGACACGGCCTGCTGCTCACCACCCAGATGTCGCACGTGGTGGGAAGACACAGGATAGCTGGGTGTGGGCACATGTTCTAGAACAAACTCTGAACTCAACATGGGTATGAAAGCTACACAGATGTGCTGAAAAGACACATGTATCATAGTGATTTGGGCAAACGTGTCTAAGCATTGTAAAACAAGCAGTTAGCTGAACGCATGGGGGAGAAACCGCAAGGAAAACATGGAGGGTGCAAAGGAACGATGGGCCTGGGGATGAGGGGGATAGAAGAACCAGGCTGTTCTAAGGCCTTGGATCCAGGCCTGTTAGAGCTGCCACACCCCAAGGCACACGCTCTTGGAAGCCATTCCACATACGCTCAGCAGGAGAGAGTGGTCCACACCCAGCCAACTTGGTATCATTCCCCTGCACCAGTAAACGAGGGCTCCCCATCTCAACAGCAACACCAATGAAAACCTTCAGACGAGGTCAATGAATGGAGCAGCCAGAAAGGCCTCCCAGGCAATCCTGGTGCTATGGCTCGGCCTGTTGAGCCAACAGCGAAGCAACGCCCGAAAACAGGCCGGAGGCTCAGAGCCTGCCTTGCTCTCATCCCAAACCTCTCTTCTTTCAGTCTCTTCTTTCTTGCAAACCCGGGTCCTAACCCAGAGGGTCATTACCAACCCCTCAGAGCATCTCACATAAGCAGAGTTATTCACCCAAAGGTCTTGGCTATATTTCAAGCCAGGTATATAATTGCACTCTGCCTACCAAGGTCATTCATTACCTGCCAAGCGAGTCATTACAGCAATGTGGACACTCCCTCCTGACAACGCCTCCACCTCAAAGAAAAGGTTACTCTTCCCCCTGGGGCCTTGGCCAGATGCCAGCGCTGGTCAGTTGGATTCCACACACCAGGACAAGAGCCTTTCCAGGAGACTGGGCAGTGGGGCGGCTTCACGTTTCAGAGGTCACAGGTTCAAATCCTGTAGAGAGGCCTCTTTCAATACGGCATCTGTTAACGGGCAGGGGGTGGGTAATGGACCTGGGAGCACTTTCCTCGTTTTCTTTTCTTTGCCTCAACAACTGTGCCTCTGGGAAAGGTAACAGTAGGTTACCTTACGTCCCTAATGTGAGGTTAGCGCCCAGAGCCAAGCCGGCCCTCTACCGTCCCATAAGATAACGGGCTCCATTTTCAAGATCTGATGTGTGACCTCTCTTTCAGCTGCCTGGAGAAGAAAAAAACAGACCTTTATTCCCTATTCAGACTTATGATTGATGCAGCAATAGAAATTACCATGATTCAATAAAGTACAGTTGTAATAACAAGGACATTAAATTCAGGTGTGCGATAGATGAAATCATATAAAATGTCTGACCAATACATTTTTGACATGGTGGCCAGTGCTTGAAACCGTTTCTTGCATAGATGCCTGCTTATTATGGGGGGCGGGGGGGAATCCTAACACAAAAAATCAAATGGTGATCACTGCATACATCAAATGTTTACTATGAGCTAGGCTCTGGGGTGGGGTCACTCATAAATCATCTCGTTTGTTCCCCACGATGCCCCTTTAAAGTCATCGCTGATGTCTCCTCAGGATACAGATGAACAAACTGCCCAGGGTCACACAGCCTGTAAACATTGGTGCCTACATCCACAGCCCAAGCTTCTGGGGTCAGAGGCTATTGTATTTCTCCCACAATACAGAGATTGACATTAGCAACCCTGAAAGGTGAGGCTGTGGGTCATTTTTATTTTCCTATTTACGCTTTTCTAGGCTGTCTGCATTCTCTACCTGACAGTATACATTAAATTTCTAATCAAGAAAAAAATGACATGATTAAGTCTTCCCTGTTTTACACTGTCTGTATTTCCAACAAAGTAAAAAAGAAAAACAATCTCAGTGCCACGGAGGCTTTTTAAGAAAGTTCATTTTTGGAGTTTCTAGGACCAGAGAACGTGTTAGAATCAGGGAATTCGGCCAGTTTCTCCACAGAAAGGGCATCTGTTTATAAACCTGTTTCCACTCCTTCTTAAGCACTGTTTCTCCTTTCTCTCCCTCAAATAACAAGGCCTCTTGTCCCTTGGTCAAGGAGGCACGAGAAATTCAGGGGCAGAAAGAAAGGTGCACCCAAATGCCCAGCCCTCCCTCGATGACAGCGGCTGCTGGGTGCCGCGGTTGTGAGGCCCCTGAAGTGGGGCAGCATTTTAATAGCACGAGAGAATTCCCCATCGAAACCGTAAGAAATACAGACTTGAGCTCAATCCAGAGTGAATTAGCAGTCAATAGCAGTCACACACGACAGAGAAAATATGATTCATTTCCAACAAGGGCTGAGATCGCGGTTTATTGAGATGCTTTTGAGGACTGGGTACCTGAGGCTTCATTTAATCGACAAGTGGGCTTGTGGAGGAAACAGATACTCAGAGGCTGTTAGGCTCTCTCCCTCTCTCTCCCTCTCTCTCTCCTGTGTCTCCAGTAACCTTATAGCTGTACTTCCTGAAGGTGCTTCTAGAATCCCAAGTTCAGTCGCAGGCAGCCGACCTCACACTTCATTGCATGAAAATGAAGTTCCCAGCTCAACGTACAGGGCAGTAATTAATCTAATTGACAATTACTGCTTGGTGACAAAGTTAAGCATGTCACATCTCCTGGCACCCTCTTCATTTCAGATGGCTTCTGAGTGTGACTTTTCCTCTCCTTTGACCGCCTTTTCACAGCCTTGCGTACATCTTCCCTCTTGCAGAGAAATACGGTTTGTTCATCAAAAATGCAATTTCGGTTTCCTTGGGTGCTGGAGATATAAACCAATATAGATTACCTTCATATAAGAAGTGATGGCTCCTGGCGTCTGCTGGAATATGAATTCCAAAAGGAATGGAGAGGTGATTTTCTTTGGTGTATTTTGCTATTAAGTTTCAACGGCAACAGGGTTGGACCTAAGTCTCAATGATACTGGGCAGCACTGTCATAAATACAAATTGATGTTTAAATAGTTTGAAACAGTGCTTAGCAAATAAATTTCCCACTAAATATGCGTGCCTGTGCATGTGGAGGAGAGGGGAGTTTATACCTGGAGCATTTGTAAGTCCATGGTGCCCCCTTTTACTGCTGTTTCAGTAAACTAGCAATGGAAGTCACACGGCTTCAGCCACCCCAAAAGTGCTCTAGTGCGGCTTTTTAGATGCGAGATTCAGAAGACAGTGTCAACGTCCACAGGCCTCCCCCCAGTAAATAGTTTGTGTTTGGTGACTTTCAAATCAATGTCTGGGGAGCCACCAAGCACAAAACTAAACTCTAATTCATTTGGATGCGTCACCCTCCAAAAGTGACCAAGTCATAAAATGTTTCCTGAGGGCAGTGTGTTCTTTTCTGAAAAGACGCAGGGTTTGGAGGTTACAGAGGGAACTCACAGCTGACTTTGAGCAAGCCCAGGGAAGCCCAGACGGATCCTATGTTCGTGATGACATGACCCAAATGCTGCTGCCCCAGGAACGTTCAGAGCTGACCCCCAAGCTGACACAAGGGACGCTGTCCAGATGAACTCCCAGGGACGGGGAGAGAGTTCCAAGAGCCCCGGAGTGTCGCGCTATCTGCTCAAAGCTCAGCCACCATGGAGCATCGATGAAAAGAACAAACGGTCACCAAGGTGGTTCATGCTATGGCAGGTTACTCAGCATTAAAATATTCGGGGACCAGGAATCAGACCCCTCCCTGCAGGTGAGCTATGCAGTGCCCTGACACGCTTCACCTGTACACCTGCCAGGGACAAGGACGTCTCTGGTGGGCATGACGCTAGGGGTGGGACAGCAAAAGAAGCATCGTCCCCTTTTAAAGAGGTAGGAATTGAGTTTCAGACCAGTCAGATGTCTCGCCACCCAACTGATCCGTGGTGGGGACAGGATTCTAACCCAAGGGTGGCTGACTGGAGGACATCTGCCTTCTACTCTGCCAACATGCGTGCAGTCCACATCAGCTTTGCCTTGCACGCGATCCTGACTTTTTCTGATGCCTCTGCGTGTTCTGGTAATAGCTCAGTTGTCCAAAACATTCAGGAAGTGGAACACTCTGGTAAATTACAATTCTGCTTGAGCAAACAGGCTTCTAATGGGAGTAACTAGACTGTCAACACCCGTTCATCGCACAGCACGTATTGGTCCCTATCCACCGTCACCTGCCCTGTTTGCAACCTGCGTTCCCCTTGGTGCTAACAGTTAACAGACTCCACTGTGACGACTGGTGGATCTTGTCTTCCCTGTTCTGCTGTAAGTTCAGTCCCATCTTCTTGCCATATTTTAACCCCAGTGCATGGCACAGGGTCAGTCCTCAGTAATATAGGGCATGTGTATGTGTATATAGGCAAAGGTACACATACATGTGAAGATACGTGTATATGTATATATATGCATGGATATGATAAACTATCTAATGTAATACGCATATTACAAAATTACATAGCAAGTACATAATATGTATTATGTCATACATAACACAATATATCATGTATAATGTAACATATATGTACCTTATAAGCCATAATATAATATTTTATATATATTGTTTATATTACAAGGTAAAACACATTTCATATTATGTATCACAAGTTATATATATTATATATAACATTTTTACCAAATAATTATATCATAATATACCATATTACAATATACTATAACATATATATATATATCTAGATATATATATATATCTAGATATACCCTATAGCTATCTAGCATACATATGTATATGGTATACTCTATACTATTTATATGTATGTATATATGACAGAATGAATCAATGGAAGCACAACAGTCAGAGATGAACGTGGTGCAGATTGCATCCTGATCTGAGAATGTCCCCAGATATAGTGGACACGCAGGGTTTGGGCCCAGGCTCTCTCTAGCCAGGCTATGTCCTTGTGGGCACATCCCTTGCTCACCTGAGCCTAGGTGAGGACTGTACGATACATTAGCGTTTATTGACACTCCCCAAGTCAGGCACAATTCTAAGCACTTGGCCTGTTCAGTCCACCTCCCAAACTCTGTTATCTGGGTACTACCACTGGCCTCATTTAGGTGAGAAAATTGAGACACAGAGAGGGTATGTATTTTCTCAAGGTCACACAGCATTCAGGGCCCAGGGCCTGCTTCAGCAGGGACCAAACGACAAGGTGTGCACGAAGCATTTTGCACAGCACCCAGCACATACTAAGTGCTCAGTAAATGCTAGCTAGCAATTTCCTCCCTTTCTTCATCTTTGGCTCAGCATGTTTACTGCTAAAACTTGACGATATATTTATTTGCCTTGTAAAGAATGGGAGAGGCAATCAGCTGGCATAGATTTTATTTTCAAACTATCTATAAATAATAAGTTAAGGGAAACTTGCCTTTCTTATGTAAAGGTCTAATTCAGAGTCTTTATCAACATGATTTAAAACGCCTTTCACTGGGAAGCCATATTTCAAAGACTTTATTTATTAGACTTCTTGAAAGTGTGTTTTTAATGCACACTCTGACTTTTTGCCAAACGTCTTCTCTGAAACAGTAAAATTGGAACAGCCCCCTCTTTAAAGAGTTATATTTATTAGATTTTTACATATTGATACAGTATAATTTATCAAAATAAATCTAACTGAGAATTGGCCCATAAATCTTTCATTCTTCCAACATTCTTTGTGCCCCGAGCCTCCACTGTAATTTCCCTCTGATAAATGTCCAGAGAGGTCTTATAGCAAGGAACTTTTTTTCAAAAGATTCAGAGCTCCATCTTCAAGTGTATTTTTTCTGTGGCCACTTCACTTTCATCATTGCTGGGGCCCCGCCTGGGCCACACTGGCTGGGTGTGCTTTATCTGACGCTAATAATTAAACATAATTATATTTGAAACCTAAACAGCTGTGAACTCTGCAAAATGTGCAGGACACGGAAGCCAAGTCCCAAAACCATGTTCCAACCTCTTGGGAAAATGCTGGAAGGAAGGCCCCATTTTGCATCTGTTCATGCTGGAGCCTTAAAAACCTTTCTTCTTTTTTTTTATGGAAATTAAAAACAGTTCCTTCAAAAGAAGATGCCTACTTCTAAAAATCTGGTGGTCAGATTCCGAGTCATTTCAAATAGTCCACGTGTTACTTAAAACACTGGGGCAATTTTGAAAGTGTGTCTTTCTTGTCTAGAATTCTCTGCTATCTACGGTGATACGGAGCAAACACCAATATGGATACATTGGGTTTGGTATATGGGTCACCTGTTTGACAAGAGTACAGGCAGGAAATTCTAGTGAAAAATAAGAACTGTCATCTCCCTTTGCTAAGATAAAGATATTTAATCTTCAAAATATTGGGGATTATTGTGTCCCAGGGGCTCCAACTACACTTAACAAATAATGACAGATAAAAAAAATGGAGTTTTGTAGCCTAACTTGACCTTCCTTGAGGAGGGGGAAAATGAAGCGTTCTGAGTCCATTTTTGCACCACTGTTGCTATGGACTAAATGCTTGTGTCTCCTTCCCCCTACCCTGTCATTCATACGTTAAAGCCTTCACCCCCAATGTGATGCTGTTTGGAAGGGGCGCTCTTGAGAGATCCTTAGATTTGGATGAGGTCATACGAGTGGGTCCTTTACGATGGGGTCAGTGCCCTATAAGAAGAGGAAGAGGGCGATCTCGCTTTACATGCCTGCATCGAAGAAGGCCACGTGAGCACACAGTAAGAAGGTGGTCTCCTGCAGGCCAGGAAGAGAGCCTCGCTGGGGCCCCACCATGCTGGTACCCTGCACTTGGACTGCCAACCTCCAGAACCGTGAGAAATAAATGCCTGTGGTTGAAGCCACCCAGTCTATGGTATTTTGTTATACACACCCGAGCTGACTAAGATAACCCTCAAAAAAGCAGTGTACAGGCCGGCCGAGTGGCGCGGTGGTTAAGCGCTGGCTTAGGAAGCCAGCGGCCCTGGTTCGGGTCCCACATATGAGGGCCAGTGACACTGCCCTCAAAAAAAAAAAAAGCAATGTGCTTTGAAAAATGGAAACAAAGATGTGCCAGCAGCCACGCCTAGATGAATACCCACAGCCTCCTCTCCCGTTCCAGGGCCCCTCCCATCCTCCCAACTCTGTCATCTCCCACTCCCAAGCGATGGAGGCCATGCTTCCTAAGGCAGTGTCCTGCCCTGCTGCCGATCGGTCCTGGCTGGCTTCTCCAGTTGCTTCTCCAGGGATCACACCTCTTCCTCACTTAAGGCTGCCCACCAACTGTTGCTCTATTTTTAGCTAAAAAGCTTCCTGGCTTTCCTCTGATCCCAGCTCCACCTGTGTGCCCTAACTTTGCCCCCTCTCAATCCACGTTTGCTTGCTGTGGATTCTTCTGCAGGTGCAAGGCCAAGTATAACCCTCATTCTGGGTGTGTACAATCGAAAATGGTCACCTGGGTAGGCACCTCTGGGATGAAAGAAGGCAGGTGGGAAGGAGAGGCAGGGGGACGGGTGTTGTGAGGCTGGCCTCTCTTGTGCCTCAAGCACATGTCATCTGCTGCCTCCACTCACATGCCCCTTGGGGCTTAGAGGGACTTTCTGAACAAAAGATGTCACCAGGGCCATCTAGGACCTGAGCACAGCTGAGAGGTTCTTTCTATTTTGAGTAAAAGGAAAGAGGGGAACTCAATTTTTTATGAACCAACTATGCACCAGACACCATACTAAGTACTTTCCATATTCATTTTCTATTGCAGTTCTGAAAGGCGCATTCTCTCTCTCTCTCTCTCTCTCTCTCTCTCTCTCTCTCTCTCTCTCTCTCTCTCTCTCTCCCCCTCCGCCCTCCCTCCCCATCTTCTCTCTTCCCCCCATTCTCTGACAGGCAGTAGAATGGATTCTGTGCTGAAAGGTAGTAATTCGCTTGGTCACAGATTTTCCTTATGTGTTGCTACTCTGTTTTATCATTATATTTCTCTGTGTGATGGTACTGCAAAGCAAAAAAGAAAACTATCAATACTAGATTGTTATTTGGAAGTTCAATAGATGCCGGCGAAGTAACCGTTTCCCTGAGGAGGCGATTTGGGTCATGGCAACCTGCGTCCCCCTTGATTCTTGGAAACAATCCCATCACTGAGTGAGCGGTCGGGCCACACACCCCGGCCACGGTACTAATTCTGGACTCTGCCTGGACCATGGCTTAGCTCTAGGACAGGCCGCATTTAGGAGGCTCTGGTGTGGAGATCATTTATGAGAGGTGATTTGTTAGGGAGGAAAGGCTCACTTCGGACTATAAACAGTGCTCTCCACACATCATCAAGCAGACA
Source organism: Aselliscus stoliczkanus (assembly GCA_033961575.1). Classification (NCBI taxonomy): domain Eukaryota; kingdom Metazoa; phylum Chordata; class Mammalia; order Chiroptera; family Hipposideridae; genus Aselliscus; species Aselliscus stoliczkanus. The sequence continues at coordinate 30,721,706 of CM066741.1, forward strand.
CTGATCTGATAGAGAACTGAGGGTTTGCTTGCCATTTTGATGTTTTTGAGAGTTCCACAAATCACTGTATCAAGAATATCTCTTCAACAAATTCTCGTCACCACTAAAGCGAGCCAGATATAGAGAAGGAAAATTTGGCCTCATCCCTAAAATGAAGTTTTGGAGCTAAACTGGCCCTTAAGGTAGCCTCTGAGATGGCCTCCAATAGTCCCCACCTCCTCATATAAATGTCCTTGTGTAAACCCTTCCTCTGAGTGAGGGCTGGACTGAGTGACGCGCTGCTTATGAACAGCTATTGGCAAAGGTCATGGGACGTCACGGGATGACTGGCACTTACAAGGCAGTAAACAGACACCAGTAATTCTTGGCTGGTGGCTAGCCATGGACTTTGAGCCCATGTTGATCACAACAGGATAGTATGCTTCCCAAAGAGTGAGCAATCTGGGGGGGGGGGGTCATCCAAGTTAGAAGCCACCGCCTTTTTATAACCTAACCTTGGAAGTGAGTTGGAAGTGATATCCATCGCTTCTGCCAGAAGCTATGCATTAGAAGCAAGACACAATATATAGCCCAAACTCAAGAGAAAAGAAATAAGCTGCACTTTTTTGTTGTTGTTAGCTGAGCCATCCTGCCACCTGTTGGCAGCTCAGCAGCAGCTCAGCTCAGGCTGGGCATCGAACTGCTGTTGCTCAGAGCTCAGCTCGCACTCTTGAGCGAGCTCTTAATCAACTGAGCCACTCGGCCGGTCCTAAGCTGCACTTTTTGAAGGGAGAACTATCAAAGGTTTTGTGGGCCTAAAAATCACACCAGCCCCCACCTGACCAGGTTAGCAGGACCTTTGGCCATTATGTAGGCCACATCCACTCTCCCAGGTGCATTCCAGAATCCAAGGAACTTACTTGGTCCCAAAGAAAGAGAAAAGCCTCTCCTCTCTAAATCTATCCTGGGCACAGCTAATAGCATCATGGCTAAAGCTGCGAGGTTCCCTGCAAGCTACCTCTGCCAGTTCTCATGCACATATGGTCCACTGTGTGGTCCCCAAGGCAGGGAACCCCGGCGTCTAGTCAGACACTCCCTTCCTCCTTCTCTGAGCCCTGTCTCTGCCCCAGAGGCTGCCACCGAGTGGTTCAAAGGTCTCAGCCACTTCTGTACCAGCTGAGTCCCTACCAGCCTGGGAACCACCGCTCTCTCCCGCTCTGGGACACTGACCACATGGCTGTGATGAGCTTCTGTCTGCTTTGTTGCTCTAGAGACAAGGACACACATGCGCTGGCTGCCGACCTGGAGGAGAGGGAGACACAGGGAGGGCATGTGCCTATCTCGGGTATCCTGCAATGTTACTGCCCTTTTTCGGTACTGTGTATAAGCTACTCACTGAAGCACAGAACAAACAGTACGTCATTTCTGTGTTTAAGTGTTTATTTTCAAGAACACATATAGGAAGGCTTGAGATATTTTGCTTTCAAGGGGAACTTTTATAGCTTTGAAGCCGAAGAGGTTATGTTCTATCCTCATCCGCAGCAGACAAGATCTTCTGTCAGCCGCAGCGCTCCACAAAGGTTTTATACCCTGCACATGAATGCTAAGCTCATTCTGAGCCCTGGCCTGCTCATCAACACTGTCAGTTCAATGCTACTGCAAGTTGGTCCACAAAGCCTCCCTCTGGACAGGGCTCTACTTAGGAGTACAAAGCCCATAAAACAAGGAGCCAGATATAACAAATTAATCAGAATTCATTCAGAAATTACTCGACCGCAGATCCATACACATTCTTACGCCAGTCCCCAAGAGGTGAAAAATCAAAACCTCCTCTATGCCATTACCTCTCCTAAGCCTCTTTCTTCTCTCCGCCCCCACCGCCTCTCCCACCCAAACAGGCTCAGAAATCCCTGCCCATCCATTCCTCTCTGCTTCTCTCAGCCCTCTCCATGAAAGGTCATGTGCACACAGTATCTATTCCAAAGGCTTCACAATGGTATTTTATTTTATTTTATTTTTTATTTGAGGGCAGTGTCACTGGCCCTCATATGTGGGACCCGAACTGGGGCTGCTGGCTTCCCAGGCCAGTGCTTAACCACCGAGCCACTTGGCCGGCCCTACAATGGTATTTTAAAGGGCAATTTAACCAATTATTATTTGAAAGCACATTTTTTCTTGGAGAAATATCAGTTTGTAGAGAATTTTCTCTAAGAAAAGCAAACATGGAGGAAGACTTTTTCTCCACCCGTGAAACTTTTCTAATCGTTTTAAAATAACAAGTAGACATGTGGTCTGTGACTCAGGAGTTACTAGTCTCGGCTTGCAGTGGCTCTCCTGAATCTGAAAAACTTCCCCACAGGCAACCCCTTCATTCATACATGGTCATGTCTGAGCCTCAAACCCAGACTTCTAGGGTTAACTCCTTGTAAACTAGTTTGGGCCAGCTGAGAAAGCCAATTCAAGTATATAATGCTCAGGCTTTGAGCATTTTTAAGTATTTAGACCTGAAAGTTAGCATTCAAATGATATGCTGATTCCAGTGATAAATAAGACACGTCCTATTTGGTTGAAGTGCCAACAGATTATTGTGGGATCACTTTTATCACACAAATGTCCACACTGGCAGAGAACATGACTTTATATCCTTATTTTATGTTTTAACTTGCCACTGACTAGCTTTAAACTGGCTCAGAGGAGCCCCCAAAAGAATATTATAAACAACTGAGAAAAAGCGTTCAGGTTACTTACAGCATATGAGAATTACTAAGGACTTTAAAAAAGAACTGAAGCAAAAAAGCCAGAACTAGACTTACTACTTTTTCATTATGGGATGGACTAAATTACCCATTATATAGAAACCACACATAAAAGCCTTTCTCTACATCAAGTGATAGATCAAAGTAAGGGAAGATGAGGGGGCTACAGGCACGAGCCACGCCTCCGGAATTCTGAGACCAGGAGTGAGCAGTCTGCATTTTAACTACCTCGCCTTGACATGAAACAATATTCATGCATCTCCCACTGAGGAAAGTCAGGTAGGCTCAGCTACAAAGATTTTCTTCCGTTGCCCCCCCCACCCCCTCCTTTTTCCATTCCATCAGAAGGATGACAGGTCCCTGGCTGGGCTCAGGTGAATCTAATTTAAAATCTGGACTAGGCGAGTGAGGACATCTGTCAGCCTCACAGCGTGGGTCCCGGCATATTTACGGCTTCCAGGATGGCCACCGCCTCATCCCCACCACACACACCTGCACATGACTTGCCCCCTCGCCTCACCCACCTCCGCATGGAAACTACCCAACCAGATAGTCTGACTTCCAGTGAATGATGAAAGCATGCCACTTCCTCCTGTCAGCCCATTGCCCTTTTTCCCCCCTCTTTCAGAGTATAGAGGGGCCATCAAAGTGTCATTCCAACTATCATTTTGCAGTGGTGCTACACATTTATCAATATTCGAAAGAAGCCATTTGCCCATTCGCTCGCTCATTCAGCTGACATTACCAAGGGTCTCTTACGGGCCAGTCCCTCACCCCGCCATTGAAATATTGTCACTAACAGGCCAGTCCAATGTCTGACCTCACGGAGTTCACTTCTCTCACACTTTCCATAGGGGTAAGTTTCTTGACCTATTAGCAACTCCTGTGTCTAATAATTTCCCAAAGGGATGAGAAATGACAGCTGAGTCTCTGCTGAGGATTTCTCTTGCAGAGACTCTCAAGGCCTAACAGAAAGGGAGGGCAACCCTGCAGGACTTGTCCAGGGAACACACATCACCCCTGAAATGGGAGGATGTAATGGACCCAGAAAGACCTCTGAACAGGGCGCCAAGAGAGGCACTGGACACACCACTCACTCACTGGGCACTTCTTCGTCAGGCCCAGTCATGTCCCAGCATCACCCCAACTCCAGGCACATGGAGACAAACTAATCAGACGGGCTCCAGCTCCCCAGGGGTGGGGGGACAGCACATAAGCAGTAAAATTCATAGACGAAATAGTTGCAGGTGACAAGATATTCTATTAAAATAAAGCTAGGAAAGGAATTCTGGGAGCTAGGCCCAGCCCTTTACCCCTTTGGCTTCAGTGTCCTCATCTATAAAATGGGTATATTCTGGATCATCTTCCAAGCCCCTTCTGCTGTGCCTAGAACGCCTACCCCAATCTGTGCCCATCGCCCAAATCTACCCATTCACTTCCTTCCTGCACCTTCGCAGAACATTCCAACCTGTCCACATGTTGGATCCCTCACGTCCAGCCCGCGAGTTTTAAGTGATCCCTCACATTTGGGGAGCACTTAAAGAAGTTACAAAGAGCTTTCCCAGACACTCTCTCATTTAATCACATCATCTTTTCACAGACAAGGACCAGCTCAGATGTTGTTCATTCCCTTTAATGGATAAAAACGTTCGAGGCTCAGGGAAGTGAACTGATTTGATGAAGACCTGAGAAGAAGACATAAGTCATTAAGCTGACTTGGAAACCAGGCTTTCTTCCTCCCAACTGCATACCTGCATAGATCACTGATCAGGAGACAGGTTTGAAAGGAGAGAACTGACGGGGAGAAAGGGAAGGAAGCAAGAGCCCAGATGGTTAACAAAAGGCAGGCTCGGTGACCGCCAGTGGCTTCCACAGAGCTGACTCTGTGACAAGTGCAGCCGAGGGGAAAGGCCCTGGAGGCTGCTGTCTGGCGGAGTGCTCCAGCACACAGGGCAGACAACTCGACCTCGATAACTGGCCTGGGGGCCTCTGTCAGGCCTGCATGCAGGGGGCAGATTAGAGAGATAGAGGCACTGTTCGCTGGCAAGTCGTACAAGAAAGCTCCAAGGAACCTCGCTCACACAGACGGGAAGTGAAACCAGAGGTGAACGCAAATCCTCCCGTCATCAGAGGTGCCTTCCTGTCCCCGGTGACCAGTTCCACGCAGGGACTGTGAGAAAGCACACTCCCACGCAGGGAGGGAAAGAGACCCAGGAGAGCCTGAATTCTGCTGGGCCCGTTTCCTCCCCAGGCACCAGAAACCCAGACACAAGTCCTCAGATGACCATCTAGCCAGCTCTCCTCACCCCTGAGCCAAGTTCAGCGGTGAAGGTTATCACGAGTCCTTCTGTGGTCATCACAAACCAACAGGTGCTGCCTATGCAACATTAATTAATAAATGAAAGAAAAAGCAAGAATGTGTATGAATTAAAAGCAATTAAAGAGTCGAGTCTTAATAATGTAGGTAACTGTTAGATATCCAGCGAAAGGCATAGTTTGGGGTTTTGTTCCACTTGAATCAAGCTTACTTTGATATTTTTATATACCCGATGTTATTTTATATCACCTTGATTTTACAAATCGCAGCTTCATCATCACCACCATCAGTGAAATCCTCATGTCCACCTGGGGAGATCAGTCTTAGTCCCTGCAGTTTACAGAGCGGACACCCCCTTACCTCCCAGGCTCTCAGATTTGCCATACCTTTGGAGTGGGGGTGTAGGTCTACCTGCCTGCAAAGCGGCCCCCTCTCCCCAGCCCAAAGCTGCACCCCGAGGCAGTGATCTGCTCTTTGCTTATTAGGCTACACACGCCAAAGACAATGGTCTTTGTGGGGGGACCTGAAAAGCACCAGTAGCCACCCTTGCCCTCACTCCACGGAAAATATTGTTCATGCCAGGCTGTGCATCTGAATTAAAGCTTGAAGAGCTTGTGAAAAGGAACTCTGTGGAGGGGCACGGACACAACAGACCATGGTCATCTTTTATTTACTTTTTGTCCTGAGAAGCCAGGTAATTGTCAGTTTCCTCTGAAAACTCTAACTAGTGAGGCAGGGGGTGCAGGCAGGATTTCAGGGTGCATGCCAACAGAGGAAGGTAGCTCTGAAAGTAGTTAGGTCAGGAGATGAGGCAGTCGGGACCAACTGTGGTCCCGGCAGCCATGCTTCCTGAGGCTGGCACCCGTGTGGGGTCCCCGCACACCGAATCGGCGTGGACTTCTGATGTGTACAAGCCGGAAGAATGGGGCAGGGCCACCTGGGCCAGGTCTGGACCTAGGAAGCCTGACAGCTCCCACTTCCTCTTCCAGGGCATTGTTTTGGGGAGCTGTGGTGGGTAAATGATGCCTCCCTAAGATATGTCCATGGTCTAAGTCCAGCACCTCTGACTGTGACTATATTTAGAAAAAGGGTCTTTGGAAGTGTCATTTGGTTAAGCACCTTGAGATGAGATTGTCCGGAATTATCCAGGCGGGCTGTAAATCCAGTGACAGTGTCCTTATAAGAGAAAGGCTGAAGGAGGTTTGAGACACAGAGGACAAGGCCACCTGAGGCAGAGACTGGGTGATGCAGCCACAGCTAGTGATCGTTTGAAGCCACCAGATGCTACAAGTGGCTTCTCCAGAATTGTCCCCTAAAGCGTCTGGAGGAAGCCTGGTCCTGTCTGCACTTGATTCCAACTTCTGCCCTCCACAGCCGTGAGAGAGTACGTTTCTGTAATGTTAAGCCACCCGGTTTGTAGTCATTTATTGTAACAGGAGTCCTGTGATATCATGTAAAAAGTGTACCCGTCCCATCGGGAAGGCCACATGGAGAGGAGAGGAGGTGCTGAGGCTACAGGTGAGGGACAGAGGCATCCTGGTCAGGGCTCTGTGACCACAGCCTGGTCACTGTGTGACCACAGCCCCACGAGAGGCCAAAGGACCTGCTCCGCGGAGCTCAAAGAGCCGTGGGGGATAATCAGGCAACTGTTTTAATCTAAAAGGGGAGGTGTGTTATGTAGTAACCTATCATGGGAAATAAAGCATTGCAATGGAAGAGAGAATGTCATCAGGGAAGAGGCGTGAGAAAAATCAAGTTGACCATCATGTCACAATCCTGACCTGAACTGTGACGCAGATACCAGGGCTCGGACACTGAGTCCACAGGCAGTAAACGTGACCGGCCAGGCAGGGAACTGAAGAGGCCACAGTCATGAAAACAGGCCAAGTGAAAAGTGATGCGCGGTAACATCCTGTGTGTCAGCTTCTGGAAGGATAACCGACGGAAAGGGGCGGAAAATTAATACATGAAGAACTACCTTGAGACCAAGGCTCCAATGGGAACTGGGGGAGCAGGCCATGGAGACAGCGAATTGTGAAGGAAGACGTGGAGGCTTACAGCGGATCCATGAGGCTAGGCTGGTCTGTATCTCCCAGAATCCCCTTTCCTGCGTGCTCCTGGTTTGTGGTCTCCCCAAACCAGGCAGAGCTGGAGGGTGCCAAGGAGGCAGCAGACACATTGTAGGAGTTTTAACTATATAGCTCCATATCTCCATCCTAGTACTTCTAGTACTTGTACTTTTCTAGTTGAACCATCACTGATACCTAAAGGTGATGAGATAGGACTTTGAAGGTCAGTAACACTCTGAATTATTAATAATAGTAAAACCAATGACTGACATTTATTGCACATGTCCTAGTTTTTCAGGGCTATGCAAGGTATTTTACATACTCTCAGTAATCCTTGTGATAACCTAGAAATGGCTACTGCTACCTACCATTTTCTTACTACTTCACGAATCTAGGAAGTTGCAACGCTTGATGGAAAGCCATGTCTGTCTCTCTGGGTGACCGGCCACTGATACGTAGTCCATTCTGGCTGCACCATGGCCGAGGGGGAGAAGTCAAGGCCTGCCTAAGTCAGAGTCTGTGATGGAAGACTCTCGGTGTCAGGGGCAGATAGGAGACACCACGAAAACGGGTTTGTTACGTATTAAATGATGGGCAGGAAGGAAAGAATGGATGTGAAGGTTACCTGGGACATAGTGAAGCTGAGACGGTAAGACATTTTGAAAGGTTTGATGCTGATTTTCAGGTTAGAAGTTATACGTTTATTTTGTTTCTTACGGAATGTTTGATTGGTTTGGGACTTGCAGGTGGGCGCTCTAGCCTTATAAAGAATCTGCCTGTGGGTGGGAAATCAAAAGAAAAATTGCCAAGTGGGGCATCGTTTTAAGTCTGTTAGTTGGGGTGGGAAGAAATGTTCACTTTTCTGATGGGAAAGAAAGAAAGCTTGTCGGAGAATAGGCCCAGTGCTGGAGAAGGCTTTTATGCCTGGAGGTTGGCGGGGGACGGCAGGCAGAAACGGACCAGAGGCAGCACAGCCCATGTGTAAACTCTGGGTAACCTGGCTGAAACCAGAAACCAGACAGAATCCAGGAGCTAGAACTTGCTTGCTGGCCAGGTGATACGGCTTATAAAGAAAGAGGCCAAGAGGCCAGACCATGGGAAATGAAATGGGCTAGTGGAAGGTCAGGGAGCAGGAGACGCAGTAAAAGTTGAGTGATTTCTGGTGTGATTAAGGGTTTATTTGGTGTTATCTGGAGTTAGAGGGAAATACGATATGGGAGCCCAGTTTCTCGGCCTCTGCATATGCCTACCCCTGTTTGGTAGGCAAAACACTCTACTGAAAACAGGTTGTATGTGGAGATTATTGTTTCCACCTCTTGATATCCCCCTCCAAGAAATAAAAGGTCTCCTTTTACAATCACTATCTGAGAACATAGCAATTTGGGGAACTGTGTTTCCTAAATCTTCTCAGAGAAGTAGGTACAGAAAACAGATAGGTGTCACTGCCTTTATTCACGCAAAAACAGCCATTCACCATTGAAAGGGTCTCAGATGAAGTTTCATATTTTTAGAAAGTCATCTGAGGTGTTATGAGACTTAAACTTTTTTTAATGCTGCAATTTTCCTTTTGTTATAAGCAGTCATTTATTTTCAAAAATCACACATACATACACACATTCCAGAAGCAACACATTTTCCACCTGTAGAACATGTTTTGATTGGTCATTTCATTAATGTAAGAAAGATGCTAGCTCTAAAAATTAAAATGTGGGAGAATGATTTCATATGGAAAGGTAGAATAATACTCACCTTCATTTTGCAATGAATTTAACTGGAATTCCCCTCACTAAAAATGGGTACAGTTATTATTTTTCAATAGATTTGAAATTTTTCTATATCCTCAGATTTTTAACAAAGTTAAACGGATCAGAAAGACTCAACTCTGACCCTTTAAAATTTCAGCTGTGCGTTTTCTGGGATCACTAACTAAATTTTGAATAGCGCGTCTATGGCAGCATTACTGAATAGCCACAGGCTTTTTGTAACATCACAGAAAATAGTCATAAACTTTTAAGCTAATTCTCACAAACTCACAAATATATTTTACTTCAGGAGTTGTTGGAATCCTTTATCCCTTCATCCCATTATCTTCCAAACAAGATTTCCAATGATACGTTTCAGAGATTTACAAAATCTTATGAACCAAAATATTTTTCCAAAAACATCAACAACAACTTGAGAAGAGAAACCTAAGACAGTAACAAAAATCACAGTGAAATAGAAGCGGGGATCCCCATAGTCCCTACTTCCGCCCATTCAAAGGATGGCCTCAAGACTGAGCAGAGAAAATAAAACTGATACTTTAAAAAAAAACCAAAACCATGAGTGCTTCTAATGCATTTGGGAGCAGGTGTCCAGGCAGCCATACGGAACTCTGAGGTCACAGGGAACCAATGTCAAAGCTGAGTTATTAAGTTTAAGCAGAAAATATGGCCTGAAAGTTTAGCTTCGGACAATTTTAAGGATGTCCCGGGAAATGAGTGAAATATTTTCTCTCTGAGTCCCGGGGTTTCGCAGGTTGGGGTCCAGCATCTGGGGCTTATTACCTATGGTTTAGGTGACAGGTGGCTTTAGGAAATGGAGCTCTCGGAGAGCTTTTAAAATATTTTCCTGGGAAGGGTAAATAATTTGATGCCTCACTGGTTGCCCTTCTGAGGGCTGTTTGAAATACAAAAACACATCTTAAGCCACATCAAAGTAGTTTCATGTGCAGGCAGAGGGGCACCCGCTCAGCTCTTGACACTGGGCCACCTGAGCCTCACTTCCGGCAGTTTGAATTCTGTTCTGTGCACAACAGTAGGGATCAGTTACCAAACCCTATTGTTGCATTTTTAAAACTAATATTTATCGGTCGTCTTTTTAATACTCGGTTTTCATGAGCCTGAAAACTTTTATTGCCCAATTAGTTCCTAGGGGTAACTACAGATGTTGAGCCAGAGAAAATAAGCTCAGCTTTGGCACCAAAAAAAAAAAAAAAAACATGATGGAGGAATCATTTCAACTTTCACAAATGAAAGAAATGTTCTCTTGAAAACTTGCCAAGTCAAGGGTCATTTTGCTGAGATCAAAGATGATGGATGATTTATGCACGAGTATTTTTCCCCTTTATTTTTATTTTTTAACTGTTCTTGTTGTAGCTGTTTGCCTTTCTTCTTCTTTTTCTTTTGATTCTTTTTGCATTTTGTTCAAAACTATGTTTAGTTTGATGCTATGGAGCCCCTAGAAGTCCCACTTTCTCCTGTAGGATGCATCTTAGAGAGTTGGCTCAGAACCTCTAACTCCATATATTAAGTTTTAAATATTCATTCTAGATCTAGAATTGTGATGTTATAAAGATATTATATTTGGTATTAAAATGCAACTGAAAGCAATTCAATTATTTTAACTTTAACATTATGCTATAAAATAGACAATTCTTAAGTATGCAACCCAATGGGTTTTACATACATATGGGCTCTAAAACCACAACTATCCCATTCCAGGTAGGGGATATGCCAGGACCCTAAAATCCAATAGGCAAAAGTTTTTTGTTTGTTTGTTTGTTTTTGAGGGCAGTGTTACTGGCCCTCATATGTGGGACCGAACCGGGGCCGCTGGCTTCCTAAACCAGCGCTTAACCACCGCGCCACTCGGCCGGCCCGGCACAAGTTTTTTAAACTTAATTTTAACTGACATTTTCTTTTTAATACAAAGTGATATTTTAAAGAAAGCTTTAAAAATAAGCTTTTCCACATGATTGGTCATCTTTCTCTTATTATTTCACCCTTCAGGCTATTCTTGTTGACAACACCAAGTCATAAGTCATTCTTCTTTTCATTTCAGAAAAGAGAGGGAGAGGATAAGAGAGAGAGAGAGCAGGGGAGAGGGAAGGAGGAGGGAGGGAGGAAGGGAGGGAGGGAGAGAGAGAGAGCATGTTTAGCTAGATATAAATATATATTCTGTACATACACTACACATATATGTTAGCTAATGAGTCCAGTTCCCCGTTCTCCTATCTCCTTGCAAACACAGGGATGGAATAAGCCACCCACCAGTCCACACAAGGGGAAAGAGGAGAGAAAGTCTCCCTCAGCGCCACCCACAACTGTTCCCATGGAGTTCCCTGAACTACAACCCCAGCCCCTGGGCTCCCATATTCTTAGATGCTTGTTACAGAACCCATAATTAGCACTGGCCTCAAAACATATGCGCTCCAATGAGCGTCTCTCCATCTCCACCAGGCAAACGCCCAACTTGAAACAAAGACTAAAATGAACGATGGGCATAAAAGCAATTGGAATCTCACATGGCATTTGAATAAAAGAGAAGCCATGTAAGGAAATGTGAGAAGAGAGCAAGATAAGCTGTCTTTCTTCTGCAGTTCTGGAATAAGATCATTATTTGGTGTCCTGGAGTCACACCAGATAAGTTAATTGCACACTTATCCCCCTGAGTATGTTTGATTTTTATTTTTTTTTTGTTAGCCTTCTCAGCACATCTCCAATGCATTTCAAATTTACAAGTATTTAAATTGGGATCTTGCAAATGATATGAATTTCATTTCTTTTCTACCCTAGTGAGTGTATTTCCCTGTTGCAGCTGCATGGAGCTACATGGTCCAGTGGGTTCATTTACGCATTTCGTGTCGTGTTTGTCGGTACTTTTTGTTGTTGTTGAGATTGTTGAGGGCAGGGTTTCTTCATGTTAGGGCACTATCACTTGCATGCAGTTCTGGTCGTGGAGTCGGTACTTTTAATAAACATTGCTGAGCATCTCTATGCTCAAAATTGCAAGGGCTCTTAGGTCGCCACAATGAGAGATTTTCAAACTCAAGTCCTTGGACCTGCTGCGGCAAAATCACCTGGGACAGCTGTACGGTACAGAGTCCTGGGCCTTTCCACCAGGGAGCACAGTTTAGTGGGCGCTGGTTGGGGCCCAGGAGTCCAATCTTTTTTTAATTGTCCAAATCACTTCCGCTTGCAGCCATGTGTAAGAGTTACTGACTTAGGCTCATTTCTAAATTGATTTACAGGGCCGGCTGAGTGGCGCTGTGGTTAAGCGTTCAGTCCCACATGTGAGGGCCAGTGACACTGCCCTCAAAAAAATATAATAATAATAAATTGATTTACAAATTGACTTGATTTTCAGAAGACAAAACCCTCACAGTATCCACACATTAGACTGTTTAAATCTCAGAAGTGGATGTGACCTCAGAAATTATTGTATTGATTCCCCTCATTTTGTACTGAAAAAAAAACATTTTTTTTTAATTTCTCAAAGTTACGGAGCTGACTAGCAGCAATGCCAAGAACAGGAATTAGATCTCCTGAGGAAATTCCAGGGTCTTCCTGACTGAATCCTATTCCAAAGTGGCCCGGAGCCTACAGCTTTGTTTTCATAAATAGGATCTTCTCAAGGACCAAAAAACAAGATGTCCCAAATAATTGCCTTGCTTTCTAAATAGCATGCACTGTGATTTCAGGGAATCTGTAGTTACATAATCAGGAATGTAGATCATCATAAGAACTAGGAAAACATAAAGCAGTAAGTGCTGGTATTGATAAGGATTTATTAAATTCAAAGCATCAAATAACAAAACATGCTAAACTTGAAGACGGAGCTAAGTGTTAAATGGTGCTCTTTACAATTACCTGATCACCAGAGGAAATCAGTGTATTAATACAGATGAAGAAAAAAATGAATAGCGTAACTAAAGAAATGCCTAATGGAAATTAGGAAGTTTAGAGAACTCCATAGCAATACAAAAGAATTCCTTTATGAAAAACTTGCAGACTTCTAATTTATGTCTTTCCCACATGCCTCTTTCTTTTTTTCCCCTACTTCCTGCCCCAGGTTTCAGCAACATCGATTAAGCAAAACGCATTTGCACTGAGGTTACCTTGAGTATTTCCACTCTGTCAGCAGAGCCCATTGCTTCTCCTGTAAATGCAGGCTGGCTTCAGAGTAATGTTAAGACGCTGCTAATCTTCTCATTGAGCTGTCTGACGGAGAAGTGATGATGAGGCCACAGGGCAGGGGGCTTTTTCTTTGCCTTCCTTAGAAACGGGCCTCCAGGGTGGGAAACTGGTCCTCACAGTTTTGCTCTCTGCTCTAGAACGGGCCCAGGCCTGGAATGTCAACCTCCATTTTGATGGAGGGTTTGGCTTATATACACTCTCTCCATTAACAGGGAATCAGTTCCTGCTTCTGGATCTAGATTCAAAACTACTCTTTCTAAAGGCAGATATCTTTGAAATTTAAAAGATTATGGGAAAAGAAAAGGATATTCTGGTTAAAGTCATAGAATGAATAAGTAAAATAATAAATGTCGATATTTATCCTGAAATAACGGCATCAAATTACAATTGTGGGTTTTCGGGTTCCAGGGAAGAGGATGAGTGGACACCCACTGCCATGCCTCTCCGGACCTCGGCACCCCAATCCCTACAAAATGCAGCTGGAGAAGCTAGAAGAACAGCGAGTGGATATTGGAGGACCCTGGAAAGTAAATCCTAGCAGACGGCGGCGGGGAGAAAACCAAACTTCTCTCCCTGTTTTCCTTTTCCTTCTCAGTGTGTGCAGAGCCCAGCCACCAGGCCATCCTGTGGCTATAACTGCGGTAGCAACAAAAAAGACAGCTGCAGGGACCCACAGGAAATCAAAGGCGGGAGGGAGAGGAAACCTCCAGTCATAGGAATTGTGGTCCAAGCAGGTGGCCCAAACCACACTGACCCCGTCCTCACCATGCCTCCCTTAGTGCAGTCTTCTCAGCTGGCACACTACCTGCCAGGCACCTGACAGGCCAGTCCATCTTGGGTACAGCTGGCAATTAGGCTCGTCATGTCCCACTCATCATCCACGGGGCCTCGAAGACCACAGCTCTAGGACATGGGGACGTGGTGGTCAGTTTCCTGACACCAGTCTGTACTTTAATTTTAGCATATGAGTAAAACCCAAATGCCAAGTTAGTGTATCTAAGGAAGGGTGGCTTTCTGGATAAACCTAACCACCCCTTTATGTGAAAGCACACAGTTAAGTAAGGCAGAGGCAGAAATGGCCAATTCGTTTCTCCACAGCGTCAGAAACTACAAAGCTGCCAGAAAAGGTCTCTTCTGGGTGAGCCGCAGAATGTCATCTCAGCCTTGTTTCCTCAGTCAGAAAAGGAAGGATAATCATGAGTCAGTTATGTTATTCACAGCCTGAGCTGGTGTTTCTCGGAGCGAGAGAGGCAGAGGGACAAGCTGACATAGATGACAGTTCTATTGGGTTGTCAGAAAAGTCATGACGTATTTTTTCTATGTTTCTCATTGCAAAAATGTGTCATGACTTTCCTGACAGCCCAACAGATGCGACCTTCTGCTCACGGGGAGTCACCCTTTCTGTGGAGACAGTAGAAAGTCAAAGAATATTTGAAAGGGCCAGTCTGACCAGGTGTCATTCTGTCTGGCTTTCAGACTGAGGCTGCCCTAGCAAGCTCTTGAACCTGAATGATGAGAGATCCGTCCGGTTATTACACTTTCATAGAGGGCTCTGCCATCGTGCTGTCACGCCCCATGTCCCGACTCCATCCGGGGAGCTTCAAAGCCCGTGTAGGACTATCCAGTCCTTGGCAGTCTCAGCCGATGTGACCATGACCCCGAGTCCGCACTAGCCCCACCCCAGAACTTGCCATCACTCCTAAGAAACTCTACTCCACCTTGACCAGGCTTCAGGCCCTTCCCGCAGCCTCACTTACTCCTTTGCTAAGTCACAGCCTCCTCCCTGGATCTTGTCGTCATCGCCTGGTTTACCTGTCCTCGCCTGTCTGTTCTCCTTTTCGGCCCCATTGGAAGGAAGCTCAGGGCTGAAGGTCGGAGCCTGGCTCTGAACAGCCCTCTCGGTGCCTGGTACCCCATCCTCCTGCTCTAACTCTCCATCAGTGCTCAGAGCATCCCCTCCACTGGGTCTGGGCCTCCCTCCAGCCTCTGCCAATTTAGATGCCCATCGTGTCATGAGGGCTCCAAAAAACATACTGTGATTCATGATCATAATCATGATTTTACAACTGGCAGAGTGTAAGCCTGTCCCATCTCTACTCTGAGGGTCTCTGAGTTGAATCCACCTTTGTTATCCCTGGTGCTGAATAGGGTGCCTGCTGATGTACACAGCCAGGGAATGTATGCAGGTTGCACGCATAAAGGATGGAGAAATGGCGTAAACAAGGACTTCTTTTTCTGTCAAGCTGCAGCTTGTCCCCAGGAAGACACAACTGTGACTCTCAAGTCACTACATTCTTTTGGGGTCCCTGAGACTCCCTCACTCCCACCGCTACAAAGCAGTATGATTCCAAAGGTACCTGAATTGCTTCAGGGTCATTATAATGAACATCAATTATCCCGAGAGCAAAAGAACAGATGCAAAAGTGAATAGAGTTTTCTGGATGACAGAATGCTGGAGAAACAAAGCTATGCTGCATTGTATACAGAAACCAAAATATGGAGGTATGAAGCAAGTTTGGTGCTAAGCGCAAGTGCCACGATCTGGGGACTTGTAAATCGGAGAAGTGCTGCAGGAGTCCTATGTCAATGACAAAAATTGGGCAGGATTTGTCACTGAGCTGTTGCACATAAACCCAGCTGAACACTCTGCTAGATGGAAATCCGAATGCTCAATTAGCATTCCGGAACATACCGGGGAGTTTCAAAGCCCTCACACTGCCATGTCATTACAAGGAGGAAAATCTTATCCCAGCCAGCCCCTTTCATCATCCAGGGCTGGGAAGCGCTTTCTGTGAGGTGCTGGGAAACACTCGACCTCCCATGTGCTAGGGTCTATTTCCAGCCAAGAGTCACCATGTGCCTCTCCAGTTTCTTTGAAAATCTCCGGAGCTATTCGCCTTTCTCCTCAGTGCGATTTCAGTGTCCCTCTGATGTATAATTTTGCCTTACACGTGGTTTGCTAATTTCCATTTTTATTTTAAAAAATGGATTTTATGGGTAAGTCTGTGCAGTAAGGCAGTGGGTTTACCCTGTGGCTTTAAAAAAAATTCTTTTTAAATTGGGTAACGGTGTGTCTTTTCAGGACCCATCAGCTCCAAGTCAAGTCATCATTTCAATCTAGATGTGGAGGGCGCAGCTTCAGTGGCCCATGTGAGGATCAAACAGGCAACCTTGGTGTTATGAGCACTGCGCTCTAACCCCCTGAGCTAGCCGGCCACCCCTAACTTGAGACTTTTGACACATCTACTGTCTTCAGGAACAAGGCAAGCACAGTGAATGAAACGGGAGCCCAGAAACACACCGTCACCTTGAATACTGAAGCCTTGCCCCAGCTTCCGCTCTGACAAAGAGAATCCACCTGCAAACTTCTCACTTACAGTGACTATTTGGATGCAGATAACAGGTGTGCAGGCAGTGGCTTTGCAAGCCTAGTCCTACTGAGATAAGAGTAAAACAATAAATCTAGCTGCTCCAGTAAATAAATGGAGCCTTGCAGGGTTACTGAAATGAAATTTAAAAAGCGGAGTGCGGGGGCTCAGGGGTATCTCTCCATGAGTTCTCAAGCAGCAGTGGAGAAGCAGGTTCATACACAGCCCGCGTAGCCAGTGGGAGCCACGTCCTTTACGTGGGTTTCATTTGCTTTGTAAATACAAGTGCAATTGGTATTTAAGGGGCCACTCTGAACTGCCACTGCACCCTCTGTCTCAGCAGGAGTAATCTAATTTTTCTGCAAAGCATGCTGCAGTTTGATGGACAGGTCTCCGAGGATGGTCCTGGATGCCAGCATCAGGGAAAGTGAGTTCTGAAGGATAGCTACACCCCCACGCACGCGTGGAATCCCAATCACCCACGGCTCCTAGAGCTATTTGCCCTGTGTCTTGCTGCTGATGGATAATACATTCATTTGCTTCTGGTAGAAAAAAAAAAAGGAAGAAAATGGTGAGAAACTGCTGGTGCATATTGATGGTGTCCTCAAGAGGCTGTAATTGGGAGGAGAGATACTCCTGTTCCCAACACCAGGGGACCTCAAGCTGCTGTCACTCTCCTTCACTCTGCAGCCAACTGGAAAAACGCACCTCCAAACTGTCAGGTGGCCCAACCATTCTCTCTCGTTAGAACTGGAAAATTAAAATCTATCTCCCTGAGAAAAAAGGGATTTGCTGGCGAGCGCCACTAAGTTTTTGCACTGAGCGCTAAATACCATCTGATCAAAATTGTTCGCTTTGGCGTCTGCTTCCACTGTGTCTGAATCACAGCAATTCAAGCCTGTTCTTCTGCAGGTCAGTATTTGACATGGGAGTTTCAGAAGCAAACGACACAATGAAACTTCAATACGAAAGAGTAGGCCAAAGTCCACTCCGGAGACAGTAGCCAGAAGCAAGCCTGAAGTCCAGCTCAAAGACAAGCATAAGCCACCACGCAGGCTGGTCATTTTCTGCTTGTGAGTTAATTTAATGCGGGGGGGGAGTCCCCCAGGAACTTCAGTACTGACAAGCCTTTTCTTGCTAATCCAAGTTGGATACTTAGTATTGGGGCATCTACTAATAAAAGCAAGGTCCTTATTACGCCAATGTGAATTATGTTGGATAAAATATGTTCCCTGGATACACCAATTTTGTTTTCTATTCATAAGAACGGTTCACATAGTTGGGTGACTTTATTTTACATACAACAACTATTTTTGTTGAGCAATTCCAGCTTTTGGAACTATCTGGGAAAGTACTGCTTTGCGTGATAAAGAACACGCACATGCTTCATGTGTAATGCAATTTCTTCCTTTTTGAAAATCTCCCTGGAGCCTCTAGGGTAGAATAGGTGCCCAATACACTATCAGTTGAAATGGCAAAAGGATCAGATTAGAGAAAATAAGATGTCTCCCTCCAGGTACTACTTTGGGCTGTCCCAGGATACACTGAAAACAACACGATTAAATTATGATGCAGTGGGCACTGGCCTTACATGCATTTGAGAATGCTCGCATTCTGTGCCGTATCTTCAAATACCAAAGAACGTACTCGCCAGCTGCCAAATGCTTCAGAAAGGGAGGAGTCACCACATGCCTTAGCTGGCTTGCCTAGAGGTCAGATTCGCCTCCTCTTGCTAAGTCTGTCAGTCACCATCCTCCATATGGCTTCCTCAGCCATCCACTCCCCCCTCCTCAGCCACCCACTACCCTCTTCCTCAGCCACCGGCTCCAGATGGGGTCTCAGAGCCCCAAGCCTGGAACTTGGAGCCGCCAACACCAACATCTCAAAGCATAGAAACATGGCAGTTACAATGAACATAGCTGGGAGAGGGTGGCCCCTCCCCGGCAGGGCCCCTGACAAGCATTCCCACACAAGCGCCTTGCTTTCCAATCTAATACCCTCCCGTCGCCATCATCACCTCCCACCAGCCGCACATGTAACCAACAAAGTATAAGTGTGAGTGTATAAATGGGCGTGTAAGTGCACACACATTTGCACACATAAAGCACCTCCCTTTACAATTCCGACTTGCATAGCACCGATAAAACTGTATGAAAATGCCATCTCGTTTTATTAGAGGACTTTTCAAAGGAGGCGCATCGATTCACATGCCCTCCAGCGGGCAAATGAGTGCGCAGTTATTCCAAATCCTCACTCACACGTGGTTGTTTCAGACTTTAAAAGTTTTCATTTTCCACCTGGTTTGGGGGCTGTGTTTTCTTTACATTCACTTGTACTAAGCCAAGCATTTCAAAGGAAGTTGTTGGGTTTTTTTTATATATTTCATCCAGCACCTACGTGCTTGTGGTAGGAGAATTTTTAGAAGCACTCACCAGCCACATTGCAGAAACCAAGTGTATCAGGTTTAGGAAAAAAGTCAGAAAACGGAGCTGTGCAGAACACAGGGAGCTGGTTACTAAGGAGACAGAGGAGGTGTGGAAGCAAAGCAGGAAAAAGAAGACCCCGGGAACCAAGGGTCATGCAGGTGAGAAAGCTGCCATCAGCCCTGGCTGGACCCCTGAGTCTGCGCTGCCTGCATCTCTGAGGGCCGGTGGCTTGTGCCAGGCCCAGGAGGAGGCTGGGCTGTCACCAGGCGGCACAGTATGGCTACTCACATCCTCTCACTCCCCAATCTCATGCCAGGGTCTCCACTGCAGAAAACTAGAGCCACCTGTCAGGAGTCTAAGACACGCAGTTTGCAGGTGTTTAGCCCCCTAAGCACAGAGCAGCGAGGATGGGTTTAAGCACAAATGGCCAGCAGGGCCCGAGCCCCAATTTTTCTCTCTAGAAGCTTTTAGGATCTCGTATTAGGGATTCTAAAATGTCACTATGATGTACCTCAGCGTAGGTTCATTCATTATAATAACTGCTTGGTGGGCCACTTTGGTATGGAGACTCATGTCTTTTCATTATAGGGAAAACAATGAAGTCAACGGAACTCTACGAGTCAGTAAAGATAAATCTTACAATGAGAAAAAAAGCAAGTTTCAGAACATGATATCTATTATTTATGGATACATTCTTATGTAATGAAAGTAAAACAGCATGGATAATTAAAATACCAATTATAATTACCTTTTCACAGAAAATAGCGGATGAGGTTAGGATGGGGTACATGGAATTCCCACTGGTATACTGTGTTATGTGCGTGTTTTAATGCTAGGTGGTAGGAACATGGATATTTCCATACTATTACCTAGAACATTTAGTATATCTGAAACACATTTTGGAATAGAAGGAAACAGAAGATTGAAAAATCAAGTCAGTTTCAAAGAATTAGGAATCATAATGGCATCAGACTTCTTAAAACAAGCGATGGATGCTAGAATACCATAGAGCAATGCCTTCGGATATTGGGAGAAACTGTATTCCAACCTAAAATTTTATACTCAGACAAATCATCAAGCAAGTGGGAGAGGGAAATACAGACCTTCACATTCAACAAATGTCTCAAGACATACTTCCCATGCAACTTTTATCAGAAAGCTATTGAATGGGAAGTTTTATGAAAACAAGAGAAGAAACCAAAAAATAGGAAGACACGAGCTCTAGAAACAGGGGGTCTGATACAGGACAGACATAAATCAACTTCCCAGGATTATGGTAGAAAACGATCCAGGATTATAGCTGGGAAGTGTGCCAACAAACTATGATAGCAGGGTGACGACTGTGTAAATAAAGTTTTATTGGAATGCAACTATGCCCACTCATTTATGTATTACATAGAGCTTTTTTTTCTTTTTTTGCTATAATGACAGATTTGAGTGGTTACAACAAAAACTTAAACGATTTACCATCTGATTCTTTACAGAAAATGTTTGCAGATCCCTGGGCTAGAATGCAAGCTTCCCACTTTGGAGAAGGAAGATGGAGAGAGATCTATAAGAAGGAAAGAAAATTAACTAATAGATTATCTTACTGATGTGTTTGATCTCATGGAAAGGAGCTTCACAGCTTTGTTAGAGAATTTAAGAACAAGTGAGTGATAGGTGCATAGAAAATTAATAAAATGAAAAGTAATGCAATTTTTAACTCACAAGAAAACCAAAAGTTGCACAAGAGAGTATTTGTAACCATGGAACTTTAGGTAGCTTGTCTGTGAAAAATATTTCATCGGCATAATAATGTAAACACTCGATATTGATTTAGCAATACTAGGAGGATGGAGGAGATAAATATTAGTGAGAGAGAGGGAAAGCAAAAAAGAACTAAATACTAATCCTTCAGAGCAGGGTATTAATAGGTGATATATAAAATTTCAAAAATCAATATATAAAAATACAATGTTATTTAGAAATATGGAAGTAACAGAAGTTTTTCATGTTAAGACTTGTACAGCTATTTTCCTTTGTTCACTATATATTTGATTAATATAAAACATAATTTACAATCAGATGACAACACTGTAAGGGACTATTAATTTGTTGAGGTCGATTTAGAGCAAACAGGCAAAGAATCGTGAATCGCAATGCCTAGGTTTCCATGGGCTGTGATCTGGGGTTTACCTGCCTCCATTTTTAAGCAATGCACAAATAAATACCAAGTTAAGAAAGGAAGAAAAGGAGAGAGAGAGAAAACAGAAGAAGTGGATTCCACAAGGTTTCTCTGAAATTTTAGCCCATCTATACTTCTCTGTGGCGTTTTCCCACCGAGAAGAGAGACGGCTGAGGCAAGGAAGGAAGGAAATTTAGAAAAGTGAAAAAGTAATGCAACAGGCTTGTAATTTGGGTAGAAATTGAGGACACTATTTATATTAGGATGCTGTTCATATAAGGATGCTCACTATATTTACCGTGTTATTTGTGTTAGGTTATTTTGGGCGACCAAGAGCAAAGGAGAACGCTGGAAAAACTGCCCACAAATGTCTGGGTAGCCACACACTCGGTGAAGGAAGCGAGGACCCCATGACAGTTCTAAGCACGGTGTCCACACTGATCTTTGTTCACATTCCAAAAGCCAGTGGGAACTGTTTATTTCACACAGTTAATTCTAGTCTCATTTGTCACGCAATGGAAAAAGAGTTCTTCCACAAAAGAACAAGTGTCTTCAAACCAGGTCAGCGTCAATGAAGAAAGCTGTGACGTCAAAATATGTTGTTTGGCGGACGCTCGAGGCCTGATCTGACCGAAGCGTAAAGCGGGCAGAGCTGAACACCCGTGCTATGTATGCTAATAGGATGCATACTTCAGGAGATTTCAATCACACACCAATAAGGAGTAAACAGTGTGTGTATTCAAAGCCACTTTTCCTGGATTATTTTTAACCAGCTGGAAGGTTTCTTTGAGAACTTGTTACGTTGCTGATCGATACTAGAAGCCATTTTCCTCTTCCCCCCTGTGTCAGCATGGTTTCCTGGCATCCATGAGACACTCGCTGGATCCATGTGACAACATAAACAGCTTGACTTTTCACATAACTAGATGTTACTAGAAGAAAAGCTGTTTGTGAGAAAAGAGCCATAGTGTACGGTGCCCTGTATTCCAGTGCTTTCCATCAAACAGCTCAGAAATATTGGCAAAACACATACCAGGTTGAAAAAAAAAAAAAGGCTTTTTCCAGAATGCAAAAGGACACCTACCACTCAATAAGAAGACAAGCAGCCCCATCAAAAAGTAGGCAAAAACACGATACTTCCATTTTTGTGTTTGGCTTATGTCACTAATGATTTCAAAAAGTCATGCTTGTGATGGCATGTATGAGAACATCATTTTTTTTCCTGCTGAATAACGTCCCGTTGTATGTATAAGCCACATTTTGTTCTTCCATTCTTCTTCTATCCTTATGCCAGTTCCCCACTGTCTTAATTACTGTTGCTTTGCAGTGTTTTCAATTCAGAATGTGTGACTCTTCCCAACTTTTTCCCCTCTTTTTCGAGATTCTTTTGGCTAGGAAGGGCCCCTTGAATTCCATGTGAATTTGAGGACTGACTTTTCGAAGTCTGCAATATAAAAGCGCCTTCGCTTTGTGTGGCATTGGCTGAGTCTATGGTAAGAAGCGCCATTAACTGTCTCTCCACCCCGACATTGAGTACTGGCAGAACCGGTAACGACTTTGGCACTCTGAACATGCAAGGCGAACTTCCAGGGGAAGGCCTGCCTGGGAAATCATGGTTCATGCGGATCAGTTTCCCCTCTTCACTTGGAGGTGGTGACCCCCTGCCCACACACCCAGGCAGCTGTGCACGTGTGACCACAGCAGCTGGTAGGCAGCTCGTTGGGAGCTGGGTGGCCAGAAAAGGGTGCTATCCTCCAAATATTAGGAACCTAGGCTCTGGTCACTAATCGCTACTTCTGATGTTAGAGGTACAAAGAGATGGGCAGCCCCTGTCACAAGCACCCACCACCATCTGAAGGGACGTCCAGGGCACTTAAAGGGCTAGCACCCTTGATTTTATCCCCTTCGTTTTCCTCCTCTTGTCCCTTTTGGGAGGCAGACATCACAGACTAGGAAATTCAAAAGCCACTGCATTATGGGGGAGATTAGAGAGTGACCACGCATGTCAAGAGCAAGCACAGACTCAGACACAACCTAGGACGATCTTACGTTCAGGCCTCAGGCCAGCCTCCGCACAGAGGCGGCTGACAACAATTTACAATACAAATAAGTAAATAAAACCCCAAAACAGCAATCCCTGAAGATGGGGACTACTCTGATTCCCAGAGTTCCCATATCATCAGATTCAAATATCCAGTTTTGAACGAAAAGTCATAAGGCAGACAAAGAAAGAGGAAAGAACAGCCCACTCAAAGTAACAGACAAGACTTTAGCTAGATGGACTGAGAGAAAACAGAGAGAGGACTCAATGTATTAGCACTAAACTCAGAAGTGAAGGTGGGAACATTACCACCTATTACATGGAAATAAAGAGGATTATAAGAGAGTGCTATGAACAGCTGTACACACGACAGGGCAAAGTGCACAAAGCTTTGGCCATTTAACAAAGGGTCGCGTCCGCAGGGCCACACTCTGTACTTGTCCTCCCCCGGTGGTGAGGAGACTTCTGGGACACATGCACACAGTCAGTCTGAAAGCCCCTGGTGACCTCTTAGGACCTTACCTGCACCCATACCCCATGCTGCCTGCATTTTCTTTCCTTACAATGAATTAGGAAGCAAAAAAGCAATGTTCGCTTTCATAGATCTGAGTTCAATAACAGCTGTATTTATAACCCACGCACGAGCCAGTCAAGCCTGCCTGCACCACTGTGGAGGCATTTCAGAGGCTCTGTGGCTAATGCCGCCTTTTGAAAAGGCAAAATCCTCATTTCAAAGCAGTTGGGTGAAATTGCAAATCCCTGGCTTAAATGGCAGTTTTTCTTCTGCATCATCAGTTTTCCTGAGATGCAGACAGGGGGGTGCTCTCATCAGTATGTGTTGCACCCACAAAATCCTTGCCAGGGGGTTCCTATAATAGCAAGTGACTGTGCCTTCAAGTGAGCGTGGAATCCACTGAGGCAGCACCCCGGAATGTGGCAGGAAGCCCTGATCTAAGGGGAAGTGCGCTCCAGGGGCCCTGATTGTGTTCGTTACAAACGCTCACATCTGTCAAATTCCAAAGTGGGAGGTGAGTGGTGTGTCTAGAGATAGTCACGTCAGCCAAAGGGTGGTGCGCTCGAGAGGCAGGCCAAGTCACCTGAGTGATATTTTGATGTGGATGAAGCAGTCTAACTCGTCATTGGCTCTGCACAAACGTGAGAGGAGATTTTTAAGTTATATATGGTGATAAGTCACATATTTCTCTAACATATGGCTTACTTAATGATATGGTGGCCTCGCCAGGTGAGAAAGGGTTAACTACAGCAGGGTAATGTAGACTGAATTCAACCCTAAGACAGTATCTGATTTGTAGGTAGTACGGAGGTAGAGGTTGGGGGATGAATTCTAGAAGCTGGTAATGAAGAAAAGTTCAGCCAGAGACAGAAACAAAAATTTAAATATCCAGGAATCAGTCACATTCTGGACAATCAGCATGGGATCCATTTAAAGTCAGGAAATAGGTCGTTTTGGAAAGACCAGGCTGGTAGGTAACATAGAGCGAGGAGAGAGGGGAGAAGGGAGAGAGAGAAAGAATATGCATGCGTTGGGTAAAAGAGAGAGAAAGGGCTCCATTGGAAAGAATAGAGCTGAGTTTGTTCTCAGAGGTACTATTTAGGCCGAGGACCTAAGCAGAGGGAATGAGACCTGTGTCCGGTAGATGGGGGACAGCCTGGGGCAGCCTGGCTCTAAGAGAAGGGCTTTGTCCTCATAACCCTGAAGAGCCCGGCTCCGAGCATACAACCAGGACAGGGCTGCACCGAGGCTGACCTGCAGTGGGGTCACGCTGCTACTGAGCATCCGGCCATCCTACCGTCCAACAGGGTCAAGTTGAGATCCTGGCATGGCATGCACGGCCCCCAGGACAGGCCCTGGTTGAACCACGGCCCCTGACCCTCCTGCCTCTGCAGCAAGCTGCTCACCTCCCGCCCTCACTGCTGCCCCGCTCAGGCCTCTGCAGCAGCCGGGCAGCCTCCTCCCAGCCCAGCCCCTTCTCTGTGCAGCGTGGCCCGGCTGATTGCTTCCTCACCCCCATGACACAACGAGAGGTCCCGGACTCTCTCCCCATGCCTACCATGTTGTATTATTATCCGCTCAGTGCCTGTCTCTGCCTTCGTCTGTGGTGTCCCTGGGGTCGGAAACTGACTCTCCACTGTGTCGCGCGTGGCCCACTGTAGAAAATTAGTAATAAATATAATATAACAATGGGAGGGCCGGCTGAGTGGCGCAGTGGTTGAGCGCTGGCTTGGGAAGCCAGCGGCCCCAGTTTGGGTCCCACATATGAGGGCCCGTGACACTGCCCTCAAAAAAAAAAAAAAATAAAAATATATATATATATATATATATATATATATAAAAAACACAATGGGAGACATGCTGACAACATCCCTACAAAGTAGGTGCTCTGGTTTTTCTCATTTTAAACATGAGGCAACTGAGTCCTTGAGAAATTAAGAATTTGCTCAAAGTCAATGATTTGACCGAAGTAGTCCGACTCCTGAAAACAGGCTTCTAAATTCTGTAAAATGATTATATTAGGATCGGCCTAAGAAGGGGGCACAGAAGTTGCAAAGGGCTTTAGAGGCACCCAGTGGATGCCCCTCCCCCAGGAAGTCAGGGACCCGGGCGCCCTGCTGCTGGGCTTCAGGCTACCCTGAGGAGGATGGGCTCCTGGAGGGTGTTGTGGCTGCCTCCCGCATTGCAGGCAGCACTGAGAAGGTTAATATTCATTAGCTCCTCCAGTCTTCACAGCACTGAGGAGCATTTTATTCCAGGGCTCCAGGCAAGGAACCTAACACTCAGGCAAGTTAGGTGCCTTGACACAGTCACAGAGGTCATATGGGAAAACTGGGTCAAGGTCTGTCCGCCCCAAAAGAACATGTTACAGGTACTTGTGTAGCAGCACCCCAAATCCTCAATGACTCCCATGGGAATCAAGGTCTCCATCTCCCGAGAGGGCTGGTCCGTGGTGTCTCCCACCTCAGACACTAAATCCGATCAACTGTGCTTGGAATGACTGGAACCATGAAAGGCTGAAAGAACCTCCTGTCTGCATCCTTGAAAACTTCAAGAATTCTTAGACAAGAATATTTTTTTAAACACCAGATGAATCAGAGACTTTAACACGATTCTCACGGGTCCATTAAGGAACAGAGAAATAACAGATTTCAAAATGTGATTTGATCCAATCACCAATGCTTCACTGAAAGGTAGAATGGATTCAAATGTTTGGACTCCCTGGCCCCTCATTTGACAATGGGACAAAGGGTTATTGTCCAAATTTCTTCTGTATTTTATTGTAGTTTTGCTTCTTGCCCCGACCCTTCCCACCTGTTGCTAGTGTGGGCTGCCCTGGTCTTGACATGAGAGGGACTGCTGTCCATGGGCTGAATCCAAGAACCCATCCAAGTTAATAAGGAATTTGTTTTGGTTTATTTGCTATATTTGACTGGCAAAGGATATTCTATACGTGTATAAGTTCTTCTAAAAAGCAAGATCCCTTTCAAATAATAAAATGGAGTGCCTTATGATGGAAAAGGTAATACAAATAATAATAATAAAATGATAATAATAGTAATATAATATTATTATGAATCAAAATAAAGTTGAAAGGGGAAAAGAAGCCAGCCTACCAAGTTGCTCTCATTCCAAGAATATCTACCTTCTGGCCTGCTACAGTCACCTCAGGCATGGGCCAAGCCCCGTCCCAGCCTAGGCATTAGGGATTCTGCAAATGTTCACAGGGGTTCCATCACAGAAAATTAGTTGTTGATCTTTGCATGCCTACAGGCCTGCAATCTGTGCTACAAGTTTATCCCTCCCAGAAACAAAAAAAAAAGGACGGAACAGACAAGAGGATGGAACCAATACAAGCATCTGTAGCAAGTTAATTGGGCCCTTGTGGGCCACCGGCAGGCACAAAATTAAAACAAACACAGCCTTGCACTGTGCACTTTCAGGACCGGCCCTGCCCTGGGTCTAGGAGCTTCTCCCCGGCCCCCTTCCCCGATGCCCACTGCAAAAGCATCTAATTATGGGTCTTTCTGAAGGATCACAAGCCAGTTTTCATCTAAAAAGAATACGGCATTTTGCCTCCGAACTGGAGGTGCTGTTAGAAGTTGGTAATTAGTGTGACTTGTTAATAGAATTTGGCTCTGATTAAGCAGTGATAGAGTGTGGGTTTGGTGTCTGTCAGCGGGGACGCCTGGGAGGGCGAGAGGTGTTTAATGAGACACCTGTTGCTGGGAGCCCACTGGGGTTTGTGGCAGCTGATTGGCACTTGGATGTGCGGGCTGGGCTGAGCCTGGCAGGTGGCGGGCATCACAGCAGAGCCCAGCACACCCAGCGAGTCAGGACTCGCTGCATCTCCACGGCTGCAGCCACGTGTTCCCACGTAATCTGGGTTGACAGGCGCTGTGCTCCGACTCCCAGGGGGCACTGCACCCACCCTGCAGGGAGAAGGTGCCCACGTGGGATCTTCCGTGACTCCTGCCCATCAAACACCAGGCTGGGCACTGGGTACTGCACCCCTCATCCTGCCTCTCCTGCCCCCACTGTATAGGTGAGGAAACTGAGCCAGTGCACACAGCCATCCCCAGGGAGGCTGCACTGTAGTCAAAGGCAGCTCCTCTCAAACCTTAAAAGGGTCCCTGGGGGTCTGGAGGGGCCGTTTCCTAAGAGCTTCTGGGCACTGCCCAGACTTTGAATACAAGTCCATAGGACACAGCCTTGTATTTGAAACCAACAGAACCCATAAAAGACATAGACTTATTGTGCATTTTTTAATTTTATGTTTAAGACCACATCATGTTTTTTAAAGAAGAGAAAGAGACGGGACATACATAGTACCATTATTCCTCATCTTTGCCCCAAAGCAAAGCCTGACACTGAAGATATTCGGGACCTCTCTACTTCAGCAAGCGGTGAAGGGGGCAGCTGGACCTCGCACAAGGGGGCGCAGACATGAAAAATTACAGGAGGCCCAGTCTGCCTATCAACATATCAACAGAACATTTCCAGGAGGGGAAAAGTCTCATCTCCGGGTCGTGTTCTGTCCCGACGTTGGGGACACAGCCGCAACCACCCGCCCTTGCACCTGACCTTTCCCTGCCTGCAGCTGCCTTGTTCTGATGCACTTGGCAAACACCAACCTTTCCAGGTCAGCGACCAGGGCCGTGGGAGAAAACGGCACTTTGTTCTTCCCCGACAGTTGTTTCAGGTTCAATGTTGAGTTAAAACACATGAGAGTGACAAAGGCACCTGCAGCCACCTGGGCCAGGTTAGGCTTGGGTTCAGGTGGAAGGGGACCAGGCCTCCACCTGACTTTCCACGTGACTCAGCTTACAATTCAGGCCACATTTTTTCAGACACTCAGCGGAAACTTTTTCTGAGCTCCAAAAAAGACCCATGGCCTCCAGCGAAAGTTTGGACTAACTTAGATAAAGTTCAGTGAGTACAAATATACCTGAAGAACAGGACAATCTCAGATGCCTTCAGGTCCCAAAGCTAATCACAAAAACAGATAAAACTGCATGGGTAAGTCACAAAACAGAAAAATACATACATACATACATACACACAAAAAAATTACACTGTCTTAAATTCCACAGATTGTTGGGGATAAAATAATTTTATTCTGATTATCTAGATAACCATCTCATTTCTTGGCTTCCTCACCTCAGGGAGACTTGGCCTGCAATAAATACAATCTCGGGGGTGGCCGGGTAGCTCAGTTGGTTAGAGCGTGTGCTCTTAACAACAAGGTTGCCAGTTCGACTCCCGCATGGGATGGTGGGCTGTGCCCCCTGCAACTAGACTGAAAATGGCGACTGGACTTGGAGCTGAGCTGCGCCCTCCACAATTAAGACTGAAGGACAACAATAGACTTGGAGCTGATGGGTCCTGGGAAAAACCACACAGTTTCCCAATAAAGTTAAAAAAAAAAAAAGAAATACAATATTTTCCTTGTATTGAAATAATCGGGGCATTAATTTATTTTTCTAGAGAAATAAAATATTTAGCTGATGTGGGTCAATTTCATTTCAAATTTGATAGAAAAAGGTCATATTAACCACAATTGGATCTAATAAAAGGCAAGAAAGACTCAATGAATAAGTTATTTAAAAACTGTATACATATTTGCTTTCTTTACATTCATGCCCATGACCTCAGAGTATGTATGACATCAGAAAAGTATGCTTTAGGCTTCAAGAAGGATATCAAATTCTCAGGTCAGTCTCTGCATAGGGATTCAGTATGTATTTTGGTGAACGTCAGGTAAAAGACAGTCATATGCCAGAAATTCACAGGAGATGCAGATATGGCTTATGGAAATCTCTTTTTCAGCTGTTAAATTTTTCAAGTACCAAAAGGTGCTATATCTCAAGGATCCCATACGAAAAAGGAATATGCAAGATGCCTTAGGATGGAGGGAATAAACAGCAGATCTGAAAACAGATGGGTTGGGGAGAGAAGCCCAGTTCTGCCACTCCTCCCAGTGGAGCCTTGGACCAGTGGCTTAATGCTTTTGGGCCTCAGTTTCTCCATTAATAAGTCAGACAGAAAAAGTCAAAAACCATATGGTTTCACTCATAGGTGAGATATAAAACTCAAAACAACAGGGCTGGCTGAGTGGTGCAGTGGTTAAGAGCAGGCTTAGGATGCCAGCGGCCTCGGTTCAGATCCCACATATGAGGGCCAGTGACACTGCCCTCTACAGCTAAGATGGCGAACAACAGCTCCACCTGGAGCTGGGCTGCTGTGAGCCCCCGGGACGGCATAGCTGCAGCCCCTGCTGCAGTGGGCTGCCATAGGCTACAGTGAGTGGCCGGCAGCCAGTGTGAGCGGCCGGCAGCCAGTGTGAGCTGCCAAGAGCCGCTGTGAGCGGCCGTCCAGAGGCCGGTGATCGATCTGCCTCACCCAAGAGCGCAATGATGATACCAACATGGGCCAGTGAAGCAATGTCCTCCACAACTAGACTGAAGAACAAAAGGACAGCAACTTTCTGTTCCCCTTCCCCGGTTCCCCAACACTGTTCCCCTCCCCAATTCCCCAATAAAATCTTAAAAAAAAAACACCTCAAAGCAACAAATGGACACAGACAGACAACAGTTTAGTGGTTACCAGAGGGGAAGGGGGGAGGGAGGAGATAGAAGAGGGTAAAAGGGGTCAAATATATGGTGATGGAAAGAGATTTGACTTTGAGTGGTGAACACACAATTCAATATATAGATGATGTATTACCAGAGTTGTACACTTGAAACCTATATAATTTTATTAACCAATGTTACCCCCAAGGATTCCCGGGCAGAGAGGTAGGGCTGGAGCAGTGTTGCTCACGTGACACTAGATGAACGTTGGAGAGGGTTTTTCTTAACCACTGTCCCACCTGGCAAACCCTCCCAGCATCACACTGGCCAACACCCCTGGTTTCAGCACCTTGGAGAGCGTCCATTTAACCACTTCCTACCACACAGGACAGCAGAAGCGCTTGCCCAGGGGCCATCGCCTCTCCCTGGGACGATCTGTCCTGATTTTCTACATAGCCATCTTACTTGTTGGCTTCTAACTAACAGGTATCCCTGATTCACTCTGGTACACCCTCTCCCCCAATGTCTGTTGTTTACATAAAAGTCAAAGTGATCCTTTAAAAACCTAAGTCAGATTAGGTCACTCTGACTCAAATCAGACAGACTGACGGACAGCCACAGTCCTTCCCCGCCCCCAAGGCCCTGCCTGATCCAGCCGCCATCACCCCGCTGGCCGCACTTCCGAGCGCTGGTCAGCCCTCCTGCCCCAACACGACCAGTTCAGCTCTTGCTGTCCCCGTAATCAGAATGCTCTCTCTCTCTCTAGCTCTCCACCAGGTTCCCCCTGCTACCCCATCATTTTTCTGCCCAATCAGAGGCTGCTTCACAGGCTGCTGTATATCAATTTTCAATTCACACATGCCTCCCTGGCACTTCTTACCTCTTTCCCTTGTTTTACTTTCTCCGTAGTACTGATCACACTCTTAACACACACTCAACAGGTTATTCTTAAACATTAATATCTTGCTCCCTCCCATAAGGCCTTGCTTTGTTCCTCGACGAATTCCTGGGACTCAAAGCATTACGCGGCACACCATAAAAAAGATGGTGAATAAGTGATAATCAATGAGCAAATGAATGAATGCAAAAGTTCCTGACAAATTTCAGGCCCTGCATGACTGTTTGTTGAGTGACTGAGCTGACTGGTTCTTATAATAAAGCCTCTCTCTAAAGAGGGACCAGCCTCTCTAAGTCCGGGTCATATCCTTTGACTGCAGCATGTGTCAGGGGGAAGGGATCAAAAAAGACTCAGCCAGTGAGAAAAACTGAACCCCAGGAGGAAAATAATCAGAACAACGGGAGCTTGAACCCGAGTCACCATCGCCTTGTCTCTCTGTCCCTTCACTGGACCCTTGGCCCCCTAAGGACTCCCGGGCAGAGAGGTAGGGCTGCAGCAGTGTTGCTCACGTGACTCTGAAGCGGGCCTCTGTTTCTGTGAACGTCGGAGACGCCTTTACACATCCCACAGGGAGACGCAAGGCCTTTATTCCTCAGAGCAGAAGAGTAAACGGTGACAGCAGCTCCCAGCAGAGCGCCTGGGAGGAAGGCCCCATGTGCTGAGTGCTGGCTGTTCTCTGGGCCCTGCTCCGCGGGGCCTCCTCCCTGTCACTGGTACGCGATGGCTCCACAGACCCTCTCGAGACTGTCCAGCCAGGTGGGTGACATTCTGGGCATGCCAGGAGGCTTCTGCTGGTGTGTGCCCCATGAGAGCTCCATGCAGAAACAGCCGCAGGTCCTAAATGGGCAGAGTGCCCAGCTGAAAGGGGCTCGGCCTGGCTGGAGAGAAAGCCCCTCTTTGCCCCCATGGGAACCAGGCTGGCCACTGGGACGTGTGTGGAAGAGGCAGGCCTCCGCGGGGATCACGGAGCCTAATTCCAGAATGAACATGGAGCCACAGCCATGGGGCCTGACATCACCCAAGGAGGCAGGGGAGCTGGGATACCGAAGGGAAGACCCGCCACAGGCAGGTGGGTTTGAACTGCAGGGGCCCCCAGCAGAGGGTCAGCAGACTGCGGGCAACGCAAGGGGATGGGTCAGTGGTGTCACCTCACCTTCCAGACCCGGAAAGCCTGCCCACCAAATGCCACTGCGCATCACTAACTGTTCAGAGATGTGCGGTTATGTTGAAGTTTACCGTATTGGAATAAATTGCCTATCTAGTTCATATTCCAGAGACTGGCTTTAATCAGTCCCAAATGATCCTTTTGTTTTTTTTGTTTAAAGCTCCAAACTGAAAAATCCTTCAGGCTATCATTTTCAAGAGCTACGTGGCACTGATGGATATTTACTGATTTTATAATGAAGATTCCATGCATGGCCAGAATTGGTAAAACCAAGAATGTTCAGCATGTGGCCTGAAGCAGGCCTATGCCTCTCAAGTTGTATATACATGACAGTACGGCACAGTACAGTGTACTAAGCACCGCATATATCATCTAAGTTAATTCTGAGAGGTAGGCACGGTTCTCTCCATTTTTACAGATGAGGAAAGTTGGAGAAATCAGGTGGCTGTGTTAGCTGATGAGGGCTGCCATAACCAAGCACCAGAGACTGGACGGCTTAAACAACACAGATGCATTTGCTCGTGGTCTGGAGGCTGGAAGTCCAAGGTCAAGGTGCCGGCAGGTTTGGCTTCTCCCATGGCCCCTGTCCTGGTCTTGCAGACGGCCGCCTTCTCTGTCCCCACAGGGTCTTGCCTCTGTGTGCCCACCCCTGCTGTCTCTCTGCGTGCCCAAATTTCCTCTTCGTAGAAAGACACCAGCAGCTTGGCTTACGGCCCACTCTATAGGACTTGTTCTGATTTCATCCCCTCTTCAAAAGCCCCATCTGCAGAAGCAGTCATATTCTGAGGTCCTGATGGGCCTTCGACATGTGAATTTGGTGGGGGACGTGGTTCAGACCCGGGCTGTGACCATGACACTCTGGTCTGCCTGGGACACTCGGGGTAAGCTCACTGTCCCAATGTCATTATCACACAGCACACTTTCACACTCAGAATCATCCCCGTTTGAATGATCAATTCTACGCTCTCTCTACCGTGACAGCAGGATTCATAAAACATCTCAAAAAAAGAGAGCAGATGGAGTTTTAACTCTGCTCCACTCACCGAGTCTGCCTGTCCCTCCTGCCTCTTGATTGCCTCCCTTGTACAAATATGAGGCTGCCCCACGGGAAACATGCTGACCGGCGCCTTGGGGGATGGGCCAGGGAGGAGCAGTGGCTCGGCAGGCGACAGGCAGCGCTCGGCGCCTCCCCAGTTTCAAACGGAAGCGTGGCCCGCCCAGATGACCACGGGCAGACAGGCCTGCTTTGCCTTTCCCTCACTTGGTTTTGGCTGGCCACACTCTGCTAATGTTCTGTGTTCCAAAATGAAGAACATTCTTTTATTCCAAAACGAAGAATGAAAGCAAGTGCGCGTGAGCACCTGAGCAGTCTTGGTGGCTGTCCCAGCCTGGGCCCAGTGCCAAGCTT
Source organism: Aselliscus stoliczkanus (assembly GCA_033961575.1). Taxonomy (NCBI): domain Eukaryota; kingdom Metazoa; phylum Chordata; class Mammalia; order Chiroptera; family Hipposideridae; genus Aselliscus; species Aselliscus stoliczkanus. The sequence continues at coordinate 30,755,343 of CM066741.1, forward strand.
CTGCTGGTGTGAACCCCCCCTGCCCCCCAGAAAGGCCCAACAGCATATGGTGCTTCCCTCTCCTCTACAGCATCTTCCACGGCACAGGCGGCGGGACTCCACTCTCCTGGGGAACGTGTGCCGGCCCCTCACTGGGACTGCGCTGCATCAGCTGACAGGCTCCAGGTTGCAGAGTGCTGGGCTGTGCCTCTGTCTTTTACCAGTTCATTCAGCGGAGGAGGAAAGATGGCGCTCTGAGATCTGGGGCAGGAAGGAGGGGCCGCCCTGGGGAAGCCGACACATCCCGTGGGCAAGCCGATCTTTGATGACTTGGCCTATCCTGTTCCAATTGATCATAATAAAGTGAACATGATGGCAATAGCTCCCATACTGTGCGTGCTTGCCACATGCTAGGCTTCGTGCCAAGATCTTTAAAACCAGGCTCTAACCAAACCATGCAAGCCCATGAGGCTCCTCTCGGAGGCAGTGGGCGACACCTCTGAGTTTGGGTCTGCGTCTCCCTCAGCAGGTGCCCTCCTGTGACCTGTTTTGCAATTATTGTTAGGACCTAGCTCCCTAAAATGCATGAATAATATACATTTTGCATTTAAAAAAAGAATGAAAAACCATGGCTTACCCAGGTCTGTAGTAAAGTGTCCCCAAGTGCATTCCAAAGAATCCTTCTTCCACAAAATATTCATAAACGCCCTGCCTTCCTGCCTTGACCCTTCTACAAACAAAGGGGGCTTTGGAGCCTTTTGTGTTACAAATGATGAGTTGCTCAGTTTCATTTTTTTTTTTTTTTTTTGCAGGATTTCTCCAAGCCTGGAGCGTGTTAGTGTTAATTGTGAATCTCCACGAAGGGAAGACGGCATGTAGTGTTTCCCAGACTGAGTCCCTTATGGAACCCTTTCTCTGCCTGAGAACCTCATGGTCAACTGGACAATATCCTCCTGGAAACACTGGCCTCTTAATGCCTCAAATTTCCATCTGGACATCTAGGCCGTGCTTAATCATATTTCCCATTGTTATTTAGCATGAAGATTTTTTTCTCAAATCTTCTTTGAGGAATCTGCGTCAAACCCCGGCCCAAACCCAATTTCTTCTGCTTCTCACTCACATCACCCTCCACCTTCCGTACTGCAAGACCTAGGCTAAAGCCTGCCAACCTTCTCCTGGCAAGCCAACACCGCTTCTCCTGCTGTAATTCAGTCTAGCTGGCCGACGAGCACCTGGCCCTGTGGCTAACTGTGTGCACAGCACGCACTATCACTAAGCCTGCTCAGTGCTGGACGTTCCTTTTAATGCTGAAATGCTTCTGGCCTCACTAGTTGGATTGCAAACTCTGTGTGGGGCTTCTCCCCCCACCTTTATTTAAACTGACAGCACCTGCCACTGAGCTGGGACCACAGCTCGCCCCAGTCTGGCCACAACCCTCCTTTTCACTCTGGCCTTCATGGAGGGTGACCGACGTGTCCCAGTGTTCCTGGACTTTGCTGGTTTTAGCACTGAAATCCCATACAGCCCTAGAACCACTCAGCGCCAGGCAAACCAGTGCAAGGGGTCACCCTACCTGCCCGCCCCCGCACCGATGAAGGCCTTTGCATCCTACATCTTTATCCTCTACCTGAAATGTTCTCATACCGTGGTTGGCCTTTGATAGTCAGGTTCAAAAGCTTTGCCCTCGTCGGATATTCCCTTGTAACGTTCCTTATCACATGCCCCTTTCTCCAGACGAATGTAGCTAACTCCCTCGGCCTAGCATCCTGACTCATCACCCACTGACCCACGGTCCAGTTCTCAGCACAGCTGTCTCTCTTCTGGGTGGTTCCTAAGGGCATGGCCCGGTCATGCTCATCCATGGATCCCACCTATGCCCAGCGTACTTCTTACACCAGGGATCCGTCTGGGCAGATACTCGGGCAGGAGGAGCTGATGGTTGGACTGGTTCTGATCCCGGGGCAGGCCCACTCTAGGAAGGCTGCAGGTCAGGCCGGAGTATGATGGGGCATCTGGGACTGACTGCACTCATCCCACTCCAGCTAAGAGCTCAGTAATGACACTGAGTTCTTCAACGGGCAGAGCATCCCGAAGACCTCTGCGCATGGATAGGGCTGCCTATGACCCATTACTCCCGTGTTAGTTTCTTTCTGCCCCCAGGCTTTGCTGATGCATGTGGGCAGGAGCTGGCAGCCGTGCCGAGTGCCTCCCCGGCGTGGGCGTGGGCATGGGACCGTGCCATCCTGCTAGGTCACCCAGGGCAGTTACCGTCACGTACCCTGCTTGGGAGGCTGTGTGTGTGCATACGAGTATACAGAAATGTATATATATTTCTTTTAACTGATTATTATTATATTATTTATACTATATTTATTACTATATTTATTACTACACACACACACACACACACACACACACACACACACTCACACAGAGATGAAAGCCAATGTCAACCCCATACAACCTGCCCCATTACCCAGAAAAATGCGGCCACGATGGGGAAGGTCCGGACCACCCGGACCCACCCTCCTCATCTAAAGCCAGCGCTTCTGAGGTCACAGTGCCTTGAACTAATGTCAAAATGCTCAGTGGCCTGCCTGCCTTCTCTCAGCCAGCTGAACAACTCATTATGAAGAAGGACTTGTATTTCCAGGATCCTGTATTTCCTGGCCAGATGGCGGCATAGTCAATATAAAAGACTCTGATGTCATTTTTTGAGTGGGCATGAAATTAGAGCCTGGTTTGGGGTGTCCGCTCTCCAAATGTGTAGCAACCCCACGCCTTGCAGAATTCCGTATGGGTGTCTCTCCGATTTTTAACATCTCTATCAAAATTGTTTAAACCCTTTGAAGTCTCCAGGTATCACATGGTGTCACCAGTAAATGAATCCCCTGCTCCCCCATCTGTCCTCTTTGGAAGGAGCGATGTAACCCACCCCCATCTCATTAAGTGGCAGAGAGCTTACTCAGGCCTTCTGGGGGCTTGGAGATGGATCGTCCTCTGTAGCCTCAACTGCCCTACATGGACTATTTGAATTAATTAGCTAATCTATTTATTTATTTAGTTATTTAAATTGAATCACAGGTACCAAAGAAATAGGGAGAAACTAGAAAATTTAAAAACAATTTTAAGCAAATAACAGAATGAGCGACACCGGCAGTAAATGCGCAACGATCTGCCCCCTGACCCTTCAGGCTCTCCTTAAGGCTCCTCTCGCCCAGTGATTTAAACACGCAGTGATGAAATCAGATGGACTGTTATACATGGTCCCCTGGGCAATGCTAAGGCCTCCATGTGGAGCTCCCGCGGTCTCCACACAGCCATTAGCAAGCTTACTAGGCTGCCAGTAGTTAGTGTGAGTAATTCCACAGTACCAGAGGAAATGAATGGAAGCAAACGGGATTTTCCTGTTCACCAGCAGAAGGAAGAGTATAGAAAAAGGCTGACTACACAAGGAGTGAAGGACCTTCTTGAGTTCTAGTCTCTGGGTTGGCCGCGGGCTGGCTCAGCTCTGGGGAAGCCAGCACGGAAGGCCTCTCCTGGAGACTGACTTTCCACCCCAAGTGCACTGACGGAGCCGTGGAGTTGGGCCAGGCGACCCAGAGGTCCCTTACCGCCCTAACAGTCATCAGCCTATAAAGAAGAAAAGCAAACTAGGTATCAACTAGTCAACGTTAATTAAGACATTATTTTCTCTTGTGGATCCAATCTCAGAGAGAACTACAGAATTAAGTTTTTAATAACACAAGTAGTCAGTGTTCACTGGAGAAACCAGGTAATAACATCAACCTCTCTCCACCCCCACAAAATAAATCCCTAAAATCCTGGTACCCAGAAAGAACCAATCTCAATATTGTGTTGTTTATCTTTCAGAATATTTCCTATGCAAAAATATAAATATACATACACAGAAATGAGATACTATTGGGTTGTTGGAAAAGTCATGACATATTTTTTCTCTGTTTTTCACTGTAAAAATGTGTCATGATTTTTCTCACAACCCAATATATCTCAGCTTTGTAGTCACGTCACATAGCTGGCAAACATGAATTGGCATACATTTTCTAGGGACCAGGTTGGCATTATGTATCAAAAGTCTTAGAAATATATGTATTCTGTGATTGAGCAATCGCACTCCAACAAAGCAATGAGCAAACTATACAAAGAAATGTATATTTAAGGATGTTCACTATAGCATTGTTTAGATTCAGTTTTAAAAAAAATGGAAATGAACCAAATGTTCACAAACCAGGATTCTGTTAGATAAATCACACGGTACACTGACACAACGGAAGACAACACCACTTTCATAATGATACCCAAAGATATATTTAGAAATACAGAAACTGACGACATAGCACCCGTATTTGAGGCATTTCCTGACAATCGCAGGTAAGGGAGTTTACTGAAATGCTTTCTTTAGAAAGAAAGCCACAACGAAACTGCCGGGATGGCAAAGCCCCGATCTGGGCTGCTGACAACAATTCCGGGCTCGCCATATGCTCTGCAGCTTCCAGAAATGGCAGCCTAACATTTCTCTCCTGCTGGCGCTGGTGGGCTTGCACAACTGTCACTGTTCCCGTCCTCAGTCTCAGCTCCACCTCCCGAAGCCCTTGCCCACTCTTAGCAAGGCCAGGGAGTCGCATTCTTGGAGCTAGATTAGGAAAAACCGGCTGGGTGGCCCTCCTGGATATCAGAGTGGCAGCAGCCCTCCTTCCTCTGGGGACGGGCAGGAGGTGAGTCTGGCAGGCAGACACAGCAGGACGAGGGAGGCGAAGCGTGGAAGGGCATGGGGACAGCCACAGAAGGAGGGCCACAGAGGGAAAAGAAGCCAGGAGAGACAAGGCTCTGGGGCGAGAACAGGAAATGGGAAGCCGTGATTTTAAATTAACCAGAAAAGGCATGGAAATAAGATGTTCCTGTGACTTCTCTCCTTTGATCATTGAACCCATGAATGAAGGACAGACAGAAACTCAAAGTAGAGCCAGCCAAGTTCTGAACGTGATGCACCGACACCTGGGAAGGGAAATCTTGCCTTCATTCACCTGTCTTTTGTCTCCCTTCTTCACTATCCCGTTTTGATCCTCCTGATCCATCGACACGCTCCCCCTTCTCTATTTTCATGGTACAGCTAAACACTCCCATGGCCTGGGGTAGTGCTAACGAGATGGGGCCCAGATGAGACAAGGGTTGCTGTTTGCCCTACATCTGAGACCCCTTCTTACCCTGGTCTTCAGCTTGTTGATTCCCCATGGGAGGTCAGACTAAGAGTAACCTCCTCATCCTCTCCTGGTCACCCTAGGGGTGACGGTTTCACTGTACCCACCGTCTGCTAGCCACTGCCTAGCTGTCCTTCATGCCTTCATTTCTCTGGTACCCCTTCGCTAACTCCAAGTATACTTCTCATGCATGGATTCTCAGCACCCGCCTTTCTTTCCACAACTTAGAATACACTCCGCAGTCAGTTAAACTGACCCGCTCCTTCTCTAAGATGAAGTATATTCTCCCCCAACATGTTTCCCACCTCCATACTTTCTTGTTAATGTACGATGGTGAACGATGAATGAATGTGCCTTCTAATTCACGGACATAGTAATTGGGAGGTGCCCCAGGGTCCTTCCCAGCTGCCTGGCGGTGCCTACTGCCCCCACCCTCAGGCACTCGTCTGTGCCCAGCCACCACAAGGCCACTTTGCTGCCCTGGGACTTCCATGCTGTCCCCAGCTTCTGATTTCTTAAGTAGAGGTGAGAAAAGGTAGAGGAAAGTGCTGGTACTATACAAAACAAATGAGAATGTAGATTACCACACTCCCCAATTGAAGAGGAGTCAACAACACCATTTTAAGGTGGAAGAGGGGAATCCAACTGACTGTGAACCTATTATGTGCCAACAAACATGATAGGTGCTTGTGCTTACCAGGACCCATTCTCCCCCCAGGAGCAGAAGACACAGTTCCTGCCCTCATACTAGACACGTGTAGACAAAGCACTCAGTGGTGAGTGGCGTGTGGACGCCATTAAGGAGCATGGGCAGGGGTGAGTCAAAGGGTGTCAATCAGATCCACACGCACTTAGGATAATAAAAGTAATGCGTATTCACTTAGTGCTTCCCGAGAGACAGGTTCTGTGTCAGTGTCTTTAAAGTATCAGAATTGTCTTCAGAGATGACAACACGATTTGAGATGTAGAACAATGATCAAACACGCCGCGGAATTCGGTCATGACTCCGGCATCACCGGAGAGATGGGGAATGATGACGGTATTAAATGACTTTCGAAATTAGTGATCCATTGGTGCACAGAATGCCCATTTAGTGCTTCAAGGAAAGATAAAGTCTCATTTCCTAAACATTGTGGATGAAGTGGAGCTTATTAACACCAAACAACAACAATTAGTCCTATTAGTTTAAAGCCTCCTAATTCTGGAACATAATTAACACCAATAATGTAATCGATATTTAGAACACGACATGAATTATTACTAGTTGTGATATAAAAACTTTGGGGCATTGTGCTAGGTACATTGTAGAAATCACCTCATTTATTACTTCTATAACCTACACGAGAGGTTCTAGTATGAGTCTTATTTTTACAGGTGGGGAAACTGAGGCACAGAAAGGTGAAATATTCTGAGCCTGGTGGCTTCCCACCTGGTGAACAGCAGAGGTGGGACGCGGTCCTGGTCCCGCTTGGTTCTAAACTCACAGAGTCCCAACCCCTGACCCCACCAACTAGGCTCGGTTACTGTTTGTGATAATCAAGAAATCACAATTAAAAAAACAAAATAACCTCTAGGGTGGGTTTCACTATAATAGTTAAAATCTAGTTGAAAGCCAACTGGATCAATTTTTTTCATATTTCCGATAATCAATAAATAAGTCAACAGTCCCGTTTCCAAAGGGTTTCTTTATAGGGGCTGTCATCCCTATTAAAATTCCATCTGAACTTGAAAACCACTGGCAAGGCTTTCAACCACCGGACTTTAAACAGGGGGTGTTGCCTCTTTTACCAACAGCCCTTTGCCTGCAGTCCTGACACCTGGGAATGACAAAACTGTCTTTCTCTTGCCCCCGTTGCTGGTAGGGGTGCACTTCGGGCCTGACTGAGGCACCCCTGCTTAGAACAGGGGCCAGGGGCCCTCACGTGGTGTCAGCTCCTGCTGTTTCCTGAAGGATTTCCATGGAAACCAGGCCTGACAGGCTCCTGAGGAGCCTCCAGATGCCTGATGAAGACATCACAGACCAAAGGGAACACTGACACACGGAGGGCTGCTTGGCCTGTCTTAGACTGCGGATAAATCCCTCCCGGCTGCCTCTGGGCACCTTCAGTGTACGAGTCAGGACCTCACCCGCAGCCACTTGTCAATGACTTACTCTGCGCTCTCTCTTAGCTCTAGGAGTTGAGAGATGCTCCCAGTGGTCAAAATGTTTTAAGGTTCCCCAACTCTTCCCTCTGAAAATTGCCACTTGCTCTGCCCTGGAGTCAGTCTCTGTTTGTTGCTGTGGTTATTTTTGTTTTGTTGGTTTGTTTGCTTATCTTCCCCTCTGGCCTGCGGGCTCTCACCGTGAGCTGCTGAGTGTTGTTACAAGCGGAGGCTCGCTTGTATGGGTCACGTATTAGATGGAGTAACGTCAACAACTTGAAGCCAAACAGGGCAAACGGGGATTCTAAGATTTCACTGAAGGACTTTATCCCAAACACCACACTCGCAATAAGAAAAATCTGAGTTTTTGCCCACTGCATTTCTCACCAAAAACGAAAAGATGTTGGAGCACACAGCTTATGACCCTCGTCCCCGCATGAATATTTTTATGCTTGAATAGATTTTTCAAACCCAGAAACCTGTATCCTATTAAGATTCCAACGGGGGATGATGTTTTAACTAAGGCTGCTGAAGGTTAAAGAGAAACATTCCTAGGAAAATTGTATTAGGATTGTATAACTAAAAACATTTTAAAAAATTAAAAAGTAGAAACATTCGTTCTTTTCCTCTACATGAATGACAAATATGTGACTTTTATCAAAATGATCCTGATTCATGAAAACTACCTGTCACTGCGCCCACATATACATGAAGCTGAAAATGAAGGCGATTTAGCCTTGCATCCAAATCAAAACCTTGTGTCCATCAAACACTGAGAAAAGATCTTTGAAACAAAGGTTCTTTCCGTCTTATATTATCTAGTGAAGTGCCACAATCCCCCCTTTACAAACATAGAGGCTTCCTAAAAGTTCAAAGCAATTATGCTTTTGGGACATTTTGCACCTCTTTCAATAAACAAGTCACCGTCCACATTCCCACATGTCAGCGCCTTCACGTCGACTGTGACAACTAACTTTATTCAGAAGTTTTCCATGTATTTCCACTGAGACTGTCCTCCCTGAGTCACCTGTTACTTTGCACAGGCTGGATTGGAAAGCCAAGCTATTTTTATCCTCCCATGGAGTTTCTCTGTGTTTTCCCCTGATTTTCTACTTGAAATTTGTCATTTGTGTATATTTCTTGCTACCTAAACTACAAGCTACTTGAGAGGCGGGGCCATCTTTTCAACTGCAAACATTGTACCCTGTTATTTTATAGCCTTTCCAGCACTCTGCACCCAGTGAGTACTCAATAAATATAAATGGAAGGCCCCAGAAACGGCCCTGCTAGGAATTCTTCCTACAGATGTGTTGGCACAAATGCAGAAACAGATACTCAGTGTAGCATTGTTTTCAGCCCTCGAAACTTGGATCTACATAAAATGTCCATCAACCGAGGAATGATGAAATAGATACCCATACCATGTAAACTATGGATTGCTACATGTGCAAAAATATATTAAAACATACACACACACACTTAATATTACAAGAGGACATTAGATAAATAAGATATGGGGAAAAGTGTCCATTATTACACAAAAAAATGTTAAAAAGGAAAGTTACAAAACAGTATGTGTCGTATGCTCCTATTTTTTAACAAGTGCATACATATATACTTCATTACGTACTAGAATACATTTTTATGCATCAAAAATGTCTGAAGGTGTATAGAGTATGCTCTCATGAGCAATACCTTTGGGAAGTGCGATATGATGGAGAAAAGAGGAATTTTACCCCTTTATACATTTTCCTGCTGCTGATAGTCTTTATTCTGTATGTATATCTTTCCTGCCCTCCCCACAGCTGCCCAGGAACCCCCTTCCCCACTGCAGAACCTCAACCTGCCCCATTTTCCTCACCTTAGCAGTGTCTGGCAAGGCAATCTCTTCTTCCAGCCCTTTCCAAACCCGCCTCGCCTGTGCAGACCCTGTGCAGACCCTGTGCAGACCCTATTCCCATGTAGAAGGGAGGACAAGTAAACTGGTAAAGTAAGAGCTGAAGTGTCAGCACTGCCACAGCGGCTTCTGAGGTTAAGGGACCTACGACAACCCTTCCCAATTCCTCTCTGACAGGCCCTGCCCTCCTTCTCTGTAACTCAGGCTGGATTTTAACAAATTTAAATCCTGGATTTTAAGCAGCCACTCCCAGTGGATTCCCTTTGGCCTGAAAGATGGAAACTGTTGGCCATCAAACTTGACTCCCTAAATGCAGAAGCCACAGCTGCTGAGATAAGCATGGAGGGCTGCCCAAGAAGGCAGTAAGGTGAGGGGCTTATCACGGGGGAGGCGGGTCTGTCCGTAAACCTCTGAGGACACCCGTCACTTGCCTAGGAACTGACCTGGACTCTCACACACCCTTCTGACCCAGGGCTGGAAGGATGGGCGTGTCCACTGTCCATCCGCATTATGGTGTGATGACGTTCTTCCATCCCTGACTGTTTAATGACTTAAAGTTCAAGTCCTTAAACCAGTCAACTTTGCTATACATTTAAATGCAGTGGAAAAACAAGCTGCCATGGATCCTGTATGCCATGCTCAGACAAATTCGGCCATTTTCACCTAATCCTGAACGTGTAAGGATTTATTCAAGTGTGTGGGAAAGGCACACAGTGTGTGCTTTTACAATGAGCAACTGCCCACATAAAAATTCTATTCAGGCCATTTTATGAGTCAGCTTGAATTTGGGGAAACCTTTCCGATGGTGTAGAATCCTGCCTGATCACCAGATCACGGTACCATGCTCACACATTTGTTACATGTGTAAGATGGACCTACCATCTGCGAAGTAGCCACCTGAATTCATGACATACGTGGGATCGAAACTAGCTGACCTTTGCTAAACAAGCCAATTGTTTGACATTCATATAGAAGCATCGTTCTTCAGTTGGTGACTTTTCTCCCTGTCACCACACCTCACCTACACACGCCCATCAGTAAAGGAATCAAATTCTCCTTGTTTTGTTCCTCTCAGGGCTTTTCACCACAGATGTCTCCTGAAAACCTGTTAGATAACCAGGATCTCTCATTCATATTCACACTGTGTCTTGGTCTTCCTGCATGATTTCAACACATTTTTCCAACTTGTTGGGAATTCTTCATCTCCTCCAAAGTTTTTGCAATCAGCCCTAGCTTTCTCTTACATGAAAACTGCCTAATATACTAGATAACCCCAGGATTACGACGTTATCCAGCTGATCAACTGTTGCACAATCATTTACACAATAAAAAATAGTAGCTCAACTCCTCACAGCATGGCTGTTCAAGGTAAAACCCTTTGCAGGTTTTCTTGTTTTTAGCTCATTTGCCAGTCCATCCAACTTTTATTAATATTTCTACAATCTGAATTTAACACCAAAGGGACAAGGTGCTGAGGCTTAGCAAATAATTTGAAAATGTTAGGATCCCAGGGACCTGCGTAAAAGCAATAATTTCTCTGCTCCTGGCGCTAGTTTCTCTAGTAGGAAATGTTAACACAATCATAACTTCAAGCTCAGCGTTTATGTTATCCACCATGAGCTGGACCCAGGTTAATCTCTCCAGATAATTTCAGGCCATTTTGACTTAGTCACTGGCTTGAGAATAGAAATTTCTCAGCAATGAGATATTGGACTTTTCATACTAGGCTAATGTAATGCTACATACATGGTGAATATGTATTTTTTAAATATACATGGTTTCCCAAAAGGCTGAATTTTATGTGGAAAGAAACAAAGACCACCCAAACAAGCCGAGGCTTCCTATTCTGAGCTTGCTAGAGCAAGGGGGTCAGCCACCATCACATGCATTTAGCAGAGACCCAAAGAAAGACAGGCGGTGCCGAGGGGAAGCATTACAGTGGGAAAAGGGAGGCTTTAGGTGCATCCTGATTGGATGCTGTTCCGGACGAAGCTGGAAATGGGCTAACTAATGGGTGTGGGGGGGTAGGTCCTATGTGATTGTGTAAGGGGCATATCTGGCTTTGTCCCCTTGCTCCTACGTGGGAAGCAGGGACAAAAATGAGGGGAAGTATCAGTTACTGGCCACTTGGGGCTCCTTGTTACAGGAGTGGCTGTGTGGCTTCCTGGTCTGGTTGCTGCAGGTTGTGGGTCAAAATTCCATTTTTATTCATGGTCTTGCCATCGTAGGTTTGTATGTTCAAGCTCTCAACTGATAAACGCTGAAAAAAAGAAAAAAAATCTCACTAAAGCCTGGCAACATGAAAATGGCCAAGCTACACTAACAAATGGTACTTCCCACCCAATTGGCTGGCTTAGCCTTTCTTTTCTGTCATTACAAAGTAAAACTTATACAATGTAGAGTATTTTGAAGAAAGTAAAAAACACAAAGAGGAAAATAAACACTAAGTAACCCACCATGTTGAAAGATAACTAACATTTTGGAAGTTGTATTTCCACTGTTCTTCCTATACACAAAATTTACAACTTTTTTTTTTTTTTTAGCTGAGCCCTCCTGCCACCTGTTGGCAGCTCAGCAGCAGCTCAGCTCAGGCTGGGCATCGAACTGCTGTTGCTCAGAGCTCAGCTCGCACTCTTGAGGGGAGCTCTTAACCAACTGAGCCACTAAGCCGATCCTGCAAACTCTTTTTTTAACCACCACCACCACCACCAACAAAATCCCCAACAATTCCATGAAGATTCTCTGCCTTGTCATTTAGCAATTTTCCCCAACACCATTTTAGTGACTTTGTTATTTTTTTTTTTTGACTCTTTTATTTTCATGACATTAAGGGTTCCTGTACTCTGGGCGGCACTCTGTTAATCTGGGGTCTTCATGGTATTTCTAATTTCTCACTCTGATGAGAAAAACATTGCACGGAACATTTTTGCAGGCAACGTTTGGCACACGGCTCTGTGCGGGTATATTCTCAGGAAAAACATGACAAAGTGTCGATGCTGAGAACTAACCAAGAGGCAAGGGAATAGAAAAGGCCCACTGAGGTTGGTGGGTGCCTTTTGGTTCTTTTGGCCCTTCCGTCCCTAAATGCCCCTCTTCTCTTTGTGAGAGCATGCGACGCTGGGCCTGGGGACTCAGGCAGCACCCCACACGAGCTGCTCCCTCCAACTTGGCCGCCGCATACCTTGGTGGAGGGGGGCAGTCGCTGCACTCACGCTGCCTGGTTTTCCCTGACAGGCAGATGAAGACATCACAAAGGTCTGGAAGCACTGTTTCTGGGCCTCTTTAAACTTCAAAGGGTGTCGGGCTGCAGCCTGCCTGCCAGCCTGGGGCCATGGGAGCTGCACGGCAACCCGGGAACTGAACGCTGAGGGATACCACGCCTGCTGCAGAGACAAATCTCGTCTCGGGGGAAACCACATTATCGCGTTGTTTCCTGTCAAGTTCAAACATTCCAGAACTATCATAAAATCTGTGTGAAGCACAGTTATCAAGGCAGAAACTAGCGGTGCTTCATTCAGTGTTAGAGAAATAGCGCATTTAGACGTTGTCACCGGGAGGGGGGGCAGGTGGAGGTTCTGAGGCTTATCCAATTTGGGGGTGCCCTTTAGTAAGGAGAATATAAAGTTATTAGTGTAAAATTAGCTGCAGAGCCATCGATGGGACCACGCACAGGAGGGCACTGATGTTTGGGTTTCCTGCTAACCCTCCCTAGGGGCTTGGTAAAACCTTGAATGTGGGGCCCCACTTCCAGAGCGTCTAATTGGAGTAGATCTGGGGGGCCTGAGAGTGTGCATGTCTAACATATCCCCTTGTGATGCTAAGGAGGCTGGTCCACACTTTGGGAGGGTCCACATTTTGGGAGGGTCCACACTTTGGGGACCACTGGTTTATACAATTGGGGGTTAGTGGCCATTTAAGACAAAGAATACAAAATCCTTTTTCACATATTACAACATCTGATTTACTTTCCCATATTTTACCCCAAACACATGACACCACTGGAGTCCCTCCCAGGCTCTCAGAAGAGCCCCTGCAAGTGAGGAGCCATGAGATGTCACTCGCCTTGAGCTCAGGCCACCATGGGTGCCGGCTCGTCATGGGTCAGCAGAGAGAGCCCTGTCTAAGGGGCTACATTTCTGAGAAAGGGGATCGTGTCAACTTTCTTCAAAACTGACCCTTGCCGGGCCAGCCAAGTGGCGCGGTGGTTAAGCGCTGGCTTGGGAAGCCAGCGGCCCCGGTTCGGGTCCCACATCTGAGGGCCAGTGACACTGCCCTCAAAAAAACAAACAAACTGCCCCTTGCCTAGAATACCCAACAATGGGGTGACAGCACAGTGCATACACACTGTTACCGTAGGTAGAACTAAACTGAGGAATTCACATCTTGGCCCTGACTTGGACTGTGTGACCTTGGTCAGTCACTAACCTCTCTGGGCATCTATTTCCTGACCTCTAAAATGGACGAGATCATGGCACCCCCTTCCCGGGATGGCTGTGAGGAATTTGCACCCAGGCAGGACTGGCTGCCATCAGCAGAAGCAGCGTCATGAGGCTTATGGCAGCGATGCTGGAGGCAGATGGCCTGTGTTCAGATCCTGGCTCTAACACTTTGCAGCTGTGCAAGCACAGACACATGACTCAACCTCTCTGGGCCTTGTCTCCTCATCTAGGAAACAGGAATGAGGGTTCTTTAAGGATGACATGAGACAGTGTATACCAACATGCACAATGCTCGGCACACATCAGGGTTTCATAAATGCTGCTGCTGCTATTGTTGTCGCTACCCTTTTCTCATTCATGTCCTTGTATTAATTCTCACTGGCTCAGGGAGCCTGGAGCACGGGGGAAGCCCTCCCACTCTCTCTGGTTGCCCACCGCTGAGCACATGGGAAGGAGTCAATAAGGATCTTTTGAAATGAAAACACCACTGAATTGAATGCCTTTGTCTCATCAGCATCAATCATTGGAATTTATCATTCATCTTGACATGAGTTAATGAAAATAATTCTATGTAAATCAAAGTCCAGCTGGCCTGTTCCGGCTTTAACTTTCCAATTGCTTTCCCACCAAGTTACACTCACACATTACAGTTGGTAGGGGGAGGGGGACCTAGCTCCTTCAGGGTCAACGAATTTGGGAACAGCCGATTGGCCTACTCACACCTACTGAGAGCTTGGTGAGCTTACTGAATTTTGTGTGACTCATCTTGGCTATATAGAACATTAAACCTAGCAGGGGCAAGAGGAGGGGTGCGTCTAGTGGTTGTTGTCATTTCGTCAGCCAGTAGCAAATCAGCTAAGGGTGAGTTTGGGGGGACCCTCATAACAGATGGCTGACAATCATCAGTGAGCCTGTTGGGAGCTGTTTTTAAAGGGGGCTCAACTGTAGGGGCCGGCCAAGTGGTTAAGCGCTGGCTTGGACGCCAGTGGCCCCGGTTCGGGTCCCACATATGAGGGCCAGTGACACTGCCCTCAAAAAAAAAAAAAAAAAGGGGGGGGGGCTCAACTGTAAAGTGCAGCAGGCTGAGAGAGAGCACAGAACCCTGACAGAAAGCCAGGGACAACTAACAGGGCCCCCCTTTGATAGAGAGCCTTATTCTACCCACGCTGCACTGTCTTTCCTCACGTCACCTCCTCTAGGGGGGCTCCTAAGGGGGCAACAGTGAAACCCTCAGTGAAGCAGGGGCTTCAGCTAAAGGGAGCTGTGGTTGTGCTCCGCTATTAGATGCTAGGAAATATCACGCCTGCAGACAAGGAGTAAACATGCGATGACTGCACAGGATTCCCCGATACTAACCCATTCATCCAAAAGCATGCGTGGCACTTCCTGTGGGCCGTCAGTGACCCCAACACCAGGATGGGAGGTAAAGTATTTCCTCCAATAGCTCTGAGACCCTGTCGGCTGCAAATGCGCAGCCTGCAAGGGGCACAGTATTTACTCAGATACATTTGGTCACATTTAAATACACTGTTGGCGGCACAAACTAGACCGATAAGGTCTGCTGACATGGTGCGTTCCTAACTCAGCTCTTCTCAGGTTTTCTGTTTCATCCCAGAGCTCCCTTCCCATGTTGCAGTCGTCCCAAAAGGTACTTACTAATGGCTTCTCAAATTGCCTGAAGAGAGAGCGAAAGCACAGGAACGCTAATATGGCCTGTGGCGTTGTGGCTTTGGCACCTGTGCACAGGTGAGGAGGCCCTCCTCCTGTGGCCATGGGAACCAGGGCCAGAGAAAGGGGGCCGCCGCGGCCAGCCAGGGTGCTGAGGAAAGGGGGTGGAAACCCCAGGAAGGTGGTCAGCACCCCTAAGCATAAGCACACACGCCTCACTGGTACCTGAAATGATGCAACTCTTGTCTCCCAATTATATTGTTGGATGGAGATAAATATATATATATATATATATATATATATATATATATATATATATATATATGCCAAATGCTAGTTTAACAAATAAAACCCAGCATTTCTACAAGTTATACAAGCTCTGGGCCTTCAATCCACTATGATGACCCTGTGTGTGTTCCCCCTTTCCGGATGGTACCAATTAAGACTTAGACCTTTGTCCTAACAGATATTAATGGAATCAACCCAATGTGAGGTTTTAATGAACAAAACTAGATACACTCACCATACCCTAAGAAAACTACGTGTAGTGTCCGCAGTGGGCCTGCAGGTTAAGGCGCCGTGTTGAGCTGTGGCCAGGCTTGGTTTCACCGCTTTCCGCCTGTGTCATCAGCAGACCAAAGGCTGAGAGCGTGTCTGACACAACCCCAGGCTGGCAGTCCTTTTCCTTAGCACTGTTGGGAGAGGCGACTTCCACCTCTGAAATACTTCTCATTGCTTCTATTGAGAAGGGAAGTGTGGCTTTTTAAAATTCTAAGTCAATAACGATTAGCAACAAAGTGTGCAGCTTGCTCCGTGTCAAGAAATCTGTCACTTGCCAGCTCTCTCTGCCAGCTCTGGCTGACGGCGGCTGACATCACCTCCAGAGGCTGTGCCTCAAAGACTCCCACTTAGGGTGCCCGTGCAGAATGGACACACCTGGGAGGTTCACACCATCTTCCAGGGGCCCGTCGGAGCCCTAATATTTTCCTGAACAACAGGTGGCAGTACAGAGACATACTCTGCAGGAGCTAATTAAAGAGGTTTTCTGTTTCAGGCCTGTCTGTACAAATGCCGCACAAAGGAAAGGATTGGATAGTAAAAAGCATAACCTGATTCAAGTGTTTTTGCACACGCTGTTCTGTGTCTACATATGTCGCACCTAGCTGGGATATTCTCTCCCCACCACCTCCTTTTCTTATTTAAAGAACTCATCTTGGGATAAAAATAGCTTCCTTGCTGAGGAGACGTCCAGTTTTTGCAATTAACAGACCTCTAACCACTGCTTGCCCACCCCCACCCCCAACACACACACACACACACACACACACACACACACACACACACATCCAGCAGAGCTTGAGCTTGTCAAAAGCACAGATTCCAAAGCGACAAAGCCAAGGGGTGCTTTGTGAGAAAGCTGCCATATTATGGGAACATTTGGTTTCTGAACTGCCTTAAAATGGTGACCTTTCTTCCAGTGCCAAATAAACATTCTGCAAGCTGCACTTTTGTAGAACAAAAGTATCATCCGCTAGTTGAACATGCTGATCAAAGAGTTGTCTCTTAGATCCTGTTGTCATTGTGACCAGAAATGGCACTTGTTTGAATAAGCAGAAACGGGGCCACTTTGTTTTTAACATACAAGTCACTTAAAAAAAAAATTTAGGAGTGCACAAAAGACAACTCTCCTTGGTGTGGTGGCGGGGGGATCCGGGGGTAGGGGAGAGAGAAACATGAAGTCCCAAGGAATCCACATGACTAATTTTGTATTAAAAAATACTGACGACGTCTGTTCCAATGGGAACTGTCCCCAATGATTAGTAATTGCAAACATTAGTCATGAAGACATGGAAAATACAATCTGTAGCTCATCTAGTACATTTTGCCCCGAAATATAATCTATGGAGCTCAGCAGCACCCATTTTGTTGCAGTGTGACACTCAGTGACGCAGTCCAATTTGGAAGGCAAATCTGCCAAATTTTAGTGATTCTTCGAGTCCCCAGGGCAGCGATGTAGGAGCAGTACAGGGCCACCATGCAGTACCAAACTGCCAACACTCTCTTTTCTAGACCCATTCCACTTGGCCTGCAAACTCCTAGATAATGCTCCACTTCTATTATTATGATTCAAATGAAAGCAAAGGCAACCTTTGAAATCAAGGTCCATGCCAACCTATGAGTAATCAATAATTTAGCCTCCAGTCTGCACTCAGGCGTCTTGGTTGCCAGAAAGTAGAGGTGGTTTTTTCTCACTGACTATGTGAAATGTCCCAAGTTCACAGAGAAGGACCATTTTGGAGTTGTCCCAACACCCACTGTGGTTGAGCCACTTGCTTCTTCTGGAAGTAACTCCTTTGAAGATCCAAACCTAGTCTCCATCTGTGCCCAGCGTGGCATGTGTCAAGCCAGAGACATAAGAATCACCTTTATTCCATCCTTCCACCTTTGCCCACTATTCTCTACCTGAATAATGACCAATGGCCAACCTTCTAAATATAGCACCTGGCTAAATAACTCATACTCTTCCTCCCAGGTTCACGAGGGCATCCGCGCCTCCTGAAAGCTAGCTCTCCCTTCCTCTCTGGCACCTACATGAAACCTGCATGTATTTGCATAATGTACCATGCCCAGCTCTGTCATAGCAAAGTCATAATTTATTATCATTGTCTAATTGCATGCCTGTCTTCTCTAAGAGACTGTGAGCTCCTTGGAGAAGAGTTGCATCATTTTACTCTCTCTTCTCAACATCTGCCTAATCCAGGTGTTTGGCAGATGGACAGAGGGATGGATGTGGGGGTGAAGGGACAGTTAGAAGCACTCTTAACAAGAGGACCTTGGCTTCTCCTTGTCCTGAAAACTTGCCAAGGACACCAGTCCAAATCTCATCTGTCATGAGGACGATCTTAGCCACACAGCTTGGACATTTCTTAAGAACAAATTATTTTTAAAAGAAGATTCACTTTACATTCAAAGGCAGTCCTTGAACATGAACCCTTGGAGAAAGCCTCAAGGAAACAGCTCTAAATCATGAAAGACTTTTCTGAGAGGCTGGGCCACATTTAAATTCCAAATGAAACAGGCTGTTAAAGCTGCCCGTTTCTGTCTGCAGCCAACAAAGCGAGCTCTGCCACAGTCTAAAAAGCCTGGCTTGAATTCTTCCAGGTAAAACATGCCTGCTCAACAATTACAGGCGCTTGATCAACTGAGACTAATGGATTCTTTTTGGACCTGGAATGATACAAATCCCACGAGAAGGGGCCAAAACGTTCACCAGCAAAAGCCCTCCATACCTTACCATGATGTCTTGTGCCCTTAAATTGCCAGCCAACGTTCTAGGTTGTTACCTCACTCAGGATCCAGGTAAAGTGGGCAGAGAAAACGCAGGATAGACAATTAAATTTGTTGCAGATAAATAAATAATTTGGGGGTAAGTATGACCCATGCAACATTTGGGAGATACTTATATTAAAATAAAAAATTGATTCCTTACTTATTTAAAATTCAAATTTCACTGGGTGTCCTATATTGTTATTTACTAAACCTGGCAACCCTACTGCAATGGTGCAGGCCCAGGTGTCTCATTTGAGATTTCTGTAAGAGAAAGTATTTCACTGAGAGTAAAAAAAAAAAAAAAAAAAAAAAAGTCCTGTCATTTGGCTCAGTCCTGCCACGTGGCAGATAAATGTGCTCAATGCTTTGTCCACACTGGCCATCCCTGTGTGTGTGTGTGTGTGTGTGTGTGTGTGTGTGTGTGTGTGTGTAGGGGCTGCAGCCCCTCCTGCCCTCCCGGCACTGCTGCAAAGCGAGCTTGAGCCCACGAAATTGGAACGTGTTTGTGGCTGCACCGTCCCTAAATTCTCCCCAAACCACCACTGAGAATTAGTAAAAGTGAAAATTATGACACGGACCTTGCACACGTATGTGCACATGGAGAAACCTCAGGGAAACAGACACTGTCCAGGGAACCCTTTTCTATAATCGTTAGGTTTTGTGATTCCCGATGGCTCCAGTGGTTCCAGGAATCACATGGCAGTTTCCAGGCACCCCCCAGGCCTATTTCCTTCTCGTGGTTTCCAAGTACAAGTGCACAGGGTCTGGACTAGAGGAAGGCAAAGGAGGCACATGAGGGCACAGTTTAAGGGGGCATGGAGTTTCGGAGCAGTGCCAGTAGAGAGTCAGTGCCTGAGAGCGGGGCCTCCTTAAATCTTGCACCTCAGGTGTCTCAGTTCCCTCTCTCGAGTCCTGATCCTGCACATACAGGTTCTTCTCTTCCACCTGAACGGTCTGAGAGACTAGAACTTAACATTTCTAACAGTCACGTTGCACTCATTTCTAGGTGAGAACAATCCAGATTTATGAGGGAAGGGATAGCAGTCTTTAGCAAAGGCATAACACGGTCCCTCACCGCCAGAGGACATGGTAATAACCTGTGCAATGTCCTTCACACATGAACTTGCCCGTCTTCATCATCTCTGTGAGCACGGGAGGGCACGCTGGAACAAAGTGCCACAGACAGGGACGGCGCGTCCGCCAGGTCTGGCGGCCGGACGCCTGAGATCAGGGGGTGGGCAGGCTTGGTCCCTTCCGAGGGCCGTGAGGGAGAGTCCGGACCAGGCCTCTCAGCTTCTGGTGGCTTGCTGGTCATCGTTAGCAAAGACAATGCATCATCCAAACCCCAATTTCACTGTCACGAGGTGCTCTCCCTGTGTGCGCATCTGTCTCCAGCTCTCCTCTTTTCACGCCACCACCCGTCATATTGGATTAAGACCCACCCAGATGACCTCACTTTAACCTGATTCCCTCTATAAAGACCCTATCTCCAAATAAGGATATATTCTGAGATGCTGGCGGTTGGCACCTCAACATAGGAATTTAAGGGGACATAATTCAATCCATAAAAGAGGGTCTATACACTGACGGGTCAAGGACGCAGCTGTGAGGTCTCAAGCGCCCTCGAACAGGTGGCTGTTTCCATCAACTTCCACTATTGTCTGTGCGTGTCTTTATGTCCTCCCTCCAACCTCAAACCAACACCTTCCTCCAACCATGTTATACACCCCCTGTGGACACCGTGGGCCCCACTCCCCCTGGGGACAGTCCCTGGACAGCGGAGGGCACGGCAACCCCTCCCGGCTCTGCTCTGCCGGCCACACCATGAAGCCATGCTACCTGAGTCCTTAAGACACTCTCCACCTTCCCTGTTATCCTGCAGCAGCAGCTCTAAGTAATTGTCAAGGACCCTTCCTGCTCTAAATTTAAATGTTTCTCCTTGCTTCACCACAAGCATCACTGCCTGGGAAAAAGGAGTTCAAGTACCAAAGCATCTCACATCCCTGGGGACTTTTCTTTATTTGCACGAGAAGGAGCTCGGGGTCCCAGGGGAGAGTGGAGGGAGTCGGTGCAACGGGACGGACCTCTCAGGAGAATCAGGACGGCGGGATGGAGGCCCAGGCCACAGTCTGTAAGGGTCAACGGAGTTCTTTTCCACCACGTGACATGCGGCATCTGAAGCAGGACTGACAACTTTCGAGCATCCCAGAGGAGCAGGAAAAGGTGTGAAGGGCTGGAGGGGTAAGCACGAAAGCGAAGGGAGGGTGGGGGCACTGAGCTACTGAAAAGCGCAGTTGCCCTGGGAGGAAACGGCCAGGGATGCGTTTGAGTTCTGGTTGTTGTTTTTTTACCAGAAGGGCTGTGTGACCTTGGGGGGAAAAAAAATATTTAACCTCTTTGAATCTCCCATTTTCCCGTTTTATCAAATGGGCTAAGGATGGCTGCCGCGCAGGCTTGTTGGGACATGATATATAAAAGGCCCCACCACCACCTGGCCTAGCTATTCCCTCTGGGCAAGGGTCTGTCCCCTTTCTGGCTTCCCTGGAGGACTCTGAAATGAGGCCCCATGCTAGCAGATGTCCGGGAGGGCGCGGCTGGGCTTCGCTCCGCCCCGGCCCGGGCCGCTGTCCATGGTGGCGGTGCTGATGGGCTCACAGGCTGGGCGCCTCTGGGGACCGCTAAGACGCGGGCGTGGGGGAGCGGGCTGCGACACCCTCCCTCGGGGTCCCTTTCTAGACGGGTCTGGGACGGGGCACGGTTAAAGCTAAGGAGGCTGAGACGAGGTCTCTGGTTTGGGACAAAACGATGTCTCTGGGCGCCGGTGGTTCCATAAACCTTGAAGAAAAGAGGCGCCGGGCCCGGCCGACGCTAGGTGGCGCCGCGCAGCCAGGCAGCCCGAGGCGGTGCCCGCCCTGCAGGACCTGGGGTATTTAGGCCTTCCCGTTACTACTTGCTGGATAGAACACCATCTTTTTCTTTTTCTGTCTTTTTTCTTTTTTTTTTTTTTTTTTTTTTGAGGGCAGTGTCACTGGCCCGCATATGTGGGATCCGTACCGGGGCCGCTGGCTTCCCAGGCCAGCGCTTAACCACTGTGCCACTCAGCCGGCCCAGAACACCATCTTCTTTTTTTTTTTTTTTTAACACTCAACCCCCAACGGAGATGTACAGGCAACACTTGCTCAACACAAGATGCATTTATCAGCTTTTCCTTAGTTAAACTGAGATTTGTAGAACTGGTCACCAGGAAAACAAAGGATATGAAGTTATTCTAAATTTGGTGACTCGTGCCTATGGGTAACGTCTGAGTTGAACAATGAACATTTTTTTTTTTTTAAGAACTAGCTAAAGTTTCACAGGGCACTTTCCAAGGAAATGAAACAGCCCGCCCTGTGAGCCGGGAATTCCGCTCCGAGGGAGGGGCGCTGAGGCCACAAAACCTTGGATACGATCGGAATGTGCAAAGCGGCTTCATTCATAATAGCCCAGAGCTGGCAATAACCCAAATGTCTATCAACAGGAGAATGGATGAACAAATTGTGGGATCTTCATAACGCGGAATCGCTCTCAGCAATAAAAACAGGATGGTCTGTGCCACAGCTCGGCTTTATGCTGAGTGAAAGCAGCCAGATACCAGGCTAAATACTTTAGGATTCCATTTAGATGAAGTTATAGGACCGTGAGAGAAAACACATCAAGGTTCCCTCCGGGGGTGCCAACTGCCTGGAAAGGAGCACATCGGAACTTTCTAGAATTATGGAAACGTTCTAGCTCTTGATTTGAGTGGTGGCTACACAGGTGTGTACATATTATGCATATTCATGTAGCTGTATACACTTGGGTAAAATGTGGGCCCCTCCCTGTACCCCAAAAATAACTTCAGGGAAAATAACTTTATTTGTCCCTCATTATTTTTATGTGACTAATAAATTACATATAATTCCGGCACGCTTTTCTAATAACAGAATAAACAATAAGAATCACTTCAACTGCTTGGCAATTAAGGTTCTAATGAGTGAAATGGAAGTTATATGATGGGTATTTGGACAATTCATTAGTTGGAAGCAGAAGCACGTTAAAGAACTAATGAAATCTTTAGCTAAATTATTCAAAACAAAACAAAAAATTGGACGGGAGGGACAGACGCCAGAAAGAGGCCGGCTTCTCCCCATTAGAGGAAAATGCGTACTGACAGAAATCCTAAACAGGGCGTAAGAACAGAGTCAGAATGGTTTGAACGCTTGCCATCAGTGGCTGGCTTCAGCTGGGCCACGCGGTGGCATGAGGGGGCAGTTCCCACCCCACTGGCCAGCTTCTCTCATTTGGCCTCCCTACATCTTAGATAGGTGCTTCTCAGCTGAGGAAGATCAGAGAGGCTGGGCCACTTGCCCAAAGCAACCCAGCTAACTGACCCAAAGGCCTGTCTTCCCACTTGCCTGCCCCGCCACTCCCAAGGGCCCAGGTCAATTTCTCCTGAGGGACATTTTAGAAATGGGAGAAATCGACACAGGAAATGCTGGAGTGGGGTACCCTGCCTCCATCCTCGCGCCTCCCTTGGTCTGACTGGCTCTTTCTTTGAAGTGAGGTATAATTTCCGTAGAAAAATGCACCTAGCGGCATTCCATTAGGATCGCATCGTGGCCAACAGCAGAGCCACAAAACCTTCTTTCGTGGCAGCGACTGGCATCTAACCCACTCGTGGGCATGTTATGGAGTCAGCCCCAGGGCAGCTGCCTATCACCACTGGAAATCGGTAACAAAAGCCCTTTTTCAGGCACAATGGCAACGCATTATATGTATATGTGGTTAACACCTGCGGCTTAGCCACTTGAAATTTTCCAAAGTTTTGTGTGAAGGTAAAAGTGGCAGGTGGATTTTTATACAGAGGAGAAGATAATTTATAATTTCTATGTCACTTGTAGAAAAATGGTCCCAACTGGTCTTAAGAGTGCAAAACCTCCGGTTCTCCTTAAAGCGATGCTGTCAGTCTCGACTATCAAGAGACGATTTAGAGAAAGGTTCTGAGGTTCAGGGCATGAAATAGGCTGAACATCAAGAAAGAAGGTCTAGGAAATGAAGGGCTGTCTCTCACCGAATATCCGTGCAGTCCTGGGTACCAAGCTAGAATATATGGACAGAAGCAATCAGAAAACAATTAAAATGCGAGTGCAGTTACAGTGGCTGCCACACGAGGGCAGCCTAACACGATTCCTGCAGGAGTCAGGGGAGCTCCAGGCTCTGAGGTGTGAATCACTTCTGGCTTCACAGCCACCAACACTCACAGTCCCATTTAGTGGGCTCTCTCGTTGTGGAAATAGTGCAAAATATGGGGATGCATCCTCCGAAAGAGCAACTGCAGTACCATATGCAAGAGAAGAAAACTGGAGGCAATCAGAGCATCCAGCGATGAAGGAATGACCAAGTAAATGATGACATGCGAGCAAGACTGTGCTGGCTTTTATCAAAAATGACAGAGGACAATATCATGTTTAGGCTGCAATGCTGGGTACAAAGCGCTATATGTGAGCATTACACTTATTTAAATATACAATTAAAACTAAATTACTCTGGGAAATACGGGTGGAAAAGGTAAATATTATTAACCTTGATAATATAAAAATGAACATGAAACAATTATCACACAGGAAGTGTGTGGCAGGAACAAGTGTGATATACAGAGAAAGAAGTGTAATTTAGAAGGAAAACCATCAACCATCTAGAAAGTTTTAAACCAGCTCTTAAATTATTTCTGGTGCTTTTAAAAGCATAATATCAGAGGGGAAAAAAAACATGTTTTCCCAGATTCATGGCATTAACCTACATAACTAAATAATGAAATATGGATTACTTAAACATCCAATTTGAGAAGTTAAGAAAAACAACAAAATTATACCCATGGAAGAGGCTAAAATTATACCCATGGAAGAGGCTAAAATTATACCCATGCAACAGATGGAAGAGGCTAAGAAAGGTAAGAGCAGAAACGGAAGGAAACCAAACAGAAAAGAAGGACATGGAGCATTTTCTAGGAAAACGGAAGCTACAACATTGACCCTAGAAGAGGGAAACAACATAAATAAAGCCATAAAAGTGAAAAAGCAACAAGAAATAGAAAACAACAATAGCATTCAAGAATACAATTGCATCCCCACAACAGACAACTCTGCATTATATTAAAAGAACAAAGTTGCTTGGATAACGCGATTCAAGTAACTTGTTTTAATGGAAAAAAAACGAATAACAGGCATCGTGTAACTTCCTTTGTGTAAAATTTAAAGACTCATATAGACGCGTATATTATATGTTTATGATATTAAGGATCTATTACCCCCGGGGCAGTGGGGTGAATTGGCCAATACTGAGAGTGCGGGAACAGTTCCCCTGGATTTGACCCCCAGCTCTGGTTTCTAGCTGTGTGACTGTCATCTGTATCCTTGGTCTCTGTGCCTCAGTTTCCTCATCAGTAAAATGGTAACAACAGCAGAACCTACTTTACAGAATGATGGGGATTAAACGGGTCCATTCACACAAAGTGCTTTACGAAAGAGCCAACAGTCAGACAACACATGCTCACTAAATGGGGGCCTCTTTTATACGCGTTGGTAAATTCTTTTCCTAGAAGGAGCCTAAGAAGCCATTATGAACAGTTGTCCTTGGGAAATTGGGGAGAAGAGAAGAAATGGGTGGAGGGGACTCAGCTGTCACTTTCCGGATCGCTCGCATCTCCCAAACCTCTACGTAATTTCACAGGACCATGCGGACAGTGGATTTTGGGGGACACTTTGGTTTTCTTTTTCATCCTTCTCTGTATTTAAAAAAATAGTGTATTTTTAAATATTAAGTTCACTCTTGACACAATTTTGAAGACATATGCAAATGAACAAGGGTTAGAAGGAAAATCACAAAAAGTTCTAATAGCACTTTGTCAGAGTAAGAAGATTCCGGAATTTTTTTTCTCCCTACATTTTAAACCATTATTTTCTAGTCATCTTTACGTATATTAGTTAAAAATGGATATATTCTTGTTGTAACCCTTCCCCACTCCCCCAGCTTCTCCAGGGTACTGGACAGCTTTCCAGATCTTGCTCTGTGCATTCACCATAGAGACAAAAGTAATTACAGAAACGTATATTTGTTTGTTGCTTTTAACAATATAAATGGTGTCATGCTTCCTGTATTGTTCTGCAATTTTCTTTTTTCATTAAAAAGCAGTCTCGGAAAAAGAACTTTCTCTCTCCCACCTGATGTGCTAAGAATTAATTCATATGTTCCCTCACATGGAGGTGGCACTGGTATGACACTCATTCCTTATTGATGGGCAGTTCAATTCTTCTCAAACCATCACCCCTGCCGTCATTAATACAACACCCGGCCTTCTGCACACCTTTCATGCTCATGAATGGTGCTGTATGATGTTTCCCTATTTTGTGTACTTTTTAGGATGCTGTATTATAATAGGAAATCATTGTTTAAACTAACAAGGGTATTTGCTTTCCAAACCCAAGAATTGGACAGTGTAGCTCACGCTTAAAGCACCGCATGCTAAGTGGATATCAGGACACCTAAAAGTGAATGATAAAGCCAAAAAAAAAAAACAACAACCCACAAAAACAAAACAGTAATCATCTCCTCGGGGGGTTGTAGAAAGTACAAACATAAATCTGTGGTTAGCCCAATGACACTGACAATGCCAATGTCACGGCATTAATTGTCACTGGGATGATTAGGGAAAAGCTGCATTCAATGGAATCATCATGAACAAGTGTGTTTCTTGCCACAGCTGCCAATGACTGGTGATTGGCCTGGATGGTTCGAGACCCAGCGAGAGGTGGTCAGTCTTATGCCTTTCCTGCCATCATTACCAACCGATGACAAACCTTTGCAAAGATCCCCCCAGAATTTCATATCTCATCTTTTTCTAATACGTTTACTATTTCATGAGAAAAAACTCCACGAATCAATTAAATACAAGCTGGTTATTTTAGATTAAAAAAAAATGTTTTCCTATCTCCCATTTTTCTTTCTCTGAGTTTGCACAGAGGCCACGGCAAGTCCCCTGTCACTGATCATACCCAAGACTACATGAAGCAGCAGAAATCTCCAGGGAAAACGGAAAACAGGTGATTGCCACATCTCTTGATGGGGGGACCCTTCAGTAAGCTCTTGTGTCAAATGAAACCAAGAGTATTTTTTTTAGTGGAACTGCAAAGTGATCCTCATCTGAATAGACAGTGTTTTATTGAGGGGAGGGGAGGGAAGGGAAGGGGAAGGCCATTTGGCCAGTCTTGTTCAAACGTCACACTCACTGAAGAAGACAATAAAATGAAAGCATTCTCGACCCTGTGGTTGCAGGCTAAAATATCTCAAAGAAAAAAATACAAGCACACAACCTACAACACAAGTTTCCGGGTTTTCCATCAGGCAATTTGGGGACATGTTGAGACCGAATGGAATGGGTAGACCAAATTTGGTCTAGTTATAGATGTCTCTGTGTGTGAGTTTTCAGGGGGTCTGACAGAGAAATAATAGTGTTGCAATGCTCTGGCAGATGAATCTTCAAATCACGTTTTGACATGTGACTCTTTTCATCTAAACGCTGTGACGCCAGGGTTTCTAGTCTCCTTCTGCCTTCCACGTCCTGGCCTCTGCCCCTCACGGCACAGCACAATCAGATCACTCACTAGAACCTTCTTTCTGCCCCACACTTTTCTCATCTGATTACTGGGCCTTCTCCTACTACATTCCTTTGATTGAGTCCATTCCTTGTACCACGAAGAATCAGGGCAAAAGGTGGTAAGGCTGCATCCAAGTTTAAGAAGCTCTTATTTGAAAGCAGTGGCCTAACTTACAGTTTCCTGTCACACTACAGGTGTTTTAAAGTGTCCCTGTCTGTTCCCCCTGCACCGAAGGCCGTGTGATAAAGGGTTCCTGCTTGGCCACAGTGTCACCTGCGTTCCTGCCACACTCACTTAGCACGTTGTCAGCCATCGGAGGATGGAACTCATTTGAAATCTACTTTCTCCTTCTTCCCTTGGCCATTTTCTACTGCGGACAATAAAAACACAACTCCCCCCACTGCCACAGTTTGGGATCTCCATGTGGTTCTGTTCTGTCCTGCAAGACGGAAGGGGAGTGTGCTGGCCTCTTCAGAGCCTGACACCTGCCTACAATGCAGAGACAGAGGCAGACCACGCAGCTGCCATCTTGCAACCAAGAAGGAAATGCAAGAGAATGTTGGACAGTAACCTAGTTGTTGATGGGTTGCTGAACTACGATTTCAGCTGCCTACTTCTAGGCTTCTTAAAATGTAATGAAATCAAACTCCCTATTTAAATTCCTTTAAGCCAGATTCCTGTTGCCCAGAGCCAAATGCAATCCATAGGCAGATGACATAGGCTGTGATATGACAGCCTAGCTGCAAAGAGTTTATAACACCTTAGGGAGGCAGGTATCTAACCAATTCACTAAAATATCGAGCAGAACATGAAAAGTACTAAACTGAAATAAGCAAATGTCTGCAATGCGGAAGCAGAAAGAGAAATTCTGTGGTACCAGTAGATCCCAGGAAATCCTCACAGGGGAAAATAAAATGGAGAAGACATGGGAGCTAGGCTTTGAGAAAAGAAGAGGATATTCCCAGGCGCAGGGGAGCTTGGCACCCCGCACCCCGCCGCCGCCACCACCAAGGACCCAGCATGAAGAAAGGAATGGTGGCCTACGAAACACGGCTAGTTTCAGAATCGCCCGCAGTGGTGCGGTGGCTGCAGAGCTGGGCTGGGTCTGACGGCAGTGTGCTGTCCGCCCCGTGTTGGGCCTTCCTGCACTAACAGAGCAGCCTTCGCGGCCCTGCTTCTCCTGACACACTTCCCACCTTCACTTCCATCCTAGTTCTATGTCCCCTATGATCTTCCATCACATATTCATTCACTGCAAGCAGCTAAGTACACATCACTCACTGCCTATGACCCTGCAAAGAGAAAGGAACAGAAGTCTTCATAGTTTTCAATGATTGCTGAAAATGTAATGACTCCTTGTGTGTGACTGGTTCTCACCCCAAAGTGATTTTTCCCCTGGAGGACTTTTGGTAATTTCAGAAGACATCTGTGGTTGTCACAAGCAGGGAACGAGGTGCTACTGGCATCTAGTGGGTAGTTCCCAGGGACACTGCTAAACATCCCAGTGCCCAGGGAACCCCCTTAACAAAGGACAATGCAATCTGTTTGAGAAACCCTGCTTTTATAGTTTATGATGGTGACCCATGGAGCTGCCAAGAGTGGCTTCTTATCACCAAATGAGTTCATCTGAGGAAAGTGACTAGATGGCAGCAGCATCATGAGACGATGAGAAAAGACCAGCGGCCACTGTGGGATGCACCATGGCCTCTGCTAATTAATATTGATGCAACTGCACAGACTAAAGCAGCATAATAATGCCACTCAATACTTTTGGATTCCTTTATACATGAAAATCCCTCTAACGAGATTCTCTATAACAAATATTTGCTTAATGCATGAATGAAGAAACAAAAGCCCACCACACGGGGTTCAAAACCCATTTCTTTCATACCTACGTTGGCTGGGGAAGGGGTGATAGAAGGAGGCTCTGGTTTATGATTCATAGCTTTTCAGGATGTTAAGCCTTTGCGTGCGATCCCAAATTCTTAGAAGAGTTGTAAAGGCCATATTTACTATTTCATGCAAAAGGAACTCCATGCCAAGAATAAATAGTCTTACACAAGTAGACTTAGGAGAACTTTGTGTGAAAAATCATATTGAGCCACAATGGATTCAGCGTTTGTTAAAATCCACGCTTAGACCACAGATGGGATATTGAAAACTGTGCTAAATCACAGATGGTATATTTTTGCCTATATTTCACAAAACAGGCAATTTCTACCATTTTTTTTTCTATTACATTTTGCTCTTGGTAATCCTGTAGATTGGGGGGAAAAAAACACGAAACTAAAAAGAAACGTAGAAACATTTACTTTTAGTGCTGTTTATAATCTTACTCTTTAGCGGATGGAACCATCACTGAATATTCTGTGCTATAATTTACTTAAAAAAAAAAAGTAGAGTGTAATTTATTTTAGGTGAGCAATTTGTTTTATGAGCCGTGTATGTTTATTTGGGGTTGCGCTGTTTTTTTATTGAGTGCAATAAAGACACTTCTTATCAATTGATTTGTTGTATCAGCAATGGGCTTCTTTCCAGGCTGAAACATGGCAGCTTTTCCGGGTACATTATCTGCCATATAATTTCACCACCGATATGAATCCGGGCTCATTAGGGCCTACTTGCACTGCCTGTTATGACCTAATTGCTAGGATTCCTGCTTGATGGTGACATTATCTTTCCCTGAACACAGCGTCTAACGTGGTTGTCAAATGGGTTCTTTCTCTTTGATGGTTCATCACACACACAATTTTGAACTGTGCCAACTTTTATCCCAAACTGATCAAATCAGAAGTTCAAAAGTTCACTCGCATCCCATGTGACATGGAAACTTCAAACACTGTGAAGCTTACACCTTTTAGAAATACTCAGGGCAGAAACTGGAGGAATAAGGTTACCATTTTGATGGTATTTAAAAAACCACCACCAAAAAAACCCTATTGGGAGCGACTTCTTAACTCCAATGGTGGACCCGTACATGTCAGCTACATGGCAGGCAGGCCACCTGCCTTCTCTCTAGCTTGGGTCTGATAAAAAAAACTCCTTTTGGGCTCAGCTGACTCCAAGGCCCTCGGGCACTTCGTAAGGCCTGCCACTGATGCCATCATGTCACATGGGATCACGATAATTTGCACATTTCCAGAGGGAGAAAGCCATGCCTTGAGAACTAAACCATGGCAGGTGCAGATCTCACAGAAGCGTGTCTGACCATGTCCTGGGAATCACCGCTGGCACCTCAGCAATGCCACGGGGGGAAGGAGAACCTAAGTGATATACACCCCCCGAAAATGGAGCGGTGAGATTTAACAGCTGTGCCAATGGGCGCAAGAACGTAAAACCAGGAAGCTATGTCTTTAGAAAAGTATTGCTTTTACATCCCTAAATATCACATCTGGTTGCATCAAGTTGTCATTATGACATAGTATTTAAGATGATTTAATGGGTTATTGCAGGATGCGAATCTTGGAGTTTATTTAACTACTGTGCATTAAGAGAATGTAGCAATTTAAACGATGTTCTGACAAAGCAGATAAAAAGCTGTTCTTGATGTCGAATGACTTTGTTATATACTTTTTTTTACTGTAGTCAGAATAAATATAGATATTCAAACATAAATGGAGTATAGAGAAAGACAAGAGTGAACATGGGGTTTTATGACAGAAATTTACAGTGAGTGGTAAATAACAAAACATAGAAAGCTCTCCACCGTCGACAATGTTGGGTGCACTGGCTGTCTATGAATATGGGGGCGCCACAAGGCAAACGTGTCGCTTCTCTACTGTCCCTTGTTAGCAAGTGCCCTGGCCGGGCCTCTGCCATTTGAAGGTGCGTATCTTGGGTTGAGAGGAGCCCCTGGCTTGTCCCCTCCCCTCCCCCTCGCACCCCTGTGCCTCGCCCCTACAGCAGGCACCTCTGTCCACTTCCCCACAGGAGTGTGCATCCTTGTCGATAGAAAACGGAGGTGGTCGTTAGAACAATTTCAGATAGCTTTTGGGGCCAAACCCAAAATTCAACAGCCTTATTTCCCAACCCATCGCTCTGTCTGCCACACCACCCCACTCCTGGTACCAGTTATGGCAACTGTCCTGGTGGACATCAAACGCACATGATTTCCAACCTGGAGAAGCACTCGAAGTCTTTCCGTTGCCTCTTTTATCCCTACAATGAATGTGTTCTGCCTTAACATCTTTTTAATGTGCTAAGAACTCCAAAGGTGGAGGGTTAAATACACAAACCATTATGGTGAGCAGCCGAGTTCCAGAAGATTGCAATGATCATTTAATAGTGGCTTAAAGGAAACAGAAGTTTAGTCTGGGGCTGGGACAGAGGCCCTGCTCGGTAATGTTCCCCAGGACCTAAGCTGCCCAGCTCGCTGCTCCATCATCCATCCTCACGGCAAGTCCTCAGTCCAGGCAGCAGAATGCTGGTGTACTAACACTATATGGATATGTATGTTTGTATGCATGCATGTATGTATGTTTGCATTCTTTGACATTCTCTCCACTATGAAGCGAATTATATAAACTTTCAGAATAAGTCCAAACCCATCAACAGTCTTGATTTCTTAATGGATTAGGAAAAAGAATGATTGGAAGGAATAAATTACAGCAAACTATATTGCTGCTTCTTTTTCTTACTTTGCAGTTACTGGAAACCTTTGAATAGACCACTAAAAGAGGCCACACATTCAATACTTGGAAGCAAAAGGTTAATGGTGTTGTTACAACTATTATCCCTTTTAAAATCATTATCCTCTTGTTTTTTATGGCTATATTACCTTCACCTTTCGCTGAACCCACTTCGCCAGCTGTTTCCCTCCGTCATAAAGTTTGCTGAAATCATCGCAGGCATAGGATAAATGCCACGTTTTATCAATCAAGCCTAAGGGAATCCAAGGCTGCTTAGAACCACAACTGTAAAGGGAGTTTATTGCAAGTTTCTGTTTTGATTTGTAAATTGTCCTTAAGTAAAATACATACCTAATGCCAAGGTATGGAATATAAAAATGCAAGACACTACACGGCAGAAATCTGCACCATAAAGTTTGATAGGTTGACAAATGAATGAGAAAGCTAAAGACTATGGAGGAATGAGGAAGGCACACAGGCTTCCCTTCCCTGATGGGCTGCGACCTCAGGCGTCTCCAAACCCCCGCTCCTGAATTCCCCGATCCTTCACTCCACACCACCCCAACATGCCAAGGAATATGTAAAACATACGACAGATGCTTTTCACTTACACGGAGCTACACAGAAAGTCTCAACACAGTTCCAAATTTGATATAATGAAGATATTATTCAATCATGATGCTATATAAAGTTAAAAATTTACAACAGAAGTCCCAAAATACCACCACATGATGGGGACAAAAAAATACATTCCTTGGTTTTAAGACATTATGAAATATTTATACCTAAAGGGCAGCAAATATCCAATTTGTAGGTCACAGTTAAATGAGTACTTTGAGGAAAGTTTGCAGCCCTAATATGCATTCTAAAGACTGATAATAAATTAATGAAATATTCAACCAAAATGAATATAAAAAGGGCAACAGAACAAATCCAAATAAGGTAATGGAAGGAGAATAAGCATGAGAGTAAAAATTCATATTTAAACAAAAAAAATAGAAATGAACACCAAAAGCAAAATCTATTTCCTTATAATTCTCTAGCAAAACAGATCAAGAAAAAAGAGAAGCCTCAGGTTGCCATAATTAGGAATGGAAAACAAACCTAACTATAAATAAACTATAACTTAAATAACTTATATAAGTTATAACTTATAGATAAGTATGGACCCCAATAAAGTTAGGAAAAGGCAAGAATTCTCACTAATGGCACATTATACTAGAAATCGTAGTCCCTGAAATATGATTAAAAAAAGAAGCCCATCTAGAGTTTAATGCAAATACTCAGAAGATACTTTTAAAAACAGAGGCATAATAGAAATTTTAAAACATTTAAAAATCTGAAGATATGAAATAAACAATAATTTTTAAAATTACAGATAATTATCAAAACCTGAGTCTTGGGAGCAGAGGAAGAATTGACATTTTTGAAATTCTAGAGGTTTTATTTTTTTCAGTGATTATAGATACCAGTGTGACAGAAAAATCCAGGCTCAAAAATGCTTACCAAAACTTAGGGTTACCTTTTGGGGAAGAAAAGTGACTAAAAGAGAACAAGGAACTTTCTAGGGTCCTGATTACACAGTGTGCTCACTTTTTGAAAATTCATCATGTTATATACACTTTGGATTTGAGCAGTTTTCTATATGCATGTTATACTTACGTTGAAACTCTTTAAAGAAATTACTCTTAAACTCTAGGAACTAATACGGGATTACAGTGAGGTTGCAGGATACAAAGTTAATATACAAAAGGTAATCACTTTCCTATTACCAACAATGAACAAGTAGATTGAATTAAAAACAAATTATTAGCACCCCCAAAATGAAACACTTAGGAATAAATTTAACAAAATGTAAACAACATTTATATGAGTTAAACTACAAAACTCTGAATAACAAAGTCAAAGAGCTCAATAAATGGAGAGATAGTCATGTTCACATATAGGAAGACTCACTATTGTCCAGATATTAATTCTTCCCAACTTGCTTTGTAGATTCAATGCAACCCCAATCAAAATCACAGAAAATTATCTTGTGGATATGAACAAACTGATTCTAAAGTTTACATAGAGATGCAAAAGACCCAAAATGGCCAACACGATATTGAAGAAGAACAAAGTTGGAAGACTGACATTACCCAACTTCAAACCTTACTATAAACTTACAGTAATCAACATAGTGTGATACTGGTCAAAGAATAGACAAATATTGGGTTGTCGGAAAAGTCATGATGCATTTTTGCAGCAAAAAAAAAAATAGAAAAAATACGTCATGACTTTTCCGACAACCCAATAGATCAGTGGAACAGAATAGAGAGCCCAGAAACAAACCCACGTGAATAAACTTAACTGATCTTTGACAAAAGAGCAAAAGCAATGCAATGAAGAAAAGATAAGTCTTTTCGACAAATGGTGTGTCAACAGCTGGACATCAACATACAAAAGATATCTAGATACAGACCTACACCCTCCACAAAAATTAACTCAAAATACCTGACTGACCCAAATGTAAAACTATAGAACCAGAAGACAATATAGGAGAAAGCCTGAATGACTACACATGGCATGAGCCATGCAAGAAATAAGTTGGGTTTCATAAAATGACAAACTTTTGCTCCCTGAAAGCCAGTGCCAAGCTGTGGGCAGGACAGGAATGTGGTTTGCAGAATGCCAGCCCCAGCCTCACAGAACAAAAGCGTAGGCAGGACACACAACTCAGCTTGAAAGAAGTTTTCCTATTTGCATACAATCACACTAAGTAGGACTAGTTGTTGGAGGAGTAAAGATACTGATTTCATTTCCAGTATCATTATAGACCCCTGTTTTGTTTTCTGGGGATTTTTTTACAATGTAAGCTGCCTTATCTATAGTTTGCTTTTATTTGAATTGGCCAAATAAATGATCACAATTTTTCATGTGGTTTCTGAAAATTGTTCATACCACCACTAAAACTTTAGACGCATTCTCTGCTTTTTTGGGCAACAAAAATCCCAGGCCCACCTTGAAAATGCCCTACTCCGAAACAGGGAGCCATAAGGATGCCTGAGAGAAGGGAGCCTCTAGACAAAGGCGGCAACAGCTGCAAAGGCCCTGGGGCAGAGCGCGCCTGACGTAAATAAAGGCTGGGTTCTTCCTCTCAATTCAAAACCATGACTTCCTGGATTCGCAATGAAACTTTGTTTCTCTTAGGATGTTAGTTAGCTTTGAGAGAATGTTACATGTAAAATACACACAGAATACACATGCTCACTCACACCAAATTTGTTTAGTTTTAAGTCTTATTCTTTTATGAGTACACTTTTTAGCATGAGTATACTTCAGTTCCAATGACATAGAAGTTATAATATTGTCCTTTTTTAATACAGTATTACAGTTAAAAACAAAATTAATGATTAAAACACAGTTTGAATTATAATTGCATTTTAACATTACTGTAAGGAATTTATCTTTAAACTAATATAGATACTAGTTTGTACTTTCAAAAGGCATGTTAATTATTTCAAACAGATATTTTAAAAGAAGTTGACTGTGTTTGCAATTTCTGCCAAAGCAAGTTTAATATTTGCAATTAAATATTTTAATTGAAAATTAAATTGCACATAAGTTAGCTTTTCAAAAGACATAATCGTTTTCAATAACTTGAGACCTCCAAATACCATCTTAAAATTCAATTAGTTTATAGTACATTTGAATAAACTATAGTTTTAAGGACAGAACTTTTAGAAGGCTGAATAAGATTAACTTACACAATTAAAATCCTGTAACCCATTTAGCTAGTATGAACGCCAAATTTATTTAAAATTTTTATTAGTATGAAATATTTATATATTCTAAAAAATAAACATAAAGGTAGATGGTATAAAAATGATTGTAAAATACTCACAAACCTTCCACAAAGGTTAATAGACAACATTAGTGGTATTGTTGGAGCCCCAACATATATTGTACCCTCTTTCCTCTCTATATCAGCACCTTTCTCTCTTCCATGGGCTCTCAGGGGTAACTAACTAGTCTTCTCCAATGTGTATGCATCATTTTCTTATTTACTGTCATAGTGTATGAATCCCTAGACAATGTATGATTTAGATGCATATGCCTTTGAGCATCGTCTAAATGGTATTATGCTGTATGGTTTTACTACATAATTTGCTTTTTACATTTAACCCTATCACGAGTCTTATCCATCCTGAGATATACAGAGCTGTCCTCCACTCATTTCCCTTGCTAGGCAGGATTCCACTGTGTGAAAATATCACACTTCATTCATTTTCCTATCCGTGCACTGTTGCTTGTTTTTAAAACTTTGCGATTACAAACGACTCTTTCTGGAGAATCAGCCTTCCCTCACTGCACAGTCTCAGTAGGTGTATTGATTAATGACTGCTGTGTAACAAACCGTACCCAAACCTAGTGGTTTAAAACATGCACATATTTAGCTCTTGGGTCTGCAGGTGGGCTGGCCTAGCTGACCCCCCACCCCCACGCCGGGGGCTGCTCTGCATCTGCAGTCAGGGGGAGGCTGGCTCTTTGTGGGGGCTTTAAGATAGGTCTGAAATTTCTTTCACATTCTTCCTGTCAAAAGATGGTGCTTATTGCCCCTCCCCTTGAATATGGGCCAAACTTCATGCCGCCTTTCTAATAAACAGAACGTGGCAGAGTGACGGTGACACCTCTGACACTAGGTCACAAAAGGCAGTGCCAATTCCTACCTGTTCTCCTGGACTGTTTGCACTGGGCGGGGGGGGGGGGGGGTGCAGCCTTCTCCCTGTCAGGACACTTAAGCAGCCTGTGGGGAGAGACCTGTCAGCCATGTGAATGAGTCAGTCACCTTGGCAGTGAACCCTCTGGCCTCAGGGGCTTACCTGAGCCCTTTGTCCAAAACCTCACAAGAGACCCCAAGCCAGAACCTCCCATCTCAGCTGCCACTGGACCCCTGACCTTCAGAAACTGGGTGAGGTGACAAATGTGGCCACTGGGTTTGATCTGGCTGGGACCACCTGTCTGCATTTCGCGTTCCCTCTTCGCTTCCAGCACGCTGATCCTGACTTTTTCTCATGGCTCCACGAGTTTCCAAGAAGGAGAGCTGAGGCTTGCAAGCTCCCGGAGGCCTAGCCTCAGAAATGGCACACCACCGCGAGTCGCTAACGCAAGTCGCCAGGCCAGCCCAGGTTCAGGGATGGGGACATAAACATCTCCCCTCAATGGCAGAAGCGGCAAAGTCACATTACAGGGGCACGGATAAGGGAGGGGAATAATTGGGGCCGTCCTGGCAATCAAGCTGCCATAACAGAATTGACTGCTGGAACTGCTCCCCGCCCCCTTGGTTGCACAAGGGGCTCCCGACCACAGAGAAAAAGCCAAATGCTCCCCACCCCGAATACTGACAGGATGACTCAAGGAAAAGCTGACGGACATCATCCTGACAATGAGCAGTTTGAAAAGGCAAAGCATCACTGACTGATCCCTAGATTTCCGGAGCCTTTCCACTTCCTGCCCTGTCTGGTTCTTCGGGTTTTCCTTTGTCAACTCCCACAGCTTTCTAATAGACGCCATTCTTTCCGCCTCAGGTTACCCAGGGTCAGTTTCTGTTGCTTACGCCCAGCGAACCCAGTGATGCTGGCACACTTGGCTCGTGACCCCGTGGAGCCTGCAGGAAGTGCCCCTCGCAAGCCCTGGTGTCCCTTGTAAAGGCAGGAACCAGAAGGTGCCATCGCAAAGCACTGAGAGCTCCCTCGGATGATTACTGGCATTTAAAAAATACTTTAAAAAACTCATTAAACATCCTTAAGGACAAATGCAAATCAAGAGCATCTCATGCTACAGAAACCGCCCTGCAATGTTATTTTCTGCAAAGGCTGAATTATCTGGCGTCCCTGCCGCGTGGCTGGTCTGCTCTATGCCAGGGCTTTCACAGGCCAGGAGGGGCCCAAGTTTTTGGCAATCGGACCCAAAGTTCATATTCCAGCTTCAAAGGCGCCCGTCTCAGGCCTCCCATTGACACACGGCAGCTTTGGGTCGCTGTTCTTCGTGCTGATCGACTGCAGTGCCGTTTTACAATCACTCTGGGCACAGAACACTTAGTGGCCACCGCTTCCTGCTGGCCATGTTTCCTGTCTGACTCGCTCCGCCAATCGGGGATGACGGAAGGCATCAAGCCCCTTCTCAGGTGTTTACACTGTGAGCTGTCATCTCTATGCTGCAGTGTGCCCACAGACATAGGAGAACTTTGCTTAGGCAGAGCCCAGAGCGCAAACCCTGGAGAATCAGGTGCCCCCCGCCCACTCCACCACACAGCCCCAAATATTTCCCCAGTAGACGCTCAGCAGCTTCTGCAGAAACTCAGAGCAGCATTTCAGATGGAAGTTCCCGCAGTCGTCAGCTGGATGAGCCGGCGTGCTTGGCAGTACAGCCTGTGCCACAGAGGTTCGGGCCACGGCCTTTTCATCTGAAAACTGGGAGCATCAGGCTCAGCTCCCTGAGTGATCTTGGGCAAAGTACCTCACTTTGTGGGCTTCAGTTTCCCCACTGGGAAAAGTGTGCCTAAAATAGAAACTATCTCACAGAGGTCTTCTGAGAATGAAATGTAATAATAGATTAGTCCTGAGCGCGCACCATAGGAACAAATGCTAATCGTCACTACTATTATTATTATTATCAACACTAATATGCTTTTATTATAATGATTATTATCAATAATTATTATCAATAATAACTATAATAAAGATAAGCCTGCCAGCAGCCTCCAGGATGGGAACAGCACGGCCCCTCAACACTGACTTGCCACGTCACAGCAGAACTAACACTGGTCCAGCGGAACTGGTGTCAGCCAGCAGGGGCAGACATCGGGAAGGAGGGGCAAGACACTGCTGCTCGGTCTGTCCTGCCACTAGCCTCTGTCAGCGTCTCACCCTCACACTCCACCGGGGCTGGACCTGCAAGATCGGAAGCCAAGCCCGGCCTCAGAAGGGAGGAGGCCAGAACAGGGCTGGGCCCAGACCCAGCAGACAATGGGGGCAAAAGACGAAGCAGATGCAAGGGCCCCAGCCTGAACCTCATGGCCCCCCCGGGCTCCGGTCACACTGCACTGGCTGGGCAGCGGGACGACAGACCCATCCAGTCAGCAGAAGGGAGCTGGTGCTCCCACCATGCTGCCTGGGCCAGCTCTCCAGCGGATTGAAGGCAGCGCTGTAATCTGAGCTGGTCCTCGATTGTGGGGATACTACCATCCCCCTCTCTGAGCTACAGGGAGGCACAAAATCGGCAGCGAAAGGGACAGCATGGACCCACAGTGATGGCGCATCCACGACAAGGCAGAGCAGGGGTGACAACCCGAAACAGCAGGTGTTGTCTGCAAGGTCAAGTGGAGGGCCCCAGCCTAAGGTGAGCCGGAGCCAAGCATCCCAGCAGAGTTTCCTAGGACCCCAGCGGGGGTCAGCCTGCAGGCAGATGCATGTTTCACTTTCACAAGTTCTGTTAGGATGCCCTCATCAATTGGTGGGGCATACGGCATATGACATCAAACCTCTGCTCTCCCTGCTTTGGAAACAGACTGAAGTTGAGGGGTGCCGATGGCGTGAAGCCTGTCCCTCATTTCAGAAACTAATAACAGAGTCTCTCAGTGGTCTGCCAGAGGCGTTTGGCACATGAGAATGTCCCTGTGTAGCCAGGACTGAGAAGGTCCCAGCCAAATGAAGATGGAGGACTGGCACAAAGCCCGTTAAGCTACCTGGGAAATGGGACAGAAACTCAGAGCAGGTGCGTAGTAAGAATTATACGGCTCTCCATTGGACCCCTTGACTCTTATGATGTATCTTGTCATTATTTCCTTCACTGTTTGCTCATGTTGGTTATTTGCGTCACTTCATATTTGTGGTTTTGAGAAGATCAAACTCAGTCAGCTGTGCTAAGGTGTACCAAGGAAAGGTGACTTTCTCTGGGGCAGACCCCTGGGGACCAGACTGGTGGCCAGAGCAGTTAGAGAGTGTGGGAACAACAGGAGAACACTGAAATTTTAGGGAAGCACTCAGGAACCCCCCATCTGTAGGCTTTCTTTCTTAAAAACTGCCTTCTTGGTGTGGCCACGAATTTCATGAAGGTGGCTGCCATCCCAGCAGTTGCAAAAAGCCTTGCTGTCTGTGATTTCCTTTGAGAAATCTCTGAACAGGAAGAGCCTGTGCGCCTCTCTGTCTCCACCCCCCAAATGTAGAGACCCACATATGCTCAAGGTTGACACACAATTTCAGGGATTTACGGAACCCCTACGAGCTCACTCCTGGCACCTTCCATGCATTTTTCTTTCTTCTTTGAATCTAGAACTCTGATCCCTGACGCTACCACTGTTTCTGAATAAATGAGGATTTCTAGGCTGGTTTCCATGATTGAGATCAACGAGTACTAGCTCGCCTTTCCCATAATGAGTGGTCAGGGCCGCAGTTCCCACACTCCATATGAATTACCTGGAGTGCTCACGATATACCCCGATGTCCAGGCCAGAGGCTGGGGTTCCACTGGTCCAGGTGGAGTCTGAGCATCAGCATTTTTAGAGCTCTCCAGGTGACCCTAAAGTGCACCTGGGGCCCAGAACCACCGCTTTGGTCCTGAACTAGCCTGGTCTGGTCTGAGCAATGGCCACTGCCTGCCTGCCCACCCCTTTCACTCCGCCTCTGTACAGGAAGCAGGTGTGTCCACGCCTGAGCAATGCGAGCTGGAGAGCTTCGATTCCTAGCCTTTACCCTTCTCCCTTGGGTATAATTCTGTTTGCGTCCTAAACACAAAACTTGAAAAACTACTACTAAACCCCAAGTTTAACCAACACCCATCAAAGGGCTGGGAATGTCACCTACAACACTCCCAACCAAGGACAAATGTCTTTCACAAGCTGGGTGGGGACAGGCCTCTGGCTTCTCTCATTCTGAGTCTCACCACTTGTGGTTGTGAAACTGCAGGTAGTCACTTTGTGTTTAGTAAACAAGCAGCAATATCCCCACTGGCCTGTAAGTCTGCCTCTGGTCCCTTGGCACATATCATTTCCATGTGCATTTAAAGAGGTGGATTTTCCCGTAAGTCATTCCTTTGGAAATCACTGAGCAAGACATTTAAAGCTCATGGGTATTGGCAATCAATGTAATGAATTATTTAATTGGCAGTCTTATAGCTCGACCTCTCATGACTCCTTTACAAAATACTCTGTTAGTTTTTTGTTCAAGAATAGGATACATGGTTGCCACATCTTAGTGGGTGGTTAGCATCTGGGGTTTCCTAGAAGGCTCAAATCAGCCACTGCTTGCTTGCAGAATCTACCTGGATACGATATTTTGAAAAAACAAAAATGGTCTCAGCAATAGGTTACCTTCGATAAAATGGCAGTTCTCACTACAATACAGTGTCCGGTTTTAAAGGGCTTTTGATTCAGGTCCAAAATTTGTGATAACCCAATAATCCTCTTTATTAATAATCATTGAGATGCCTCTCTCTTATGCCAGCCTAAATGTAATGAATAAATGAGAGGGATTGTTTCTACTCTGCTAGGAAGAGTGGAAGAATATCAGGCCCAACGCAACTGAGATGTCTTCATTGCTTCCCCAAATAACCCATGAGTGTGGCTAGAGGCACAGAGCCAAGGCTGAAGGTGAGTCCCAGTATGTCTTTGAATAGCAGTGTCCCATGATGCTTTAGTTTCATGAAAGAAGTTAGACATTAGGTTTTGAGCAAATGGCTTCATGACTAGCTGGGGTTCTTATTATATTACCTTTCAGGAAATGGCCTACTGAAGAACATCTTAAAACACACATATAAATCTAGTCATTCAAAATCCTGAAATCCTTCACAGGACACAAGTGATATTAGAAGCTTCCTTGAAATGTAATTACAAATGGGATTTGAATGTGAGCTACGAAAATACATTTTCTTCTCGCCATCTCGACAAGAACTTGTTTGTTCTTGCCCGTGGAAGGAAGACTCACAGAAATGACATTACCAGCTATCGTTACACCAAATATTATAGTTCACTGAGTACTAGCGCATACATGTTCTCACGGAATCCCAGAATTATGAACAGCCT
The DNA here is from genome assembly GCA_033961575.1 of Aselliscus stoliczkanus. NCBI lineage: Eukaryota > Metazoa > Chordata > Mammalia > Chiroptera > Hipposideridae > Aselliscus > Aselliscus stoliczkanus. The sequence continues at coordinate 30,797,377 of CM066741.1, forward strand.
GACTGGTAGGAACTGAGGTTTAGGGAACCCACACAGCTTGGCTGCGGTCATGCCATCAGGAAGTGGCAGAGAGCAGGGCTCAACACCAGGCCTGGGAGCCTCCAAGTCCATCTCCACCACCATCATCTTATCAAAAAGGACCCCCATTCACTGGGTGCATATTGTACATCAGGCACCTTCAAGGAACGTTCCATTGAAAATGACACATACACAGGAAGGCATTCACATCTAAGGCCTAGAGAGCTTAGCCCCTTTCTCACCTTTATCAGCCGGTGTCAGATGTAAGGTTTGACGCTAGGAATGAGAGCTCCTGCCCTTTTCAGTGCCCTTGGCCTTCCCATGAGGCAGAGGCCTGCTCTCCATATGCCTCCGAATGTCACACCAGAAGCCCCACGCAGCAGCTCTGGAGGCCAACAGCCTCCTACCACCACCACCCCCCTCCGCCGAGATTTATCTGTGAATGAGGTGAGTCACCGTGTAAATTACCTTCCCTCTAGTTACAGAATAGCTTTCGTTTGTATAAATGTCCTCTTTTTTTTAAGGTCTGGCTGAGGCAGCCCTGCTCTACAGCGAATGTACCCAGGCCCACTGGAGCATGTGAAATGGCCCTTAAGGTGACTGCGCTACAGTCATTTGTCCCTCTTCCCTGCTGACAGAGCTCTGATTTTGTTCAGCCCGTAGGAGGAGAATCATTGGTCTGAGTGAACTGTAAAAATCTCATTTCCTTTTGCCCTTTAATGACCTACTAGTGTACGCGTGACTCAGTTTGGGCCAACAAACATGCACGAAGTCTGTTGGGAGCACCTAGAAAAAATATTTTCTTTTGGAGAGGAGGAGATTCTTTAAAATTCTCCCCTTTCTTTTGGTGGCTGTGGACCCCCTTGCTTTAGTTTTTGAATTTGGCTGTGAGACATTCAGAGCTGAGGTCACCCCTGCCACCGGAAAGGAAGCTGAGTGTGGCGGAGGAGAAAGAGAACAGACGTCTGATGGACCATCCCTGATGGTGGGGCTACTGGGCTCCTTGCTAAGGGAACAAGAAACGTGCTTCTGGTTTAAGCCATGTTGGTGATGCATTCTGCTGGCTGTGGAGGAAGTATTACTGACCCAAATGAGCAAAGAGTCTGTCTGGTCTTTCTTAGCGCAGAATGACATCCTGCAATTCTGCCTTCTGGCCACTGTCAGGGCCCTTCCCGCTTTCCGAGCCACTTAATTTGCAGGGACTAGGAAGAGGAACCTCTCTGCCTGGAGAGGGTAAAGGCTAGTACCGTTTCAGGAAGAATTCTACTCATTTACTGCAGACCCAATCACACTGCATGGCTTAGGGGTCCTGCATTCCGTCAACAAACATTTCTTGAGCACTTACTGTAAACTTACTGCTAAGCTCTGCGTTAGGTACTCTAGGGAACAACATGATGAGAACAAGCTCTGTGTTTCAAACACATATAAAGTCCCCTTGGGCTATAAAGAAAAGAGGTGGAGTAAGAGCATGTTAGGGGCTATTATTGGGGGCTATTCTAGATAAAGTGGTTAGAGAGTAACAGCGATTTCTGATGTGTGCACAGCTGGGTTTGTGGCCTTCTCCAGTTTCTTTGAGAGGTGATAAGGAAACTTTGGACTTGGAAAGCCTTATTAAAATCCCACATTAATAATCTAAACTCAAAGAGGACAGTAGAACAACTTGAGTTTTGGATCCTTCAACAAACAAAAAAAAGAAATAGCGACATCAGGTCAGATTTTAAATCTTTGTATGAGATTAATAATCTGTGATAGGTCACGAACTTGGAATTTTTATAAGGGAAGAATTTCAAAAGGGTCAGAAAGTGATGGCCAGGTAGCGAGCAGCAGCTGTGCTAGAAGGAATGAAGAAGAAATGGAAGACAAAAGAAGAAAACGAGACAGGACAGGCAAATGGGGCCACGGGCATGGACAAGTCGTCAAAACAACTGGAAACTTTACTGGACTATGATCCTGAATCTGGAAAATCTTTTGGGTGGGGCAGAAACTGGGGTGGCAGGTGTTGTTTGGGACACACCTGATTCACGACATGGCCTAACTGACAAACAGGAAAGAATGACCTGTCCAGCAATTGCCACCTGAGGGAGGCTGAGAGGCCAGGAGGAGCACTCCCGAGGGGTGGACGCTTGTTGAGAACCAAGGCCTTAATCCCTCCTGTCTGAAGCTCTTCCTTAGGCTGAGAATTCTGAAACTCCAGAGAAGCGGGACGCAGGGACCTGGAGGTTAGTTAGTAGGTGCCATCTTTTGCCCATTAAGGTACCAAGGCGGCTGGCCCCCCAAATCTCCTAAGGAAGCATTCCTGAGTTCCACTTTCCGGGGCATCTATTTCCTCTAGAGTATTTCAGATGTAAAACGTAAACACAGCCAGTTCGGCGTCAACTTCTTGTTCTCATATGAACTCAGTGACTCTTGCAAACCATCCCCATGCTGCCAGAAACCCCGCCCCCGCTGGGGCGTTCCCATAGCAACGGTGACAAGCCGGGGGATTCCCGGTCCCGCCCCCTCCCTCCCAGATACAGGTTCCCTCTATCTGTCCACATGGGCGCACCCCGTCACTATTGGCCAGTGCCCAGGACTGTTCCTTGCCCCAACCAATAAGCGGCCTGTGCACGTGCTCACTCGCGCCTCCCGATAGGTCACCACGGCCTGATCACGCACGGCCTACCTGAGCCAGACGGTGCGCGAAGGCACCAATAAAATGCTTCGGTGGCCATTTGCCACCAATCAGCAACAGGCGGGACTCCACACCGGCCAATGGGCGCGCCGGGGGTGTGCCTTCCCGGCCCCTTTCCAGTCCCAGCGGTGTTTGTTAAAGCGACAGGCCCCACGGCCTGCCAGGGCTGCACAGCTGCAGCTGCGGCCGGAGCCAGTGGCCGTGGCGTCCCTCTGCGCGCGACCCGGGCTCCGGGCCGCCGCCCATCGCTTCGGTGTGGCCGCGCCGCCCGGCGGGATGGGGGGCGAGGCGGGGCCCGCCGTGGGCTGCGAGGGTCGCGTGAAGAGCCTGGGTCTGGTGTTCGAGGAGGAGAGCAAGGGCTGCTACTGGAGCGGCGAGACGGTGGCGGGGCACGTGCTGCTGGAGGCGGCCGCGCCGGTGGCCCTGCGCGCGCTGCGCCTGGAGGCCCGCGGCCGCGCGGCCGCTGCGTGGGGCCCGGGCCCGGGCGCCGCGGCCCCGGCCCCCGCCTCGGAGGTGGAGTACCTGAACGTGCGCCTGAGGCTGCGCGAGCCGCCGGCCGGTGAGCGCAGCGAGGACCCTGCCGCCCCCGCCCCGGGGAGGCCTGGGGGGGCGCGTTTCTGGGGGTGGGGGGCCCCGCTTTGGGGTGCGCTGAGCGGGCTTGATGGCCAGTGACGCGCAGATCGCAATCCCTGTGCTCCCTGCCCCCGCCCCCGACAGCATCTGGGAGACTGGGCGGCGGGTGCACGCCTCTGCCTGGCGCCCCAGCACCTTGCTCTGGGCAGGAGCCGTTGCCATGGAAACCTGAAACCCTGATGAGCAGCCGGGAGAGTCAAGCATCCCTTTCAGCCTGAGGAATGGAGGGCGGAACCCCAGTCTGTGAGGGTCCATATGCTCCCCGGGCACCCAATGGTCTATGGGCCTCCCGGTCCCATCCTGGACCTCGTCGACACTCCTTCTTGGTTAATAAGCAATTAGCAAAACTGTCCATCTTGGGAATATAGGGAAGGTGTTCCTGGGAGAGGGGGGAGTTAAAAGGAGGTGTTTCTGGGCCATCATACTTGCTTTCCCTCTTCTGAGGAGCAAGGTGACGTAAGAGCTCTGCCTCTACCTATTTTATAGTCCTTGCTTCTTTTGTTGCCTCTTCACCTCCCTCCCCCCGCCCCCGCACCCCAATAGGCCTTTAAGAGAGAGTGGGTTCCGGGCATGGTACGAGTTTCTGGAAGAAAGGTTATCCTTCCCATCCACTCATGTGAAGTCCGGTTAATAGTGTAGGCTTTTCCAGAAGTCCCCATGTGGGGACCCACTACTTGGCTGTCCCATGAATATTAAGGGCAAACACTGATTTCCATTAGTCATAAAATTACCAAGAACACCGAGCCGTCTTTCAGTTGGTCGAAGCTGTTTTGCCTTTCTGCCTCATCAGCTTCAGCTCTTATCTATAAGATAACGGTACAGATCCCCCCTCCCCCCACATACACACGCACACAGGAGTAAAACGCACTATGTCTATATTTAACCCTTGCTGTGTCTTATACAAAATCAAGAGAATGTCATTTTTGCCTTGTCCCGTGGAGAAGTAAATTGCCTACAGTGAAATCCTCAAGGTGTGTGAGAATGGAGGGACCCCAAAAACTGTAGTGAGGAAAAACACATTTGGAGCCAACGCTCTCCGTTATGTTAACGTGTGCCATGTGTTAGGGGGCAGTTGTCACCTGCCATTGTGCCCTTTCATCAACACAGTTTCCAGGATCAGTCGGCTCACACATGCCTCCCAGTGTCACAGACACATATCAAGATAGCCGACTAAAGGGCCATGGAAGACAGAACTAAATTGGTTTCTGTCCAGGACTTTGGACTCTTTCTGGGCCCATCACTACTGAGAAAAGAGATGTAGGAATGGCATTTAGACTTGCTTAGAAAGAAAAAAAGAAAAAAAAATGGCTGGTAAAATCTGGGCTAACAAATAGTGATTCACAGATCAGAGCTTGATGGATTTTTATGGTTTTGTTTTTTTTTCACTCTGATGGAATTGTTTAAACGTAGACAACTTGAGTCTCTTTAGCTTGTCTTAGAATGTGTCATGACAAATATTGGTAAAAATTATATTTTACCTAAAAATCACAGTCTGTCTTAGTTGATTTCATAGCAAAAAAAAAAAAAAAGAGATCACTCCTGGTATCTGTAGCTTGGAAGAAGCTAGCAACTTTACACAGTCATAGATTCTCAGGGTCATTCGATTCCAAAATCTAGTTGAGTTTCAATCACCTGAAGACATGGTTAGAATTTGTAGATTTCCAGGAAGAGTGGCTATAGGATCTATTTTCAAAATATCTCCCCAGATAATTCTTGGTGTTGTTAATCTAACCCAACTACTTGCTGTTGGGTGTGATTTTCTTCGTACTTTCATTGAGGAGTTGTGGCAGAGGGACGACACAGGCCCTCAGTTTTGGGTCACCCACCAGCAGCGTCACCTCGTGTGAGTCGTGCATCCTTCCTGAGCCCTCGTCTCTAACTCTGTAATGGTCTCCCAGCTCCCGCAACTCACAGGTGCCTGAGTTAGAGGCTCTGGCTGTAGGACTACTAGCCAAGGAAACATCTCCCTGTGACACAGCTGTCTTCGGGGCATAAGGAAAAGGGCCAATGATTCAGCTTGGGAACTATTCTAGTTCTAAATGCATAAATGAGAAAGAGAAAGAAAGAACACAAAGATGTGATTCCAAATACTATCACCCACACTTAACAACTTTCTCAGTTTTCTTTCCTATTTGTGTTCTGAGGTGATTGAGAGTCTCATTTTAAATGTTCCCTATATGGATGTATTTTCTCTCTGGACAGGGAATTTCATCTCTCTCCTTCAATAAGTTGGGCCACTCTGTTCCGCACATGCACATATGTCGATATACTGCCCGGCCTCATGCTGCTGGCTTCACCTAAACCCCTCCCCACTCATCTCCATGGCAACCCTGACTGACATCCAGGGTGGGCTGGTCCTCAAAGCGCCAGTGCCCAGCCCCCCGGCTGCACCCAGCACTCTGTGGCCAGCACTCTATGTGCACAGGTGCTGGGTCTCCTTTCCTCCCACAGTCTGTTTAAGGACTGAACTCAGCCATGCTTATATCCACAGTGCCTGACATCTAAGCACTATGAAGTTTGACCTCAACTGAAATCCGCGATTTTAAACATTTTAAAGTACTTTAATTGTCCTACTCAGTAGCCTAATGGTTACAAATTAGGACTTGAGCCCAGCTCTCAGGAGCAGGATCACGGGGTTGCTTTGGGCCTCTTTGCTGGCTGTAAAGGGGAGTGGTTCCCGGCCTTCCAGTGCCCCTGTGACACTGCTGTGACACTGCTGAGGCTCACAGGGTGGCTCCTGGGCACACTGGAGCCCCGAGGACTTGCTCGATCACTGTCATCACTGTCGTTTAATGTGGTCTCACACCGCTGTGACGTGCTCACTTTGCCTCCAGGTCATCTACCTGTGCAGGAGCTCTACTTGAATGACCTTAGTGGCAAATACTTTGTTTATTTTCCCCCAATATATTACATATTGAAAGTTGGGATAAATTCAGAAACACGATAGAGCAATACGGTGTTCCTGTTTTCTAAAAGTACAAGGTTAAAATGTTAACTGAGTGATTTAAGGCCTTAGAACTCTAGTACTTAAGGGAAAAAACTATCCAATCACACTAGTGAATCTGCCTTGAAGATTTTTTAAGTGATGGATACGGCAGAAATCTTCATTTTAGTATCAGGTGACCTGGCAAATCTCAGAGGAAGTTCTCAGGCTCGCTGCCCTTTCTTGACCCTTGAGGGAATTTGGTTCTAAGCTTGAATCTATAAGCATAAACTGAAGGGAAAGTTTATAAGTATCTGTGGAGAGCCACCCAACTAACACCAACAGCTGGCTTTGGGCCTGAAGGACACAGCTTCACTGTGCGCATTCATCAGAGCTCAGCAGTCCCCCTGCCTTGCTTGTGTCTCGGCCTTCATGGTGGTGGTGGGCGGGAGCCTCTGTGTGAAATGAAATGGGGCTGGCTGACCTGACTCAGGGCAGGGCACAGGGTCACGGCTGTGCTGGGCAAAGCCACTCTGTGCCCCAAGTTAACCACCAAGATACCCCAGGGATCAATAGGCCTGAGAATATAAATATGTGACTGCTGCTTAATGATTTGTCCCGATGGTTTGGCTGATGAGTATTATTCTCAATATTTATGATATTCGAAGTAAATTTTTCATCTCCTTTCCTGTCTCTGCCCAAGGAATACATAGTCTGATTTTTGTGGTATACTTAAAATAAATAGATTCACTGGTGGTTTTTTTGCTAAATTAGTTTTAGGTCCAATTTCATATTGGTCTCTCATGTTAGTATAATCGTATACTAATGTTGGTATGCTCATGCTAGCGTAAGAGCACGGTAAACAGATGTGTGTGTGCATGTGTGCATGTTTATATGCATATGTATGTACATACATATGTGTATATGTATATATGTGTGTACACATATTTATGTATACAGGAGCTTGGCTCTGACATTCTTTGGTAATTACTTGCAGAAGTGTCTATTTAAAGATAGAAGAGATAGATAGATAGATAGATAGATAGATAGATAGATAGATAGATAGGAACTGATTAAACTTGGTACAATCTAATTCAAATTTTAATTCTCTAAATCTCAGTTTAATGAACTCTTTGGAGTACACTAGATAGTATAGTCAGGAAAACGTCCTTATAAAACAATCTGATTTCGGTGGTGAAAGTTGTTGATCTAAAGCTAACCTTAGTTAAAATACAATGTATTCTCTTTTTTAGGTGAAGGCATCCTCTTATTACAGCCTGGAAAACACGAATTCCCATTTAGCTTTCAACTTCCATCTGAGTAAGTGGAAGTACTATGAATGTGGTGATTTTCTTGTGTGCGCACCAAGTACCTTTGGACCCTCAGGTGTGCGCGTGCATCCTGAAGGGGCCCTGAACAAACCTGCCCTCCTCACACTCTTCTTTTAACCAAATCCAATATGTTAACGAGCTTTGCTGGTTTTGCTTAACTGAAATATAAACTTACACATTCATCTCTTTGGCTATGTCAGACCTTTGGTAACCTCATTCACTGGGAAATATGGAAGCATTGAATACTGTGTGCGGGCGGTTTTGGAACGACCCAAAGCGCCTGACCAGAGCGTCAAGCGGGAAATCCAGGTGATCAGGCCCATGGATGTCAACACACCAGCGTTATTAGTAAGTCCCTTCCTTCCCGCCTTCCTCCTGCCTCCTTCCCTCCAACAGAAGCATCTACACTGAGGCAGCGGAGTGCTCGCCTGTCCTGTCACTTTTTGATACAATCTTGTAACCCATAGGCATTCACTCTAAACATGTGATTCTAGGTTGAGCAAATTACAAATCGTCTGTGTTAATACTATTGATTATGGCCCTGTTGTTCAGGGCTGCTTTTGCCAAAAAGTTATGCAGGCTTGAAATGCATTAATAAGGCTTAATAATAATACTGCATACACAGAGGGTAGCTCCTTTTACCAGGGCAGCCGCATTCACAGGGCTGTGGCATTCGAAACTCGCCAGTAATAGCAGGTTGAGGAACAGTAATTATGGAAGAGTATTAATCACGCTCAGCCTGTTATTGAAACCCGGGCCATTATGCTATGGATCCTTCCATGTCATTTTCTAACATTAAGCAAGTGCGCGCAGCTGCCGCGGGGGTCTTTTCACTTATCATTTCCTTATGACACATTTGGCCACATTAAAGCATTGAACTTCTCATAATCACCAGAAATACTGCAGGCTGGTAAGAAAGATTGGGCTATAAGTAACAACAGAAGAGGCAAGATGGGAGCTAATGAGCGAGATTCTTTTATCTAAACCCATATTATCCAAATAATATAAAATTATACCTTGTACTTTTCATGATAGCTACTGGGACCAAATGGTTCTTCATTTAAATCTGAATGATTTTTTTTTCCATAGAAAATACTGGGATAATTTAAATTTTCCATCATGATACTGATGTTACAAAGATATATTTTTAATATTGCAGGTTTCTTTTTCTAGCTGATGCTTTTAAAGATAAAGGGAAAAGCTAGCAGTTAAAATTTGTGTAACTCTATTCTCTCACAAAGTAGAATTTATTCTAATGTCCTCCTTTAGATTGTGAAAATATTACAAATATGCCCTCTTTGCATGGTCCCTTGTGGCCCAAATCATAAAATAACCAGCGTCCAGCTGACCTGGTTTATAACTGACTTACTACCCACTTAACACCTTTTTTTTTGTAAATTGACAAATCTAAGTGTCTTGTATTTTTAAAAACTACTTATTAAAGAATTGGGAGGTTACCTATTTCTAAACTATTTATGGGGCCATTGTGGCGAATGATTTAAAGAGATTTTCTTTTTTGCCAAAAAAGAGACACTATCCTTTACTATTCTCTCTGTAAATGAAGAAAGAAATATTGTAGCTTTGAGTTTAACAATGAACATGTGGTTTGTGCATCTTGTAAGCTAAGCATTTTAAATCTTGTTTCATTTATTCTGATACCATAGAATAGAAAGTGGGGTGGCGAGCTCAATAATCTTTTGGATCCATGATTACACTGGGTATGTTTTGCTGTCACTATACAAAACCCCAAAACCATTCCACATTAAGGACACTTGACATTTCTGCCTAATAATGCATTTTGAAGTAAAGAGAAAGGCTGTTTGCTTATTCCACATTTTAAATGCCAAAACACACAGAACATTCTGATTACTGATTTTTATATCATTTCTCCTTTTACCCGATCTACATATAAAGTCTTAGAAAACGTTCTGTCATGTTAATAGGCACTACACAGTTTTTGATTGCTTTTTTAAGGGATGGTAAGTCATTTTCCTGAAACATAAAGACTACAGGGTGGTGTCACCCTGACTGGAATCTGAAAAGTCACCTTAGTTTTCCTAAAAAGGGAACAATTCTGAATGCTTCGTGTCTCACTAAGTATTTTACGTAATATGTCGTATAAGGTTAAGGAGGCTTTATTTGTATTTTTTGGAAGACAGTTACAAGTATTTACAACTACTTAATGACGAGTAACATAATTTTAAGTTTTGTGAATTTCCTAGACTTGTTTCATTAAAGTAATTGTATTATTTGAAATTTTCAAGACCCCTGTGTTGAAAACTGAAGAGAAAATGGTTGGCTGCTGGTTTTTCACTTCTGGTCCAGTCTCGCTGAGCGCCAAAATTGAAAGAAAGGGCTATTGCAATGGTAAGCAAGGTGTTTGAGAGTTCAAATGCAACATTTATTAATTTTACGAGCTAATATTAAGTGATTTTTAAATAGTGTGGCATGCAATTTATGAAGTATATACTATTTGAAAACATGAATAATAAATTTTTCTGGTTTTAATATAAATAATTGGCATGTACATATTTCTGAACGGATCAGTAGCGTCCAGTAAGCCTCCTGGTTTCCTGACTTCAATCCTGTTACTTTAGTAACAAAGACTAAAACGAGATGAGTGGGGCAAGGCCAGCATCTTATTTTAACGTTGCCATGGAGTATCCCGGGCAGTGGTACCCAGAGGAGAGCTGCTGGACTAGGAGAACAGAGTCGGGCATCCTGCCTCACACCGGGAATGCAGGGCCCTGGCGCGCCTCAGCGTCAGACTGGTGTTAGACCCCCAGTGAACGGCCCAGCTCTGTTCAGTGGAGTTGGCTTGCTGGAAACAAATGGGGAAAAGGGTAGGATGGCAGGGGTAGAGGTGGATATAAAGCTCTCCTCCTCCAGCCGCTATTTTGTTTGTGCCTTGCCATCTGTTTTAAAGGCGATGGCTTAGTTCTCCTGCTGGGCAGGTTTTTAATTGGATGGGCACTGATGAGTTTGTTAGTGGTTTTTCGTACTTAACATGGCAAGCAATCATTGATTTGAATGTCTTATCTTAACTTTTAAAGATATTGGTCATTTACATATCTTTGGAACTGGTAACCTAATATTGCTAAACTGGAGAAGTGAATAATGCATTTTCTTTTTAGGAGAAGCTATCCCAATCTATGCAGAAATAGAGAATTGCTCCTCTCGTCTGATTGTTCCCAAAGCTGCTATTTTCCAAACCCAGACGTACTTGGCCAGCGGGAAGACCAAGACGGTGCGGCACATGGTCGCCCACGTGCGAGGGAACCACATCGCCTCCGGCAGCACGGACACCTGGGACGGGAAGATGCTGAAAATCCCGCCCGTCACCCCGTCCATCCTGGACTGCTGTATCATCCGAGTGGACTACTCCTTAGCTGTAAGCTGAGCTCTTTCTACAACTCAAAGTGTGCAGAATGGAGCAGTAACTCCGGATGCCATGTTCTGTGAATGTGTACGTTTAATACCTAAGAGTGCCTTTTTTATGTCAGCAGCATTGCAACAAATTGTGGAATATAGGAAAACTAGCCTTTGTGTTCAATCGGAAACGATCTCCTTACAGGTTTTAATTAAATAACACGAAAGAATGAAGGTGCATGAAGGGAGCTGGTTGTGTTGAGGACGTGCACTTAATTTTCTGTTGTTACGTAAGCCGTGCTCAGGAACAATGAAGTATGTCAAGGCCATGGTTCCCTGTCACAGAGCACTCACTGTACTGTGCGCGCTCTTTGTTTTGTTTGGTCAGGACAATGCATAGTTGTCTTTGGGTGGTGGCAGGTGACAAAGGCATTTGTTCCTATGAGAAAATACATTAAGTAGCCCTATTGACTATCAGGTTTAACTTTTTTGTGCACCTTTCTCTTTCTCTCTCTCTCTCTCTCTCTCTCTCTCTCTCTCTCTCTCTCTCTCACTCTCACTCTCTCTCTCTCTCTCACACTCTCTCTCTCTCTCTCATAATAGGTATATATTCACATTCCCGGTGCTAAAAAATTGATGCTTGAGCTGCCCTTAGTGATTGGCACGATTCCATACAGCGGTTTCGGCAGCAGGAACGCCAGCGTGGCCAGCCAGCTCAGCATGGATATGAGCTGGCTGACGCTGGCTCTGCCAGAACAGCCCGAAGGTAACAGCAGCTTCTTTCAGGGTGACGCGTTACACAGAAAGCGCCGACCACAGGGCAGCAGGGATAGGAAGTGCTCAAATGCCGTTTAATACCGCCACTGCCACTAGCCTTACCCTTCCTATTTCTGAAAATCATAAAGCATTACTCTTGGAAGGGACTTGGAGAGTTTAGCTTACCCAGGACACAAAGCTACGGAGGCCAGATCCAGGAATAAAATCTATGTTTCTGATTTATATTAGTGCAACACTAAAATATAGAATTAAAATACAGTGTTATATATTTTCTGTAGTCACATTTCAGTGATTTTTTTTTAACCTAGACTATAACACACATAATCAATGTTAGTTTAATAGAAGCAGAATCTATTAAATATTTTTTTCTTGTAATGGGCGCAAAGCTTGCTGGTTAGAGGGGAAAATACCATTGTTGTATATTCAAATTTAGATAGCTGTCTCGTTACGTGACGGTTCAGAAGAGATTAATGTAATTAGATCTTGCATGGATGTCTTAGATCCACCTCCATTTTTGTTTCAGCTCCGCCCAATTACGCAGACGTGGTGTCAGAGGAAGAGTTCTCCAGACACACCCCCCCTCACCCTCAGCCCCCCGGCCCTGGGGGAGACGCACGCTGCCCTGTGCTTGCCTGCATTCAGGAATTCCGGTTCCAGCCCCCACCTCTGTACTCAGAGGTAACAAAACAAAAGCACAGTGTTACTGTGCTGTCTGTAAATGACCTTTTCTAAGCATCTGTTAGGAATTCCTACTTAGTAGGGAATACATACAGAACAGTTTCTTTACGGGGATGGTAGATTCTCACTGCTTCGTCTACCACCTTTGTAGCATTTTCCTTGTGGTCTGTAGCGGGCTGTAGCAGACCAGGGGTTGCCTTTAAGGAGTTAAATGTGGTCGTGAAATACTGAGAACTGAAGCGGCCTTACGGGGACTTAGTAATAATCTCAGTCTCAGCGCAACTTGGCCTGTAACTTCCATATAATTAGAAATGGATACTAGAATCCACAGCCGCCTAGAATTATGAGTAAGTACCAGATCCATAGCCGCCTAGAATTAGGAGTAGGTGTTAGAATCCATAGCCACCTAGAATTAGGAGTAGGTGTTAGAATCCATAGCCACCTAGAATTAGGAGTAGGTGTTAGAATCCATAACCGCCTAGAATTAGGAGTAGGTGTTAGAATCCATAGCCGCCTAGAATTAGGAGTAGGTGTTAGAATCCATAGCTGCCTAGAATTAGGAGTAGGTGTTAGAATCCATAGCCGCCTAGAATTAGGAGTAGGTGTTAGAATCCATAGCCGCCTAGAATTAGGAGTAGGTGTTAGAATCCATAACTGCCTAGAATTAGGAGTAGGTGTTAGAATCCATAGCTGCCTAGAATTAGGAGTAGGTGCAGGAAGCACCCTGAAGGCTGCCGCAGGCTCATCCTGGTCTCCTCTCCTTGCAGGTGGATCCACACCCCACTGACATAGAGGAGACCCAGCCCGTCTCCTTCGTTCTCTGAACATAGTTCAGAGAACACTGTGACCCTCACCCAGTTATAGAGTGCTGGCTCCTTCCCCCCTGCCTTCGGGGGAAAGGGACGGAAGAGTCACTTAAGAACGTAAGCGAACATCAGCACCAAGAACATAATACGTGAACCGTCCAGTGGACCGCCGGGACTGTTGCACCGTCAGTGCTATGGCCGCATGTCCCCTTAAATAATGGGGTGAAGATGTGAGAAGTCACAGAATGCAGCGGAAGTCCCAAAGGTGACACAGTTAAGTGTCCTGAGAGAAAGGCGGCTGTGCCACCAGCGGGGCACCCTGTGTGAGTAAGCCTTTGGAAAGGCTTCTCGGAGCGGAACAGAGGGGTCCGAAGCTCCGGGCTGTGGAGAGCGGGCCACACTGGCCGTGCAGGCGCGGGAAGAGGCCTCTCTGAGCTCACATGAGACCTCGGGGCCAGGTCTGCACGTCCCAGGTCCCCTAGGACTGTGGTCTTTCAAAGAATTCTTTCCTGCGACCACAGCCTTTTGAGGTCCTAATGCAGTGATTCCGTTGTCCCTCTTCCGATGGTACTTTAAAATGTAGTTTATGAACTGGTGGCACAGTGTTATGAAACCAAGAAAGAGTCCCTGGAAAGTCTTGTCAGTTCAAAGGGGAAAAGGTGGATTTCAATACGGAAAGACAGGTGGTTGAAGGCTGTGCTTTTTGCCCCTTTTAAGTGCTTTAATGGGATACCTGCTTGATATTCTTCATGTCTTATTTACCTAAGATCATATTAGAAAAAGACGGGGAGGGGAAGGAGCTTGCATCCTTAGGATGCCTTGATGAGTACACAGGAACAAAAAGGCCTTTTCCTAACCTACCTCTAGTGGGTGATCAGATTTGTTTTAAAACTTTGTCTCATAAGTCTCTCAAGCATCTGCCACTTTGCAGTAGCAGCTCATCTCCCCATCACTCCATCAGACGCTAAACCAAGGGTAACACCTATACAGTTAGCATTGGTTGGAAGCTAATTTATGTATACCAAAGGGTATTTCAAAGTAAATGCAAAATTAAAAAAAAAAACAAAAGGCATGAACTCCATTCCTATCAGGAGACTTAAGTCTACTGATGGCAGTCACTGCCTTGTCCCTTGTCAATCCAATTCCTTAGTAATTATATTTAAACTGTGATTTTCTTTATTGTTTTGGTGCAATATTTTGTGATCATTTAGCCTCAGGATATTCCGACCAACAAGATTGCATTGCTGCTAAGTCTGAGGAGTGCTTTTACGGTTCCCCCTCCTGTTCGCGGTTCACTTGCTTTTCCTCTCATCTGCTGGCTTTGTGAGCTGAGAGCATTTCTGGAGGCTCCGGGAAGGGAGGCAGTGACCCCCATGACGGAGCTGTGGGACCAGACCAGGCCTTTGGTGTCCTCCGTGCCCTAAGGGACTGATCTAGAAACGCCGGTGCTTCCATGCAGAATACTGTACTGCAGTCTCCGGAACGGTTCATTTTCTTTCAATAGGTATATTTAGCGAGAAATGGAAAAAAAATAATTCTTCTGAGGTTAAATTTTATATTTAAGAATTATTGGCCACTCGATCAGGGATTTTTCTACAACCGTTAGGTAAATGTATGCTTTTCACTTGTCTGAAGAGACCTCTCATCATGGAAGCATCACAGGCATTCCTTTCAGTGTAAGCCACTGTTTAACATCATAATGCGAAACTGATCTACCAACAATCCTGGTACTGAGGTTGTCACAAAACTTTACTCCCTGCTTGTGTTTTTTTATGTTCCTTGGGGTTTTTTTGTACATGTGTTTTTAATCTGATATGTGTACCTAACTGTTTAAACAGTTTATTTTTACTTCCAAAAAGATCATCTTCCACTATTGGTTGACTTTTCAGCTGCAGTTTACATGCTCTGTCGAGACTTTGTCCATCTCCATGATACTAAAACAGAGTGAAGAAACGAAACAGTATGAGGAAAGCAAAGTCTAATTATTTGCTAAAAGTAGAAAAGCAACTACTTACTAGAATCCTTCACTGGGATTGTGTTAGCATCTTTATTAGAGAAATCATGACGTGTCCCCACAAAACTGAAGGCTGATGTTGTAACACTTAAGAGAATAGCTAAAAAAGTATGACTTGCCTTAGTGAACTGACATCAGTATATCTGACCTTAAGCAGTGGGTTGAAACTACATACTTTTTATAATCAAGAAATTATTTCATGAATGTAGAAAATCCTAAATTGGAACAGACAATACTTGGAAATGAAGGTTAAAATTTAGCTGCTATATTTGCTCAGATATCCCCCTTTTGTTTAGTTTGCAAAGAAACCGTGGCCTTAGAATTTTCTTTTTGATGCAAAAATTTTGAGGTTGAAAATGTATAGCTTTGGGCACACAAAACCGTTCCGTGGGCCAAGCTTTACTTTTTATGTTTTTGTTTTGCACAGTAAGAAACTCAATAGGCAGGGATTCTGTTTTTGATAAGTCAACTATGAAAACCTTTTTATTTTTATTATTAAAAACATAACCATTTAACCCACTGGAAAAAAATAAAGATTGCATTTTGTACTCTTGTTTGAACCCTGTGGGTTCCTTTTGTTAATAAAATGATTACACTGACGATGCAAGTTGCTGGTTTGGTTTTGCTTTGTTTTGTTTCTTGTAATACTATGACTTAAATTGTTACAAACTGAAAGGAAGTCAATACCACAAAACAAAATTAATGCTGTGAAGATCCTTTAGTACAGGTATGTTGTCACGAGGCCAGACATGGCCCTGGGATGTCTGAGGCTGTTTTTATACTGGGCTCAGTTACCCCAAGATGACCAGTTTTTAGCATGCCATGCAGAAAAGTAGCTGAGATGAGTAAATAAGCTGCAGCTATATCGGTCATTAAGAGAACATGATCTGCATTTGTTCCCAAATGATAGTGGGCCCTTTTAGAGCTTCCTGAGTTTTCCTGTTTGTCCAGGGTCTCCCCAGGATTGATTGGGTAGGTCTGATGGGCAGTCAGTGGACCCACAAAGGGAGACACTGACCCGAGTCAATTAAACCTCCCTTTCTACATAAATACCCAAATGAATAAAAGTCATATGTTTTATACAAGGATATGTAATGATATGGCATCTCAAGAAAACCACCCAGACCCTCTGTCCTGGAAAATCATCAGCCTTAGCTAAGTGGTAAAAATTGGCCCGGGGAATTTACACTCCAAGAGTTTATAATCTGTGGAATGATGTTAAATAAGAAACAGGATGTATCTGCATCCACATTTGCAATCAACAGAGTTGTGTCATGCAATAAATATGGAAGCAAAATCTATAAGATTGCTATTAAAATTTCTGTAGTTTATGTTATGCAGTTGCGGATTATAAACTTTAGAAAAAGGCAGGCCATTACAAAGAATCTAGGACAAAGCCCTCATGTTACAAAAGAGGATACCAAAGCCTAGAGGTGTAACCTGGGAGTTTGACCCACATTCTCTGTAAGTTTCCTGCTCACTCTATAACTTCCTGATCCTACGATTTTAATAAAAGTTATGGAAATAGTAGCTGCTTTAAATTACATAGCTTAAGTCTCACAGACCTGGAGTCTAAGAAGAAGCCAAATCAGGAGTCCTCGCTGTCTATATCTGAAAGTCCTGCCTCCTGGAAGGATGCCAGTTTTGAATTATTTCGTGTGTTTAATTACTAGCAGGAACGCTTTCTTCAGCTGAAGGCTTTGCTTCTCAGTTTATCTTTTGAAATAATTATCGACTCTGGAGAAGTCACAGAACAGTCGGCAGACCCTGTGTACCCATCACCCAGTGTCCCCCAAAGGCAGCACCTTATGTAACTAATCCATTTTCAAAATCAGGAAACTGATGTTGACACAACACATACAATTAACCAAAGATCAGGCACAACATGGGCTCCACCTGTGTTGGCATGCCCTCCTTGTTCTTGTGTACGCTTTTTGTGACTAGCTCTGGGACATGTTGCCACATGCCTGTGTTCACAGCATCCCTACCGATATCGAGATGAAGAAGCTCCTTGGCCACCAAGAAACTCCCTGCAGCTGGCCCAGTGGAGTCGCCCCGCCTTCCCTAACCCCTGAGGCATCTGTTCTCCTGCTCTAACTCTGTCTTTTGAAGAACGCTAGATAAAAGGGATCATTTGGTGTGTACCTTTTGTATTTCTATTTTCACTTAGCACACACCCTTAAGGTCCAGGCAAGTTGTTGTATCAATAATTTGTGCCTTTATGTTTCACCTGAGACATATTTAAAAAGAAACAGACTATTGTGTAAAATTTCATTTTGCAGCGTTCGAAGAAATGGTGTAACATGCATGTGCACATGATACCTTTGTAAATATTTTGGTTTTGAATTTGAGAATGACTTTTTATGTTGAAAATAGATAAATGCAGGTTTACATAAACTTTCAGCGGCTCATTTTTAGCTTGCCAAAATACTTGCAGTAGTCTTCCTTTAAACAGCAAGCTACTGCATTATAAATGAGCAAGATGCACCTGTGGTGAAAGTATAAGCCAAGGAGAAACTATCCAGGGCTGTTTATCCTATCAGCTTCTGAATCTGCTAAGTGTAATGTAAATTACGCAGGAAAGAAACTACGCTTGCTTGCCTGTGTGTTTTTGTACTGAATTTTTCTTTTTTCTCTTTTCCTGTCTCTTTTTAAATTCTCTTCTTTCCAGTCCCATTTCCTAATGTCTAAGATGAAAAGCCCACTTGGAAGCTGAGAAAAATTAACTACTTATCCTTAATGAAACAATATTATAAATATGGGCTTGTTAAGACTGCTAAGTTTTTCTAGACAGAAGTCTTATTTTATAGAAGCCATTACACACGAACCTAAGGAACTTTTCCCTAAAACAAGACATGAATGTGTCAGTGACAGCGGGGAGGGCGAATAAAAGGTGATGACGCGTGCCAATGTCCGGAATGTCACTGTAACTCAGGTCACGGTCATTATAACTGTTCACTATGGGAGAATCCATCCCTGCTCACATTTTCAAAGAACCAAGGTGCCTTCCGCGGAGAGGAAGAGACCTGCTTAGGCAGCATCTCCCACTGAAAATAAGTAAAAATGTAGGTGGTCCCCTCATACTTGCAAATGCCCCCACACACACACACACACAGAGACATGTACATTCATCTCTCACCCTCTCATCTACACTCTTTACCTTCAGACCCAGTCTAGTTATTCAGGTAAGAAAGTAGTTCTATGACAGAGGTAGAAACAGACAGGGAATGACTGGAAAATAAGCCATTTTCTGCCAGCTTCTCACCTGTCTTCCCCCAGACAGTACAAAGCGAATAGAGGTGTCAGCGAAATATTTGTAACGGAGTAAACTGAGGGAGCAGATGCCAGGAATTTATCTTTTTCTTTACAAAAAAGTTACTTTATGGTTTGGTAGCCATTTCCCCACTCTGTCCCCAAGCCCCATATCTATTTAGTGACCAAAGGGCATAAAGTGTTCCAAAACAGGATAACACTACTCACACATGTGGTGTTTACTATGTTCTTTACACAAAATCACTTTATCGTAACATGAAGATGCCATGTTTTGTGTTTTATTTTGTCTTTTCACCTTTGATACCAGACCCCATCTGAGAGTCCGCATGATAAGCCATTCAGTGTATGACAGCTTATGTATTAGCTATCACTGCGGACATTCAGACTTGCCTGGGCTGGCTTATCGAGTTGATTCAAGTGAAGCATAAAAGTTTATGGTGTATAGTTAATTACCTTCCTCAAAAATCAATCTCTCTCTCTCTCTCTCTCTCTCTCTCTCTCTCTCTCTCTCTCTCTCTCTCACACACACACACACACACACACACACACACACACACACACATACACGCTGTTTCTTGATTGGAGACTTAACCCCACAGGCAGGATAGCTCATCGAAAGTTGCTTTGTTTATACATCTCGGGACTCAAAAGAGGGCACAGGATCATCGCCTATACACCCCACTGCTAGGAATGAAAAAACACACGAAGAATGAGCCTGAGTTTTGGTAGGTGATATCCTGGTGGGCAGTAAACAGATGAGGGGTGAGGAGGCTTTCCACAGAGCAAGCCCAGAGTTCATACACGGCCTGTTTCACTGCAGTACAGAAAATCAAAAGCAAAACCCTAATATTGAGCCGCAACAGTCCACGGCCTAGCTAAGGGGGGCCTCGGAGTCCCTGGGAGTTTGTAGAAGACGCTACATGAAAAGTCTCTGTTGAGAGCTTCGCCACACAGCTGGTCTCACAGAGAGCTGAGATGATAGGAAAACAGCTCAGGAACCCAAACTTTCATGATTTTTTTACCTTCCTGCCCAAATTAAAAGAAGTTCAAATATGTGCATGCATATAAATAGAATTATAATATTGGGTGGTCGGAAAAGTCATGACATAATTTTTCTATGTGTTTCGTTGCAAAACTGCATCATAACTTTTCCAACAACCCAATATTAAGGAAAAAGTCCCTACGCTCCTTTATCGCCCTTCAGAGGATAAAGTCAAAGATTCTTAGAAGAACCTCCTTCTACAGAGGTGGATTTAAAGCAAATATCAGTGTTTGTGGTTCCATCCTTAATTCAACAGCTGACCCTTTGAGAGAAATGCATTATGCTGCTACTAGAGGAAAGTGTGGCAACAAATAACCCACTCTTATCTTATCTGACATAACAAAAACCTAGGTAAAGATGTCAGAAGACAACTTATCTCTAATGGCTATGCCTGCAGACACCAACAGCTGTTCCTCTAAGAGAGTGACAGGATCACATCAGATAAATGCTGAGGTTTTTTTTTCCCCTAAGAAAATAAACTGCATGGTACTCAAAGCCATTTTTGAAACAACCGGCTCCAGCATTGTCCTTGCAGAATCAAAACAGAACTGCATCCCACTGCCAATGGGAAGAAGTTTGAAAACAGTATGCCATAGAACGGGATTTCTGAGGGTCTCCAATTCGCTCACGACACAGAAGTCTCACAAGGAAGGAGGGAGTTGGTGGGAGCCTGGCACCCCACTGGCTAACCTTCCCCCAGCCTCACCCAGCCACAGGTTGTGGGTCTTGGATCCTTCAGCTCTCTCCTGGCTGCTCCCAGATAAACAGGCCCTTGGCAGGCTCCAGGGTACTGCTGGGATCTGGAGGGTGTCTCACAGCCCAAGTCTGGTCTGAGCCTGGACACCTGAGCACCTGCCTTGCTCAGCCGCTGCCTCCCACTGGCGGAGGGACCCACTTGTAGGACTGGACCTGTTCCCTGCCCCCCACCATTTCCCCGGTATCCACATCCATCAGCACGCTCAGGCTCAATGTCAAGCGGTGTCCTTCCATCCCCACCGCGATGGGCAGAGTCACAGAAAAGCAGCGAGTGCCAGGGCATGATGCAGGAGGGACCTAACCCCCAGCCCCCTGAGAACGAGAGACTGGGCAGAGGGGCCCACCAGGCTCTGGAGAGGTTTCCATGAACCTGTCTTCCTGAAACTCCCAGGCCCCAGAGGCAGTCGGGGGACAGGGGGCTGATGTCTCAGGGGAGGAAGAGGTCCCGAGCACACGGATCCCGGCCTGGCGAGGTCAGGCGCAGGCATTCCCAGGCCACTAAGGGGAAGCACATGGTCGCTTGCCCCGTGTCAGCAAGAAGGAGGCGGACACCGATGTGCCCACGGCCTTGCTTTGCACCGGACCCTGGTTCTCACTGCCTCGTCTGCAGCAGCCTGGGCGAGTGCCGAAGGCATCCGGTCCCCAACTTGGGCACAACCTGTTAGGAACGCGGCACCTAGAATAAATCCGGCTGGTGGAACTGTCTCCCTGTCTCCTCTCCACCTACAGACTGGGGTTGGGGCCTCGCAAACAAGCTTCTCCTACAAAAGGTCTCCACGAGTGCTGCGCACAGGCTGGGAAGCCCAAGGACGTTTTATATTTATTACAGAGGCAGGCATCCATTCTGCCTGTTCCCATTAACACAGACGGGCAATTAATGCGTTTGGTTCAAAAGCATTCAAACATTTGTACACCCATTTGCACGCTGCAATGGCTTTGCTTCCCAGTGAAGCAGGTGGCTAACTATATGTATATTAAATTCATAGAGAAACTGGTAATTTTCAATTATAATTGTCAGTTCGCAGCTTACATGATAAGAATTTTTTGAATAGACCCATTAGCTGATTTAGTTAGCCGGAGTTTTTATAAATCATGGTTTATTTGCTTATTCTACTTATAAAGAAGGGATTTTCAGTGTTCTTTCAAGAATCAATAAATATTTACTTGGGTGTTTTTCTGACCGAATGCCAAGTTTGACAATGGATGAAATATCATTGGGTTTTCTTAAACAGCTGTTTGAATGCGGCTGTTTTATTAGTTCTTTTGTTTAGTATTATTGCTCAGATAATGGTCTCAAAGTTTTATTCATTTGCTATTAATTTGTTTTTTATAAATAAAGTCAAAAGAGGGCTGAATCGCAGTTCCTTGTAATTTTACAATGTATTGTACTTTCCTGGTAATGTTTTTTGACAATAGAAACTTTCAAGCCAATGAAAATCTGTCCCATTTTTCTTAATGATATCCTTTAAAGCAAAAGTCTGAAATATATAGCACTGACTTGTGCATAATAAAATTTGATGATTTTGTCGCCATGGATAATATTTCTCTTTCCTAGGAAAGAGAACTCATTTAAAAGCCTCCCGTTTGGCTGTTACAGCACCAAAGGCAGGAGACGCCAGATCTGTGGGGCGCGTGCAGCACTGGGGCTGAGAGGCTGAATGCCATTCTGAGAAACGGCTGTGACATTCTCAGCCCTTGTCATTCCTGGATTTCTCCTCCAAAACATGATCAGGCAGGAACCTCTCTTCCCCGGGGCTGGTGGAGGAGTTCCAGGTGGTTTTCCTCCCACGTCACCATATCTATAACTGGATGGTAATCCTCGCATTCTCCCTCCTCATTCCTCACTTTTCCTGTCCCAGCCGTCTGGGCGTGAACCCCTCAATGTAAGACACGGGAGGCCCTCACCTGGTTTTCTGTGGGTCCAGCCAGGTGCATTTTTACCGTACTGATGACTGATGCCTTCTAAATGGGCACCCGTGGGCAAGACTTAGAAAAGAATCTCTCAGTTACTCAGCTATGATGAGCAGATGACAGAAAATATTTAAAAAGCATATTTTACCTCAGATTCCTGGGAAATGTTACAAATCGTTTGGGGCCCCATAAGCCACCATATATTTTGAACAAACATAAGTGTGTTGTTCTCCTTTGAAAGCAAACGTCTAATGCTCACTCCTGCTAGTCTCTGAAGAAAACATTCACGGTGAGTGACATACAGCTCGACTCTGACAAGGTCTGGGCCCACTCTACTCGCACAGGCTTGTGAGGTGATCAAAAAGGGTTCTGTCTTCGCTTGAGTCCACTGAGATTATCAAGTGGGAAATTGCAGGGAAAGGTGTGATGCTATTCTCAAAGGACATGCTTACAGGTAACTACACAACATTTCCTGGAAAAAGACATCTCAGAGCTTGTTCTCCATCAGAGGGAAACAGGTCAAGCCAGAGAATTGTCTAAGAGAGAGGTGACACCGAACAGAATCAAGTCCCCAACTACAGAGTCTTAGGAAGTAGCTTCCCGTCTCTGGGCCTCAGCCTCCTCATCTGAGCGATGAACATCATAATACAACCTCGCAGGTTATTTAGGGTAATAATGGGGTCACATCCGCAAAGCATGGATCTCGTAAAGTACGGAGCCGTAAATGGATGCCTAATAAATGTTGGACGAACCTGGAAAAGTTATGTTGTTCATTCGCTCCAGCAGTGAGCTAAGTTTGATTCCAGGGAGACTTAACATGCAGCCCCTCCTCTCCCCCTCCCTATAATCCCCACGCGAGCCCTCTTTTCTTCTCTCACAGCAGTTCTGGGGGTTCCAGGATGGCCACCACACAGGATCCGGGTGGCCAGCTTGTACCAAGCACCTGTAGACAAGTGGGGTGGGGGTGGCTTGGGGACAGCTGTTGTTTTTATGTTTCAGCACTCAGCATTGAAGGTCAAGGCATTATCAGCAGCTGATATGCTATCAGTGCTGGGTAGAAAATGAGAAAAACAAAATAACACAATGGTCATAAGGAAATATATCTGCTCCAAAAAACTGAAGCTTTTTCAATAATATTTTTAATAATGTATCTGGATTTGAAGATGTGATTCTGTACAGGTCAACAAAGCCCTTCCCACAGTACAGCTTATTGATGGAATATTCTGGAAATATACATCTGGGTGAGCACAGGTCAGTCCTGTGGACAGTTTGGTGCTTGAAGCCAATGGGGTTCCAGACATCTGGCTGGAGGAGGTTTATGTGCAAATGGCAAAGCATTCTTTGAGCAAACAGCTGATATACTTGAACCCGTTTTGGCCCTAAGACAATTCTGCTGCAAGATTATGACCATCGTCTTGTCCCACGTGACAAACCCAAGGCTCAGAGGGCTTAGGGCGTTTTTTGCAAGTTCTCAAAACTCTTTGATGCTGGGATTTTTCTGTAAAAGCCAGATTTCACTGACTACATGGTTGTTCCTCTTTCTACCCCACACTACAGCCCCTGCCAGTGATGCGAGGGTCCAAGGACAGAAACGGGCGCCGGTGAGCCCCAGGACCACCCGCTGCCTGGACGGGGGAGGCGGGGTGGGGGCTGGGCAGGGGGGTGCGGAGGCCACCACGAGGAGTGTGGCCTGGTGGCACGCAGGGAGCTGCTCCTTGGCCCTCTGGAGAACACGGGTGAGCTGACTTTGTCAGAGCAGTCACACGCTGAGAGGGTGTAACCGTCTGTCCTGGTGAGAAGTTATGCGGACAAACAAGGACAACTGCCCTTTCGCTTGAGGAAATGAAAGTTGAGCAGCACAAACACACAGACTGGACATACGACAGCACAGGTGACAAAGTCTGTAGAACTCTCCTTTCCCAATAAATATTTGTTGAATGAGTGTATAGATGAAGGAGGGAGGGCATAAAAATAGATGTAGGACATGGGAAGGTCACTTTAGCAGAGAGGAAGCAGATAAGGCCTCCGCTGTTTCTTTCGCAGCGCCCTTCTTTCTTCTGTTTGCCTTTCCATATTTGCACTGCGGAAAGGGATGGAACGGGCCATACCTTCCATTTTCTTTCTACCACTGCAACTTTGGGCCTCTTCCCATCTCCCCTCACAGTGCTTTATGCCCTGGAAGGGGGGCTTCCAAGGGGACATGGAAAGGACCCAGGAGATCTTTGAAACCAATTTACCATTTACAGGGGAGGAGACGAAACCTGGAGATGTTGAGGAATATGCCCAAGGTCACCTCTCCGGTATTTTCCACTGCTAACCCTAGAGCTGACCTTGAGTTTTCTTTAGAGCTGCAGTATGCTGACTGAGGAAAAGAAGCAAGTATGCACAACTGTTTCACAGACCCTGAACTCTGATTCTATCTAAAAGATCCCCCTATGGAGCATGAGACTGAGAAGGCACAGTAAGGCCACATGGGATAGAAAATGAGGCTGGCTCGAGTACAGGAAACATACAATAACCCCTCACACGTATTCAAGAGTCAAGAGGTGACAAAGCCCTTTGAGTTCCTTGTCTCAGCTGGACCCCACAGAGTCCTGGAGACACCTTCCCCTTTGTAGATGAAGCTCAGGAAACCCACAGATTGGGAAGGCAGAGCCAAGGCTGTGCAGAGGGGGACACACTCACGGACCAGCTGAGGTGTCCTCGTCTGGGCTGGCTCTCCTACACCATTTTGGCCCTCTCACGGTCCACGCTGTCCCTTTAGTGTCCAAGCAGATCCCTCCCCGGAACTTGCAGGGTTTTTTACTAGCAATGGGAACTGTCAAAGAGGCACTTATATGGCTCTTCAGTCCTTGCATTTAAAAATTTCTCTTACGCTTACAATTTAAGACGTAAACTCTGTAAAGTCCTGTGTAGGCTTCTAGCAGGCAAAGGAAGCGTCAGAAATCATAGAAGAGACTGTTTCAGTCATGTTTGAGGTCACAGAATGCTCACATGTGTTAACTTTGCATTGCAAGATCTTGTTTTGTGAGATTCTAATCCAGTATTTCAAGTCAAAGAGCTGCTTGACTTGATGACGTTACTTGTCCTCTGCAGAGACTCTGTTCTGAGTTGAATGTAAGCGTCAGAGCTGTCAGATGCCACGCTCCCTTGTGCACACTGCAGTGCGGATAGAAGCACCGCTGTCCTGCCTGGAGGAGCCTCAGCTACAGATTCAGGACCCAGAGGTCCTTGGTTCATGGATGGGAACAGTGTGCCCATGAAGACACGGCCACATCTGGCTTTTCGCTGGTGCATTCTGCAGGCCAAAGTAGCGTCTACCAGAGTGGGGCTTGTCAAACTACTTGCTGCTGCTATTATTGCTTCAAGGCGAGTGTTAGGGTAGAAGACACTTGTTAAACTTTTGATCTCTCCGTAGAGTTTAACAGGTCAGTAAAAACAGTACCAGAAACACCAAAACAAGGAGAAATAACTTCAGCTGTCAAATGGGACTCTGCCCTCCACTTGCCAAGCTGCTGGGCTTGTTTTCCTGCTGCGTTTGCCGACCTGTGGAGTGTAATTGCTTGGGTGCGCCATTCCCAGCTGTCTGGGCGCCACACAGGTTGGGGAGTGACGCCACCTTGTTCTCAGACTTCCTTCTCTCTGGCTGCTGCTCACAATTGAGGTCAGTTTGTATCTCTAGATCTTCCTGTCACTGGTTAGTCGGTTTCTGCTTTGGTTTCCTCCCTGGGACAGAGCACAGATGCTGCAATTGGGTCACCCTCCGCCTCAAATCACTTCTTGTCTCATT
The DNA here is from genome assembly GCA_033961575.1 of Aselliscus stoliczkanus. NCBI lineage: Eukaryota > Metazoa > Chordata > Mammalia > Chiroptera > Hipposideridae > Aselliscus > Aselliscus stoliczkanus. The sequence continues at coordinate 30,823,369 of CM066741.1, forward strand.
GTGAAAGGGGATCCCCTTGACTTTTACAACAGAAGGGATTGGTGTCCAGTCAGGAAACCTGAGCAACTTCCCAGGGATCTAATCCTTGGGAAATGGGTAAGTCTTTAACAAGGAAAACAAAGAAACACTAAAACAGCAGACAACAGAACAGTGTTCACAGGAGGGTTGGGTTCCCGTATCTACATATAGAGAGATGTATAAATATGTATCTATATAGAAACACAGAGAGAGACAAATCTGTTGATGCCATGATACTCATAGGGAGAACTGGTCCTGTTTCCAAGGTGGCTGAGAAAAGCCTCTCAGACTCAGATCTCAGATGGGAAGGAAGACACGAGTGGGGCTTTGTAGATGCTTAAAGGGTGGCCTCGTGTCCAAGCTCTTTGATGACGCTGTTTTCTTTTCATTGCCTCCCGTCTCGCGGCCCAACCCCACTGTCTCTAGCTGGAGGCTGCGTGTGTTGGCTCACGGCTGGTTATTCCCGCTGGACTCCGGGGCCCGGTTACTCATTCAGAAGCATTTATTGAGCAACATGCCAGGCACTGCTCGAGCTGCTTCCCCAAAACAACTGTGGAGCTATGGCCTCTTTAGGGGAAGACAGACAATAAACAAGTGAACAAATAAATCAATGAAGTCATGCAAACAGTGGTTGATAATGTGAAGCAAATACACAGAAGGGTGAAAGAGAAAGAGAGTGGCTAGTGGGGGTGGAATCCTTTAGATAGCACCCAGGAAGCACTTTGTGGAAGGGTGGCATGTGAGGCGAATGACAATGATGATGAGAAGCCAGCCACTGGAGGGCCAGCCGGGAGAATATTCCTGGCAAGAAGGTCAGGTACAAAGTTTAGAGACAGGGACGAGCGTGGCAGGGTGTTGTGGGCTAGAGGAAATGAGCAGGAGAGGAGCCCGCGGAGAAGCCGGACTGCCACCAACCAGCCAGTGCTGCCCCTGGACCCGCACAGGGGCCTCTGCTCCTGTAACTGCGATCAGCTGACAGACCCTCTGTCTGTGAACATGACGCATCACCTCTCACAGAATGTGACAGGCTGGTCAGGTCCTAAGGAAAGATCAAGAAGAAAAGAAAATGAAGCACAGGGATTTCTTAGTGTTGTTTTGTTGCCCATGGAAATGAAAAATTGTTTAAACCGAGAATGGCAGCAATCTTCCTTAAATCTGATGAATCTCACAATTCTGGAGACTTCCTACGTCTGGATGTCTTACTAAAATGTGTGGACTATAGAGCCGGGTGGGAATGAAAGAACTTGATGGTTTGCTATGCGGTAGGATGATGTCATGGGAAAAGCATGAGCTTGGCAATGCTGGATCCTTCTTTGCTGGATGACCTTGAATAAATCACTTAACCTCTCTGAACATGTTTCCTCCTCTGTAAAACCCTCATACAGTCATTGTGAGAATTATGAGATAACAGTGGGGGTGCAGCTGACGTTAGCTGTTTGAGCTCCTCCTGCCTTCATGCAGACAATGGGAGAGTAAATCTTACAGAGAAGACAGGCAACATCTAATAAAGGAAAGAAAGGATAAAAATGAGGGCAGGGCTATTATCTATGCCCTGAACTGTCCTGGAATATAGCGTTTGCTTAGTACGTATTTGTGGGGTAGATGAGTTTTTAAAGGCCCTGAACCCTGTACAGGAGGGGCTAGGAGTCGGCATTTGGAGGGCCTGCATCTGCTTTGGTGTGGATTCATCCCCAGTCGGTTTGGTTTGTGGTTTGTGGTGCTTCTTCTGGTTTAAGAACTAGCCAGGGAGTGATGGGAGCGCAATGCGGGGAAGGAGGAAAGACAGAAATCTTTGCCCTGCAGGAAACCTAATCCAAGAGATTATCCACTAGGCTAGAGCATCCTTTGAGACTTGGTTTAAAAGATTTTTTAATTTAAAAAAAAAATAAATAAATAACTTCCATTGTTTATACCAAATTCAGAAAGTACAGAAAAAACAGGGAGTCGATAATTTGACACTCAAAAAAATACATCAATACTTTTGCCTTTGGTTTCAATTATGAGTTCAGACAAAATTGAGATCCCTCTGGGTCTGAGCTGTTATATAACCTGCCCCTTTCAATCACTCTGCCGGGAACTAGAAGGTTCTTCATCAATGTAGATTTTTATGACAGCATCAACAGTCCTGACCAAGGGTGTCCAATAATTAATTTAAGCAGGACCCTACTGTTGGGTATTCACATGGTTTCCAATTGTCCCGTCATATGCCCTTTGCTTTTTTAGCTTCACCATATGAGTAGGGGGAAGACTGGAACAGAGAAGGTACATATGTTACATAAGACCCCGTATTTAAAGGAGCCGGGATATGCCCCACCAGCAGCACCACCCAGCAGGTCCGCATGGCCCTGAATGCCACCCAAGAGCTACCCTCACAGGGGACAATGGCGCCTGCTGTTCCTTCTCTGAGGCCAGACCCAGGGCCGTTGTCCTGACTGGCGCTGGGTGCTCAGACCCCGGACTGGATGAAGACTGGGAAGCGGGGAGGTGGGCAGAGCGAGACCGCCTGGCTTGGGGTCTCCACAGGCAGAGATGTGTGTTCACACCGGGGTCTCCTTTCTCCACGGCTGAAGTCTCTCTTCTCTAGCTCGGGCTGGACCACGTGGACCCGAGGTGTCAGCCACTTAGCTCTCAAGTGGTGGCAGAATGGATTCAGCCTTAGTTCTCGCAGCTTGGAGACCTACAAGGGCTAACAGTTAAAATGTCCCTCTCTAGAAGGGCTGCCGTCAACACGGGGCAGGCAGCTGACCGAGTCAAATAGCACTCTCTCTTCCCTCCCACCTCTGCCCTTCTCTCCACTTGAGAGGAAGACAGGGAGGCTAGAAGCTCCCTGCACCCCTCAGCCCCAGGCAGGCTGTACCCTGATGACACTATTGAGTGCACGGTGTACACGTGCCATGTCCTGTGTCTGCTGTTGGAGGCTGGGACTGCTAAGCTCCTCTTTACTTTCCAAGTGCTTAGCATGAATCTGAACCCAGGGCAGCTCCTCAAAAAATGTTTGTTGCCCTTTATTTGTTAAGGAGGAAAAAAACATAAAGCCAGAGCCTGCAAAATGAACACCATGCAATGCAGACAGCACCATGTCCTTTGCTGGTTAAACAGTCTCCGCAGCCCACTGACACTGTCCACACACAGTTTTGCATTCCCTGTCCCGTAAGTATTTTCGTATTACAGACTGGGCTGCGTGAGAACAAATGCGGTGGCGTTCAGCCCGACCTCCTTCTGAGCATCGCACTGGCGTCACTTTAGTCACTCATTTTTCCACCGGATTTGGCTCTGCACAGTGACGGGTGGTTGGTGTAAGCTCAGGTTTAAGCCTTTGCTGGCATGTAAATGCTTCTGCCGTAGGGCTTTCTGGGAATTCCCAAAATGCTCTGAGCACTGGATTAACGGGAACCTTCCCATCCACGCTGCTGGGAAGGAGTCCAGGCTGGTGTGCCCGGGACAGGCTGGGCGATCACACACACACACCTGGCCTGCAACTGAGACACCAACCTCCACCATCCCTAAAATAACCCGCTGCCAGCTTCCACTGTTTGCACCTCACCTATTCACTCTATGAAGTTAAAGAGAATTTAATGGGTGGTGGCTCCCTCTCTGAAACACGACAGCACAATGACACTCAGCCCAGGGCACCAATACAAAAGACAGGCTCAGACTGAGTGTGCTTAATGAAACCCGCAGGGAGGCGGCTGGGAAATGCGACAGAAAAGAGTGAGTCTGACAAAAGTGACCTCTCAGGGTTCTGTTTGGGCAGAAAAGGCCTCTGCCTCTCTGATGTAAAGCTTATTCACTTCTGATAAAAACCAAGTCTGTAACAAAATCATAGGCAAGGAAGGATTTAAGCACCAGCTACTCTACACGGCATGCTTGGGCGATAAAAAAGGACAATTTCTTTTTCTCAGTGGAGGTTCCAACTCATGAAAGCCGCAAACAGCATTCCGAGGTTGTGTCTGATCAACCGTCTCTTTTTAAAGCGAATGTCACACAGTGAGTGACCAAGGCTGGCAGACAAACTGTGACCAGGGCATGGCCCTGAGCTCTGTGGGGGAGGGGGGTGCTGGCACTGCTGGGCCCACTTCCAAATGGCTCATGCAAGCTGGAAGCTGTGCATCTTCAAGCCGACAGTGGTCCCGATCTCCGCCCAAATGATGAGAGGAAAACAGCAGTTTCCTGGAATATCCAGCAGAGGCAGGAAGAAAACCTTAGAACACATGGCCCAAACTAACAATATGGTGGTTTATTCCAATCAATCGCCCTGTTACCCGGCATAAGCATATCAGCTGGAGTCTGTTTCTGGAACTCCACAAAGCGGTACAATGCATTCAGGGGCCTTGCTTCTGCGAGGAAAATCCATCCCGCCAGCTCTCTTTCCTGCCCCTCCTCTCCCAGCCGGTCATCTTTTATTCAAAGACAAAACAAACTTTAAGATGTGACAGCCTCACGCACCGCCTGGCATAAGAGTCCCTTTGGAAATGAATCTCGCGCCCAGCTCCCGTAGACCTAAGATGGTCTGCAGCTCATCCCTACAACAAAGGAGCCAACAAGATGAAAATAATTCTCTTCATACTCTAAGGGCTAGTCATGAGAAAGTACCAACCCTCCATCATCTATCCCCAAGGACATATTTCACTTAGCAGTGGGTTTGCAAGAGAACTAAAAATGTGTATGAGTGCACGTGTATTTCTGAGTCATGAGGGCGCAGGCATGGCTTCCTGGCTACTTTCCAGGGCATCCTTTGGGCTGTAAGAGGGGAGGTGGCCGCTCCCGTGTCCCCTTGCTAATGAGGTCTGCACCCCCAGTTGCTCTGGGCAGCTCCCTGGTTGTTCTACCATCCCCTCACTTTCCATCAGCTGGGAAGCATAAGACAGAAGGAGAAAGGAGGTGGGGACAATCGGAGGGACAAATGGCCTCTGGTACCACTTCCCTCACTCAGGCATGCGTCTGATGAAGCCCACACTCAAAGGCTGTTTATTACCATGGCCCAAGTGCAGCTTCTGAAAGGCTGTGTCCTGTACTGGGTGTGTGCGACAGCCAGCTCGTACCAAGCGCCCTGTATGGCCAGTAGGCACAGGGCATATGAACAAAGGGACAGAAAACCATCTGCCAAGGGCCAGACGGGTAGAGGAAGCAAAGTTCAAGGGCTCTGCTCACGCTCTCAGAAGTCCAGAAGGCCAGTGTTCCCTCGCTGCGCTCGGGACAGGCACAGCATTCTGGAGGGAACTCGTCAATAATCTCAGAACTAAACCCCAGGTCCTGACCCACCTGACCTCATCGCAAGGTAGGCGCTGTGCCAACTGAAGGGAGAGACTCGTTGCCAATGATCTTCTCAGAGTGTCTGACTAGAGCCACAGGAGTCAGAAACCGGTTTGGTTTCACAAACACTCACTGGTCTCCTAAGAGCAAGGCCTTGCCCGAGGGGCTTTCACAGCTGCATCGGGGAAGATGGGCACAAACTCTTGAGATCAGTGCTAAGATGGGCCAATGCCCAGGGTGCTCAGGGAGGAGACTGGGTGTTTAAGGAAAGCTTCCTGCCGAGCACCAGACGCATCCCCGCAAGATGAGGAAGAACCGACCTGCAGGTGACATTCCGGGAGGAGGCAGGGCTGTGAAGCAAGGTATGAAGCCCTGTGGACAACCGCAGGCAGCTCGGTTTCATGGGAGCACAGCACACGGGGTGGAGAAATGTGGGGCTGGGGGGCGTCCACAGGCAGGGGAGAGCAGACAGGGCGTGTTCAGAGCTGCAGTGTAGGGCGTTGTTGAGGCTGAGCAGTAGCAGGTGGGTTTAACAGAGGCAGGAAACTGAGGAAACAAAGGCAGCAGACCCACTCAGGTCCACCTGGGCAGAAACCACGCTCAGTGGGACTTCAGGCTGCAAGGCTTGACCCAAGAGTTCGGCTGTTTCTAGGATAAGGGATCAAGTGAGCGGGTGTGCCCACTGCCTTGGGACAGAAACTGAGTGCCACGATGCACTCGTCACCCTCTCATTTGTACAGGACGTAGCCACCCTCATTACTCACCCACAAGGCTGGTTCAGCTACTGTGTAGGAGGGAACGATTTGCTCGTAAGATGACCTGCAGATTATTAGCCAACGAAAGCAGCAGAGGCATCAGCCACGCTCAGGATACACAGGAGGCAAGTCTCTTTTACACCCAGGGTAAAGGCTGACACAGGGAGGGGGTCACTGGGCCTCACAAACATAACGCTCTTCCCATGAGGTGAGGAATCAAAGCATTCTTTGGGTCATTATCAGTTCCCTGACCCACCCTTTTGGAAAGCTTAAACCAGAAGTCTGTCTCCCTTCTTTCTCCATCTGTCTGCCTTCCTCTCCGTTTTAGATGCCTGGGAATTGGCCATGACGCTTACAGAATAAGGAATGAGGCCTCTCGCGAGCTGAGGTGGCGTCATTGCTCCGAGACCTTGATTTCGGTGGGTTTTCTTTATGGCAGGCTCATGAACGACTCTGAAACCCTGTACTGGGAAACACTCTCTGAGTGTCTGTCCTTGACTCTTCCACTCAGAACACTTCACTTCTGGTCACCAAATGGGCGTGGGTTTTTCCACACATGAAGCAATTCTCTGTGACACCAGCTGGGTGTCCCCTCATTCAGTTCAGCTCTGACACTATCCACATAGAGATGGGACCAGGTCTCACACGTTGAGGGCTCAGTTCCACCAGACGGCACACACTTCAAACACCACTTGCAAGTCCCAGGTTGTCCCCTGGCCTTCTGACTGACCGGCTATAAATCAGGGTTCCCATGACCCCCTCCTTGGGTTCACTAATTTCATAGAATGGCTCACAGAACTCAGCGAAATACATGCACTGGCTTGTTATAAATGATGGAGGAGAACAGTCGGACGGGGAGGTACACGGTGTGGGGGGTGGGGGGTTTAGGAGGGTCCTGAGCTTCTGTCCCTGTGGATTTGGGAGTCACCACTCTCATCACCCCAGAAGCTCTCTGAACCCTATAATTTGGTATTTTCATGGAGGTGTCATCAGTAGGCAGGGTTAATCACTAACTCCATTTCCAGTCCTTTCGCCCTTCCCAGAGGACAGTGACTGGGGCTGAAATATCCAAGCTTCTAATCGTGGCGTGTCCTTTCTGGTGACCAGCCTCCATCCTGAAGCCGTCCAGGAGCCCAAGAGTCACCTGATTACAACAAAAGACACTTCTCCCACCAGGAAATTCCAAGGGAGTTAGGAGCTCCGTGCCAGGAACTTGGGGGCAGAGGCCAATATGTATTTTCTATTGTTTCACAAACCCCCATCTTCCCTCTGGAATGCTGACCTCATCCTCGAGTCTCTGTTCTTACCACTCAGTCAAAAGGAGGCCCGTTTTGTTCTCCAAAATTAATTTCAGTGGTAAGAGATCATGTAACAAGGAAAAAGCAAATGCTTCCAGTCACATCAACCAGGTCAATAGGACCCACGCAAGACCCTCGCATCTGGTCAATGTGGTGAAGAAATGGAGACATCGGCACCAGGAGGCTAAGGCACGTCATCTAAAACACTCCGCTTTCACTGGTGGAAAACCACAATCACGGCAGCTCTCTGCCTGAGTCAAAAGGTTACCGGGCCCATCCGTCGGGTTCGATCACAAGCTGCTCCATGAGCGAGTCCGGCGCCGACTGCTGAGTGACAGCACCCTCTTTGTCATGATGCCTTAGTGACCGTCGCCCGAAGACTACACATCCTTGAAGGTGAGATGTAATGAGCACGGCACAGGGGACGGTCCCTGGGATTACACCTGCGACAGAGCAGGGAGTCACCAAGCGTGCTACCGTTTGCAATTCCTGGAAAGCCTCCTGTCGTCAGAGCACAGCTGCTGTTCCCTGCCAGCCAGCCACAGGCTCGCTCCCAGCCTGGCCACACATCCTCTGGGAGCCAGTGATGGCTGTTTCCAGTCATGGGATCTTGAATTCCAGGCACTGCATATTTTTTTTTAAAATGGGTATATAGTATGCAAACTCACTCAAATTTTGTCTTAATTGAGCACCCAGTATCTCCCAGTGCTGTGTGGGGCACGAAGGAAGCAGGGCATAGAGGCACCACAGAAAACCCTATCACGCTGCTAACCGCTGATGTGTGCTGGGCTTGTACAGTGCCGAGCTTCGCCTGGGGTCTGTATTTATTAACTCACTTAGCCCTCATCACAGCCCTGCAGCAGCAGCAATACTATTAGTTTGCCCATTTTATGGACAAGGAAACTGAGTGACAGTGAGGCCACACACTTAGACAGTGGGTGGGACTGGGGTTCAAACTGTACAGGTAGGAGCACAGACTGCACTCTACAGTCTGCGATTTGTCTGCTGCCTCTGCCACTCGCCAGGTGTCACCTTGGAAGAAGTACCCCTTTGCTCAAAGCCCCTCTTTTTCCCATAGGATAACTGGGTGATGCCATTGCCTCACTGGGCAGTTGTCAAGATGGAGGGGTCCCAACACCACGTGTGGATATTTTTCTTAGAAAATGCCCAAAACTTTCAACTGAAAACCCATTAGGAGTTTCTAGCAAGAGAGTTCATTGATGTGGCTAAACACAAAAAGATTTCTTTAAGCGATTTACAAACAATCCGTAATTAATGACAGTTTAGTCTACTTCTAATATCGAATTGTTCTTTTCCTAAAACTTGCCTTCCTGCATGGGGCAGGGCTCAGCACAGCGTTCGACCCGGTGACCCGGACTGGCGACTTACTTCTCACGTAGCGGCGAGGCTTCTGTCAGCTCATCAGCACATATCAGCAGTAGCCCACTCATTAATAAGCTTCGCCCAGCTAAGAAAGCTCTGTTTTATTCCTGGAAGCACTCCAAGTTGCGAGTCCTAACCCTGGCTGATTATTAAGGCACACTGGCCTCTGAGTATAAGACAATGGAATATTGTTCCTATGACCGTGAACTACGAGTACCCGTGTAGGACCCGATTATTCTCCCACCTCCTGAATTCTGAGATCGGAACGCCCCAGAGGCTCTGCTGGGGGTCCCCGCCTGCTCGTGGGGGCTTGCCCTCAGCTCTTCTGTGTTCTTGGCTAATCCTCTCCTTTCTGCTTTCTAGTCAGATATTCCTCAATGCCAGCCGCACATGTCCCAACATGGCTGGGGGTTATTTTTACTGTCGTTCCCATAACAAATGGTGGAACAGGACATGACTGCCCTATACCTTGATTTTTTTGATCTAATAATGTATCTTAGAGGTCTAAGTGCATAAAAGCCAACTTGCTGGTTTTAATGGCTACATGGTATTTCCCCATCTAGCTGTTTCATAGTTTATAAAACCAGTCTCCTTCCGATAGGTTTCCTCCAATATTTCGTAGGGGGAAAAAAGTATATGTATTTTTTAGTTTTGAAAGACATTACCCAGCCATCTTCTCCATACATCACACCCACTTATAACATGTGCCCATGGCGGCTTTATATTTTCCTCTTTGGGCTGTCTCTATTGATTTGTGAAAACCAAATATGTTTTAGAAATGAGCTATTTTTCAGTGTCCCCTGTATTTGTAAATGTTTTGATTATTTTTAGCTATGTGGAATTTTCCTGTTTGTAAGAAGTCAATGTTAACATTTTCATTCTTGGGTTGTTTTTGTGTCATACTCTGAAAGGCCTTCCATACTCCAAATTTCTGCTGAAAATTTCTTCTGTAGTTTCTTTTAATACTTTTACAATTTCACGCTTTAGCATTTAAATTTTAATACATCTGGAATTTACTTTGAAGTACAAAGTGTGATTTTTTTTGTAAATCCTCAGAGGGATAGCTGGTTGCCCCAAAACAGTTATTTTATCAGCTTGTGAGGTGCTCTTGCCAGCTTTCCTCCACCTGGAGACTGGACGCTCCCTTTAGGAGCTCGCAGACAACTGCACCCCTCTTTCTCAGACAATGTGGTGTGCTGGTCAGTCCAACATGTGCATGGCCATCCCTTCCTCATCAGTGGGCCCTCTTCTCCAACAAGGAGCCCATCAGCAAAAAAAAAAAAAAAAAGCGTAATTCTGCCCATTAAAAACGGGTAAGCTTAAATGAACTCTACCACCCCAGGTACTTCCCCAATTGTCCGCTCTTCTTTACAACATGGCTCCTTAAAAAGAATTGTCAGGGGCCAGCCAAGTGGCTCAGTTGGTTAAGAGCTTGCTCAAGAATGCGAGCTCTGAGCAACCGGGTCACCAGTTGGATTCCCACATGGGCCAGTGAGCTGCGCCTGAGCTGAGCTGCCGCTGAGCTGCCAACAGGTGGCAGGATGGCTCAGCTGGTACAACAATAAGACTGCCTGTTCGATGGTGAGCTATGCCTGTCCGCAACTAAGACTGAACTGGGCACCTTGAGCTGAGCTGCCACCCGGATGGCTCAGAGGGTGAGAGCATGTGCTCCTAACAACAAGGCTGCTGGTTCGCCTCCCACATGGGATGGTGGCTATGCCCACCCTCAACTAAGATGGGACACAGCACCTTCAGCTTAGAGGCCACAAGCTGCTGACGGGAAGCCGGATGGTGACTGGACTTGGAGCTGAGCTACCTGCGCCCTCCACAATTAAGATTGAAGGACAACTTCCCCTCCCCCAATTCCTCAATAAAATCTTTAAAAAATATAGGAAAAAAAAAGAGAAAAAGAGTTGTCTGTGCATGCTCACTATCTCACTTCCTCTCCTCTCACCAGGCACTCTTTTTTTTTTTTTTGAGGGCAGGGTCACTGGCCCTCATATGTGGGACCCGAACCGGGGCCACTGGTGTCCCAAGCCAGCGCTTAACCACCGCGCCACTCGGCCGGCCCTCACCAGCACTCTTCCCATCACTCCATCAAAACAACTCTCATCAGCGTCACCAGTCACCTCCATGGGCTAATGGTTTCCAACGGCCAGGTGTCAGTCGCTACGTGGCTTCACCTGCCAATCCGCAGCACACGGGCTTCTCCGCCTCATCCCTCCTTCTCTGACCGGCTGCCCCTTCCTGGCCCCCTTCCCCGGCCCTCCTCATCTCCCAGGTTATTAGCTGTGTTCCGGCGCTGGACCCCCAGACCTCTCCTATCCCCACTCGCTCCCGCGATCATCTCGTCATGTCTCCTAGTTTTGAGTAGCATTTAATTGCTAATGACTCTCAAGGTTCCATCTCCACCTCAGACCTCAGCACTCACCACCAGGCTACTCAGCACCCCTCCTCTCTGGTCTCCAATGAACTTGTCCCGAAGCAAGTGTCTCCTTCCAGCTCGCAAACCTGCTCCTTCCATCCTGCCCGCCTAGATAAATGTGAACTTGATCGTTGCAGTTGTTCAGGAAGGCTTTGGAGTCATCCTTGGTTTTCGTCTTGGTCTCACCTCACATAGCCCATCCACCAGCAAACCTGCTGTCTCTACCCTGAAAACATACCCAGGACCTGGCCACTTCTTACCGTCGTGGCCACCACCCCAGTCATAGGCCACGGGCTCTGTCACCTCCATTACTGCAATAGCCTCCAGACCGGCCCCCTTGCTTCTGCCCTTTCTCTGCAGCTAGAGTGCAGTCCTTACATCATGCCATTGCTCTCGGATGGCTCCCTCCAATGGCTCCTGCCTGACTCAAGCAGGACCCAAAGCCCTCGCTTTGCTCTCCAAGGCTTTACCGTCCCTGATCGCACGGCCCACCATCCTCTCCCTGCTCCCTCTGCTTCAGCCACGCCGCCTTCTCCGTGTTCCTTAACTATGGCGAACGCCCTTCCGCAGCAGCACCTTCGCACCTGCAGTACTCTCCCCAGGCATCCACATCACTCACCCCCTCAGTCCCCTAATCCGGGGGCCTTCCTGACACCCCTGCAGAAAGCAGCAGCCTCCGGTCCCCAGCTTGGCCCACCCCTCTGCTACGCTTCTCCCAAGAGCACGGATGGCCTCTGTGTAACTGCGTCTGCACCGTCCAGTCCCACACCTGACGGGCAGGCTCCATGACCCTCACAGCTGAATTTCTAACAGCTGGGAGGGTGCCCAGCACAGGGCATGTGCAGAGGTGGATAAAGTAAGGGATTCATGAGTAAGTGCTGAGTGAGGGAATGAATTTGGAAGATGGTTCCCCTTCCGTGCAAAGTGTATCTGGTATGTGTCCTGCCTTCTGTGGATCGGGAAGCAGATTTAGAGTCAAGGGAACATAACTTTGACAGTTCAGTGGAAGGAACTCTGGGCCAGAGCAAATAACAGCCTGTCCGGATTCCATATTTGGTACTAAGCAGGTTGCGGTGTTGGCTGAGCCTATTTATCTTGAGTGTCTAAGGCTCCTTGCCAGGAGACAGACCCCATCATACTGTTATATCGGCTTCACCAGAATTTTGCTAGGAAGTGTGCGTGTCCATCACGAAAGCAAGCTTAGCCTTCTCCCCGACCCTAAGCCCCCGCCTGGCTTCACTGCCTTGTGAACAGGGCCTCCACGGATCCGGGCACCAAACCCAGCACTCTGACGCAATCCACATGCCTCCATACACCCCAAAGCCACCCAATTCTGCAGCAGTTGCTTCCACAACTTCTCTCCACCCCACTCGCCTCTCCTGTTTCCCAGGTCCTTGGTCTCAGAGCGGCCTCACGCCTGCAGATTGCAGACAGAGCTTCATAACTAGTCTCCCTGCATCCAGGGTTGCCTTGCAATCAGCCTGTCACCTTGCAGTGCTAATGCGTTCGAGGCCCCTCCTCATTCAGAACCCACCGCATGCTCTCCTGGCCTCCAGATCGGGCTCAGTCTCCATGGACGAGCGCACAGACCGTCCATTTGGCCACAGCCGTCACTACGCTGACGCCCGCCCTCACGCAGCCTCAGACCCTGTCACCTCCTCTTCCGGAAGCAGGGCTGCATGCACCCGCCTCTCTCCCAGGCCCACCTCTGCTCTCACATGGATAGAGTGCTCTTTCCTCTCGCAGCACTTTTCATGCTATAATGTGGGCTGAAGGGTCTGCCTGCCCAGAGGAAAGGCACCTGGGGAAGCCTGGGCCTGGGCCTTTACGGCCATGCCTTGTGTGTGTCCAGCCGGTCTCATTACACATCTAGGACCGGGCACCTTGTCCATTGCATGACTGCCACTATACTGACATACCCACAGGCTGCCGTCTGAACACCAGATAAATGTGAGTCAGCTTATTTGGGGACACCAAATAGATACCCATTTCAATTTCACCACTGGGACAAATAACCCACCTACTGGGCTTTGATTCCAGCTGGAAACGGACGAGGCAGCTATGCATTGTCTCGTGTCTGCGATGAGGAAGTGCTGGCTTTGCCATTTGGCCCTTTAGGTGGGTCAGGGCCAGGGAGTCAGAGCACCAGCACGAATGGGCAGGACGCACTGAGCTCATATAGGAAAGGGGCAAACTCCGAGAGACGTCCAAGACCCTCCAAGCAACCTGCGGCACAGCGCCCTGAAAAGCACCTCGCGTTCGGTTTTCTTCCAATCGAGCAACACATTCAGTTTGGCGATCAATTCAAATGAAAGGTTTCAGATTTATTTCATTGGCAGACGGAAGTTAATTTGCAAAAACCCAACCAGTACAGGCTAGAGTCTATTGAATTTCATGTATCTTTAATTACAGAGTAATACATGAATATACTGTCACTACGAAAACTGAAACAATACAGATAAAGTGGAAGTCCCCCTCGGCCGCTTACTAGTCTGCCCTCCCTGGGAGTTCCTGCTGCTGTCAGTTGTGCTCATGAGTGCACGTGCACAGATACTAAGATGAAATTACTTAGCTTTGGCTGAGGCCCCAAGATAACAGATGCTCTATTCCAAAGTGAGATACGAGATTATGATGAAGGACATCAACGGCTTTTGTCCATGGACCGTTTCTAGGCCATGAAAGGATTCTAAGAATGACGCAAGGTGGTGAGAGAAGGTTCTGGATGAAAGCTGTCAGCCTCCACCTCCAGGGGGGGCAGAAAGGGGTGACATATCCCTGTTCACCTCAAACCAAGGAAGAGGCTTCAATGGGGTGATTTTGAGAGCTTGGTATGTGTCCTTGACAAGATTACATGTAGCTTTTTTTCTGTATTCCTTTTGCATTTTGTTTTTTATATAATCCTTTTCCTACTCTCAAGGTTAGAAGTGAATTCTGTTTTCCCTGTAATGCTTTTATGATAGTTTAAATGTTTAGGCACCTGATGTGTTGAGACTTCTGTTTTCATGGTGTGAGAGCGTGAACTAGCTTTACTTTTTCCCCAAATTAATTTGATTCATTTGATTTGGATAAGGAATTCTTTCAAAATCACTGAGTAGATTCTCATCACACTCTGGTTTGAAAGGCCACCTTTGTGACAGACTAAAGATGGAAATATTCGCTGGTTGCGCTCTGAATTGTGTTCTGCGGCACTCATCTACGCGTGTGGTTTTTCTTTTGTAGTATACTCATCAGAATCCAATAGCGCTTCCCTCTCATAAGCTTGAAGGCCCCACACAAAGAATGTTATATGTGTTGTTGTGTGGTCTGCAGGCCATTCCAGGTGAGGGTGAAAGCAGGTCACGGTGATGGCAGCACCAGGTGGCTGACTCAGTCCCCACCCGCGAAGGCAGGCTCTGGGCTTGCCCTTTCCTGACCCCCTGCTCAGAATTCTCAGCGTCTCTGAAAAGCTCCCCCTCTGCTGCAGAGGGCACATCTGCACTTTCCACTCCTGCCTTGCCATCCCTCGGGGATGCCGGGGTGCCCCTATGAAGCTGACACAATGCACCCGTCCTCCATCTAACCTGCACCCCCGGGGCCGCCTGCTTTCCAAACTCTGAGGATGTTGCTTTACTCACTGAATGTCTTCTGGGGGCTCAGCGACTCAGCCCTTTGAGTTTTTCTCACCCCTTTTTGCAGCACTGTGTTTCTTAGAATCAGACATAAGGGGACGGGACAGCAAGGCAAGACTCTGTGAAGGACAGACACAGTGAGACACTCCTGTGACTCGGTGGGCGGCCTGAGGGGCCTCGTCACCCAGAAAGGGCTCTGACCCAGGATGCTTCAGGTCTCAGCTGAGACATCTGCCTTGCACTCCAGTTTACAGGGACAGAAGCATCACTGTGCTCGTCTCTGCTATGTTCTTTCTATGGCTTTTGTGAGACTTAATGAGCGATCACCGTGAGGGCTTAGCAGGTGCCTCTGACTTTTCTGTCCCCACTAAAGTCAGGCCAACACCCACATGGAGCACTGCCTCTTCTCGGAAGCTCTGTCCACTGCGGACCCTGTGCCAACCCACAGTGTCCTCTTCATATAGACTTTTATTTCTTTTCTTTCAGGATTGACTCATTTTCAGACAATAGATATTAAGTCACAGTTTCCTGGACTCTGGCTGAGCCAGGCTCATCACCTCTTGAGTGTCTATGGCACCTGAATCAGGAACACTCCAGAGGCTGGCCCTGGATGTATTTCACAGCTTCATTTAATTATAACCATCAACGTTAATGAGAGCCATAAACTGTTTCATAACATACCAATGGGCAGTATAACTGAGGGGAACCTGGATACCTCATTATAAGCCTGGCATGACAGCAAAAGGCACAACTAAACAAAACCTTTCTTCTTATGAGGAAAAAGACAATGAAACTAATTGGATGAAAGTTTCACACGTGGTAGAATTAACTGTCCAAATCAAAAGAACAATGGGGTTATCAGCTTTATTTCCTAATTAATTTTTTATTTCCCATTGGATAAGGAATGGGTTTGTGATTAACTGTGAGACTACTTGAAGTAAAGTCATGTAGACAAAAGAGCATTATATAAATAGGATAAAAAAGTATACAGAAAGAAAGTTCACAAAGAAAATGAAAAGAGACATAATTGTATCAGAAACCTGGTATACTGGTGTATCAGTGCTCTCCAGAGAAAGAGAATCAAAAGGATGGATGATAGATAGATAGATAGATAGATAGATAGATAGATAGATAGATAGATACATACATACATACATACATACATACATACATACATACATAGATGTTGGATGGATGGATGGATGGATGGATGGATGGATGGATGGATGGATGATGGATGGATGGTGAATGCTGGGTGGATGGATGGATGGGTGAATGGACGGTGGGTGGATAGATGGATAAACGCATATGGATATGGAGACAGAGATACAGAGATTCATCTGTAAGAAACTGGCTCATGGAATTAAGGAGGCTGACAACTCATAAGATCTGCAAAGTGAGACAGTAGGACAAGGCCCAGGAGAGTAGATGGAGTGGTTCTAGTTCAAGGCCAGCAAAGGTCGATGTCCCAGCTCAAATGCAGTTGGGCAAAAGGCGCTCTCTCTTACTGAGGAGAACCAGCCTTTTTGTTCTGTGTAAAACCTTCAACTGAGTGGATGAGGCCCACCTACATTTCAGAAAAGGTCTGTTTTACTCATCCTACTGATTTAAATGTTAATCTCATCCAAATGAACACCCAGAGTAATGCCTGACAGACCGGGTATACCAAAGAGTGCAACTGGTCACACGGTAATTTTACATTTAACATTCTGAGGAACTGTTTTTTTCATGATGTTTACAAGGAAATTACTCACAGAGCAAAAGCACTGGAAATCAGGTCACTGCGCTCTCTCTCTCTCTCTCTCTCTCTCTCTCTCTCTCTCTCTCTCACACACACACACACACACACACACACACACACACACACAGGCTGCCATCTGCCATCCTACATGCCTGTGATGGTGAAAAGTCCACCTGATACTGTAAGAGGCCTCAGCAAAAGGTAACCTAATAAGGATGCTCTGTTCCCAGCCCCGTTTCTTCTTTCCCAGGCCCATGTGCTACCAAACACAAGCTTCTGATGACAGAGGCCAGATGCTGCCTTCTCCTGCACGTTTAGCCAAGAGCGGACGCCAATGCCCTTCCTGTCTTCATAACACGAGCCTGACCAACCCTAGGTCATCCCGAACAGAAAAGGGTCATCCCCAGGGAAAGAGATGGCAGCAGTCTCCAAGACCAAGGGTTCCAGCCTGGCATATGATCTCACCCCCAGAGCTGAGTGCCCTGTGCAGGCTACACTCCCAGTCTGGGGCAGGCAGATGTCACAGTGAAGGAGGCAGGAAAGGACAGGGGACGAAGCCATGGAGAGCCTGCTGATGCCTCCACAACCAGGACCCAAACTTAACCAACCTGGGGAGCATTTCCATCCCAGAAAGTGTTTCAGTTGAGGTAGTTAAGGGATTTTTTTTTTTTTTTTTTAGCAAACCTATCAGAGACAAAACGAAAATCACACGGTCTGTAGAGAAAAGAACTGGTCATATACAAAATTTGAGTCCCAGTGCTTAAGCAGCTGGGTCACAGTTGGACAAAAAGCTTTATGTTTTGGGTTTAGACCCTCCTATGGGCCAGCATGATACAGCAAGGGGGACTGCTCAGCAGCCACAAACCACTAATACAGCCTGCTGCTTCCCATTTGCTCATTTCCTGTAGAGCTGCCTCCCTGCTCCACAGACATATTAAGAAAAGTAGAACTTCCCTGGAAAAGACTGGTGATTCATCATTAAGAAAGACTAAAGAAAGTTCAGTCATTGTAGAATATTTTGCTATAATATTATACACCGTCTTGACTTGAGTTCTCCAAATACATTTTTGGAGATATATCAGAAGATAAATTTTGAATTATAAATATTTCAAAGTGGAGAGGAGAGATAGCATCCATTCTTTTGTACATAAATGCAAGCTCCTAACCTTTCTCAAAAAAGAAAGTCCATAATGGGTGCTTTCTGGATCTCAGGACTTCCCACCAGAAAAGTAGTAAGAATTAACGTTGGAGAGACTAGTCAGTCAGTGACGCTCCCTTCCTCTGACAGCCAGGCACTGGGAAGGCTGATGGCGGAGAAGCTGGCCTCCAGCTGTCACCACAGGGTCCCTCCATTTCACCGCGCCCAGCCTATTTTATCAGCAATGATGCAGGTGAGTGTCAGCATTTAGGAGCCAAAAACCCGTGGCTCTCTGTGGTGCAGTGAAATTTCTTTCTGACTGAGTCATCTTTTGCCGGATCCAGGAAAGGAAAGAGCACAGGATCACTGCATGCTGAGAAGCAGGCCCCTGACTGCCATCATCCATCAGGGCGCTGTGAACACACTGATGATGTGAGGGCAACTGCTTGATAGCTGTATTAACGTGACACACAGCGCACAGTGCAGAGGGCGAGGCGGCGAGGACACAGCAGTGATCTTAGAGCCCTCACAGGCCCCCTAGGGCAGAAGGACAGTGAGTCCTACCACCTCCCCTGAGCCATAGCTGGGAGATCCGTCTCCTCCCTGGGGCTCTGGTCATGCAATCCAGACTTCACTATAATACTTCTCCGCATTCATATTTTTATGAGAAAGTGACCAGTTTTATTTTTCTCATATGCTAGAAAACTGGCGGGAACAAGTGAGGGACTGACGATATCCCAGCCTGCCTTCTCCTCCCTCCCCCAACCAGACAGAGCCGCCAAGGCAGAACTCTGGTCTTTTCAATTGATCGATCCACCCATAGGGAGCCGTGCTGATTAGAGAAACGCACACTGAAAGCAGAGGCCTCCACCTGCTGGGCACCTTCCGTGTGCCAGGCTAAATGCTTCCCACGCACTCTGCTGCAGAAGGCAACTACGACGACGAGAGACAGACAATGCCGTCGAGGTCAGCACAGAAAAAGCGCACTGCTGGGAAACATTTCAGGAACCACTGACACACTGCACCTGGGAAAAGAGCTGGGGCCGAAGCCTCTGGTTCACAGACGGTCCTTTCCTTACCAGCAGTGTTTAAGCAAAGCTACGAGTTCATTTGCATCAAAAGCCTCAGCGACCAAATTCAAAAGGATCGTTTTTTGCATTCTCAGGGGAGATTCCGAAAGTCCGTTTCAACAGGCCTAAGTCTTCATCTGGCTAGTGACCCCAGTATCTCTCAGAGGGCACTGGATATATCAGATGCTATTTAATTTCATTTTAAAAACATATTTCAGGTGAGGAATCGGAGGCTCAAGTAGATTAAGTGGACAGGCTAGGTCTGCAGTACGAAACGCAGACTCAGTCTGCGCCCACACATCCGGGGCTGGTCCCCACACAGGCTCTTCCCAGGAAGGATGGGTCCCACTCCCTCTGGAGGCCATTCCCCAAGTCACCCTTTGGCAACCACCTGCAGAGTTCCTAGAGAGGCGGGGAGAGCCTTGCACTGGGGCGCTTGCTGGGATTGGCCTCCCAGGGGCAGCCCTCGGCTCTCCCCATCTAAAATAAAAGCCTCTCATTTTCCAAGACCACTAACTTGAGTTGGATTGCCAAGAGCAGATGGGGTTAAAACAAGCCAACTCATGCCTCACAATCAAGTACGATCAAATGATCCCTAAGACCTCAGAAATAAAGGGAAGAACCACAATTACTGGGGAATAGCTGATAATGACCTTTGAGTTGGTCTTTGGCCTGAATTTCCTCTGGGCTGAACTTAGTCACTCGTGACATAGGGAGAGCATTTCTGACTTCCCAGAAGCATTTAATTAACTTGTAATTTCTTGAAAAATGTGCTCCAAAACACAAGGCTCAAATTCACTTCCAAATGTTGAGCTCGGCCTGCCTGTGGGTCTGTGGGAGCCACTCTTTCTAGCACAGGCCATTCGCAGGGTGCCTCCTTCTCGGGTATGGGAGCCGTGTCCCGTCGGCTTGTAGATGACACACACACAGAAAGGTGACATCACCTCACCAGTATCCTTTACTCATCCCTAGAGAGCTGCTTCCTTCTTTCTGTTTTTGAAAAATCTATTGTGAAATATTGCTGACATACAAAGATACGGAGAAAATAATACAATAAATGCAAGGATATCCATCTCCCAGCTTGAAAAGAACTGTGCACACACTTGAATTAGTCTGGTTTCCCCATCCTGTTTCCATGGAGATGTCCATTCCATCTACGCATGTCTTTACCACGGTAGTCTTCATACCCCAGCAATTCTGAGTATCTTTTTTTGCACAAGCAAACACCACACAGCCAAGGTATCAGTGACACTGTTCACAGCATATTCTCCCGAAACTCATTTCACTCAACAACAAGCTAACAAGAGTTGTCTGCGTTGATGAATGGAGTTTCAGTTCATTTGTTGTTGTCACTGTTGTATAGTATTCCACTACACAAATACACTTCAGTCTATTTCACAATCCTCTTGTTAGCACTTGAGTGGTTTCTAATTTTTTACTGTTATCAATGTAGCTGGTATGCACATTCTTGCATGTAATCCTTTCACTATTCTATCACCAAATGCATTCTCACACATTCTGTGTGTCTCCTTGGGCACCTGTGTGAGACCTCATCTGTTTCCAGAAATGGAATTGCTGGGTCACAGGGTATATGCTCATTTTCGTCTTTATTAAATATGATTAAATTGCTGTCCAAAGTGGTTGTGCAAATTTTCCTTTGAACCTGAAAAGTATCCGTAGCAACGCTTAGTATTCTCAGGGTTTTCCATTTTTGCCAATCTGATGAGTGTAGAATTGCATCTCACTGTCTTTTAAATTTTCATTTCCTGATTATAATGTTGTTTTCCATGTCCTTACGGGTCATTGGGGTATTTTCTTGTACAAATTACCTGTTTAGATAATTCACGTATTTTTATGGTGGGGTTATTTGTCTTCTAATCATCGATTTTTAATGTTCTTTATATATAAGTGTATATACATATTGCAAACACCTTTATGTCTTACCTATGGCTTTGGCTTTCTTTCCCCTTTTTCTCTCCACTCTGTTTGAAATACAGACTTTTAGAACATTTTAATAAAGTTGAATTTATCAATCATCTCTATGTTTGTCCTCTTTGTATCTTTTTCCTGACCTATCCCAAGGTCATAAAGATATTTTGTTACATGTTTTTATAAAAAAAAATAAGTTTGTATTTTCATATTTTATGTATTTATTCTCCTGAGGGTTAATATTAGTTGGGGTGTGAGATAAGGATAAATATTGTTTTTTCCTTAATAGATAACCAATTGTTCCAAAACTATTTGTTAAGTAGACCATCCTTTGACACTGGTCTGCAATACAAACCTCTCATATATCAGGTTTTTGCATAAGCACCAGTAAATTTCTTGGGTCATTTATTTGTTCCATTGGTCTGTATATCTGGCCCTGTGCCAATATCACACTGGCCAAATTAAATAGTTTCAAAATAAATCCTGATTTCTGGTCAAACATAGCTCAAAACTGTCTTCAAAAGGAGCAATTATTTGTTGCCTGATTTTCTCTTCTGTGATTTAGAATCGACTTGTCAATTTTCATATAATCTTCTGACACTCAGATTGGAGTTACATTGGATTTTTAGATTATTTCGGGGAGAGTAAAACTTTTTGTCATACTCATAAATATATTCCTCATTGATTTGGATCTACTAAAATATATTTCCAAAATGATTTATATTTTCTCCACAAATATCACTCCCAACTCTCATTAATTTTATTTCTAGGAACCTTATATATTTTGTTGTTATTGTAAATGGTCTCTTTTTAAAAGGAATATTTTTTGTTTGTTGCTGATGTGTATTATTGTGACTGATTTTGTGAAAAATGATCTCATTTCCAGTAATATTTCTAAAGTCCCATTAATACTAATAATTCATGTGAAGAGTCTCTTATGTTTTTGTGTAGATAATCATGTCTTCTGTGAATAATGACAGTTTCGGATGTTTATTTCTTTCCAACTCTTATACAACTTCTTTCTTTTTCTTATGCTTGGCTATGATCTATATAACAGTGTTGTATAGAAACAGCAATTCTGTGCTTATTTTCCTGATATCTGCAGGTTTTTTCATTAAACATGTTGGCTTTAGGTTTTTGGTATATTCCTTTTATGAAACTTACTAAATTTTCTTTATAAAATCATGACTAAGTGTTGAATTTTATCCCATGCTTTTCCTGAATCTATTAAGATTATGTTTTCTCTTACAATTAGTATCATGGATTACATCCAGAGATTTTCTATTGTTGCACCATTCTTGCACCCCTGAGATGCACACAGCGCGGTCATGTGGATGAGAACTGAACAGTTTACCTCTCATCCCATCCTGCCTCTAGAATCCTGGTTTTGTCCATTAGGCGGTCATGAACTTCAGGGGAACTTGAGAATTAGTCCAAGTGAATCACTGTATTTATTTCCATTCCTCTACCACATGAAGGGAGACATGCTTAGGGGAAAAGAGGAACAGGTCTGGGGGGAAATTTCCTTTGAGATACAGATTGAAGGCTCTCTTTTATTTTAACCTTTGGACATTATTGTGTACATATGTGCGGCTTGGAGCTGCTGCAACCTCGCTGCCCCACACAGCTTCCTCGCTACCTTTGTACAGAAAAGCAACAGGGAAAGGATGGCAGGGGAGGAAGACAGAATGGACCCGCTAATGGACCGGCTCCTTGAGAACCTCGCTGAGACGCTTAATGAACCCACCCCAGGAGCTGCTCTACCTCTGAACTCTTCATTTTTTGGTCAATATTAGATACCCGTATTATCGAAACCATTTTTGAATTGTATCTTCAGTAACGCAAGGCCAAAAGTGTTCTTGTGAACATCCTGTTCTCTCTAGAGTTTGGTTCATTCATTTTTTCACTTTCGGTCAAGGGGGCTGCCCACATGTCAGGCACTGCACCACAGGCTGGAGGTAGAGATGACTGGATTCTGCCTTCTAGAACTTTCAGCTTGGGAAGGCGAACAGACTTACAAGAAAATAATCAAAATTCACTGTTAAGACATTTAAGGGAAAGGATGGTTCCACAGTGCTGTGGGGAGGGGCTTCAACTTTACCCTGGGGGAGACAAAGAAGATGTGCAAAGACAGCGGGGCCTTGGAAGATAATTCGATAAATAATTCTGTCAGGGAGGCAGGATGAAGGACTCCAACGGGCCAAGACTATAGGTACATGGTCTGGAAATAACTTGGGAATGGACGCTTTTGGGCTCAGTTGAAGACTGTCTTCCAGAAATGAGATACAGGCACTACTAGATATGAAGTTTCATTTTCCCTCTTAGGCAGTGTGGGAACCTAAGGGGCAGCCAGGGTGCTACGGCATGGAAGAATGTCCACAATGCATTGCGAAACAGATAAAAGAAAGTTACAATATGGATCCTAAAGACACACACACACACACACACACACACACACACGCGGTAATCATGCAGATACTAACTAGATAAACAAAACAAAAAAGACTGGTAAATGCCACACCACAAAATGTCAAGTGTTTACCACTACATGGTTTTTCCTAACTTTGCATGCATTCTGCATTTTCCCATCATTTATCGCTTAACAGTACTTCATTTCGTTTGTTTTTAATTGCTGAGACGCTTGTCTCCCTGCTTGCTTACCTCTTTGGAAAATCTCTTCTGCTTGGGCTCTGAGCTAACCCACCGGCTGCCCTTGGGCGATTGCTCAAGGACTGACTGTGAACTCATCACTCATAGAAGCCAAGCCACAAGTCCTCGGCAGACTGTGCACACATGGGCCGCTGAGTGCAGACACAGCCGATAAGAGCCTCGTGTTGGGGCAAGCACAACACGAGTCATTGCCGACAATAGCAAGGTGCTTTCAAAGCATGCTTTCCAGTCACCATGCACATCGGCGTCCTAAAGGCAGCAGTTCAGATCAGCTCCTCTGAGAGCTGCCTGTTCAGCAAGCCTGAGCCAGGGGCGGCAGGGGCGGTTAGCCTCAGCTCCACCACATACCTCTGAGCTCCATGGAAATGAGCTCATATGGGAATAAGTTCCACTGCTAGAATTTTCCAGTTAGAATGTACTTCTCTTTTCATCCCAATTTGCATTCCAAACTTAAAAAAAAAATTGGAGGGAGATCTTTCTAAAAGCATTTCACACTTTTCTGCCTTACTAAGCAAAATCAACACAATCTTGTGAAGTTGTTTTGATGAGCTCTGATTCTAATGAGTTCGCTGTGGCTCGGAGGGGTGCTACACCTGCAGCCCCCAATGCTCTGCCTTCTCTTCCTCCCTGCTTTCATCTCCGCCCTCCAGACAGATGCTCACATCTTGTCTCCTTTACAATTCTCTACTTCCGACTGGGACAACAGAAGAGCAAACCATTAATATTATTTTTTTTAAACACGGGTACATAAGCTCTGAGGAAAGCCTTGATTTTTGTTGTTGTTTTACTCCTATGGGTTTCTGTGTTTTCAACCTGATTTGGTCAGGTTTTCTTTCTTTTTTTTTTTTTTTTAAATCTATTGGGTTTTTTGGGTCATGTTCTGACTAGTTGAAATAGTGGCAAGATGACCTCTAAACATGAGGTATCTACCTATCTTTTAAGTATAATTTTTCCTGTTATTTTGTTGTTCTTTGTCATCTTTACTTAAGTAAAATATATGGTGTTCAGTGGGAATAATTATCTACTATATTTTTGTGTTCTTTACTGTTCTAAACACAAAGCAGATGCTTGCTAACGCTGGTAAACTTGCATTTGATGGAACTCCAAGGCACTTACGGGCTGCGGAGGCCACAGATAAAGGCATGAAATAATGAATCAAAAACACAGAGTGCATCACAGTATGATGAAATATCAAATTAACAGAAGGAACCATAATTACTAAAATGTTAGTCTTTAAATCTCCTTGTCAGCTCCTTACAAAGAACTCTGAGACACTATATATCCAATGGCAATTTGACTTCTAGAATGTGTCATTATAGGTTTCAAGTTTCAAAGAGTATCTTTTTCATAATTGTATACATATAGTTACATATGTTTCATACATTGTAAATACTGACTTTCAAAAATGAAACTGTCTTCATTTTAAACGTATCCAGTGGAATCTTTGATACCAAAGTGATTAGACTTCTAAAATCCATTAAAAAAAATACAAACAAGCTTTTCTTTAACAACCAGAAATTTTGTATCATTCCTTTTTATCCTTGAACTCACATTTGTATTCCACTAACCTGACATGATTTTCTCTCTTTTGGGTTGACTTGTGACAGTTAGTGATACCACATAATTGATAGATAAATACTCCTTATAAAATTTTATTGGAAATATATATTTAATTAGATAGGTGAGGGTTTTGGGTTTTTTTTTTTCAGTTTGTTCATGTAATCATGGATGATGATTACATATTGCTAGAATCAGACTGTTTTTTTTTGTTTGTTTGTTTTTTTGAGGGCAGTGTCACTGGCCCTCATATGTGGGACCCAAATTGGGACCACTGGCTTCCCAAACTAGCGCTTAGCCACCGTGCCACTTGGCCGGCCCCAGACTGGTTTTGACATCAGCTATATTCCTAGTTTTCTATTTTGATGCCTGTACACACTGAATAAATGTCATTTTCATAAATAAATAGGAATGAAAGGAATACTGTTATAGTAACATCACTCACTTTTAAGAATGCCACGTGGCAAAAATCCCACAGTAATCCATTTCCAAAAATCACTTTAGTCATCTACCACCCCCTCTCTGTTCAATGAGATCCTTCTTCAGCATCAAAAGTGCAAGGAACTAGAATCAACCAGCGTGCAGAGCACGTGTTACCTAGACCTGTGCTTCCCCAACACCAGCGCTCCAAGTTCACCTTGCCTGATGTCTCGGAGCAGCTTTCGAAACGCTGAGTCCATGCAGCACTGCGGGTTCTGGCCAGGCCTGAAGGGTGGCCTCTCGGTGGCAATGTAAGGGCAAGGAGGGAAACAGCAGGGTAGAGACAGACGAGTGTTCGCAGGCAGGTCACCTCACAGAAAGTGGGGAACCATCCCCACTCCCTTGTCCAGGTGTGGTCCCTGGGGGAGGATCTGTGAGTGAGAAGATGGGCAGAAAGCTTCAGGGAGCAGTTCTGAGTGGAGCTTGGAGGACGGGTGAGGTTCGCAGCAGCAGAGAAGGCCATCCACCTGGGAGGGCCATCCACCTGAGAGGCACAGGTGGGCGAAAGCCCCGACTGGGTGCCCAGAGGGAAATGGCCTGACAAGCAGCGACTCGGGAATGCCAGAGGCTGACCTTGGGCTGTCTCATTCTCACCACGGGCCACAGGGGTAAACAATGTGAGCCTTCGGTGGGCAAGATTCTAGATCAGAGACTAAAAAAGTAAATGCCTACAGAAACTGGGCAGGTCACACGAAATAGAGACGCTGCCATGACACAAGCTGGCGACATAAGCTGCATGTCAGTGTGCATGGTGGGGATTGCTGGGCCCTGGGGAATGTCGTCCCACCCGAGGGGCTCGGTCAGCCTCTCTCTGCTCTGCTCAGCAGCAGTGGGATGGATGGTGGACCAGAGCGGCAGCTCATCCAATTTTCAAGAGAAGCTAGAAAGCTGGGTTTGAAATCAAAGCTCCTCAATAGGCAAGACAAAACATGTCTATGGGCTGTTATGTGTCCTGTGGGTCACCAGCTTGCCACCTCTGCTCTAAAGACTAAATTGTAACTGTGGATCAAGCCAGAACACTGAAAGCATCCAAAAGCCGCCCAGAACAATGTGAGGCAGGCAATCAGCAGTCGGCTGATAGGTCGGCTAAATGGGAGGCTCAGTGGTCCCGTTTGCAAGGCCCTCTTAGGATTCCCAGCAGCGGAGAGAGAGGGGCTGCTCTAAAGGGTAGAGTCCAAAGGGCAAATGGAAGGTTTGTGAGGCCTCAGCATCTATTTCTGGTAGCGGATTCTGTTTTCCACTTTGTAGGAAAAAAACAGTACGATCTGGCCCACTTCGTAGGAGATTGCTGCATGCAATTCCTATGCAAACATTTCCAAAAATCTCATTTCTCTCTTCATCTTCTTTGTCCTTGCCTTGGATTTCCTGTGCTTATTTTATCCTGTGTGTTTTTAAGCCTCCTTGAAGCCTTCTCGGAATGAGGTAGGGGATGGGTAAGCACAAGTAGTTACTATTTCAAGGGCCCCCTCGTCCCCTCCCTGAGTTTACACCCTGTGGGCGCTTCAAGCCCTGGGCTCTGGGCAGTGAGGAGGTAGTAACCTCCACCTGTCCTGAAGCTAACGGGGCTTCCAATGGGACAGAACAGACCACCAGCGAGCTGTGTGAGTGCTAGGAAAACCTGGCTCCATACATTATTCCAAATCTATATTTATGTTCATGGCTTAGGAAGCATCTCAGGGCCCTTGGGGGAAAGAAAAGCTGCAGGAATCTAAGAAAATATGATTAAACAGATTTATTTTGGATTGCTAAAGAGCGCGAGAGCCTCTGGAGAGCCAGTGGAGGAGAGTGAATTATTTCCTGCCATCTCCACCACTTGTCTTTCTAAGAGTCTCTCATTGAACCCCTGGTGCCACCCTAATAGTTCCAGCTAATCTTGTTGCTATAGTTACAACAATTAATTATATGCCTAACTAGCCTTACTAGTACATTGCAGCAATTCAATTAAAATCTGATTTTACTCTTCCTGTCCTTTAAGGGGTTTTTGTTGGGCCTCCAGCTCTGAAAACTGCCCGTAATGTGGGTTGAAAGGGTCCCAGAGGTTGTTGAGTCCATTTCCCAGTGGCATCTTTGGTTCAGACTTGATGGGACAAGACTCTATTGCCCTGAAATGGATCTTGGTACAAGAGCCAACACATTTGGGAGATTTGAACCCAACAGCTGAGCAAATCGTAAAACTAATACCCCCGGGTGTCAGGCTGCGGTGAAGAGAAGGGGTTCTTTCCCCTTCTTAATTTTCATAATGTATTTCAATTGGAGTGAGGCTACCCAGGTGCCCACATTAGCGGCTGTGCCCCGCCACTGGCATGCTGCCCAGAGACAGTCCGTGGGCCCGGCCGCACCTGAGCCCCGCAGATGGAGGTGCATCTCCTGGGCTGTCCAGAGACCAACAGGGAATGGGGAGCAAGTGGGGTCAACCCTCACCCCAAAGAGCTCTGAGGCTGTTCTCCTCCAGGCGCCTGGTGGAAATGCGAGAACCTTCTGTCTGCAGCTGATCTCGTGTCCGAGCAGCGGCCCAGCACCTTCGCCTCCTAGGAGCCGATTTACAGAGGTCTTGTTCAAGCAAGTGAGTGTCTGTCGAGGACAGAGCTGTAGGATAAACCCATTCTGGGGGGAACGCTAGAGGCCGCTGCAGCTTTTCTTGTTTTGTTTTGTTTTTTTACTCCCAAAAGATATTCTTTCAGCATAACTGACACTATGTCTTCGTGTTTTTTTTTATTTTTGTTTTTTTGAGGGCAGTGTCACTGGCCCTCATATGTGGGACCCGAACCAGGGCCGCTGGCTTCCTAAGCCAGCGCTTAAGCACCGCGCCACTCGGCCGGCCCAATGCTTTCCTGATCCATCTCCATATTTTTATCGGTTCCTCTTCCCTCTTTAGTCCCTTAACATTGTGGGCTAATGCTGATGTATTTCCACACACCAGGCACCATGCTACGTGACATTCCTGTACTATCTGACTTTGCAGATGTGGAAACTGAGGCTCCACTGAAAGACTAGCCCGAGGACACTGAGCGAAGGGCAGAGCCACAGGCGCCCCCAGAGCTGCCCGGCTCCCAAATGCTTTCTTAGGCTGTAGTCTCAGCTCCTCCCAAACGCCTTTCCTGCTCTGACTCTCTCTCTTCCTTCCCTGACCTCCTGACTCCCCGGCTTTGGCCTCCACCTCTCTGAGGATGTCCTCAATCCAAACGCAGCCCTGACCCCCTTCCCCTGGCCGCCACATGGCCCTTTCCTGCCTGGCGCAGGCCAATGCAGGTGCCGTGCGCTCACGAGACAACTGGCAGCCCCCTCGGCCAGCTGGCTCTCCCCTGGGGGTCATCTCCTCCCCAGGCCCACACTGGACCACTCCTGGGGCGAACTCTGGGCCCAAGGCAGGCACCGGCCTGTGCCATGAGCCAGAGTGCGGGTTTGACAAGAAAGTACAGCACACACAAGTCTCTCTCCAGCGTTCCACAGTCTGGTTCTACGGCGCCACCTCTCGCCCTCCAGCACTAAGTGCCCAGGGCTCCTGTGCCACCCAGCAGGGCAGGTGTCTGAATGGGCGAGTCCTCCCGTCCTCACCTGGTACTGGCCTCCTTCTGGGGACCACTGCTGCACCCCACCCCCACAATCAGACTAGCCTCTCCGAGTCCACCAGCACCCTTTCTAACTCACTATACCCCATTCTCAGCACAGAGTCGGCACATGGGAGGCCCGTGATCACACCGAATTTCTAAGTCTGAGCGGGCACTGACTGACCCAGGGAAGGCCCGAGCACTGGGGCTGGGGGACGCTTCTCTTCCGCGTCCTCCTGGAGCCCTGGACTCGATTCATCTAGAAACTATGATGCTCTGATTTTACTGGGAAACCAAAGCCCCTTCACCTTCGGTTCAGTAGCAAAGCGGCGTCTCCAGGAGCCAATGGCATCTCTGTACCCACCCAGCAGAGTCCCTGAGGGTGGCAGGCATGGCCCATCACCATGCAGGCTCCCCTGGGGGTCCTGGGGAGGGGAGCATTTGCTTAGGCAAAGCCGAGGATGCTAATTACACTCCCGGTGTGGTCCTCTGCCACTGCAGATGTCACCGGAGGAGCCCCAGGGTCCCCTGTTTACTTTTCACTAATTGATGCTCATTTGTGAGCCGGCTTAATCTCACCAACTCCAATAAAGGAAGAGGAAAATGTTCCAGGGACAGCTATGCTTTATGCAATCACCATGGCAACGCTGCCATCACAGGGCCATCTATCTAAGCCAAAGTAGTACAGAAAAGAGAACAGCGGTGGCGTGCTTGTGCCCGAGTCCCCTCCTGCCCCAAACAGGCCACTGCAGCAGCCGGGGGCATGAACGGGGCCCCAGGCAGACTAGGCTGCTTTCCTGAAGGGCTTTCTAATTTCTCCCCAGCCAGTTCCTGAAAGGCCCCGAGGGATCTCGGCAGGGGTGACCAGGCCCTGGGCTAGCATGGACCCTGCGCTGGCACCTCCTGGGGCACCAAGCCAGACACGGGATGTCGCACTGGCAGCAGGCCTGGCTGGTTGTCCTGTAGCCCGGAGTGTCCCTCAGGCGGGAACTGGCCCCCACGATGCGTCTGCTCTCCTCTCTCTGGGCCATGTGCCCCCAGCCAAGCTCCTCGTGTCTCCTAAGGTTTTAGAAACTGGGCGAATCCCCTCCTTCAGCCTTTTCTCTCTTCACACAGCCCCCATCCGCCAAATGCTGAGGGGTGCTACTAGCTCCAATCCCGGTCTCCCCGCCCATACTCCCTGACCAGTGTCCTTAACTCAGTCAGCCTGCACCTCTCCACTCGTACTTTCCATATTACGGGTTCTTTCTTTTTTTTTTTTAATTAAATGTATTGGGGTAACATTGGTTAATAACATTATATGTTTTAGGTGTACAATTTTGTAATACATCATCTATATATTGTCTCGCGTGCTTCTGCACAGCAAAAGAAACCATCCACAAAACAAAAAGGCAACAAACCCAGTGGGGGAAGATATTTGAAACAACACCTCCAAGAAGGGGCTAATATCCAAAATATATAAAGAACTCATACAACTCAACAACAACAAACAAATCAATTAAAAATGGGCAGAGGACTTGAACGGACACTTCTCACAAGAAGACATACAAACAGCCAACAGCTCTGTGAAAAATTGCTCAGCTTCACTAGCCATCAGGGAAATGCAAGTCAAAACCACAATGAGATATGACCTCAGGCCTCGAATGATTTGTTTTTGCTTGCTTCTTCCATCAGTTATGGAGAACGTGCTAAAATCAGCAAACATGGTTGTGAATTAATCTATTTTCTTCTTTTAAATCGCAATTTTTGCTTTACGTACTTCGATGCTATACTACTGAGTGCACACAGTTGAGAAGTATTAAACCTTTCTGGCAGACCTACATACTATCACTACAAAATGCCCTTCTTTATCTCCAGAAACGCCTATTGTCTCAAAGTCTATTTTATCTTATATAATTATGTCATGTTCCTTTTATCAGTGTTTATACTTTTAGCTCTTTTGCGTCCTTATAGCTAAAGTATTTGCTACATTTTCTATTTCTCTTTATTTCTTCTTGCATTTCCATATTTCCATCTGAGATAACCCTCACTGTCTCTTAGGAAATGCTTTAGTATTTTGTGTCATGTGTGCCTGGAAGGCAACCATTCGTATCAGTTTTTCTGAAAAGGCCTTTATTTTTTCCTTCATTTTTAAAGGATCTTTTTCCTGCTTAGGCTAGCAGTTATGCTTGTAAAATCTATTTAGCAATATTTATTGGGACCTAAAATTTATCCATAAGTTTTGATCAAGCTATTCCATGTTTAGGGATGCAGTGGGAATAAGTTAACATTAAAATAACAAAGGATGTACCAAGATATGAATCGCATCATTATTCATAATAGTGAAAAACTGGACACAAGCATAATATTCAACATTAAGGCTATGGTTAAGTAAATTATGGCACATCAATACAACGCAATATCATGAAAACATTTAAATGATGTTTATGAAGAATTTTAAGGAAAATATTTATATTATTATATATGGGGAAAATAAGATGCAAGTTTCTATATATATTGTGTGACTTTAGCCAAATAACAAAGCTATATGCATAAAAAGAATTCTATTAATAAAAGGAAATACATAAATCGGGGAATCCTCTTTATTCATAGGTAAACAGGTTATGGGCACTTATTTTTCTATAATTGAAATAAATTATTTCCATATGTGACTTTTTTTTCCTTTTCATTTCCACTTAAATTTATAAATAGAACTGATGATAAAAATTACTGCTCAGTTAAGGATACTTAATTTAAAGGGTTAAGTTGCCATAATTGTCTTCCCAGCACAGAGTTTCCCATGAAAGGTAAACTTGGCAATATACCAAAGAGACCCATTTACAGTGTCATAAATTGCTCCAAGTCTCAAGTCACTGACAGAAGCCTCTCTCACCCAAATCGCCATAAACACCTGATCCCTGAGCCTCAATTTCTGTGTTGGAAACGGCACCCCACACACATTTCAGTTGGAATTAGGACAGCACCCGTCTTGCTTCATATACAGAACGGGTGGCTTCCTTGTTATGGGGTGGTGATAGCACTTCCCCAAGAGGGATTCATTTAATGCTCATCATACATGTCAGCCACTTCACAGAAGCCAGGGTTTTGCTCATCAGTCACTTTCTTGCGTGGGGAAGGTGTGAGGTGGGCGGGGTGCAGAAGCACCACTGGAGCTCACATAATGTTTTCAGGCTTGTTAACGAGCCTAGCAGTCACATTTTATCATTTCATCAGAAGGTGGTTTGGGGCATAAGCAGTCCTGAGGTCATCAATTCTGACTCAGCTGATTAACACTGGGCTTGTCAGGTAATTGCAAAGGTCAAAACACATTGTCTAGTCGTTCTCCTCAAGCTAAAACTATTGTCGGAAAAATTTCCAAGAGACATCCCAGGAATATCTTCCTGGGATCAGGCATATGTGATTCTGAACCCTTGCTGCCGGCGCTCTTGCTGTGTGGCCTCCGGAAAGGGCCTAAATTTGTGAATCTGAGGTTCCTCCCTAGTGAAAATAAAAATAAAAATGCCTCTGCCATAGGGAGGGACAAGACGGCCCACAGTCACTGAGTTTACGGACCAGTGAGGAAGGCAGACCTTAAGCAAATCAAAGCAGGAATTAAATGTGCTGTGCAACATGCAGCAGGGTGCAATGAATTTCCATTTACTCACATCTCCCTTCAACACTGGCTGGAAAGCCTTGCCTCTTTGAGAAAACCAAGATTCAGTGTCTAAAATAACTGGATGTTTTTTTACCATCCACCCCAGGTAACGCTGGTGAGACTGTGTTCAGCCTCAGGGCAGAATGTGATAGAGACATGGGGTGTCAGGCGGGGGTGGGGTGGGAAAGGGAGTGGGGCCTATTCAGTGGACAGTCGGGACTCAGGTAAAGCACAAAGACCTGAGAAGTCCAGTGAAGAGATGGTGCAAGTTAGTTTGATTTATTCAAGTAACTAACATTTATTGAGCAGCTGTTACGTGATGGGCACGGAGTTTGGTTGAGAGGATACAGTGGAGAACAAGGGAGTCCCCTCTTTCTTCAGAGAACGTACACACTCCAGGGGCAACAGGTCGTGGAGATAGGAGCATCAGAGCTGTGGTGTGTGGGGATCGGGGATCGTGAGTGTTACCAGGAGGGTCTTGGGTCAAAGAACTTTGGAGGAAAAAAAAAAAAGAATCAACTGTTTCTTTCTCTGGGACCAGAGAGAATTTGCTTCATCTTGCCCCGTGTCTCCTCGCCAGTGCTGCCCATTGGGGGTTTGGCTATAGAGTCGGTGGTCACGGTGGCAAAAGCAGAAAGAACATTAAAGAGATCTTTCTGGCCCTGCACAGAGATTTAGAGGTTTCCTCATGCAATTTCGGTTCGTTCCGCTGTGGTCAGGGTTTTCAATATTCTAGTGAAATCCTCTTGGCTATTTTTAGGCCAACCACAGGCAGAAGATGGAGGAAATGTTGCAGAGGGTGTATTTCTCAATAAAATTACCATGACATTTTGGTGGAATGCACATTTAAAATTCTTTCTACAAAACAGCAATACCAAACCATCTGAAGATGCAAAGTGGCTGTCCACCAAAACAGAGGGTTCAGAAGGTCAAAGCAGGGATGCAATGACCTTGATCCTTCTTCACAGATGCAAAGAATTGGAGCTGAGAAGGGTGGGAGTTGGGGGGGGGGGAGTGTTTTACCTACCAGTCTGGGCTGAGGGAGGGCAGGCGCACTTACCCTTACTGTGTGTGCAATGACTGCACTGCGGGAAGATGAGTGGCCTTATGGCGACCTGTTACCTGTGGTGAGGTGTCCATTTTTTCTCGCCTTCCCCGCCCCTGACCCAGCAGACAACCAGGCGAAGCTCCCAGCTCCCGGGGAGGAGCTGGCCTTCCTGTGGGGTCTTCTGGTTTGTTCCCCAAAGGAGGCTGGGAGATTCAGAGATAGCAATGTCTTGTCCAGAAACATAAATACATAAAAGGAGAAGTTTCTGGAAGCTGGCATGGGGGGATGGGGAGTTGAGCTCCTTTTGTTTTTTTAAACAGCGCAGGCAAGAGAAAGCATGACTGAGGGTTTCTCTGGGCACACAGGGCCCAGGCACCCTAGGAAAGTCCTAAGGTTTCAAGGAGGGCTGGGAATGGCAGGGGCTCTGGGCCAGAAGGCTCTCCGCAGACCCTGGGGGCAGATGGCTGTGCGTTATCCAGGGGTTTCAGGGTCTTGACACGACTTGGGAAGGGGGAGCCCTAAAAGATGCTTCGAGGAGGGGTTAGCATGGAAAGGGCTGTTTTTAAAGAGGTGAAGATACAGTGGCTTCTTCCCTGGGTTTGTGGCCTGTGGCTCAATGGGGACCCCTGGGAACCTCGCAGTGTACCCCCATTGATACGGACAGCATCTCAGGAGTAGGTCACGCACCAGGAAGGCTCGGCAGGCACATGGGACTCCGTGCCCATGGGGTTCACTTCACCACAGTAGGTGGCCCTTATTTTAGGCCAAGGCAAATCCCTAATGAAACACTTTTTGGGGAGCTCAACAGAAGCAGACGCGTTGAAAGCACGTGAGCAAAGACGCTCATTAGGCTTCTACCTTGTCTCCTGCAGGAAACTGCTGCTTCTCTCCAGCCCCTGCTTTTCCCTGCTGGATGAGAAGGAGGCTGATGTCTCTTTAACAGTCTGCTCACCCTTCTGTCTGCTCCCTTCAGCTCATCTGCATTTGCATGTGAAAATTACCTTCCTCACTCCCAAATTGATGTTTGCAAGTGCAAGGAGAGGGCCCCTTGTCTTTGAAGCTCCAGAAGACACTGCTATAAAAATAATTACCATTTCTGTTCTGACCGCACCCTGTGCCCTGCCGTATCTCACACACCAGAATCTGCCAACAGAAAAACCACACAAACCAGCAAGCATTCCTTTTATTTGGAGCACGGGCCTTCAGAAAGAAGCAGGTATTGCCTCCCTGGGATTCAGTCAGCAAAACCTATACCCTGAAACTTAGTTCCTCATGTGATCCTGTTTCATGTCACTTTCTGGTATCAGTGTAATTTGATTTCAGGGTTTACGGAACCATTTTTGGCACTGCATGCCTCCTTTTCTCTATAGATTGCAATAGGAATATGGGCACAAGGTGCAGAACTGATTTCGCCAAAGCTGACACCGCATGGTCTGCTTTTTCCGCAGGTGTGGGAGACTCTGTCCTCAGGCACCCAGAGCACTTATTCAGGAGAAGCCCCACCCTCCCCCTGCCCTCAGGCCCTGCAGGCTCCTGAGGTCTCAGCCCTCTGCCTCCCCCAGTAGGACCCCGGGACCCTTCCTTCAGCTGAACAGCAGGAAACTTTGTTTTCTCTTGGTGACTAGTCAGTTGCTGACGGCGTCCACGCAGGCCTCTCAGAGCCTGGCTCTCCTGACCCCCCAAGAGCCCCGGGGGGCAAGGCCAGCTCCCTAGCATCTCCTGCCCCTGACCGTGATGCCGATGATGGTGACTCATGGACTTGAAAGTTTACAAAAATGGCTCCCAGCCTCACCAGCACCCCTTTTCAGATGGAATTCTGACCACAAGCACTCTAGGGAGATATCTGAACTGGAAACACAGGAAACCAAGAATCGAAGAGTAATTTTCTCAAGATGCGCAGCCAGCAAGGTGTGAAGAAGACACACTCCTGGCAAAGGCGCCCAGGGCGAGGTGACCTGGAGAAGCCAGGTGTGTCCCAGCATTCACTCCACACACCGCAGCTTCCCAAGGCAGGCCCAGTGGGCACTGAACGCCCCACCCCGTCTCCGTTTCTGCCCGACTCCGAAAATCACCGGGTACCAAAGAAAGGAGGCTGAGCGCCTCTAGACATGCAGACAGCACCACGGCTAACCACGGGGTGTCTAGTCACCACGCAGCATGTGGATTCATCGTTTTTCTCTAACCCCTTCTCTGACTCACAAAGGAGGGCCTGGGAGCCACGGCCCAGGGCCATCCTGGCTTGGACAAGGCTCTGGGCCTCCGGACCCTGCAGCCCACAGCCCTGGGGCCGCCAAGAGGAATTCGGAAAGAATCAGGCTCCAGAAGGCAGCGGCACTCTCTTCACCTGTCACACAACAGCTGTCACTGCCACCTGTCAGGCCAAAGCCTCCCCCCCCCCCCCAGCTGGAAGGGATTCCGGGAAGTAAGAGCCATGCAGAATGGGGGGAGGGGGGACTGTAGACCCCCCCACAGGTTCCTTCTCAGGAGGCATTTTGCTGGGCTCTGATGGTGCCTCTGAGAAGTCAGCGAGCAGATATGATTACCACACAAGGACACGAGGCAACGGAGGCACAGGGAGTTGACATAAACGGGGGCAGCCAGCGTTTGTTCAGTCTTCGCTATGGGCCAGGTATTGTCCTGTGTGTGCTGTGTCCATTTTCATGGACAATCTTTCAGCACTCACAGTGACCCTATCATGTCCACCTAAAAGAGGAAAGACAGGCAGGCCTGGGGAGCTTCGGTGATGAGCCCAAGGTCATTAAGCCAGATGGTGCCAGGGTGTCGGGCATCAAGTCCAGAGCTGTTTCAGCTACCATGTTTCCCCGAAAATAAGACCTCACCTGAAAATAAGCTCGGGCATGGCTTTTCAGGATGCTTGTAATACAAGCCCTACCCCAAACATAGCCAGACATGACTGTTTGAATCAATGTAAATTTTTGTACATGGATAAATAATAAATATAGATTGTTGGAGCAAAAATTAATATAAGACCCAGTCTTATATTCGGGGAAACACGGTACTGGTCAAAGGCTGAGACCTCTCCCCCAAGTCTCCTGGGGACCCGAGGTGGGCACTGACACAGGCATATCTTTTATTGGCTTGTCAGATCCCAAAACAGACAAATTGACACAATATGTGAAATGGAGAGTTTCAAAGAAGGAAAATGTAAGTGTTATTCCCAATATGTGTGTTTCGGGCCTGGACTGCAAGGAGTTTCAAAATTGGATGATGTGTGGAAACACGCAGACGTGAGACAACCTGCAGAGGTGGGAACGTCGTTCAGCCTAAGAGGAAATTGAGTGAAATGGGTGGCTGGGCAGAAAGAGCACAGAGTAAGCACCAAGCATTACTCGCCAGTCTTCAAATGATCATAATTACATGGGTCTCCTTATGTCTAAGAGCAAAATAACCCATGAAAGAAAAGCTGCTGAATGTGAATTGCAGGGGAGAGGGAGGGCTTACAGGAGGGAGGCAGGAAATTATTACACTCTAAAGCTTAGACACAAAGCCACTAGCCCCGTGATGTCTGTGCCTTAGCTCCAGGGCACCGACAGGAGGGGTCCTCGGAACCCCTCCAGTTCCACACAGCACACTCTAACTGCACATCTGGAATGAGAGGCTGGCTGGGGTCTCTGTTCTGGACAACAGAACCTGGGCCCAGGCCAGAGCGCAGCTCATCCTGCAGTGGCCAGTGAGAGCGTCTGGGAACCTCGGACTCTTTAGCCTGAGACTGAGGGTTCCTGGGTGACGGAAATGAGATCTCTTCTTGAAAGGCGCACCCCCTGCTGTGGGTGTGGCGGGTGTAAGGTGCACCCAACACACAGGATGCCGCTGTTTCTCAGACAGGAGTCACAGCCCCTGCCGGCGGAGGCTGTCTGTGAGCGCTGCCCTAGCGCAGCCACTCCAAAGGGCAGCACCACTGCCCGCAGGCAAGCGAGGGGTCTGCCTGGGGGGGCGCCCCATGGGGGTGGGTCCGTCTCACCAAACACGCCCAGGTATGGGGCCACCGGGGAGATTCCCTGGGAGCCATTCTATTCTCAGCCAGTTTACTCCCATTCACAGAAGCCCAGGCCTCAGAGCAAGTCGCTCCATGGATGACCTTGAATCTCCTCCAACCTTCAAACTGTAAATCAGCCACGCGTAATGCGGGCTCACCCACCCTTTATCGACGACACATTATTTGAGACAAAACAATGTGCCAAGGCCTCTTTGCTGTCCTGTAGTGATCTTTGCTGAGTGCTTTATCACTTTCACACATGTTAGCCCAAAATTTTTAAATGAACATTTCCTTCAAGGATGTTTTTACACTATAAATGAAGTCACCAAAAAATAACTAGGAATACTCTGTTTTCATTCATAACACAAAGTGCTAAGCCATAATCTGCAAAGAACTCTAAATCAATCAGAGAAAAAAAACCAAAAACGTAAAAGGGACAAACGCTAGCAACAGCTCGCAAACAAGGAACTAGCTGGCTGACTCATTAATAACAAGGAAAACGGTATTATAATAAAACTACAACACATTTTCACTATAAAGTTGGCAAAGTTTTAAAAATTTTAAAGCATATGCTGGAAAGGATGGGCAGAAACCCTGCTTCACCAGTGGGCGTTTTATGCTGGTTCAGCCACTGTGATGGGCATCGAACAGGCACTGCCGACATTTCAAACGCATGCGCCCTATGTATAATTCAGTAATTCCAGTGGCAGCTGTTCCTGTATGAAGATATCCATTGCTGCATTGTTTGTAGTAGCTAAAGATTAGAAACCAACAGGGGGCAAATTATATATATGATGGCACACACATGCAATGGAAAACTATACACCCATTAAAAATAATGAGATCTCTGTAGGTAATGATATGGAGAGACAGCTAAGATGAGCCGGTAAATGAAAAGCACGACACAGAACAGCATGGATGACACATTCTCAGGTATTGAGGCAAAAAGGGCTGCATATGCACATGTGGAACTGCAGAACATGTTTTCTAGAGAACACTCTCTGCCCTCTCCTCTCCAAGAAACCAAGAACAGGTTGCTTCTGGGAAGAGGAGTTGCATTGCCAGCGTTCATGAGAAGGAGGCTCATTTTTTACTGTATATTCTCTCAAACGTTTCAAATAATGGGCATGCATGACTTGTTGTAAAGACTGAGCTTAAAATAATCTAAAAAATATATCCAGGAAAGCACAGACTGAGAGATAATATTTGCAAAACACATCTCTGATAAAGGACTCACATCCAAAGCTTAATAAAAGGAATATAAAACAAAAAAATTATAAATGGCCAAAAGACACTATGTAAACAGACACTCCAAAGAGGAGATATATTTGGCAAATAAGCATAGAGCATATGTTCAACATCATTAGGGAAAGGCAAATGAAAACCACAATGAGATATGGTTGCACACTTACTAGAATGGCTAATTTTTTTTTTATGGTAATCCCTAGAGTCGGTGAGTACATGAAGCAACCGGAACTCTCCTGTATGCCTAATGCTGACAGGGAAGCAAAATGGCACATGTGCTGTGGAAACCACGTTTTCCTATCGGAGTAAACATGAACCAACCACAGGACCCAGCATTCTCACGCCTCATATCTGCTCTAGAGAAATAAAAATGTGCATCCACTCAAACACCCAAGTGCCAACGTTCAGAGACGCTTGACTAGGAATTGCCAAAGTTACAAATGATCTGAATGTTCCTGAACTCATACATGGATAAAAAATACTATGGTATAGCCAAACAATGAGATACTACTGACAGAAGAAAGGGAAAAGGAAAGAGTGAGAACTAATGATACTAAAACAGCGTGGATGACAATCAAGAGCATTATGTGAAGTAATAGCAGCCAGCCACAAAAGGCTACATCCCACATGAGGACATTCATACAGCATTCCGGAAAAGGCAAAACGATACGGACGGGAAACAGGTCAGTGGTTTCCGGGGGCTGGGGTGGGGAGGAAGGAATGGACTACACAGCGCCAAGAGGGACCATTTTGGGGCAATGTGGCATTGCCGTCAACTGTGTATGCTGTCAGAATGCACAGAACTGAACACTGGAAAGAATCGAATTTTGCTGTAGGTAAATTGCTCCTTAATAAACGTGGTATCTCAGGTTTACCGTGGGCAGCACGGCTGGCTGTGTAAACTCAGTTTTCTGAAGAGAGCGGAAAGGGTAATGAAAAACGCAGGCCCCTGTGCAGCTGACCCCTGGGGACAAGCCCAGCCAGCTCCCTTCAAAGATGCTGCCGTGGGCAGATTCCGACAGGGCCCTGGTTCAAGTGTGCCGCCTGCAGGGCAAAGCTCTCAATGTCATTATCCGCCCCAAACGCGGAGTGACAGTATTACTTTCCCCACTGGGCAGAGACCCCATGTCGGCATGTGACCTTAGATGCTCCTGTTTCCAAGCCAGTCCTGCAGCCAGTGGCTCCCAGGTCAGAAGGATTTGGTTAAACTCAGTCACAGGGCAAAGAGCAGGGAGTGGCGCCCAGAACCTAAAAAGGACATGACAGGGGCGCTGTTCAGAACCCTGTCCGCTGCACTGACAATTATGCTCTCGAGGGGCGCTTCCATTTTGATTTTCCAGTATACTCATAACATATCACACCAATGATTATTTGAAAGGATTCATTTGAATGATGTTCAACTTTAAAATGTGACCTTGAAAAAACACACGCACCTCTGCAGATGCTCTAAGATGCTTTGTCTTCAATTGCCTTGACTGACGAGCACCCCTTGGCTAAGCTTTCAATGTTCTGACAGCTAACATACCGCGTCCATGGCTTGTGTCCGTCCCCCTGCTCGGGGCGCGGGGAAGAATGAGCAGGTCGCGCTGATATTTTCTAAGCTAACTCAAGGCCTGCATTTTTCGATGGCCCCACACGCTGCGACCGTGTGTGCGCATGGCAGCTGGGGAGGACGGGGACGGCTCCGTGTGACTGGGGCCGCTGTCAGGAGGAGCCCGGTGTCACCCCTTGTAACGTAAAGAAATAAAATAGTTTAAATCTTCTAAGACAGAGTCAATGAATCCACCCTGCCCCGAGAAAGATAAATTGGTACATAAAGTACAAAAAGCAATCCCTTTGATAAGCGTGTTATGTCTGCCTCCTGACGGAAACCACAGAGCACATTTAAAACTGATCGTTAAGGGCCGGCCGAATGGCTCAGTTGGTTAAGAGCTCGCTTAAGAGTGCGAGCTGAGCTCTGAGCAACAGCGGTTCGAGGCCAGCCCGAGCTGAGTTGCCGCTGAGCTGCCAACAGGTGGCAGGATGGCTCAGCTGAAAAAAACAAAACAAAAAAAAACAAACAAAAAAAACTGATCGTTAGTATGGTACAGTTTAAAGACGTGGAGAAGGTGGAGGGAGAAGCAGGGGAAGCAGAAGTTGACGCTGAAGTTGAAGGCGGTGGCGGTGGCGGTGGCAGTGATGGTGGCGGTGGCGGCACCGGTGGTGTGAAAGCCACAGCCTCATGGCCCCTTCAGAACGCAGCGGTCCTCCCAGGAAGGGCGGACGGAGGGGCGGGGCCTGCCAGTCTCCAAACAGCAAAGCATCAGGAGCCTCCGGAACCCCTGAGAACAGAACTCAGCCTCCCAGATGCCCCAGAAACCAGAACTGCTGTCCTCTGCCCCACTTCTGAAAGAAAAGATCCACTGCAATAACATTACAAGTTACTCTGAGCTGGTGGGATCGAACCTAGAGAAGCGACTTCCCCAAATGCCACTAAAATGGCAGAAAAGGAATTTGAAGGAGGCTGAATGACCAGGATAAAGAGAAGGAGAGGGAGTCCCAGTGGAGAAGGGAGGGCGACTGCCCTCTTTTGGGAGCTGGGCGGTTGGATGGGGCGGGGCAAGCCGGCCCAGCAGAGTCCGGCTGGGAGGGGGACACGGAAGCACAGCGAGCGCCCTCTCTGGCCCTGAGATGGAGATCCAACCCCATCCAGCTACTGCTGCCCCCAGTTCCTGCAAGGTCTGAGAGATGGTTCTGTTAAACGGAAGCACAGAAACCCTGGGCTCGGGAGGGCGGTCATAGCCATGTGCGGCAGAGCACAGGGTCGGGGGACGCCTGCAGCTGGGGTGCTGGGGAGGCCTCCTTCGCACCCCTGCAGATGGCAGCGCCCCACCTATGCCGTCGCACCTGTGTGGCAGGTAAGGGATAATAACTCTGACACGCAGACTCTCCTCCTCCAAAAGCTTTCCTCAGTATTTAACTGGGTTTTTTGTTTGCTTGCTTGTTTTTTCTGATTTGGTTACTATTTATGAAACGTGTCATTATGTGCCAGGAGAGGGTGCCTGCAGGACGCGGCTGTTCAGAGGACATAGCGCGTGAGAGCGTGACACAGGTAGGGAGGGTGTGTGTCAGTTCCGAATCAGGATCGGGAAGTGAGCACCCCTGGCCCCACCACCCAACTCCAGCAAATTCCACAAGCAGTAGGGGTGCCACCCCATTACCCCTCGACGCCATCACCGGGCCTCTGCCCCACAGGGGGCCACCTCACTTTGTACTTATTCTTCTCCTGTTACTAAGAAAATAACTGTACCAGATGTTTCACTTGGCTGGGTATTCAGCTTGGTAAAAATGGCATTACCTTCCATGACCGACTCCGAAGTCATCATTACAAAGTGGTGGGCAGTGCCAGGTAAGCTCTTTGTCACAGCTGTGTCACAGTCCACTGAGTGAATATACTCTACATTGATTTCTACACTTTCCTATGGATGAACCTTTAGTGTGTTCTGGTTTGGGCTGCTGCAAAAGCTGCTAAAAACATTCTTATACGCGCTTTATTAGTGCCCAAAGGCAGGAGTTTCTCCTAGGTATATACAATTGAGGTTTATAATGCTTTCCAAGGTATTTATATCAGTCTACACTCATGCCAACAGCATACGTGTTCCTGTCCTTTACATTTCAAATACTTGATCTTATCAAACTTCTTATTTTTTTATAAATCAATGGCCATAAAAAAATACCCCATGGTGGCTTTACTTTTCATTTTTTTGACTAGCCATAAGATGGAACTTATTCTCAGAGATTTATGGACTATTCATGTTTCCACCTCTGTGAAATAAAAAAAATTATGTTATTTTGTCATGTTTGGTTTTTGCCAACTTGAAAATTGTGCTCCTTGTGATTTATATCCTATTCTACATATTCTCTTTCACACCTAATTTTATTAATTTATATTTTTGCATTCTTATTCTCAAAGAGACCTCAACTGCATGAGAGCCAAGCCCCACAAACTGGGGTCTGCCCCGCCCCCTTACTGGAAGGCAGGGATCCTCAGTTTTCGGAATGGCCTTGGGCCCCAGGGTGGACGTCACTCGCAGGACAGTGTGGGGGGAGGGACCTTAGGGGGCGGCCACCACACAGTCAGTCCTCAGAGAGACGAGCGGGGAGGGCCTGACCTGACCACTTCTGTTGCTTTCACGAGGCAGATATGGTGGTCGGAGGAGACATCTGCTCACAATGCTCTTGCCTAATTGGGGGCAAGTCATCAACACTACACCACCCACACTC
The DNA here is from genome assembly GCA_033961575.1 of Aselliscus stoliczkanus. NCBI lineage: Eukaryota > Metazoa > Chordata > Mammalia > Chiroptera > Hipposideridae > Aselliscus > Aselliscus stoliczkanus. The sequence goes on from CM066741.1 coordinate 30,866,429, forward strand.
ACACTCACTCACACACTCACACACACACACTCACACACGCACACACACACACGTACACTCACACCCCAGGCCAGCAGTGTCTATCTAAAGGCCGTGGACAGGGGACCACAGCCAGCCATGTCCTCTGCAGCCCACCTCTGGGAGGGGCCCAGACCTTTGGACCAAGGCCCTTCCAAAGAGCCAAGGAGAGTCTGGGAATCCCTCCTGCCTCCAGCGAGAAAGGCAGGGTAGTGAGAATGAAATGGTAGGGGATTTCCGACCTGGAATTAGGAGGAGGAGATGAGACAGGAACCCTGAGGGCAGCCCGTGTCACGCTGTCAGTGAGTCCTGTGGTGTCCGAGCACAGGACGCAATCAAAGATGAGGGCTTGCAGATGAGTTACATTTGACCAGCACAGTTTGTATCTAAGCAGTGTCAGCAAGTTCCAGCTTTGCCGAGAAGTTCCCACTCTCTACCCCTGGCCCTGGGCCACTTCCAGCATTCTGGGCTCCGAAAGCATTTGAAATGGCACATGGGCCACCCTGACCACAACCCACCAGCGACCTGTGGCCAGGAACCTGCCCTGTCCTTACAACCGAGCCTTTCGAGTCCTGCCCTCAGGCTCCCAGACCATTTGATTTGGTTTTCTGCGCCCTCTGCCCTGCAGGGCCCTGGAAGTTGAATTGAGGCCCCCCTGGCAGGCTGGGCAAGGGGCTCGGGGCTGGCACGTACCCACAGCTCTGTCCCAGCTCCCGCCCAGAGCAGGAGAGCGGGGAGGCGCTTCAGAGGGCCCCCTGGCTCGGGAAGCAGCTCCCTGCAGGGCGCACACCTGATGGGAGGAATGCACAACTCAGTGAGAAAAGCCTGTCCACCCGCCCAGCTTTCCAGGAAAACAGCCATCAAGGGCTCACTTCCGATAAACTATCCATCTGTGTGCATCATTATTCACTGGTACCTCCTCTCCTCCATCACTCCGTTTCCCTACAGATGTGATTATAGATACATGGACAGTGAGAATTAGAACTGCCCTGGGCTTCTCTAAATCACCAGTGTGTATGCACCTGCAGACAAGGCCAGTCTGCAGGCTGCTCCGTCCTTCCCAGGCGGTAACAGGGCCTGTGCCTTTTTCTGCTAAATCCTTCCACTTACAGGCCTCTCGCCGCACCTCAGAGAATGCTGACACTGAAACACTCAGTGCCCGAAACGCCAACCCACCTCCTCACTGACAAGCAAGACCCAGCTCTCTGGCACAAGGGACAAAGGTTAATACTAAACCTCAGTTCCTGATTTCTCTCATCTCAGTTCCTGATTAGTGAGCTGAAAAACAGCAGAGGTGGACAAGAAGTTGTTCTGGAGATTGTGCTGAAAACACGTTAGTTCAATACATGTAAATGTTTAAAAACTGTTCTTTTCTTACACTGAACTGAGCCCCTAGTGGGTGCCAGGCTGTATGCAAGGCACTCTGCACACAGTCTCTTCTGTAATCCTGTGAGAAGCCTTGAAATAGGAAGTGAGCTAGTCAGAGGCAGAACGGGCCAGGGACCCAGCTTTCCTGGGTTCCAATTCTGGGTTGTCTGTTGGTGTTCAGGTTTAAGACTGATGGGGACTTCTCTCACAAGAGCTTCCTAGGGTTTTCAGGAAGGGACCAGGTGGCGTCAGAGCCAGCGGGCAGGTGTGGGAGGGGTGAGGAGGGATGGGCCGCTTAGTGGCCTCGTTCACCTCTTGGCAGGGATGATAAGAAAAGACGATTGGAATTACAGGTGTATATAGTCCTAGACTAAGGAAAGACAAGTAAACACAAAGTTTATTAATATTAATCAGAAGACATATAAATGTGTCCCGGAATCTGGGATGTCCAGCTCAAACTTGCCCTTGACAAAATCTGGCCAAGTCGAAGTTATTATATCTCTTGAGAAAACGGTCTTTCATTGTTTAAAACTACAACACACACGGTACAGAGGACACTACAATAAGCACACATGTGCTCTCCATCCATAAACGAAGGAGTATTGCTTCCTCCTCTAAAAACAACAGGTTTGCTAACTTCTCCCACTGGAGGAGAAAGAGGCCTTTTAAGAAATGTTTCCGATGGTGCCACCTGGTGGATTCATCCTAAAAGTGCTATCTGTTCTCACAAATTGATGGAAGGAGACAAATTCTAGTGCAGAATGGGACACTCAGTCCCCTAATTTCCCCTGGGCTGTCCTTTATTTCCTCCCTGGGCATCTTTACCCTCCATTCCACACCACTGCAATCATCTGATCCTTGAAATCCCCCCATTGCATTTCATAGCCAGGCTGCTGCATTAGAGCCATTTTATGGCAAGATTTACAGGGATATCAGGGATATCCCTTTGTCAAGGATAAAGAAAACCTTTATAAAATAACCATGGACGGCATTATAAACTGGCAATAAAATTGGCCATAAGGCACAGCTGGCATATATGGAGGCCACCTGTTCCATTTTTAGCCACTCGTGATCAAATGCTTTCACCCCATTCACTTGCCTCCCTCTCCTCCAAATGTCTTCAGCACTGACACTAATTTCCAGAATGTGCTGCGGCCTGCCCGCACGCTACCCCTGCTTGCCCATGTAGCCATAACCACACCCAGAGCTCATCATGGCCAAACCTCGCTGAGTCTTCTAGCTTTCCCAAAACCCAGATATCAGACGAGAAAAGTTTCACCAAAACTCTCATGCCACTTACAAGATGCACTGGCACCCAAACGCACATATTCTTATCAAAACACCTGAATGAAGTACCCAAGGAGCTATGTACTGCCCCCGCACCGTGGAGGGGGCTCTAGAGCCATGGTTTGCAGGGGCAGCTCCCACTGCATGGGCACCTACTTGGGACCAGCTGAAAATTTCACATCTGTTCTCTCTAATCCTTGCGGCAGCTCTGCAATGTTAGTTGACTCCATCGCTCATTATCTCTGTGGCTTTGGCAGATAATTCTACTAGCATCACCTTAGAAGTCGGCGTATCGACAGTGCATGGTCGTAGTAATAATCAAAAAAATCCAGCAGCAATGGCTAAGATTGACCACATCCTTATTCTGTGCTAAGCATCCTTATGAGAATGTTCACACATTAATTCATTGTGTATATTCACAACCCACCTATTAAGTATTAATATATGCCCAGTTCATAAAGGAGTGCTGAGACACAGAGAAATAAGTAACTTGCCAAAAGCCACAGTTAGTAAGTGGCAAAGCCTGGATGTGAACCCAAAAAGTCATACTCCATGGCACAATGCTCTTTTGGCAACTAATTGTGATCACTGTTTTAAAGATTAATTTTTTTGAAAATTGATGAGGGAAGCTAGCATACATATTGGAGTAAAGACTTCCAAAAATTCTCTTCTCCACAGAAGGAATGAGAAAGTTGACAAAACTCGACAGTATCAGTTTTTTCTTCAAAACTCCAGAAATTAATTAAAGGGGTGCAGCAACTGGGAGAGCATGTATTTAAACAAACAAACAAACATCTCAATCTCGCTAAGAACAGTGAGCTTTGTGGGGTTTTTACTTGCTTTAGTTCCATCACTCGCCTCTCCAAATCTGCAGTAGCCTTGAAAAAAAATGACACCCTATTCCTAGTCCCGCCGTGGAGCCACCAGAGGGAGCACACTGGAACTGGGTCTCTTTTATAGACTCATTCCTCAAGAACTGTTATTATTTGACCCATCTGGTCAGACTAGTCTGATTGTTCCCTGGAAGACTCCACTTGTAAGGCTACTTGTATTTGGCCTAACTTGGAGATTTACTGGCTCCAGGAATTTAAGGAAATTTCTGTCCGATCATCAGCTGACCATTCAGCAAACCAAGCGGAGGCTTCAATGGCCACAAATGATAAGAGAATTCAGATGTTATAGAACTAGCTCGATACAGTTACTACCTAAACAAAAACAACTATAAAAAGCAGCAACAACAGTACATTGTGACCAAACTGCTGAAAGTCAAAGAGAGAACGGTGAAAGCACGACAGCTGAGAATCGCATCCAGGGGTCCTTAGTAAGAGTAACAGCCAATTTCTCATCAGGAGCCATGGAGGCCAAAAGATACTGGATGACATATTCAAAGTGCAAACAGAAAAAAAAACAGTCAGCAAACAATTCTATATCCAGCAAAATTATCCTTCAGAAACAAAAAAGAAATTATCACATTCCCAGACAGTAAAAACTGAATCTATTGCTAGACCTGCCCTACAAGGAGACCTTCAGACTGAAATGAAAGGGTATCAGAAAATAACTTTACCTCCAGATGAAGGAATACAGTGCACCACAAAAGGTAACTACAGAAATACCTTGGAGATATTGTGGCTTTGGTTCCAAACCACCACAATAAAGCAAACATCGCAGTAAAGTAAGTCGCACAAATTTTTTGGTTTCCCAGCACATATAAGTATACGATAGCATTATGTCTAAAGAGAAAATGTATATACAGTAATTAAAAATCATGTATTACTACAAATTTCTTACCGTTGTCTGAGTCATCTGCAAGTCATAATCTTTCTGCTGATGGAGATGGAGGGTCTCACCTTGATGTCAATGAAAACACAGTTTCTATAAAACACAATGAAGTAAAGCTCAATAAAAGGAGGTACACCTGTACACAGGTAAATATAAAACACAGTCTAAATGCATTTTTGTTTATAACTCTTTGTTTCTATCTGATTTAAAACAAAACTGCATAATCGTAAGTCTATGTTGATGGATGTACGTGTATAAAGATGGAGTTTCTATGGTAACAGAAGCACAAAGGAAGAAGGAGGGAGCATAGCTATAAAGGAGCTAAGTCTTTTTATACTGTTGTAATTAAATTGGTATTAACACAAAATAGATTGAACTCATAGTGTACTACTGAAGTTTCATAGGGCAAAAGGTCTGCCCTCAATGAGTTCACTCCCTGGGAAGGGAGATAATACAACTGTCCGTGGAAGACAAGCAGATAAATTATCCAGGAGTCTACATACGGTAGAGGCTTCCCCTGAAGGGGTGAGGGGAAGGCTGGCTAGAGAAGGAAACACTGGGTCAGGCTGTGGAGGGATGCGACAGGAGGTGTGATGGTGTCCTCTTCACTGATCTTAGCCCCCTCTCGTGCCTCCTCCTCGTAGCTACCAAAGCAATCTTCCTAAAATCTGACCAGGCCACTCTGAGGCTGCCAGACCCCAGCAGAGTCCCCCAGCGTGAGGCGCTGCACAGACGGTGAGCTCTTGGCCAGCACTGCACTGAACAACCCGGGAGACTCACACTGCACATCTCTACAGTAAAGGCTCTGAGCGCTCTCCAGGAAAAAGCCTCTGACTTCTTGACTCCGGCACCCCTCAAGTGCATCTCACCCACAGGGGAGCACACCACCCACCCTGGCTTCCCAGAGAGTAACACCCACTACCCCCATGCAGACTGGGGGAACCCCAGTACGAACACCCCCACCCCCAAGGCCCTGTCCATCGGGCCAGCCGAGCCAGGTGCACCAATCCAAAATCCAATGACTTGCGGGTCTGCCTGAGTTCACTGGTAGCTCAGGTTTTATCCAGCAGAGGACAGACAGACAGACAACCCAAGAGCTCTGAGACCCCTGTACCTGACGGAATTCGGTGGGGAGCTCAACAACTACCTTCACTATAAACCACCAGCCATTTCCCCTGGCATCTTTTGGAAGAACCAGCCACAGGAGATGAGAATTCAGGAAACTGTCGGAACAGACTCTCCATGGGACCTCTCTGCAGCTCCCGGGGTCCTCTGAATGTGCTGAGAGAAACTCAGCCAGTTTCCGTCAGTCATCTCCCATCTTTACTGTTGTCTTCAAAGTGAGGAGCCTTCTGGAAAGGCCCATGCAGGGGAGTCGCTGAGGGTGGGGGGCACCAGGGCAGTAACGGCAGCCCCGTGGGGTCTTCAACCTTCCCTAACCTCTTCCTGCCCCTCAGGCAGCAGCTCTGAGGGAAACGGGCCATCCTGCCAGCACGCACCTCCCACACCTCTGCTCCCCCCGCTCTGAGCTCGGGCTCTCACCCGCCACCTACAGAACCGCCTGTCACATTAGGACAGCCTCCAGGCAGCACCTAGGCCTCTGCACCTGGCAACAACCCCAAACACCTAGGTTCTCTTGGAAAACGCCTGAGGCCACATAGCAGGGTTTGGATCCAGTTCGCATGAGGGCGCATGCCTCGTGGAAAACCAGCATGTCTTTTAAAACTCTTCATACGAGAGAAAGCAGCTTAGGAATCATAGACGAGCATGTGCCCCAAAGGGTGGAGACTCTATCACTATGGAAAGTGAGATGACTTCAGGTGACAGGGATGTGTCACTAAAAGAAATTACATTACATAGTGAGAGAGTTTTTGATCCTTCTTACTAGGGCAAGAAGCAAGTTCCAGTTTGGTGACACTATTTCTCTAACTTTCCAGCAGCACACTCCGATCTTCCCCTTCAACAAACGGTGACAGGGTCCCCGACACTGAGCCCTGGGAAGGCAACAATCTCTGGTGAGACTTCAGTAATGCTTTCCTGTTTTTATTCTACGTGGGTTTGTTGTTTTTTTCTTTTTTAATACTTACTTTCTCACCATAGCAAGTGATGCTGATTTTCCAATTATGGGAATGGTATAAAATTTCCTTTTCAGAATAAACAGGAGCTCAGAGAGAGAGTCAACTAGAACATGTGCGGAACAAATGGTGCGGGCGGTCTGCAGACGGGCACTGGCGAGGGGTAGAAGCCATGACTGGGGGCCTGACCACACCACAGGGCTGTTATATGAACAACTAAAGTGTGGGGAACACTGGGGACATAAGCCACCCTTGTTTCAGAAATGAGAAAACTGAATCAGAGTGAGGCCAAGTGCTTCGCTCCATGGAGGTAAAATGGCCCAGTGAGGCCCAGACGAAGGGCACAAATTAGGTGTTAACTTTTATTAACAAGATATTATCTGGGGGAGACAACGCTAGTTTCTACCACAATGTCGACTCCCCCACTGCCCCCCCAGCCACCGGATATCGATGTCTAGTTGGACACAGTGCTACGCAGACGAAACACCCCACTGTCCACTCTCCCCTCAATGGGTGTGGCAAGTGATGAAATCTTAGCCAACAAGATAAAAACGGGCATGCTCTGTGCAAAGCCCAGGATATCTTCTAATGACAAAAGTACATGCCCTCCTTTCTCCCCTTCCGTCACCTTGCTGTCTGGTACAGGGATGTGATGGCTGGAGCCCTAGAGGCCATTCTGAGTCATGAGGACCAGGCCACAAGTAGCAAAGCCAGAAACAGCCTAGGAGGCTGATGGCTTCATGGAGCTGCCACTACTGCCCGGGAACACATCCTCTGATCTTCTGCATGAGAGGGAAGTATTTAAGCCCTTTTGATTTAGGAGTTTTGTTCTCCTATGTAAGCACCAAACCTGATTTGAACTGATATGTAAGCTTTGCCTCCTACTGTAGAACCCATTATAATATGTAGTCTTGTAACATCCCCTATCTTGTTTGATCCTCACAACCACCTTAGTGATATGCACGCAAAAGCCTTTTTTAAAACACAGATGAAAAGGCTGTAAGGCCCACAGCTGGCAGGGGGCCAGAGGCATTTATAAGGACTGAGCCTGCTGGCCTTGAGCCCAAGCTGTCTCCACGTCCCACAGCCCTGAGTTGGCAGCTCATCTTTGACCCAACCGCTCTCCAGCCCCTGCGACACACACTCAGGAAAGCGCCCCCAACCCCCTCAGCCAGTGTCTGCATTCTCCCAGCAACATCTTGGTTTACTTAGGATCTCTGCACAGTATTAGATCAAGCCACCCCTCCCCCGGCCCCACATCCTACACACACACACACACACACACACACACACACACAGAGGTCTTCTCCTAGTCTCAGTTGAAAGCCATGCTTTCTGCTTTCATTCAACATTAGAATAAGAAAGTGACAATTGCAGCCTTTCGCAATTTGGTTTTTACAAATCCCCAGTGGCCAAGTCCAGACCAGCCAAGCGGTCATGGAGAGACTGCTGGGTTTTGCTGCCTGGACTGGGGAAGCATCCGTCCTGAGCCCGCACTGCAGGCTGTGCGTCAGGGGAGGCTGCCTGCGAGTGCAGGCCTGGGCCAGCCGCACAGCCCCACAGCCAGGGCAGGGCGCGAAACTCCCAGCATCCTCTCTGCGGTGTCTTCAGGCCACCACACCAGCCGCCCAGCTCCAGTGAGGGCTTCTGGACGAAGCCATGGGGAGTTTGCAGAATGTGAAGTGAGATTAGATTCCAGGCAGATCTTTAAAATAAAAGAGCTCCACCCAAAGCAAAAGAATAAGGTAGAAGGCAGCCTGATCAGGAGCAAAAGCCAAAACACGGAGGTCTGAGCGGTGGAATGGCAGGCACAGTGGTGAAAGCACCGCACTCATGGAAGGCCTCAGTCTGGATGCAAGGAGCCCCCGGACGTGCCTGGGGTGAATTAGCAGCATATGTCGGGCCCGGAATTAATCCTCCTAATGGACTCCATATTATTCCTTTCCTCATTAGCGTCTTTACCCCGTTTGTGGCCTCTGCATTTTAAGAGCGATGTCAAGACCTGGAGATGGTCCAGGGAAAAGCAATAAAAATGATTAAACGGCAAGGAAGCAGGCCTTGGAAAAGGTGAGTGGAGAGTTAGGGGCTGGAGAAGGCAGGCCAGGAGTGACTCCAGCCATGGCCTCTGTCTGCACACAGGGTCAGGAGATACCTGAGCCCCTGAAGACCCACTCCACGCCCTGGCAGCGTCCAACGGAACCCAATGTCTGAGAATTTGGAAACAGCTTCTCTTAAAGATCTTTTCGCTTTTTTTTCATTTTCATCCAGCTGATGGTGTGTTAACCCAGCCTGAAGTCTAAATCAAGCACAGACAGGCACTGGCTGCCTGAAAATTATCTCTACCATGTGTTGGCCACTGGTTTTGGGTTTCATCAATTGAAACAAACACAGGGACTCGTTGAATCGAAGATTTTAGATAAAAGGAGGGTGAAAGAGACATTAGGATTCCCAGATTGGTTAAAGAACAAGTTTCAGAGAGAACACGAGGGGAACGGAGCGGGGAAAGGTGAAGAGGTCAGACGCTTTGTGCGTCAGCTTTGTGACTGATGAGCCATCTTACGTGGGCATGGCCACCATGGACGGGTAGCCACCACGAGTGCCCTCAGCATGTTCCGAGTGGGCTCAACAAGGGGAAGTGAGGAGGGTCTGGACGGGGTCAGAGGCCTGTGCTATGGGCTCCCAGGGGAGAGGCACCTGACTTTCCTCTGGGCAAGGACTCTCGCAGCCTGTTTGCCTCCTGATCCTGAGTTCTCTCAACTTCCTTTCCTTGCCCAAGGTTGCATAATCAGTGGGTAGGCAGTGACATGCCAGCTCCTGGGCCGTAGCAACACAGCCAGGGCAAATTTGAGAAACCAGCTCTAAATTTATCCACTTTATCTATGTAAAGTCTCATCCCCTCTTAGCTACATAAAGCAATCAACCGATAAGTCTGTACTGAGAGGTAACGGTGTGTGAGATTGTGTGGCTGCTCACGGGAAACCAAGGCATCCGGCCCACGGGATTGGGAGCCTCTTGAGGAAACTCAGACATGGAGAGATACGGCTGCTGGACACACATCTCAGAGACTCCACATCGCCCGCCTCTGCACCCCCACCTATTGCTCATAGAGCCAACTAGGTGCCAAAGAAGTGACATGACCGGGCCCCCAGCAGACTGTCAAGGGCCAAGCCTGGGCCCGACTCGAGTCTTTGACTCCGAGGCCAGGGCTCTCGGCAGCAGCCAGCATGCCCGGCTGCAAACAGCAGGAGCCCAGTAAGGGTGCCAGGACGAGGGTCTGTGACTTCAGACGGGGAGAGCTGCTTCTACCTGGGGAAGAGGGCGGGGGGCGCTCTGGGGAGCCCCAGTTACAACTGGGCTCTAGTTACAACTAGAGGAAGAGAAAAAATTATCATTGCACTGATCTGGGGACGGCCACAGGCAAGCAGTCAGGACAATCTCGTCCATGGGGCTCTTCCCCTTCTATCCATGCATATTAAAGTTGATTAATAACAGCATCAATATACGTCTTGTGAGGTATTAGCCATGATGAAAGCCGCTAGGAAGCCGACAAAACACAAGCACACGCAGCCGCAATCTCACAGGTTCACTGTCACTGGTATGAGAAGCTGAGAACCCAACTACGCAATGTCCACTCTTTTTTTTTTTTTTAAAGATTTTGTTGGGGAATTGGGGGAGGGGAACAGCGTAGGGGAATCGGGGGAGGGGAACAGACAAGGTGCTGTCGTTTTGTTCTTCAGTCTAGTTGAGGAGGACATTGTTTCACTGGCCCATGTTGGTATTGTCATTGTGCTCTTCCCGGGTGAGGCAGATCGGTCGTGGCCTCTGGATGGTCGCTCACCGCGGCTATTGGCAGCTCACACTGGCTGCCGGCCGCTCATATTGGCTGCTGGCCACTCACTGCAGCCTATGGCCGCACACTGCAGCAGGGGCTGCAGCCTACACAGTCGCCGGGGCTCGCACAGCCCAGCTCCAGGTGGAGCTGTTGTTAGCTGTAGAGGGCAGTGTCACTAGTCCTCATATGTGGGATCCGAATCGGGCCGCTGGCATCCCAAAACCAGCTCTTAACCACTGCGCCACTCGGCCGGCCCCAGTGTCCACTCTTAAAGGAGGTTAATAACACACTAAGCAATATTGTGAGTAATGAGACATGCTTGTAAATTTTGGAAGTAGATGCAGGAAGTGTGGAAGCAGGAGCAAAAAAGGGGAAACTTCTCCACCCAATAATTCGCACCCATTCTTAGAGTATCCCATTAGTGTCCGTGCGACCGAGCCAGGAGCCTGCGGGTCCGACAGCTCTCTCCCTCCAGCTCTGTCCCCACTCACTGAATCCAGCTTTGCCCTGGGGCCGCCATGCGCTCTATTCAGCACATAAGTCACGATGACCCAGCTTAGGATGGCACTGCCACTGCGCCTTGTCAGACAACCCACTGTAGCTAGGGATACCCACGTGACCTAGTTCTTACCAATCAAACTTACAGGAAAATCGTCCCGTTGGGAGGGCGGCTTCAGGGGCCCACAGGAGACTGGCCCACTGGAGAGACTGCCCTCACTGCTGTCTTGCAGGCTCAGCTCTGAGATAGGTAGAATCCATTTCACCTTGTACCCAAACAGCAAACCAACCCTCCTGAGAACTGGGCTCAGCACTCCGCCTCTTCTGGTGGCTGGTCCTGAGAAACCCGTGCCGCCTGAGGTGTGAGCTAGACAGCTTATGTGTGCCCTGCAGATTCACTTCTGCCTGACCCCAGATGTACCACTTCCGCCTTAGGACTCGGTGAGCCAAACAGAACCCAGCTCACTGTGGGACGCTCTATTCACATGGTGACTCCATGTTTGGATAGTTAAGCAGCACCCCTTGACCCACTGCCGCTGCTGAGCTTTCACCAATGCTGCTGCCCTCTCCCCTGGACGCTCCGTAATGCTGCGCTAGGTGGAGTGTCTTGCAGGCCCCTCACTGGAAAACAGTCAGACCAGACGGTGGGCTTTTTAGCCCGGGTTCTATATTCAGGAAGTCCTCACCTAATGTCGTCAATAGGTACTTGGAAGCTGCAAGTTTAAGCAAAATGATGCATAATGAAATCAATTTTCAGCTAATTGATAGAAACAAGAGTGAAGTTCCTACGACATATTTCTGGTCACAAAAACATCACCAAAGTTCTAAATAAAGACCCAAAACACTTCTAATAGTATATATTGCAATAAGTGTCAGCTAGACATCCATTTAAGAAAGATGAATAAAAACAATTCAGATAATGATTTTCCAACCCACTTACTCGATTTCAGGGTCTCAAGAGGTGGGAGCCTCTCTGGAAAGCTCAGGGCACAAGGCGGCGCCTGCCCTGGACTGGCCAGGACACACCCACTCACACTGGGACGGCGCAGACACGCCAGGTAACCTCTCTGCACAGCTGTGGGATGCGGGAGGAACCCAGGGCACCCACAGAAAACCCACACAGACATGGGGAGAATGGGCAAACTCCACACAGACAGTGGCCCCAGCCAGGGATTGCTTTTTTTTTCTCATCAATGCTATTGAACAAGGTGACGTTATCTGAGTACATGGGACATCCACTCTCATGTGCCTGCTTCTCTGAGCCTTTTGATCCCTGCTGTCATCACCTGCCATGACACTTGTAGGATTGCTCCTTCACTTAGTGCATGCCTTTGCTTGCCCCAAGCCCCCGAGAACCATGCTCACCATGTGGTTGCACCACCTGCCAGGTGTGCAGCACGAATGCTCACCCTGGACCATGGGTGAGCGCTCCACACACCATCCCTCATTCCTGAAACGCCTGCCCGCTCAGCTCGGCCTTTGCACGCCCAGGCCCTGGCTGGCCAGCTCAGCTTGAGGCCGGAGGTCAGGACAGAAGGTGGAGACAGATCCTGACTGGGGCACTGGGGGAGCATTTTATCTGCAAGGCACAGGCCCCCGCATCATCCTTAGTGAGGGAAGAGTGGGCCCGCTGTGCAGAGGGTCCAGGTGAACCTGGAACATTAGGCATTTTAAGGACATCAACTCAAACATTCCCACCCCAAGAGTCGGGGTTCCACCTCTAATCTGATCAGGACCCTGAGCTTTGCATAGTAGACCTGTCAGGGTTCAGAATTCCAACTTCTAAGTGGCTCCCCTAATTCTTATAATTCAGTCCCAGGTCAAATCCAGGGCTTTTTCTGACCTCTGGCTGGAGGAAATAAGTCCCTTTAAAGGCTCCACAGAGGCCCTCTTGTTTGCACACTTAGCCTTACATTGGTGACTTGTCACCCTCGGCCTTTCATTGTCTCTCTCCAAACCACTGATAGCCCCACCAGTGGCCTTCTAATTTCTAACTTTTGAAGTTTGACCTCCAAATCTCCAGATTCCTTAGATATTGTGCCCATCTTCCTCTGGCATCCCAGCCCCGTGCTCTATCTGTGACAGCCCTACCACCACGACACATGCCAGGGGCAGTCAGGTCTCCACCACCACCAGGGGAGAGGGCTAGCTGGCCAGTAGGGACCCAGAGCCAAAACCCCACCTTGCGTCTGCTCCCCCAGATCACTGCTGGCACCATCCACTGTTGGTGAGATTCCCCAGGAAACAGATTCTGATGGTTCCAAAGCTGAGTTGTCCCCAACTGAGGCAGGTGTCTCAGCCTCCAATGGCTAGTCCTCTGATGAACTTGGCCCCTGGGGAAGGGGTGCAACCTGGGTGAGGGCGCCCCCTTCAGACACGCAGAGGACAAGTCCTGGAGGGGCACACGGCTGTGAGTGGTCAGCAGGCCGCACGCCTGGCAGTCAGGGGAACGAGGGTCTTGATCATGAAGGGAGGTTTGGGCACCATATCCCAGCATCCACTACAGCAGTGTCATCTAAAAGAATTTGGTGAAGCTTATAAAAACCTATACCATAAGATGAGGGTAAGTAAAGAGAGAGACCAGAGCTACAGGTAAATTGCACCTAGCACACAAAATTTGCCCCAGCTGTGCTACACATCTGTTAACCCTGAGACACAAACTTGATGGTAAGCTTCCCAGTAACCTGTAATGAGAGAAACTGATCGCCAAGATTCACAGAATCCACAGAGAAGAGGCTCCCACGCCCTTAAGAGCTTGATCGCCTTTTTATAAATTTTATTTTATTGGGAACAGTGTGTTTTCCCAGGACCCATCAGCTCCAAGTCAGATAGTCATTTCAATCTAGTTGTGGAGGGCACAACTCCTTGGTCCATGTGGGGATTGAACCGGCAACCTTGGTTATAAGCACTGCGCTCTAACCACCTGAGCTAACGGGCTGTCCCAAGCGTAACTGCTTTTGTTGGTGGTGAAGTCCAAAAGGTGCTTCTCCTCGGGGTCCCGATAGAGGACAGGCCTCGTGAGATGGACAAGAACTCGTGTGGTCAGCGCAACAGCGAGGAGGAGTTCACAGCTCAGACCCCGGCCCTGGAAGCTCATCTCAGGCCCGGCATCACCGAGCAGCACGATAACCAGGTTGAAAGTCTGTACCTTTCTTCCAACAGACCAACTGTGCATGAAACTTCCTGGGCAATTTCATCTCCAGTTCCATCTTCACAGAGAGAAAGGCATGAAAACATTCTCAGGGCACCAATCTAGCCGTTGCTGAGTTTTTTTAAAAAGGAGGTACAATAATTGCAATAATCCATTGCATTTTTAAAAACATGTGTTCAGCAAACAGTCTTTTAAAAAGTGAATCATTTTCATTTGGTGGAAAGGGTGGTAATAAATTAAGCCTTTCATGCCCATAGCAAATGGGTTTTGGGTTTTTGTTTTTTTTATTTCCAAATCGCCCCTTGTCGACATTCCGAGAGATTTATGGAGAAAGCAAAACAGATGATCCGGCTGCTCTGCCGAAGGAGTCTCACATCTGTCTCCAAGTGCGGGGAGCCACGGACCCAGGATAAATCTTCCTGTCGCGTGAGCCCGCCGGCCTCCTGGGCCTCCTCCCCTAATGCCTGCTTGCAGCTTCCTTTCCCACATGGAGGCAGTCACTGTGGCCCCAGCCACCCCAGTGGCCCTCAGCATCTTGTGACCCCTGACCCTTTTCCCTGGGGAGTCACCCCATCTGCTCTTCTGTCGGGTCACCCGCACACTTACCGTCCTTTCCGATCTGGGGATGTCAATTCCTCTCCTCGAGTATGATTCTCCCAATATTTTTCTGCTTTCCAAGTTCTCTTTTTTTTTTTTTTTTTTTTTTCCCTTTTGGAAGGACTCTGCCCACTCCCATGAGCCAAAGCATAAATGGTGAAATTGGAAATGTTTTCCGCTCATCTGCCTTCCAGCCTTAAAGTGGTGCCACACGGACGGCCCGCGAGAGACAGACCGGGGCCCCGCCATTCCCGCCGGACTCTCTGGCAGGCCAGGGCGAGGCCTTCTTGTTTCACTGACCTGGACAGAAGGTCGAGCCCCGGGCCAAGGGCATGCCATGGCCACTCACAGGTTTCTCATCAAAACAGAGCAGGAAGTGAGTGCCACTGAGTGACGCAGCCTGAGTGTCACCTGCAGACTTCACGGGGCAGCGAGGGCCGGAGTGGAAAAGGGCACGGAACTGGGACTGAGACAAAACCCCGTGCCAAGCCCCTCACCTTTATCGTTCTGGGCTTCACTCTCTAACTTGTTAGCAAAGAGAATAAAACCAACCCTCCACGTGTCTTAGGGGGAATGAAAGGAGACCCCAACTTCGTGGTTTGGCTTCCTGCTCCAGCCGACCTTGAGCCAGACTCAAGGGCAATAGTTTATTTGGAGACATAGCTGCATTGCTTGTCCAGGCCTGCCAGGATGAATTCCCACAGGCTGGGAGGTTGATACTCAGAAATGTCTTGCCTCACAGTTCTGACATCCAGAAGTGCAATCTTACGGTGTCCACAGGGTCGGTTCACCCTGAGGGTCCCGGGGACGGGCCCTGCCCAGGCCTGTCTCCTCGGCTCATAGACGGCCGTCTGCTCCTGGTCTCCACATGGCCTTCTCTCTGTGCGTGTCCCCTCCCTGCCCTCCTCTCATCAGGACACCAGTCACACTACATGAAGGCCACCCTCATTGGGATTCACAACGAGCAGCAGAATATGCCACCCCCAAACTATGCCCTTCTGGGATAAGGGTTCTCTTGAGAAACTGCAGACACCAGAGAAGCTCTGAGAACAGAGACATGTCCCTTTGGTAAGAGAAATGGACATTTTCTAAAGGCGATCTACATTTGACAAGGGCCAGGAACCAAGAAGAGAGCTCACCAGGGAGCCCTTTTCACCTCAGGACTTATCTGTCTGGCAGGGTCCCCTCCGTGCACCAAATATTTCCTCTGCTCACCTTCCTGCCAGTTGTCTTCCCTCTTAGAACCCCCGGACGGCTGTCCCTTCCCGGAGCTCAGGATAGTATATAGGCCCCTCTGGCCACCTTTTCTATCGCCTGTATCTGTGGAGCTCCCATGCATAGGTAATTTAAATTGTTGCGTTTTTTTTCTTCATTTTATTACAGCATGGTCTCAGCCAAGAACCCAGAACGGTAGAAGAAAATTCTTTCTTCTCCCCTACAGTTTATTGCCTCTCTAAAGACCCTATCTCCAAACCCAATCTCATTCTGAGGAACTGGGGGTTGGGACCTCAACATCATTTATGGGGAGGGCACGCTTAGTCCATAACACCCCTCCATCCCCCACTTCCCCCCGAGAAGAAACAAACACAGGGAATGTTGAAATGATATAAGGAAGAGGGAAGAAACCACTAACGGTTGTGCTCTCAAG
Source organism: Aselliscus stoliczkanus (assembly GCA_033961575.1). NCBI lineage: Eukaryota > Metazoa > Chordata > Mammalia > Chiroptera > Hipposideridae > Aselliscus > Aselliscus stoliczkanus. Next base: position 30,882,682 of record CM066741.1, read on the forward strand.
TCCATTTCTGCTCTCGGCAACTTGAACCCAGTGCCTCTGGGAGTTCTGAGGGACTGTGAGTCCTCACACACCTGAGAACGACCCCAACTTAGGGTGGAAGACACTTGGCTATCTATGCACCAACTCCACCTGGGAGTTCCTTACTGGAATTTTATATCGTCTAAACCCCGAGTCCCCCAAAAAATAAATATCATGTGAGGATTCAGGGAAATGAGAAAAAGCATTATAAATTTTTAACAACATAGAGACATTCACAGTACATACAAAAATTTCAAGTGAATTATAAATCTCAATGTGAAAGGCAACACAGTAATTAATCTTAATGACCACAGGGTAGGGAAATGTTTCTTAAAAAGACATAAAAGGCACTAGCCATGAAGGAGAAATTTGGGTTGTTATTTGACTACATTAAAATCAAGAACTTCTGTTCATCGAGAGAGTGTAAAGGAAAGACAGTGAAAAGTATCTGCAGCACATATAACTGACGGGGGGCTTGTATCCAGAATATGTAAAGAACTTACGCAAATCAATGCCACAAAAGGACAATCAAACCAATAGGATGAAATGTATAACAGGAACTTCGAAAGAAAGGATATCCAAAAGGACAATAAACAAATGAAAATGTTCTCAATTTCATTCATCACAACTGCAAACCAAAACTACGATAAAATGTCACATCGCTGGTGACTAAAATTGAAAACTCTGACAGTACCAAGTGCAGACAAAGGTGTGACGTAATGGGAACTCTCCTATTTCTACTGGGGGGATTTCTAACTGGTACAAGAAGCTTGGAAAACCAGAATTAGCTACTAAGGTTGAAGATATGCACACCCTGTGAATTATAAATTCCAATCTAAAACTTAGACCCAATAAAAATATCTGCACATGTACACCAAGAGACTTGTACAATTATGTTCAAATAGCATTCTTCAAAATGTCCCCAAACCAGAAAGAACTTACACGACCACGCACAGAGGAATGCAGCAATAAAACTGTGGTCTGTGCAATGGAATGCTAAACCACACTGCATACAAAACACGGATGCATCTCATCAACAGGACCTGAGCAAACGGAGGGCCACAAAAAAAAACAAAAAACACTGTATAATTTTATTTACATGACGTTAAATAGAAAGGCAAAACCCAGCCACAGTGTCAAAATTCACAATAGCCAGAATGTGGGGAAGGCATATGCAGGAGAGGTTTGCGGGGGGAAAGGGAGCTGGCAAGCTCTATTTGTAGGAACTGAGTGTTTGTTTGGTGATAACTCACACAGCTTTACATTTTGCTTTGTGCCCTTCCTTGTACATGTTAAGTGTCAAAATAAAACAAAAGGTTTTTTAAAAGAAGGATTGGAGGAGGGCTGAGAGTGGGATCAGAAAGAAGTTGCCATTATGTAGACAAGAAAAATGATAAAGCGGAGGTAGTGAGAACATGGAAAAGGGGCTTGATAACAAGAACTTTTGACTTTGAAAGTTAACACTGGGGAGAGCTGGCACTATTTCAAAGGATTTAATCCATTAAGTATCTTTAAATCCATGAGTTCACAATGACTTTAAGGGAAAAAATAAATCACCTTCAGAGGCTGAAAGGCACCAATTCGTTATCTTGAAAACTGTTAAATAAAGGGAAAGAATTAAATATTTATCCTGCCTTTTTTTATATGAACTGGACAACTGACTGGCTAAATGGTAGATGAGAAGAAATATCTCTTTATGAAAGAAGTTCAATGAATAAATGGCAGAGAAATTACAGACTTAGAGTATCACTATTCTGAGACTCCCTACTAAGTACTGTACTTAGACACTGCCCATCGATGGCTCCTGACATCATAAGAAAAGACAAGGGGAAGAAGTCACGGGTCTGCTGTGAAAGAACATGGCGCCACCCATGTGTCTGGCTAAACGGTCTAACCTGAGTCTGACAAGGCTCTGGATGGCTGCCAGTGTGCAGCAAATGCAGGGGAGAGGGCAACACGTTATTGGCACCAAGGGGCACAATCAGCCACACCCTGGCCGTGGGGCCTTGTCCTTCACCAGAGAAATGGCAAAGGAGGACAAAGGAAGATTAAAGGAGACTTAAAAGACACATTAACTTTTTGGAGGCAAAACTATATCCTAACGTTTGGGGATGCATGCCTGGATAAGAACATGAAACACAAAGAAATCACTGTTATAGAAGTCAGGAGAGTGGGAGAGAGGGGTCTCGCGCCACTGTCTGCTTACTTCCGAGGTGTCTCGCTTCCACTCCCTTCTTGTTCCTAACTTGGGAAAAGATCAAAAAAGTTATTGGCTTTTCCTGATTCCCACTCCCAAAGGTGTCTACCATCTCTTTTCAAAACCCTTGCCCCTTTACAGAAACATAAAAACGTAATCCCCCACCAAGATTCTCAAACGCCCTTCATGTCCCGCCAATGAAGACGCTTACATTTCCACTGCTTTATGAATAACTTGTAATTCAGGATATGCCTTCTCCAAACTGTACAAGTCCCCCACCTATTCTAAGCGCCTCCTTGAGACAGCATGTCCCCCTCAGCCCCGCCCCACTGCCACCATGGACAATGCCCCCTCTAACCTTCCTTCTTGTGGCCCTTTTTCAGCCACCTCCCACAGAGGCCTCCAGAGAAGGTTCTAGAAGCTGGAAAACGGAAGGAGGCAGATTCACCCCTGGGGCCTCCGGAAAGCAGTGTCGCCCTGCTGAGCCCTCTCAGCCTAGTGAGAGCCAGGAGGCACTTCCTGCCTTCAGAGCTGTAAGATAAGAAACCTGTGTGGCCGGCCACAAAGTCTGCGGTCATTTGTTACAGTGGCAACTGAAAATGAATATACCTAGGGACATCAAAAATGGAAAATTATCAAAAATCATTCTGCGACTCTCTGGTATTCTGCCTGTAATCGGTTTCCCATTTAGCCTGGAATTGTTTTTCCTTGCTGCAGAACAGAGGACGGCAGCTCACAGGCTCATTAATATGCATAAAGGGTGGCGTAATTAGTTGCCACAGGTGACCCTTCTCTGGCTGTGAGAACTGAGCTAATGTGCACATGCACGCTGCCCGGTGAGCAGGGCGCTGTAGGCGAAAGCCCCCATTTCATAAAAGGAAATATTTGAGTAATATGGAAATACGCTGGATGCTATCAGCAGGATGTCAGACTTGACGGTCTGTGTTATTGTGAAAATAAATGAGTTTTGACACAAATAACTTAGGTATGCATTGATTTTTTTTAAAAAAAAGCAAATCTTGGAACAAGATGTTATGTACTGCGCTGTGGGTTTACGAAGGTTTTGATGGCTCTTAGGAGCAAACCATGGCAAAGGATCGTTTATTAATGGGTTCATTAAGCTGCTTTAAGGTGCACCAATCATTACTTTCCCATAAAATGTATGCTGTTCCTCGTCCATATTTAATTGTCTCTGGCAACCCATATTTAGGACAATGAGGGGGCTGTCAGCAATGTGAAAACAGAAATAAAGTCACCATCCCTGGTACCCAAGATGCCATGCTCCGTCTTTTAGCTCCTGGGAACATTTTTTTCCGGACTCTTTATCTCTAAGCAATCTGCCTAATGAAATTTTGGGGCAACTTCATTTTCTTTAGTTCAGGCCTTTCTCCTTTTGATGTCTTAATTCAGAGGCTCTGAGTGGTAGGCAGGATCCAGTGTGGGTCGGCACTTCCGGGCACTGGGCAGGGGCCTAGGACCCTCCATCCAGACTCTGCTGGCATTTGTTCTTGAGAGACAAAGGGGAGCGGTGTTCAGGGGACATCTCTGCCTAAGGCCAAACATCTGTGGCAATGCTTGACTTAAGTAACCACCACCAGCATGAAGTTCCTTGACAAGCATTTAACCATTAATATTGCATTTAATCTTCATGTAAACTGAGTGAGGTAGGTACTCTATTATCCCTAACTTACAGCAGAGGAAACTGAGGCTCAGGGTGGCTGTTCCAGTGCAAGGTACGAAGGGCAGCAGAGGGTCTGAAACCGGGTAGTCTGAGCCTCTCCCCTCTGTCACCCTCCCAGGACATTCAACAACCTCCTTATTATAAGGTCCGTTCGTTTGGATGATTTTAAGGGTTTTCTCACATACACCACTCAGTGACCCAAATGAATAACGTCCAATTTAAAACTGCGGATCAAGGATCAGTAAGCGGCAGAGGTCACGGGGACCAAGGGAAAGAAATGCTAGCGCTAGCTTCTCCCAGGTGGCGTTTGGTGGCCTGGGGTTTATTTGGGCCACACCTGGCTCCTAGAAGTGACAGCCAAACACTTGGTGGGTAGCAATCAGCAGGCTACGTTCAGCGGTCGCCCATGGCCTGTAACGCGTTCACAGGCCACCTTCTGCCAGTATGCACTGAAGTGAAGCTATGGATACATGTGGTGGCATCACTGCGTCCAATGTCAAGAAAAACGTGAAGAGGACAAAAGCAAAGCACGAGCTCTTCCATCACACAAGTGAGAACATAATAATCGCTCCCATAATAATCGCTCCCACCACGCAGGTCGTGGTAATTGCCAGCGGGGACTGCGTGCCTTCAGCCTGGTTCATAGGAGGCTCTCTGAAGTGAAAACGGGCCAACCCAAATAGTGCCCGGATGGCTTTCACTGCGCCTTGGGCGGTCTAGTCTCCGAGAGGAGGTTCCAGGGATCCAAGGCAAATGAATACCTTAGGGTTTACCCCCACTGACTGCACGGAGGATGTCTCCAGGTAAAGGCCAGGAAGAATGGAACAAAGGCAGTTACGGGGCGTGTTCGCTACCCCCCACGACCTCTGGTTTGGAGAGACCCTGAAAAACACGATGCTGATAACAGCTCCATGGCGCCTCAACGTACGTCTCACCCTGTCCTATTCAGGAAGGAGCCCACAGACCTTTCCTTCCCCCCTCACTCAGTTTGAGAGTCTCCCACAAGCCTGTGGGGCGCGGAGCACACCCCGTTATGATGGGAGCGTCCACCAGAGCCGCAGGGGATTCTGCGCAGCCCAAGCGAGAAGACACGTGGACCGCAGTGACAGGCTCATCTAGAAACAAATTAGGGGTTAAGTAAAAAGTGCGTGACAGAGGCGACACCGAGTTTCCCTTTCCCCCTTCCTGTCGGTTAGAATTAGAAAGCGCCTGTGAGCAGTGTGTGTCAAGAATATGAACGGGAGATGTCATTTCGGCTGCCTCTAATTGAAGCCAGGATAAATGGAGTGGAAAGGCAGCGTCTAATCCAATCAAAACATGAAAAAGGTATTTTGACATGTAAATTACAAACTTCCTGTGTATTTTGTCTCCCCAATTACACCCTCCCCTGTCATGTTTTTTTTTTTAAATTATATCTTAATCTCCCAGTCTCCTAATAATTATGTCATCATTCTTGGGCTCTGAACACTGTGTAATGGTATTTTATGGGATGTGTCACTCATTATTAGCTAAACTCACTCTCTGTCCCCAGTGATACCATATCTCATGGTGTTCAAATATGCCTGGTGTCAGCTCCTGCTTTGTAAATGCTACGGCAGTTCCTCTCTCTGCTTCTTGATTACATGGAAGTGAGTCTGCAAAGTACTTTTGGACTGCTAAATCCAACTCATCAGTATTTTATGTGGGGATACCTGACACCTTCCTTTTAATGGCATCGGCGATTGGTTTAAATATAAATCGTTCATCATTGGGGCTCATTGAAAAAGTGCCACACACAGAGGTTTTACTGCTGCTCTTAAAGAAATAGCCGATACTGAGATCACACTGTCGAGATCACAAAAGAAGTCAGGTAGTAAAGAAAAATGGCATTGTGACATGCAGACAGTGGTTCTACCGGGCTGGGGGGAGGCACTCGCAAATACTGTGACAAAGTGTTTCTAAAGGTCACCTGGCCTAGGCCCCTGGATTTACAGGTGAGAAAAATGACAGCACCCAGGTAAGAGACTTTCTCCAGGTCTCTCTGTTCACTGAGGCAGAAACAGGACAATTTTCCCCCAGAGCGCCTGCTGGGCTACACCAGGGTCCTGCGGGCCCCAACCCCGGGCCCCAGGGGCGACAGTCTAGAGCCAGGGCAATGCCTGGGGTGCCCCTGCCCAGGCAGGAGTGCGGCACCTCTCAGGAGCCCACCACAGGCGTGGGCCAGCGCAGCAGCACACCAGGGAGCCACACGGAAAGCTGGGAACCATCCCTGCTGTCCTCAGACACTTTCCTCAGCAAACTATGTTATTAAAGAGCTTATTCACACTTAAAGTGAAGTAAGAATAAAATCCGGGTTCAGGAAGATGGAAGTTGATCCTGGCCATGCTACATCCCAGGTCTTGACCTTGGCAAAGTCAGTGGGTCTTGCTGGCTCAGTGTCAGGATGCTCACCTGTAGAATACAGGTGACAACACTGTATCTGCTATGGGGACAAATACAAACAGGCTGCCTTCCTGTACAAGGTGAGCTTTAAAAACTCAACAGCCAAAACTGGAATATGAAATATAAAATCAAGAACCCTGGATCCGAGGCCGTTCTACCACTCAGCCCTCTGAGCTCAGTCTCTCCTCGTAAAGACTGGGGATCATAATGTACCTCCCAGAGTTAACATGAGGTTGCGTGGACCCCTGTGTCCTACCTGGTGCCCGGCATGTGTCAGGTGCTGAATGACCATCAGAGTCATAGACTTTTCTGTTGAAAGCAAATCTAAGTGACACACAACTCCTATGTGAAAGGTTGAAAAGGGGGATTGGATGAGAGGAAGGTGCTGAAATGATCAAAATATGTGGACCTGCCACCTGCTCATGGTTGGGTGACACACATTGACTCCTTTGGCTGAACCCTGCAGTCGGCCCTCCACCACCGGGGGGGCCAGAGGCAGCGGACACCCAGGAATGCTCCATTTAGAGCCCCTCTGAACAAGAATGAAATGGATGGTTCTCTCTCATTTAAATCTGTGAGCACAGGAGGGCTTCAGGCGTGGCCGTGCCAACCCGCCTATACAGGTGTGGAGGGAGTCTCGAATGCCAGCAGGCACGGAGCTGCTTCCCTCTTTCCTCTTCCTCAAATAGCATCACGCCGGGCCCTGCAGGAAATCAGAGCTAATGAAGACAGGGCAACTGGCCTCAGCGGGTCCAGAAGCAGAAATGAGAGTGGTCGGAAACTGATCTCTAATTCGAAACAGAAAGTAAGATACGCTCTACCACAGTTGCCAATAAAGCTTGCGGAAGATATTTTAATGCAATCTTAATTTTTATTATAAAGAGGTAAATGTAAGCCCATCCTTACCTGGGATATGACTCATAAAAATACAGAATAGTGACTAAAATGGAATCTCCTATGTTTAAAAAAAAAATGACAGAAGTTGAATCACAAATGGTAATCTTACTACTGTTGAGGGTGTTATATAAAGGGGCCAGAGTCCAGATCCACTGTTCCAAAATTGCTCCCATGTCATTTACTTCTTTGCAGCAGGCTAAAACTTTAGCTAAAAGCCTACAGGCATCAAATTCGGACACATCCCATTGTTTTAAATATAGTCCAAATAAGTGTTTCTTTAGCCTATTGGCGCCTACTTATTCTGCATACCCCACGACACTGCCTCCACATCTCTGAACCATCGATTAAGACAAGCCATACTTCTACATGTGTATTTTACATAGCTATAAAAAGTCTCCCAACCACTGCTGCCCTTCCGGGCTCTCCTACCCAGCGACCCCCCTCCTTGTGCTAAGCGACATCACCTATACATGTCCAGCCCCCCGCTTATGCACGTCTCCCTTGGTGGTCCCTGGCCCTGTTCTCCTGCAGGGTGGTGACTGCACACCAGTCTCTGGAAGGCCCCCTGCTGGAAGAACCTTCCCTCTCACACCGCCCTGTCCAAGCGCCACCCAATAAGGGAGGTTGTGGTACTGCCTCCCCTGCTCCTATCTCTTCCTCCATCAGCCCTGCAACCCTGGAACTCACCACAGAGGGTGTGCTAGTCAGCTTAGGCTTCTATGTCAGAATACCACAGACTGGGTGGCCTAGAAACAAGGGAATTTTATTTCTTATAGTTCTGGAGGCTTGAAGGCTGAGATCAAAGTGCCAGCAGAGCGGGTGTCTGGTACGAATCTGTTTCCTGGTTCACAGGTGGCTGTTTTCTTGGGAGTTCTCACAGGGCCGAAGGGAGCTCTCTGGGGTCTCCTGTATAAGGTCGCTAATCCCATTCATGAGGGTTCCACCCGATACCAACACATTGGGGGTTAGGTTTCAACATTTAGGTTGAGGGGGCACATATTCAGTCTTCAGCACTGGGAAACCACCGTCTGATGGAATGAAGAGCGGACTTAGGATCAGTCCCAGTGTGGATCGGGCTCCGGCCATGCCCTGCTGTGTGGCCTCAGGGCCGTTGCTCATCCTTGGAGCTTCACACTCGCTGTCTGTGAAGCGAGGATGCCCGCCTCGCAGCGTCACTGTGGCCAGGACACGGTCAGCACATGACGGAGACAGTACATTCCTAACAAGACTGCGGCAAGGACTGAATGAAATAACACGGGAACACTCCTCACGGGGCCTACCACGCAGCAGGGAGTCCGTCAACAGTGGTCTTCCGTTCCCTAATCTCGCTTTTCAAGATCCCAGTGCCCTGGGCAAACCAGTGCTCCTTTCTCTGTATCTCCACCCTCCCTAAACCATGAAAAGTCACACAGGCCAGAAGCCATGACTGGTACCATCGCCATGAGTGAGCCACATCTTCTCTGAGCGCTGAGATAGAAAAATTAAACTAGCATAGAGTTCAAAGGTAAGATCCATCCTCCTTGCCCCAGGGTTAACTCTTTCCTGACCTTCACAGAGCGTGACGCCACCACCATGACTCAACACTGTTCGTTTCCAGAACACAACCGAAAACCAGCAATCTGAGGGTGGTGGGTCCTGAGGACTGCGGAGGCATTGTTTCACCGAAGGCCACCATTGCATGAGACTGCCTAGGTAAGAGGAGATGCGAGTGGAAAGAGTCTACCTAAAGCATGAAAAATGCCCCACGTTTAAATGCAATTGTTTTTTAAGTCTGGAGAAATTGACCTTACGCTAGCCCACTACAAAGACAGATTCAAGGGACCAGAAAGCCATAAGGCAAAAGAGCATAGGAAGGTAGGTCTGAAAAGTTTGCCATGCTATCCCAAGGCAATGAGGATAAAAGTGGAAACGAAAGTCGTGGTCTGCCCGCCCCGCTTTCCCCACACGCTCCTGCTTCCGACCCTGCCACGCTCTGTTCCTCTCGCCTCCCCAGATGGGCCACCTGCCCTGCACCTTCTTATCTCCTCTGCTGGGTGCACCCTTACACGCCCTCCCCACCTGGCCAGCCCTGGTTCCTCTTTAGGACTCAGGGGGAAAGCCGCCTCTCCAGGGAACTTCTCCTCACTCCCGCCACCTTCGCTCTCCAGCCTGCGTAGGCCTCCCAAAGCTGCAGGCGTTGGGAAGTAGAAAAGGGAAGAAGCAGCACCAATCATTACGGCAAATGTAGCCAGTAGTTGAGCTCAGCTCCTCTACGGAATGATGCTGGCTGGGGTGCTAATCCCTAAAAGGATTCTGGGCCACAGAGAGATTTTCCCACAGGATCAGGGTCTAGCCTATATTTAGCCGCCTCACAATGGGGGAGTGGCTGAAACAAAATTACTGTCTGGAATGCGGATGAAGGCAATGTATTACAGTCACAGTCATACATAATAAAGTGGCCCCTGCTGAGTGTAACGCACACACCACTGCACAGAAAATCCCCTCTAACAACCCCCTTAATAGGGACCGCCTCAGCTCTGTCCCCCACTTTCATGGCAGGTCAAAGAAAGCCACCAGAAAACTGCACGGCGAGGTGACAATGATCCTCACGATTAAGAAGCCATTTTTTTGCTGCTCTAGGGGTACAGGGATCGCACTGCAGGGAAAGGAAGCCCTGGACGATTCGGTGTAAATTCACACAGGCGCACACCCTCGCTGCCAAAAAATGCGGGGGAAGACCCGTGGACACGGGCGCTTTGTGCAGACAGATCATTTGCAATTAGGTGAGAGGAGGAATCAGCAAACACAGTTACTTCATCTCAGGTAAGCTGGGTTCCTCCCAAACCTATTTTCAGGACCATGACCACCCTGACCACCTGCAACGCAACACTGCCGTGTGTGCCCTTGTTGTGTCCTTTGCATCTGCAGCTCATCACTCGTCATCCAAGCTGGAATCTTTTTCAGGATGCAGCCTTTCGCCCTTCAAGTACATAGTATGTATTAAGTTTAAATATTTTCTCCAAAAAATAATAATAATACTTGGCTGAGAACGAGTTATATTTTCATTGCTGCAATGATTTTCAGGCAGGATTTAAAAACACCCGTTTTGCCAAAAGCCCACTTGCTGTCCTACTTGGTTTACAATTGTGTCAATGTGACTAAGTAACTGAGTAATAAACAAGTGGATCGCAGACCTTTTTAAGTCTTAATAAGTTCAGCAAATGGTCCATACACTATTAGTGCCCGTGAAACTGGATGGAAGCCCAACCTATATGTACGGTGGTTTATTCAGCTCCTACGTCCCACGCCACTTGCTTTACATCATAAACTGATGCCCCCATTCTTAAATGGCAGTCAGAAGTGACACCGACCTTTTATGGCCAAAAGCCAAAGGAGGACCTTACTGCCTCTCTATCATCTCGTTTAAGGGACTTGAGAGCCAGTGGAAGCCACAGCTGCTGTGGGGGCCAAATCTCTCACTGAAAAGACTCACTATTGGTGGAATGAAAAGAATATCCCCAGCCCAGGGCCTCATACAGAGTAGCTCAAAACAAATATTGAGTAAAGGAGCATATATATAATTTGCTAACTGAACTAGTTCAACGTGTCAGAGGAATGTACCACTAAGGCTTCTTCTCAGAGTGTTCCCACTCTGCTGTCACCAAAACAACCCCCTTCCCCAAAATGTAAGGCTATCCCACAGCTGGGGACCCTATCAATGCAATATAATACACCACAGGAGAAAGCCACACGAGCGTCTCGACAGATACAGTCTTACCCTGCTAAAAACAGAAAAGGGCTTCCTTAAAGTGATTTTATAAAAAAAAAAAAAAAAGCATGCACTAAAAACCTATAGCAAATACAATTAACAGGAAAACTACAAACATTTCCTTCAGGCTGGATTCCCATTATTACTGCTCCTGCTTCGCATCGCACTAGGGGCCCTGGCGTGGGCTTTCAGAGCTGATATAGAGTCAAACGTATAAGGGTAGAGAAGCACACAACTGTTATTTGCAGGCAATAGGTTCCTTACCAAAAAAATACTACAGAATCAATAGATACGCTATTAGAATCACTAAGATTGTTCAGAAAGCTTGCTAAGTACAAAATTGGTTACTAAAAAATTCACAGTATCCTTCTACACCAGCAATAAACACCTAGAAATACAACTTCAAGAAAAAGGCACTAGAGCTGCAAAAATGATAAAATATCTGGGAACTTAAGGAATACAGAGGATTTCTATGAGGAATATTTTTAAACTCTCACCAGGAATATAAAAGAACTGAATAAACGGTGAGTTGCAGCCATTCTGGGGAGCCATCAATTCGATCACAGCTACATCCTATGACACCACATGTTCCTCCTGGGCTTGTCGCCCAGAGACCCTCCCGTAAGTCCAAAGGACACATGGGTAAGAATGCCTTTCACAGCATTCACTGTGTGGGACATGGAGAGAGTGACCAGTAACCTAGGTGTTGACTCATGGGGGAATGGAAAAGCATGTGATGGATAGACTCCCCTGCAGCACCTGGAAGCAAGAGGCTGGAAGTACACACACAGCAACCCAAACAGATCTTTGAAGCACAATACTGAGTGGGAAAAGAAAGAGAATGAGGTCAACAGCATAACACCATTCATGTAAATGACAAAACATGCTTGCAAACAACAATATACGTATTCCAAGAATACATGCTAATAAATAGATACCTATATAAAACCCTTTACTTAGCAGTTGCCTGTGAGGGAAGGATGGTGACTGAACAGGAAAATGAGGAGTGGGGATAAGGATTAAAAAAAAAAAAAATGAATAAATTAGTTAAGTAAAAGAGAATCTTCTCATTCACTAATGTTGAAAAGTATGACAAGAGATGAGCATGGTCAAGTCTATTATCTTAAGTTATTATGTATTTTCTTACTGTTTCTATTACGTAACATCTATACTAGGACATATTTTAACTAATGCCAAAACAATACCTTAAATTGCACCTGATTTCCTTCCAAAGAAAACAGACAAGTTGCACTAGCAATTTTATAACTTCATTTCCTCCCATACGTTAGAGAAAAAGCACCACAATCAGACCCTCCATGAGAACATCTGGAGCTATTTTTAAAATTTTAGTTATAATTTGACCCCACTTCAGAAAGGAGGCGATGGTTACAAAAGGAACTGTGGCTATATAGAAAACAGGAGGAGAACAAGAAGAGAAGGAAGAAAGAGCATACACTAGGACAGTGAGAAGTGAAACTAACAGTGGTAATTTGATCTTTTCCGAAATCAAATTAAACAAGTGCAAAATGAAATGCACAGCTTGGCAGGGAACAGCTTCCTGAATATGCCTGTGTTACTCCCGTGAGCCCATGTGTCCTGGTGTGACAGGGATTTGAAAGTCCAGCTTATGTGATTCGCAGCTTGTCTGTCTTTCCTTCCTTCCCAGTAAGTAGTAAGAAGCACGCACATTCCTGCACTGGGGCCCTGGGTTCCAGCCTGGCTGCCCGGCGGGTTCCATCTGTGTTGCTCTACTCCCATCTACTGATAAGAGGCTGCTACTTCTCCTCATTCGCCCTCGCCCTCTCCGTGTCCAAGGGGACCAGAGCCAGAGCGTGAGGATCCACTGCTTGTTGTCACTTCACCTCAAAGACTTTCAGGAGAGAGAGACAGATAGATAGAGAGACACAGAGAGAGACACAGAGAGAGACAGAGAGAGATCTCAGAATAATTAGCAATACTTTAACTTATCAACTTAAACGTTGCTATTTTCCTTTTTTTTTTTTCATTTTTAACAATCAAAGAAAAGACAATTATCACTTAAATTTCTTTCTGTTTTTTATTTTTTTATTTTTGAAGAGGGTGTCAGCTTACTTAGGGAAAAATCACACATTTTGTGGTAGTTTTCAAAGCACATTATTACTCCAGATGTCTTGCTATTTACCAGAGTTTTCTTTTTGTTTTGTTTGGGGCTTTGTTTGTTTGTTGTTTTTTGTATTTTGAATCACAAAGCATCATTTTCCCACTGGGATAAGGGTGGTCTTAGCAGTGAGTGAGTTGCTTAAAAAGTTTTCAAGCTCCACCATGGATGGGTTCCCCAGCTGAGAGCAGTGAGGAAAGTACTTGCAGTTTTCTGAGCCCTGGGAGGATATGTTAGGACAAAATGTGGGGAGGAATTGTAACTCCACTAAATCATCTGACGCGACCATGTTCGATTAAATACTAGTGATTGAAAGAGAAATTACAGCAATTTTTTTCAGTGCTACCCTTTCCATCCTGGGTACCATTTACACTCCCCTGGCCCTACAAACCGAAAGAGAAGACAACTCACCTTTAAGTTTGTTCTAAAAGATTAGTTCGTCTGAAAGAAATTAAATGTCAATTTTACCTTGATTCATCCCAGGTCTTTAATCAAAGGCAATGCATCACCTCCCCTGAGTACCCCTCCATCTAATGCTGACCTGGAAATGTGACACCTAGCTTCCCTGTGCAGGCTGGCTAATTAAGCACTTGGTTGTTCCACCTACAGCCTTGGAGAGAAGGGGATGGCAGAACTGCCCCAAAGAGGTGGCCTCTTTATGGAGAAGGGTCCTGGAAAGAGGTCAGTGGTAATTAGCAAGCAGCAAAACAGTCCATGTATGCATTGGACATTATTGGTCCATAAAACGTCTGGAGATTTATAGCAGAAAACAGAAGTTGTGTGTGTTGAATGTCAAACTGAACTAAATGAGCCCAGCATGGTGGACTGGAGAACAGTGGGCCCTGCTGGGACGGTAGGAGGAGCCCACGAAAAGGGCTTGGGCCTTGGAGGTGGGGTTCATGTACCCGACTCTCCCACTCAACAGCTGTGTGACTTTCAAGTAACAGTGGGCTTGTGTCCTTTGCTGGCTGAACTTCTCAAGTTCAAGTGCAGGAGCCTGTCAAAGGGAAGGAGAGAATTTAAAGATGGGAGGGGACTCTACCTGCTGTTTCACGCAGTCTCTCTCTCTCTCTCTCTCTCTCTCTCTCTCTCTCTCTCTCTCTCTCTCTCTCTCTCTCCAAGCTGCCCCCATACAAGCTGCATGAGATGTGCATGGCTTGGGGCACTGCCCACCAATTTATTTGGGGCAAGCTAACAATACGAGTCGGCTAAGTGCTTTTCAGATGCATTTTGTAAGCCACGGCTAAGGGAACATACTGTACTGTGGGGGAGCCAAGGGTCAGTCACTCAGGGATCCACCCTCAAGGGGTTCACACTCCCCAGCGGGAAACGCAGCATGGACACCATCACGTATTTCGCCTATTATGCAAAAGAATAAGCATGGGCTCCCACAGGGGACGCTGATAAAATGCCCGAGTGAGACACTCCTTCCACGTGATGGGTAACAGAGGTCAGGGAAGCCAGGGTCAAATTCCTACAAGAAGGGGAAGAAGGAGTCCCTTCATAGAGCCATTACAAAAAAAGGGGGCAGGATGGGACAAAGGGCCAACAGAGGAACATGGGAGGAACACTTGTTCTTGCCTCCGATGACAAGAACGGCCCGATAGTGAGAAATTTGACATCAAACATACTCAATTTTTACAGCATCAGTTCCACACAAGGGCACTCAGCATGACTTTTTCCTGCCTTCTGAAACCGACTGACCAAGAATTAAGAATGTTCCGTACACTTGAGCCTCTTGATCAAAATCCCAGATCTCAGCTGTTTGTAAATCCGAACAGAAGGAGGCAGCCTGGAGCTAAAGCAGATCACGAAGGTAACTGGCAGTTCCAGGAGTAACCTCAGGGGGGCGGCTTCTCTCCTGTGTGACCATCTCCAGAAGAGGATATCTGGCGCCCCCCCTTCCTGACCGGACAACCACATGGAAGGGAGTCTGACCAGCCCAGAGGCAGCCCCAGCAGAAGGCAGCAGATGGCTGAACTGGCCCCCAGTTCTTCATGCAGTTTCAGGGGACACTGAGGAGTAGGCGAGTCTGAATCGATGCCTAAATCACTATCCAAATTTGCATCTCTGGGCCCTGGCCTCTCACCCGGATAATGCTAGGGTGGATTCAACAACCCAGTGCTGACAACAGTGTGAGGAAATTCACTGAGCTGAGTCTGTACCTTCTGTTTCACAAAGTGGTAACTCGGTGTAGCTCTCCAGATGAATGCCCAATGAATTACTACAGCTGTGAAACGTCGCATTCTCTCAACAAGTATCTCTGAAGGGAAGCACTATTTAATTTAAATCAACTGACATACTATTGAAAACCCAGAGAGACCTTTGCCCCCGCCTCTGTGGCAGTCAGTCTCCTGGTCCCACTGTACTTGTGGCTTACCGACTGTTCTTGAATGCCTTTAGCCATTCTTCAAATAGCCATGGCTTTTTGGCGGGATCATCATAATTCACAGCGAATGGCCAGATGTCCTCCGAGTCATTTGTCCGAAATGATGGTAATATTTTACGAAGGGCGTTGACAAGCATCATGTTTCTGAATTTCAGTTAGCACACTGAGCTTAAACGGTGAGGACCAGAGGTCCGGTTGCCCTCCACAGTTACCCAAGGGGAAAGGAGGCTAGTGACCATATGCTGAGGACTTACTAAGTTCTAGGCACCGTGACAGACATTTTGTGTATTGTCCGCCTGTTCGTTCGAAAAGGTGAAGGCGGACACATGGTATTCAAAAAGGGTTCTGCGGTACTTGAAGTTGTCAGCCATGCCACGTGCCAAGTGCCACAGTCGGGGTAAGTACAGGCCACCTTTGTCACACCGGAGAGAAGCTGAGACATGAAGACCAATTTAGACTCAGGATGAGGGGATGGAAGCATTCCAGACAACAAAGTACAAGCAGAGAGAAAATAAAAATCCATCCATTTTTAAGTAAATAGACATCATATGTGATTGAACAATTTATAAATAGTAATCTTTGCCACTGGCCACTTTCATAGCCACTTCTGCTCACAAACACTCCAGCCCTCCCCACCTCCGGGACACCTGGAAGGTATGCATGTTATCTGCCTCTTTCGGGCCAGTGACGTGTAAACAGGTATGGAGCGTGTGTCTCCTAAGGCAAAGCTTTGAGAGGGAGGCACCAGTCACCCTGCCCCATCACTTCCATTTTAGTGGGGCTCCTTCAGCTTGGCCTCTGAGTAAGTCCAACCAGCAGAGGCCCTTATACCCTGCAGCAGTCACGCTGTATGAGCAGGAATTATGCTCTGATGGTTGTAAGTGATGGAGATTGGGGTTTTTTGTCACCTCAGCGTAACCTGGCCTATTCTGACTGTTTCAAGGGCATTTGGGAGCTGACCTCCTACGATACTGAGTGGAGGGGGTGGGTCAGTCGTGCAGGGCAGCTGTGCAGGGATAAGCAAGTGACATGGACCAAAAGAGGCCCTTTGTAAGCAGAGAGTATGAGAGGCGAGAAGGAAGAAACTCAGCAGAGGCGGCGATTCCCATTCACAGAGCAGTTACCGCTGGCATTCACCTGGGCAGAAAATCCAGTAATTCACCGCTGCGGCCTCCTCTAGCCTCCCCCGAGGACAGCACAGCGCTTTCTTTCTAGAAAAATATTGACCTTTCCCATCACACAGGCAGACTCGCGGCAATTTAACAATGATTCCTGTAGTGCATCCCCCAGGACATCAGCTGTGCAAGGGAGAATATTGATTTTTACCTTTTTTTTAAAAAAAAAAAAAAAAGAAACTTGCTAAACTAGGCAGTGGTGATGGCATCTTTTTTTCATGTAGAAGCAGGATGAATTTTAAAAAACAAAGAAACAATGAAATATGGCATCGGGAGTATATGAAAGGGATGGAAATGTTGAGCTTTCAGACAGCAAATCCACCAAGAATAGCCTCCCCCCACTTTCCCTTTGCACCCTGGGACATCGGATGCTTTCAGTAGAGATGCGCTACTGTCTCTCATAACGAACTTCACATCTACATCTCAGGGCGGTCCCGCCAGGGCCTAAGCTTTACGGGACGCTTGGATGGACCTAATTGCTCTTCCCGAGTGTCTCGCCCAACAGTTCAGCGTCATCCGTGTGGCTCAGAGGCACAACCAATTATGAGGGCAGCGGAGGCAGAGATGGCTGAGGTATAAGGAGAGTGTAAGCACAGAGTTGCATCCAGATGACAGAGCTCAAACAATGGGGGCTTTGAAGTGAGACGGATCCCCCCGCCCCGTCCTTGAATCCATACAAACTCCAGTAGGGAAGGGCGCTCCACAGCACCCGAAGCTCATTTCTCATGTGACTCTTCCTCATGCCTCACTAGATTTTCATCTCATTCCAAAAAAGAAAGTACCACTGGGCAGACCACAGTAACATTAACTGGAATCGATACAGTTTACGTGGCTCTCACCTTTAATGTCCATTCTCCAGGGAGGGCCTGTGTAGCTCTGTGTAGGAGCTCCATTACGTAACTGCAGGCGCCCCTCATGCATTTTTCTCATTTCTGACAACAGGAGCAAGGCGTGTTTGGATGCCCCTGTTTTGGGGACGATCTTCTAGCAAAGGAAACTTCAACCTGAAGCTCTAAATGAAGCCCATGGGGTTTGTTTTTAACATATTCCCCTACCTGGCTAGAAATACTGCACGTAACATATACGGAAACATATTCTCACGTGTGCTGTTGCAGGTGCCAAGTTCTGCTCCCACCAAAAAACCAACCACCTATCCACTGAGTAAATGGAAACACGGGGACAGAGAGAAGGGAACAGCCACCCCAAAAGCACTGCACAAGTGCTTCTGCGGCAACACAGGAGTTTGTCATTCCCCAAACCTGCCCGCGTAAATATAATTTTTTCTTAAAATGCTGTTGTGACTCAGTTTACAGGCCGTGGCTGCATAGAGGCCAGGCCGTTCCGCTTTGGCGAAGCCGAGTAAGTCCGCACACCACCCACTTCCCCGACTGGGCTCTCACACTCCAGGGCCACTGTGCACGGCCCTCCTCACCCCGGTGCCAGGTGCCAGACACCCAGCAGCAGCCTCTCTACCCCTGGAACCCACAAAATTATTCAGCTAATCCATGTGGAGCGTGTAGAACCAAGCTCACCCCACCCCACTCCCACACGAGAGCCCCAGCCTGCTCTTACTTACTGTCCCCAGCTGTAATCCCTTACATGGCTCTGCCTGGCAGCCTTCTGTCCTTCTGAGCTGTGCCTTCTATCTATGTGTCAGTGTGTCTTGTCCCATCATCAAAAGAATCTTTAAGTTTTATAGGACATCCTAAAGAGCTGAGTAGATCCACTTCTTCACACAAGAAGATCAGACACACAGGCCCGTTCCAGCCCTACAGCCATTGACCCTGACTGACCTGACCAATCAGAAGCACTGAAACTGCCGGCCGCAAACACGTCCACAGACCTCTGCCATTCAAACACGTCACACCCATGGCCTCAACTGCTCATCTCCGGAAATGGAGAAATTGTGCGTAAGTCCACTGCCTGTATTGGTATATTTCTACTCACTTTATCTCAGCATATAACAGGGTTCCTATCATACAGCAGGTGCTCAATAAATGTAGATTGGATGAATGAAATACAGGACAAAACTGCATAGAAATTCAACATATTTTTAATGGCTGTCTACCAGGTTCCAATCACCTGGGTTTCAGAAGTGGGAACATTTGCACCTATTATGTCTAAGGGGCTACTAGCAATTTGCCAGCACTAATTAGTTCTCACTTAGGGGGCGTGCCACTCAATGATTTAATTCAACAGTGACTGAGTTCTAGGCTCGCCTTGTGAATGGGGCACTCATTCCCCAGCCTCCCCAGGAGAGCCGGCCGCCCCCTTTCTCATGTCTCCGCGCATCCATCATATTCTGTGATGCCCACTGGCAGACCTTGAGCTCCCTAAGAGCAAGGACCAACTGTAATGCATCACCATGTCCCTGATACTTAGCTCGGTGTCACCCAGGACTTAGCAGGTGCCCGACAAGTACTGGTTGAATGCATGGCTAATAAATCAATGAATAAATTTCCTACCAGGTGCCTCCCTCTGTTAGAAGCTGAGAAAGAGACGAGAGAGCAAGCTGAAACAGTGCTTCTCCAACTTGAGTGGCATCGGCATTCCCTGGGGGCTTGTTAAGACCAAGAGCGCTGGGCTCCAAACCCCGTCTCGGATTCCGCGGGTCTGGGGAGAGGCCTGAGAAGGAGCATTTTTAAGCTCCCAGGTGGGGCTTATGCTGCAGATCTAGCGACCATACTGAGAAATCTTGGTCTGCTGGAAGAAACTGACATGGCCTGCCTGGTGTCAGGAAGCTGCCTGTGGGCCTGCTCATGCAGAGGAAACAAAAAAAAAAAAAGAACTAGGAAGAGCAGTGAGATGGTGTGTGATAACCAGCTTACTTATGTTTCACGAACGGTGGGGTGGGGACAGTGAAGGGAGGCCGTCATCAGGGCTGACATCTCTCAAAGGGAAAGAAACAGATCCTAAGGAGCCGAAGGGTTTGTCAGAGGTCAAACCTGAAGTCAGCCAGACAAGCACACGGGAAACGCCTGCACATGGGCATTAAATGACATGATCAAACACGTCCATTCCTTTGTCACAATGGGCCCAAAGTGGACAAAACAGGTTTCCATCAACAGTAAAATGAATAAATAAATCGGTTTACATTCAAGTGAAGGAATGCTACACAGAGATTTTTTTGTAAAGAAGTGGAGCTATATGCAACATAAATCTTGCAAATGTTGAGTGAAAGAAGTCACACACAAAAGGGCAAACTCTGTTTAAGTCTGTATAGACTTCAGACAGGTAACACCAATCTGTCCAGGAGGTTGGAGTAGTTACTTTTGGGGAACAAGGAAAGAACGTAATTGGGGGACCACAGGGTAGTTTTCCGGAGTGCTGCTGATAGGCTACTTCTTGACAACAGCAGAGGTTACAAAGTATACTCACTTTGACATTGTTCCATTTTTCAGCATGTATGTTATACTTCAAAATACAGTTTTTTTAAGTGATTAAAAGGAAGATAATAGAAATAGAGCTAAATCTGAGTAAGTTGGCACAGAATCCCCCTCATGAATAGACAGGAAGAGGGTGGTGAGCTTTCTAAGGGGGTGGCACAGGACGGGTCACGCCAGGATGCTTATTCCAGGCCCATCTCACAAGCCCAACCAGTGAAGACCATCAGATACCCTTAAAAGTACAACACCTGAATTAATCTTTTCCATGAGAATCACACTGTTGGAACATACCTACAAGATCATTAAAATTCAGAAGATTTTATAGCAAAATTCCTTAGAGCCTCGCGCACACAAACCAGCTCCGTATTTCTCTCAGCTTGGAGGCTGGTGAGGGGGGCTGCAGCTGCTGCGTCTCTTGGCTGAACTTCCTCCTCCTGCAAAAATGTTTTCTCACTGGATTCTGTAACCTTTGTCACCCGGAAGACTAAGGTCTCAGCTCAGAGGGTACCAACTTCTTTTTCTAAACCCCAGTTCCGACGCGTTTTCACTGTGAAGCCATTTAAGTGCTCGGGAAGGGTTGCCACCACAGCTCTCTCTTCTTGGGAGACGCTGCTTGTCTTGAACATTTCTGTGCAGCACGCAGCCCACCAGCTCTGCGGGCCGTTGCAAACATCTGGCTGAGGCCGAAAAGGAGCCTCCGAGCCGATCTGTTACAGTAAAATGGTCTAGACAGCATGACGAGAACTCTTCGCTTTTTTACACTTCATAAACCTGTATCTAAGTGCAGGTGAAGGCAGCCGTAAATATAAAAACCACCAGAGCGGAACGGCCTTTGATTCTTTGTTTATCGCGGGCTAATTAAAACACAAGCTGAACATAACTCAGTTGTTTAATGGAGGTTACCAGATGTGTTATTACTTGACCCTGCTCGGTATGAAGTCCGCGTATAATAACTATAATTTTTTATTTAGTACAGCGGCCCTGCTGTAGTTAAGGGTGTGTGTGTCTTCTGATTACAAGGCCCACATTTTAAGGAGGGGGAAGAGGATGGTTAACGACTGGGAACATGTTCTCTGGGCATTGAAACTATGATTAATACAAGCCCCGCCCAGGATTGAATTCTCGGGTGCCCTGCGTGCTATAGTTACACACTGTGCCAAAGACACATTTTCGCTGGAAGCATAATTACTGACTCTTAAAAGTCACCTTTCATCCCAACAAACCCCAGCTCTCTCCAAGGCGTTAGAGAGCCATTACAAATTACAGTTAGAGTAATAGCTTTGACCATTCAGCCATCACTTAAGAAGCACTCCAGCGGCCGGGAGCAGGAGAGGTCAACCTTGCAGGGGCCACCCCTCCTTAGTCGGGAAGCCATGTGGATCTTTTTCCAGCGGGGTGGCCCTGGTGAGTGGCCCGGGAACTCTGGGCCTCTGGACTTGGCCACACTTTCCTGTGTAATGTGCTCAGCAAATGCCATAAACACTTGGGCATCTGAAATGCACAACTCCACATGTTATAACGCAGGAGCCTCATTTCCACTGCCAGCTTTGGACAGCAGCTCTCAAATGCCATCCCCCAATGCAGAACCTTTGCAAGACTCGCCTGAACCCTAGACTCATTCCCATGGGACATCTACTTGGATATCCCCCCAGGCATGTTCCACTCATGGATTTCTCAAACTGATTTATCATGTTCCCTGGAAAACCACTCTTGTGTCCTCAACTCGGGGGTCACAGCACCCACCCCTTCTCCATCTGCAAAGCCCCAAACCTGACTTCATCTTTCACGCTCCCTCCCTCCCCATAGTGACCCTGTACCCAGGACCTACCGATTCTGCCTGCTGCCCGCTGCCCACACTTCTGCCATTATCTGCCCTCTAGTTCAGGTCATCATGTTACCTCACTCCCTAAAGCAAAGCTTCTCAAGCAGGGTCCATTTCACACCCCCTTTCCTACACACGCACATCCATCAGGGGACATTAGCAATGTCTGGGGACACTTTTGGTTGTCACAACTGGAGGCTCGGATGGTGCTCCTGACAGCTGGTGGGCAGAGGCCAGGTGCTGCCAAACACCCTTCAAGGCACAGAACCACCCCAAAACAAAGAAGCATGCGGCTAAAATGCCAGCGGTGCCATGGTTGAGAAAGCCTTGCCCAACATATCTCCCTGCCAAGGTACCAGGGTGAGCTCCGTAAACATAGAGCTTAACAGGTGGCGCTCCTGTTCCGTACCTTTGGAGTGTCACCGCCCCCAGAACCATGCAGCCCTGAGCTGCACCCCTCCCTGTCCGGGTCCACATACCCCAAGGTCTCAGGGGGAACCAACTCTCTCACACATGGAAAGGGGAGCTCAATATTGAGCCCCCCATGAGCCCTACAACCTGGCATTCCACGGCCCCTGACTCCGTGACCTTTGTAACCTAAGCCGTATGCACTGGGGCTGGTCACACTGTGTCTTTTCGGGAACAGGCAGATGTGTATTTAACAGACAACTGTGTACATGCTGGAATTCGGTTTTCTAAATTATTTTGGGGAAATTAAAACACGATCTCGTTTGTCCAGCTGAGTTTTCAAGACCTCAGCTTCAATTAAACTGTCCACCATTTTTCTTTTTCTTCTCCAAACAAAAACTATCCATTCCTCCAGTGAGGCTCTTAGACCTGCCTGTTTCTTCAAATGGACTCTCCTCCCTGTGCGCTGGGGCTATGCGGGGTGGGGCATAGCTCCTGAGTTTCTCACGCTCACGTTCTGACAGGGAAGACAAAACTCTCCCAGAAGTAACACCCTTACTACTGGCACAGCTGCCAATGACCCACAAGGCTCTGACTACACCAGGAGATGAGGATGATGTTTAAATGTCTCTAATGAGATCTGTTCCCCCACGCCAAGCACACAGAGGTGCCCAAGAACCTCTTGTGGGTAAACAAGCCAAGGAAGGAAGGGAGGGAGGGAAGGGAAGAAGGGAAGAGAAGAAGGGAGGAAGGGAGGGAGTGAGGGAGGGAGGGGAGAGAGGGGGGAGGGAGGGAAGGGAGGGGGAAGGGAGGGAGGAGGGGGGGGGGGGGGAGGGAGGGAGTGAGGGAGGGAAGGAAGGGGGGAAGGAGGGAAGGAAGGTAGGGGGAGGGAGGGAAGGGAGGGGGGAAGGGAGGAAGGAGGGAGGGAGGGAGTGAGGGAGGGAGGGGAGGGAGGGGGGAGGGAAGGGAAGGAGGAAGGGAGGGAGAGGGGAGGGAGGGAGGATGGACATCGCAGAAGCATGCGCACAGCCTTGAGAATACATAATGGTCATGAAAACTGCTTCGCCAGTTGAATCAGCCACTAACTAGTTTGCCAGCAAGAATGTGATGAGAAGAAGGTGTGGACCCTGAATCTTCTGTTTTTTATGCTTTTTTGTTTTGTTTTTTGTTTTTTGTTTGTTTGTTTGTTTTTGAGGGCAGTGTCACTGGCCCTCCTATGTGGGACCCGAACCAGGGACGCTGGCTTCCCAAGCCAGCACTTAACCACCGCGCCACTCGGCCGGCCCCTGAATCTTCTGTTTATGAATTAATGTGAGGGATCTGGGATAGAAAGATCACAGATTTCGTCTTCAGAAAGTCTCATAATGCTAAAAATCAGCTTTGATTTCAAGCTGAAGGTTTAGCTGGAACCCAGCCTGACCCTAGGTGCTTGAGCTGGTGTGGATTTAAAGACTGGATTTTTCTAAGATATAATTATCACTTCTCTAATATTTCTTCTGAGTCTGCTTAGGTCATCTGATGAATCTAGCTACTGGAAAGAAAGGATTTAACCCCCGGGCTTTGAAAACTAGCCAGCCGCATCATCTCATGTATTCGTGTGTCCCTTTGGGGGAAAACCTGCCAGCAGTCAGAGGGTTAAGCAGTATTCCTGTCATGTTTGCCCTGAACTTGCCCAGTTAAATTGCACCAGCCTGGGTCTCCATAATTATCTAATTGTTGGTGTTGGGCCTTTACGTAATTTACGATGTAGCATTCAAGTCTGACCCTGGGTTTGAAATGAGGTGCAGTACTGCTGACATCCCAGCTCAAATTAGTAGGTGAGCACTCAATTAACGATCATGCTTCTGAGCTTTCATTCCCACCTGACCGCACTGCTACGCTCATCAGTTTTCTAAGCCTTGCACCTTCCCCATCACTAACAAGCCTTTCTTCTGTTTATGTATATGGGTGCCCTGCGTCCTCGTAAAAAGCTCTCCGTGATGGCTGTCTTCAAGATCGCTGCCAAAAATGGCTGCCTGGCTCCCATGCCTTTTGTTGGCAAACCCAAGGTCAATGCGATGGGTTCCCATTTCCCTCTTTCGAAAAGAGAGACCGCTAAAAAATACCCAGGTTCATTCTTCTCTCTCCATCTCGGGACAACTGGCCCCCGCCCCTCCGCCCATGTGCACCTCCATCTAATCAGTAGCAACTGAGCATAAAATATTAGAATAGTTTTAGAGACTCAAGATACCATTACTTTGACCTCAGTACTTGTAAAATTTAAAAAAAGACATTTCACAAATCTACGTGGATGTTCAAATGACATCTCCACGGGGAGTGACTTGCTAATTACCACATAGGGGGGCAGTGACTGTGCCAGACCCATGTCCCATCTCCCCATCACCATTTGTTCCAGGGTGCGCATCAGTTGACCTGTTGATTCCTAGTTGCCTAAGCGTCTCCTAGCCCTACCTCTGTAAGTCAGATAAGAGGTGAAATCGTACCATTTGCAACAATATGGATGGACCTAGAGACTATTATGTCATGTGAAATAAGTCAGTCGGAGAAAGACAAATACCATATGATCTCACTTATATGTGGAACCTGAAAAACTGAATGAATGAGTAAAGTAAACAAAAACAGACTCATAGATATAGAGGAAAAACTGAGGGTTGCCAGTTGGGAAGGGGGGTGGGGATGAAGGAGAAGGGGAAGGGATTAGACAGCATAAATAGGCAACTACAATATTGCCACAGGGATATGAAACACAGTTCAGGGAATATAATTAATAATGTTGTAAATATTTTGTGGGGTATCAGATGGTCACATGTCTTGTTAGGGAGACCACTTCATGGATGGAGTAGAGGCTTGATCACTGCACTGTACACCTGAAGCTGAGGTTGTATAATATTGTATGCCAACTGTAATTGAATATATAGATAGTCACGGGATGTGGAGTATACTGTGGAAGGGAGTCAGAGGAAGTGTAATAGATATATATGATAAAGCAGGGGGGAGTGGGGTGGCGAATTGGGGGAGGGGGTTGTCACTTTGAGGGGTAAAAAGTATAACTATTGCACTGTGTTGTACACCTGGAACTAATTTAAAAAATGAAATAAAATAAATAAAAATAAAATAGAAGGAGAAAAAAGAGAAAGAAAAAAAGAAGTGCACATTCATTACAAGCCCTGCCAGACACACGAAATAAAGCCCGCCTGGAGTCCCCACGGCCCCTTCCCCACACACGCCCGAATTCCACACCTCGGCCTGCCGTCGACTCCAGGGCCATCCACCGGAGTCCATGACAGACACCTTTCCTGCCCAGCTCACTTTGGTTCTAACCATAAAGCCATCGAGAACCTATGCAACGTCAGTGGCTTTCAAATGGGAGTACCAGACGCTTGGCTTTGTTTTTATTTCTAACCAAACTCACTCATGAATCCCATACAAAAACCCCATGAAGACAGCGGGGAGAAGGAGGGCCAGGCAGAGCACAGAGGGCATTCAGGCCAGTTACAGCGCTCCGCGTGACGCTGCAGTGGCAGGGCCATGGCTTACACATGGATTCACACCCACTGGATGCACAGCACCAAGGGTGAGCCCGAATGTAAACCAGACTTGGGTGATTAGGACGTGTCAGTGAGGGGCCATCAGCTGTAACAGACACACCACTCTGGTAATGGGGGAGGCTGTGGGGAGGGGGGCTCAGGGGGGCATATGGGAAATCTCTGCGCCTGCCCTTCAATTTTGCTGTGAACCTGAAACTGCTCAAAAAATGAAGTCTTAATTTTTAAAAATCTCATCATGAAAAATGGATAAAAATAGAGCTCTTCTGATGAGAATGGAGCTGAAGCCCCCAGCACTAGGGTGCCGTCTGAGGCCAGGCTGGCACCACACTATGAAAATCACTCTCTTAATATGAAATGGGTATGGCAGGGAGCTTTGGTTTGCTTAGTGTTTCCTGTCCTTCTTCACATTCATTGAATACCAAGTTTTTATTATTCTTATTCTTATTATTAATCTTCTGAGATAAGGAGTTCCCTTGCTGTGGACGCTCCAGGACCCAGCCTGGCTCCACTGTGAACTTAGCACAGGAGATCGATCCTTGGCTCTCAGCCGTGTCTCTTCCTGCTGGACCACGCTCCCTCACTCTACATGCTTCACACCTCATAGATGTGTGTCACAATCACACACAGACATTCAAGAAGTACCTATGGGGCCGGCCGAGTGGCGCGGTTGGTTAAGCGCTGGCTTGGGAAGCCAGCAGCCCCGGTTCGGTCCCACATGTGAGGGCCAGTGACACTGCCCTCAAAAAAAAACAAAAAAAAAACCAGCAGTACCTATGGTGGTGATGACAGGGAGGGTGATGATGGCAAGACAAGAGAAACCGCTGAACACGGATGAGAAGACTGTCCTACAGGCAGTGTATCTGAGAAGCTTACCGCCACACAAATGTCATGTGAGGTAAGTCTCCATGTTGTGGACTTCTCATTCCACCTAACTCTTCACCATGTACATTAAACACGAGCCGCTCTCAGCAGGCCCATCTAGAAAAGAGCAAGGAGACAGCAGCCGCCTGCCTTCATCGTTGGTCAGAGCTGTTCATGCATGCAGATACGTAAAAGCACAAAATAAGCAAATAAATCAAGTTCCCTTCAAACGTAGTGGTAAGTGGACGCAGACAGCACACTCCTGGGAAACTAACTGCGTAATAGTGGCCCACTCTCCCTGGCAACAGCTGATACTAGGAAACTCCCCAGGTCCCAGGGCGTAACGTGGCTGCCACTTCACTTCTGTCTTCCAAATCGCGCACAAACTTCTCCTGGGACCAACCCTACCAAGAAACCAGACAGGGCAGGGGATCCTGGGAAACGCAGTTCCAGTTTAAATTCACACGCACATAATGACCGCAGAGAGCAAATACCATGCAGCAACGAAAATGCCCTTCCCTGGGAGGCTGGCGACCGCACGCCTGGCAGGCCGTTCCTGTGTCTCCATCCAAGCTCTCAGGATTTCCAGTGGTGGCTTCCCCCAAATTCCAGCATCATTGCTCCTGCCTCCTGCTGACCCAGGTCTGGTGCACCTGCCAGTGTGTGTCCCTCATTTCTGTGGCACAAACGACAGTGTGAACGAGTGAAGGGCCTCTGGTGGTCATGGCACTCCTTTGCCCCTCTCCCCCAGTCCACGATTCACCAAGGAGAGGATAGCCTAACGGAGAGGGTAATTTAATCTGAATTGCTCTTTAATCCCTGGGCATCTCTTCACTGCCTGGCTGCCAAAAGAAAGTGTGTTTCATCAGCTGCGTGGTCTATCAGGCTTTCATTAATCTCCCATGTTTTAATATCCATTAGCGAGCATTAATCTAAAAGGATGGATGTGGGGCAGATATCCCATTGCTCTTGTCTTTTCTCATTTTCTATCATCAGAGAAAGTCTATTTTACCCCTTATGAAGCGTCAAACAGGATAAGACAAACTGGAGGCTGTTTATCCGTTTGTCCACACTGACAGTGTCATTTGTGCCCCCTCACCCTCACCCCCAGCTGGATTTGAAGTTCCTTCTCCGATTCTTCTGGCAAAGTGCACAACCCAAGTTTAACCTCATCACAGGAGAGGTCATGACCACATCCTTCCCCCTCGACCGCCAGCACACTCCCTGTTTGGGAGGCCTTCTCCTTCTCCATGCACTCTTTTTGGTTTCTACGCTTATGCTCACAGCTCTGGCCCCTGGACGAGGCCTTAGCACCCAGCTGCCAGAACCAACGTGTCTGCATCTGAAGTCTTCCCAGAGTCACCGAAAATCAATGTAATCCTAAAAAGGGAGAGGCGGCAGCTTCCAAGAGGGCAAAGAGACAGGAGTGTTTTTCCAGTGCGTCTCGTCATTGTTGCAGCAAGAAGACATAGCATTTCACCCGTGTCATCCCCAAGACACAGCCTCGTCAGCTCTGAAAATATGGTATTTTAGAGCAATTCCTTTAAAATAAAGGTTTGCCTTCATCAGTAGAAAAGACAGTCAGAAAATGTGGCATCTCTAATAATTTGGAGACAGAAGTTCTCTATCCAACATGCATAAATTCACCTGGCCAAAGAATTAATGCCATTTATTGAGGTTGTGAGTCTTCACCTAAGAACGCCAAATTTTTTTTTACTATGACAAGTTCTCTGTATTCGCATCTCCCTCAGGGGAGGTTTAACTTGGTTTTAAAGAGGCATAAGCACAGGAAGTTTCAAAGTTCCCACCGAGCCTCTGGTTTGCTGTGCACTCGGATGGGTCAGTTACCCCCACCCACTTTCTGGATTCCCCCCAGGATACACCCCTGCGTGATGTACTGCACGGAAATGTAGTTTGTCCTCATGCTGACCTTGGGCACCAGGACAAGGTCAGTGAGTGACTTAGGGCGGGAAACCCATGGCCCACTAAATAGCACAAGCCTCATCCTGGGCAGGGGATGCTGTTCACCTCTGGCCAGTGGCGCCATATGGAATAACAGGATTCAGCGCCTAAATTTGCATGGTTTCTAATTTGTTGAGAGGAGCCATAAAGCAACAATTTTATGTAAACTCTTCCAAATCTAAAAATAAGTCTAAAATATGTTAAACTCTATGAAAATCAGTAAAACTACAGTTAGAAGCCAGCACAGGGGCTATCAGTTTTGTAATCTCACTCCCAATCCCTTGGCAGACTCATTTATATATATAATTGTATTTCATAGTTTATAATTTATATAGATACAAAAGTACATAATTTACATAGAAATAAAACTATATAATAACTACAGCATAAAGGATGAGGGAGGAGAATAACTAAAATCATATTTTCTCAAGGGTCTTATATTTTACACGAAGTGGAACAAAAACACTACATAGACTGTAATAAACTAGCGATATATATTATAATTCCTAAAAAAAAAAAAAGTACTAATAGGTATAGTTAAGATCTAGTAGAGGAATTAAGATGAAATAATAAAATAGATTTGATAACCTAAAGAAGGCAAGAAAGGAGGAACAATGGAACAACAACAACAAAAAAAATGTACAAGGAAACAAACAGCAAAATGCCAAACTAAACCCAAGTCAATCGAAAATCCCAGGAAATGTAAATAGAGGAACACTTCCTAGGAAAAGTCATAGGATGTCCCACTGAATTAAAAAAACAAAAACAAAACCTGAGACTCTCCTACATGCTATTTACATGAGAAGAACTTTAAATGTAAAGACTCTGATAGGTTAAAAGTAAAAGGGTAGAAAAGGCACATCATGCAAACTCCTAAGAAAGTTGGTGTGGCTACACTCCTACCAGGCAAAATAAACTTCAAGATGAGGAGGTAAGGAGTATTTCATAGTGATAAAGGAGTCTGTTCACCAGGAAGATACAGAAATCCTAAATGAGCACGTGCTTAATACTAGTCTCAAAACACAGGAAGCAAAAGCTCAGACCACAGGCCCCCCTGGTGACTGTAACAAGAAGTGCAGACCGTGGGAATATCAAGGGCGCAGCTCTGCTTCGTTCGGGAAAGATATTCCACCTGTGTAAACGGTGGGGCGTGGGCTCGGAGCCGCAGAGCAGGCACTGGCTGCAGTGCTGAAGGAAGCCTGCCTCGCCAGCAGCCCGAGTTACCTACAGTCCCCTATCTGTGGATTTCACCAACCGCAGATTAAAAACATCAGGGGGAAGGCGTTATGTTGTTGCTGACGTGTGCTATGTATTAAGTTAGGCCTACTGCAATTGCGTCTGTATCGAACAAGTACAAACTTTTTTTCCTTGTCATTATTCCCTGAACAACACAGAATAACAACTGTTTACATAGCATTTCTATTGCATGAGGAATTGTAAGTAATCTAGAGCAGATTTAAAGCATACAGAAGGATGCATGTGGGTTACAGGCAGATACTACAAATTATATATAAGGGACCTGAGCATCCCCAGAATTCTAGTATCTAGGGGTTCTTAAACCCAACCCAGCTGGATACCTAGGGACTGTATTGCTTTACTCACCAGACCAGGGAGGGGCCAGGTAGGCCAGGTGTGGGAAGCTGAGGACCATGCATATCTACCAACAGGTATGCAAGTATTTCGATATTTTAATCAGGTACAGCAGCAACAGATGAGCTCTGGCTCCTTTTATAAGAAGAAGGTCACCACCAGCCTTTTCAAAAAGGTATTTTAATAGACAGAGAGTTCCTTGAGAGCAAGACCTGGGACTGATTCATCATGTAGCTCTCTCCACGCTTGGTACAGAGCCTTGCGCATCACAGGACCATCCTAAAAATGAGTTCAAAGAAGAAAAGAAAGAATCCTCTTCTTTTTTTCTGGGTGCAGGAGGCACCCTTCGGCAACACCTCTGCTACATTCAGAAAGGTGACACTGCTGTCACTTGAGGTCTCTCATCACAATGGTTAAAGCCAAACCAAGCAAAACATATTGGGACGCCGGCACCTTCTGGTGAACAAGTTGTATATAAAACGCTGCTGAAAAGCAGCATATGCTTTTGATAACTGTAAAACACATTATATTTAAGAAACAGGAAGGAATGTACATGCTGAATATTCATGCACTTGAAGTCTTATTTCAATACAAAGTGGTTCTTTGATGGGACTTGATTCTTTCCAAAGCAGAACGCCCCCTTTCAGGGTCTCACCAATGTAGGAGCAGCCTGCCTCGGGCCCAGAGGTC
Source organism: Aselliscus stoliczkanus (assembly GCA_033961575.1). NCBI lineage: Eukaryota > Metazoa > Chordata > Mammalia > Chiroptera > Hipposideridae > Aselliscus > Aselliscus stoliczkanus. Next base: position 30,913,612 of record CM066741.1, read on the forward strand.
ACGGGTAAGGTGCCAACACTTTGTTTTGCAAGTGAGGCAGGTTAGAAGAGACGTGAGGCCACAATGCGAGGTGATGCTGTGCCGTGTTACTGACAGGCCACTGACGCACTGGAAGCCACAGGGACACAGCCCATTGCTCAGCAGATGTGTTTCCTTAGCAAGTGGGACAAGTTCCCTGCAGGGGAAGCACGAGCGGTGGGTGGAAGTGGACAGGGAGGGGCCTGCATCCGCTTTGCGCTCGCCCAGCTCCATGTGTCACGCCCACCCTTGTGGAGCCCACTGCCCAGCACTTCTGAGCTGCACCCTCCGGCCCTCCAGCGGCCACTCTGGGATCCAGACCCCACGTTGGCCCTTCAGGGGGCATCCCTCCAAAGCTAAGAATGGAGTGGTGACTAATAGGGGTGGAGGACTCAGAGAGAGAAAGAAGGAAGCAGTCAAGGCCACTGGGAGCATGCCCAATACACCCCCATGTCTGCTAGTCCCATGGACCAGTGGAGACATAGCCCTGCAGTCCTGCCAAGGCACGACAAGCTCTCGTTGCGGTTTGCAGGTTAGAAAGTTTAGGACAGAGTGTGGATGGAGGGAGGAGGAGGAATTATTTAGAAATGGCCTGGGGTTCTGGAAGGAGCTTAAACCTTATAATCAGAGAAACCTGGGTTCAAACCCCATCTCCCCAACATATTAGCTGTGTAACTTGGGGGAAGTTACTTAACGTCTCTGAGTGAAGCTCCTCAAAGGGGGATAAAAACAATTGGTGTAGGGCCGGCCGAGTGGCGCGGTGGTTAAGCGCTGGCTTGGGACGCCAGCGGCCCCGGTTCGGGTCCCACATGAGGGCCAGTGACACTGCCCTCAAAAAAACAAAAACAAAAACAATTGGTGTAAAGAGATGTGATGCCCGTATCACACCTAGCATAGCACGCAGCTCTAGTCACTTATCCAGCATGAGCTCCTGCATGCGCCAGAGAGGTCCAAGTCCAGAGGCCTCACATGGTTTAAGCAATAACGTTTGCTAGCAGGTCACCTGGGAAACTAAAAGCATGCAGACAAAGTCACCGTGGTCAAAGAGCATGGCATGGCCTAGAAACGGTGCAGGCGCACGCACACACGCACACGCACACTCCCACACTCACACAGATGTGCACATACACGCACGCGTACACACACTCACACACTGCACACACACACTCACACATACACACACTCTCACACACACTCACACACTCACACACACACTCACAGGGCATGAACAGACACGGTCGTGACTGCCTCAGGTCCACCCTGCTTGTAGATGTGGCTTTCTCCTAGGGCACCCATCAGCCACTAAGTGCTCAAAAACTCCGCTCGAGGACAAGGGGCCTTCTTTTTTTTCTGTTCTGCAAGGACAAACCTGACAGAAATGTAGGACTGTGTAGATATTTAAGCAGCCCCCGCGACAGGGAGAGCCTCAGCCCCGGCCGTGAAGGATAGGCTTTACGACGACATCCACTATCCAGACGAGCCCTAAATTAGTGGCGGAGCCGCGAGGCCTCGGGCTCCGAGGCCAGAGGCACCCGGCGCTCCGCCTCTGCCACCGGCCGCGCTGCCAGGGGCATCCATCACAGTAAGTGCCGGAGGAACAGCATCTCTGATGCCTCGTCATCGGGCCACCGGCAAATGAGGCACTAGATTAGGCCTGACACGGGCACCGTGCGAGCCGGGGTTTGCCGGGCATAATTAATTGGATCTTCGCCAGCTTGACAAATTGGGATGATGAATCTATCTGGTATGAATAGGGAAAAAATGCATAATCAGTCAAAGATTTAGTTAAGACAGCTCTGCTCTGACTCCCTGCCACAGCTAAATCCATTAAGGCGAGGAAACATCACTTTGAGAAAAGGCAGTGTCCTTCATATGTTCAATTTATATCTTTTTGTTCTTGGATTTATGGGAGAAGTCGACTCAGGTTTGCTTGACTTTAAGGGGAGAAAAGGTTTCTCTTGTGCGTTTAAAAAATAATTTGTGTCCCATGGAAATGTGTGTGAATAGACTTTGGGGAGATTCTGTTATAAATTCTTGAAGGCATGTTAATAGTAGTTGAACCAAACAGGCCCGTTTGCCTCTGTGGAGATGGTTTTACGTCAAATATAAAAAGAACACAAAAACTTTCTCATTGGGTTCACCGGCTCCCCGTTTTCCAGATCACCATTTGTACAAGACTGAAAGTTTCAGCGGTAGGCGGAGGGGAGGTCCGCCTTCTTTTGTAATTGGCAGGAGAAATCGTCTTTTTAATTCCTTCTTCATTCAAGTTGGGTCAACTTGTGAAGTGAAAAGTATCAATTAGATGATTATCCAGCTAATTTGACAAACAATAAAAAAATCAAACAGGATAAATCAGCCCTCCCATAAAAAAAGAAAGAAAAAAAGTCTTTTGAATTATTGACCAGATTAACTAGATAGTTATGCCCTGGGCAAGAAGACAGCTTCCAAGCAGAAAGAGAGAGCCAGGTTCACACATTTTCACTGCACAGCCAGCAGGTAGGTAGGTATTAATCAGCACGGTCCTAAATCTCTGGGATTTTTAAAAATTCCATCTGTGTGTCAATAATACTGCTTACCTTTTCCACTAAAGAATGAAGCTATTCTGTTTGCTTGTTTGTTCTCATTCTTTGGAAAACAAGTTGTCTATAGCTTTCACAACCAAAGTCAACATACACGACCATGGTCTGTATTTCAGCCTGTATGGGGTCTCTTTCTACCCAGTGTGGAATAAAATACTAAGACCAGATTTAGATTAAAAGGGTGTAAGTGCCAAGACCTCATGGAGACCTCACAGACAGCTGAACACGGACACCGTATCTGCCCACGGAGGCCGGCCCTTCTGGGAAGCCACCTCTCCCTGTCACCTGTATATGCCCAGGTGGGAGCTTCGGAAGCCCATTCGTGGAAAGGTGTACTGAATTGTTCAAGAAGGCGTGAATAAGAGGGATCGAAGGAAAGAGTGGACAAGAGCTGGGGTATGAGGGCAGATGCCAGAGAGAGCACCTAAATCTGCCTTTTCTGCCACTTAGCTCCAGAAGGGTCCTGTTAAAAATAGATCCCTGTGAAACTCGCTAAAAACCACTTTGGAAATGGACTCGGCCATCCTGTAATTTGAATCACACCTCAGCTTCAAGTGGCAAAATGTCTTTGCTCACTACCCATAAAAACTTTTATTAATGTTCAATGAAACTTAAAAAGTAGAAAGTGGGGGGGGGGAGTCAAAAGGTGCTTGCTTTTTCCTTTTGTGGGTCTTTTTTACAGTCTTTTTCAAAGGATGTGAAGACAGCCATAGGCACGCACACGGTTTTATCAGGGTGCAGGAGAAGAGAGGTGCCTAGGGACACCACTAAAGTTACAACTGACAAAGGATGAGATGTTTTCCTGGAGGCACCAGAATTCACATGTAGGAAGATAATCACTAAGCAAATCAGAGCCACGGGTAGCCAAAACTTCACTTCCACTCATTTTCAAAACCTCTATTTTTTTTTTAATGTAATGGTGTTGCTGAATGGCTGCCATCTTTTGATTATTCAACAATTTTTTTCCCTTAAATTTTTTTTTTTGTTTGTTTTTTTAGCTGAGCCATCCTGCCACCTGTTGGTAGCTCAGCGGCAGCTCAGCTTGGGCTGGGCATTGAACCGCTGTTGCTCAGAGCTCAGCTGGCACTCTTGAGCGAGCTCTTAACCAACTGAGCCACTCGGGTGGCCCTTCCCTTACATTTTGGCCTAAACTAGTCCCATCTTCCCAGCCAGTACTCTGCAATCATGCTTTTCATTTTTAATTAACATACTGTCATGCTTTTTCTAAATTAATCCTTCTTGTTTCCATAGAGAAGAACTGATCTTTTAAACGGGTTTGAGAGAAGAGATACATCCAAATTATTAGAGCTGTAGGGACACAGCTGGGATTGAAAAGCGAGGGCCATGCGGGATGGAGTAGAGACAACCCGCTGGACAACCACCTCTCTTGAACCCCTGGCTGAAGACCTTTCGAGGTTTCTGGTTTTGACCGTGAGCGTTACCCAGCTGACTCCCCAACTGCCCTGGCTGACAGGGAGCCCGTCCAGAGGAACCACAGCAGTCCACACCCGGACAGCGGCCTCCCAGGGTCCACAGGTCCAGGTTGGCATCAGTCTCTAATTAGCAGCCCTTCAGGGTCCTCCCTTCTCCCTGTCTTCCACATTCAACCTCAAGGAGGGCCTGTTGGGGGACAGCTTCACTGCCCTGCTCCCCTCAACAGAACACCATCAACTTGGGGTACAGCATTTGGTTTTCCCACTTAAATCATGAAAGCGCCATGTGGCTGGGACTGTGCTCTTGGGGGAGGAAGACACTCCAAATGCAGGGAAGGCTGTCTTTGGAGACACCTCTCCTTCCATCTCCTACCCAACTTGCCATCATCTGGGCAAGACCTAATGTCGTGCTCGGGCAGCAGGAAGCCAGTGGGGGCAGGACGGGCATCCCAATTGGCCCACCAGTATGGGACATGCCCCAGGGACAAAGGGGAGAGTTCAGAGAAGAAATGCCAGACTTGAGAGTCAGCGAGGGCATGACTAACAGATGACTCTGAGCTCTGGATTTCTATCCCATAGAAGTGTGATGCTGGGTCTCCGGGGAGACTGGACATTGGGTAGCTGACAATGGTGTCTAGAAGATGTGCCCACAGTCTGCAGAAGCCTGGGCTGGGGAGGACATAGGACAAAGCACATGGCACCCCTGACAGGGACCAGGGGAGAGCGGGAGTGACACAGAGACATCCAGGATGTGACTTAAAAGATATCAAGACCTGTGGCTCAATGGCCATGTCATTGTGGGTGGGCATTTCCAGAAAATGCTTACCCCTGAAATTTTGCTTCCTTCAGGGTTGGCTGTCACCAAAACTGCAGACAAGACATGCAGAAGCTTAGCTATGAGGAGCCTGAGAAAAGGGCCACCACCTTCCCACTGGCAGTTCTCCTAAGGGGAGGTCTCTTAACCAAAGAAGGGGGATTTCTAAAGGTGAGGGTGGAGAGTCCCATGGAATCATGAAGAGAAGTGTGACAGAATGGAAAGTTCCTGGAGTGGGGCATCAGGAAGGTGTGAATCCCAGCTCAACCACTTAATGGCTAAGGGAGCTGGGAAATCTTGGAGCTTCCCCTGCCTCATCCACTAACCAAGGAAAAGGGTCATGAGGCCGACCTGTACGGGACACGCCCACTCGGCCACCTTGAGCCCTCCGTCCTGGCAGCCTCTGGGCCATGACATCTAGTCTACACCCCCTCTTTGGCACCTAGCCCAGCTGGACCCAAGCCTGAATCTAGACTGATGGGCACCTGGAAACTTGGAATTGGGGTTTTAGAGGTGCAGGCAGTGAACTGTGAGTGGATGAGCTTCTAGGTTACACACACCCGTCGCTAAGGCCATCACTGGCGGGCTGTCTTGATGGGCAAGAAATTGAAGAACACATTAGCAGGGAGCAGAGAAGTCACTTTTCCTAGCTCCCGTCCCCATGGAGCTATAATCAAGGGCTAAGGGATTTGTCTAGATCTTACAGCAAATTTTCCTTTTGTTTGAGCCTCTTCCAGTGAGTTTCTGGTGCTGGCCAGCAGTCTGCCCTAATTGAGATCCTCAACAAATAGCAGCAATAACAACGACGACTCCAAAATGAGCACAGGGACAATAACAGCGACCTCCAGGGCACCAAATGTTCTTGCATAAGGTTGGCCCTGCCCCAGGGAAAGCTATTATAATTATAAACCACTGACCCGATCATGAAATCACTACAGCAGTGAGATAATGCATATCCCAGGATCAGGGACTAGCAATGTCAGCATCGCTTGTCAACTAGCTAGGAATGAAGACACTCTGGTTCCCCTCTAGACTTCGTTGAGTCAAAATCTGCATTTCTACAAGATCTACAAGGCGACCTGTGTGCCTATGAAGTAAGAGAAGCACAATGAAGAAATGTGTTCATCGGTCACTTTCCCGGTCACCAGAACTGCCGCGGGTGACGTGCCTGGCGAGCATGTGTCCCATGTCTCCTCGTGGCTCCTATGTGCCCTCCCTAATCTGAGTGCCACATCTGAAACCTCCCTGCCCAAAGGGGACCATCCTCCTGTCAAGCAGCAAAGCTGGGTAACGCATCGCAAGGACCATTCACTGTCCGTTTGATCCATTAATTTATAGGATTTAACATCGATTTCTCAGATTATAAACCCTCAAAGGGTTCTGTCCAGTGCCCAGCACACCAAATAAATATGTCTATTAAATATGTGCTGCAGGCTTTTTCAGCTTCCACCAGCTGAAAGGCTAGTGGAAGCAACTTGCAAAGCACAAGAAAGCTAAATTGAAACCATGCAGCTTTCATCTTCCAGCGACCTGATTGTCAGCGAAACAGGAATCACCACCCATGCCAGGGGTTTAATGACACAATAAAAAGCATAAATTATGGATTTCATAGAGTCAGACTGAGAATGTATAGGGCTCATTCATTCATTCATTCATTCACTCTTTCATTTACTTTTTCCAATTACTCTGTTCTGACAGAGGTCTGGACTCTCAAACAGGATGTTTTATTCTCTCTGTCTGAACAAGGCGATGGGGATAGTCAAGGAGGCGCCATATTGGATCCCTGCTGCCTCTCAGGAACAATTTACTGGGTTTCTTTTTTTTTTTAAATTGATTTGAGCGTGGATAACAAAGTGAGTTAAAGCAGAGGGCAGGTGTCACAGTCGGCCCAATATGGCTCAAATTCTACCTGTGATTTGGTACTGTTTGAGCTTGCCCGAGCCACACACCTATCAGACCTGAGTTAGGCAATCTGTAAGATGGGGGTCGCACCTGTGTTGCGGACTCATTCTAAGGACTGGGGACAATATCATTTCAAATCATTATTATCACACAGAAGAAGGCATCTCATGGCTGTGAACACCCCACAGGAGCCTCCTGGAGACGAGGCACCCCAAGTTCATCTCCCTCAAGGGGTGAGGGTATTTAGCCCCCGGTGCTGTTGCAAGAACTAAAAAAGCTAACTATTGTATCTTAGCACAGTACCTGAATGTTACCTATATACAGAGTCAGACGCTGTTATTATCTGTGGGGGTTAAGCAGACGTGTTCCTATCCCAGTGACCCATGGCTCCATGACCATGAGCAAGTTACTGGTTGCTAAGCTACCTGATTTCAGAAAAGATTCAAAGAACCTTGTCAAGATTCCTCAGTTTTCTCAACCATACAGTGGGATTGCTTGGAATGTTATATGAGAAGACATGCAGAAAAATAGTTGCTGAGAGTTTTCCTTTTATTCCCCAAGCCCATTCTCTGCTCTGTTCCGCTTGGTGCCCCGGAAGGCTGACCCTGTCAAACTGATATTCTGGCTCTCTGGTTGGCTGTCTTTCCTTTGGGTTTGGCCAATAGGAGCCCAGCAGGGAAAGGAGGAGGCTGAGAGTGGCAGAGGCAGGCCAGTCCTTCCCCCTGCCCTCCTTGCTTTAGTGCAGCATCTCGGGCACCATTAGCATCCTCCACGGTGGCAGCTCTGCCAGGGGCCCTCCTGACGGGGGTCCATTGCTCACTGGACTCTGCAACACTGTGTCCCCCAATTTCCACTTCGGCCTTGAGTGGAAAACCTCCCTGCTGTTTGTTGTTAGTCCCTGTTTGGTCCCTTACCACCAGCCCGTCCCCTACACGTAGCCCTTTTTTGAAAGTTCCTTCATGGAAACACCTGACTGAATGCTGTTTCCTTCCAGGGCCCTGTATGCTGGGCCCCAAAATGATGCTCTATCTCAGGACACACAGTGCTAGGCCACCCGTCCAGACAGCACCCCCCTTTTTTAGAATTGTGGCTCTGGAGAATCTGGGCTAAGAGAAACAGACTGAACTGGTGAATGGTGGCAGGGGACCCAGCCTGCTGGGACACAAGAAGAGAATCTGAGGGCAGGTGTTTCACAGTTGCTCAGCATTAGTAGCCAGCAGGTTATGGCACTACCTGCAATGGGGACACCCCTGGTTGGTCCCCAGGGCAGACCCGGGTAACACAGGAGGAAGAGGGACTGGAATGGACGCATGCCACCAGGAGGAACATCAGTGTCAGCGATGTGGCAGTGAAAGGAAGCAATGGTGAACAGAATTCCAGAAAGCCGAAATGCAGCCTGTAGGTTCTGGAATGGTTTATCCATGACTTTGGGCAAACCTGCGATTCTTCATCAATAAAATGGGAGGGGAGTTGTTTTACAGGCTAATCTCAAGGCACTGTTTCTCTCTATCTGGTGTTATTTATTTTAGAAGGTAGGTTTTCCCTAGTTAGTCCGAGCTACTTGAGCCGCCATCTCTGTGATGCACTAAGTTTCGTCCTTTCATTTGCTTCCTGTTTCTATGTCTACCCCGGAAAAATCCTACTTTTTCAAGGCAGTTTGGATTTGACATCTGTTGACCTAATGCTGTGTCTGATGAAAGTATTTCTGCTAATGGATGGAGTCAGAACAAGAGTTGCTTTTAAGATGCTGGCCTCTCCATGGTCAGGTGTTGGCGTCCTACCTCCATTTCATTAATCTCGATTGAGAATGAGGTTAACGTTTCAAAATGTTGGAGGCAAATGTTGACAGAATTATTAGAGACAGTGACCCAAGTCAAAAGTAAGGAATATTTACTTAATTACTAGTTCAGTTATTGACTCGACTTGGGAAAATAGAGCCTTTGGGAGCCTCAGGTCCTTCTTTTGTCTTTAGTATTCATTTAAAGATGGATTTAAATGCCTCATTGAAAATAAATCACAGGAATGTGAAACATGGCTTTGGATTTTCATTTGCATATATTTACTTGCTGAGCACAGGAATATTGCACATTGCTGCATATGCCCACAGTTGGAACAGGAGATTTTAATTCTTTCTTGGAGGTATATTAATATTGTTATTTTAGAAAATAAATGTTTTGGCATCAGATAGCTGCTATGTATATTGGAGTTCCAATTTAAATTTGTAACTTCTATGACTATTTGATTATCAGAACTGTCAAAAATATTTTCTTCATTAAAAAAAAAAAAAGAACATAAAACATGATTGCTCCTCTGGTGTGCCAAATAAACTGGATAAAGGTAACGTGGTAGGTGCAGCCGTAAGGCTCTACAGCAAGTGAAAGGAAAAAAATCTATCTGGGGCTCCATTTTAAAACTGAACAATACCACAAATAAATTAAATTTTAAAGAGGAATATATCCCCACTCCCACAGAAATGTGAAATGAGGTGCTTATATGTACGATTTATTTTGGTTCAAAGTCTATTGTTTTCACTGTAAATTCTAAGGGCTATTAAAAAATTATGTGGCAATACGAATAATATATTAAGAACCATAAGAAGGAACTTTGGCTCAGAAATCAGACTTCTGGGACCATAATTTAATGAAATAACTGAAGAAACAAAGTCCATGAAGATGCACATATTCATTTTCACATTATGTAGTCTATGGAGAAATTGAAGATAATTTATAAGTCTAACAATAAGAAATGTAGTAAGTAAAAATAGAACATAAAACTCAACAGAATGGTCCAGAGCCATTGACAGGTAACAACATGGAAAATCTTTGGTACACAGAGCTCACCAGAAAGAACAGAATATAAAATTATATGTTTACCATGATTGTGACTATGTAAAATTATGATCAGATCTTATAAAGGAACATCTAAAAAACTGCATATTAGATTGATGAAATTAGAGGTAATATATTTAAAAAGAAATCCTTTATCATTGCTATAAAATTGTTCTTTATGATTTCAAATAAAAGACACTCTAGAAGAAAAGATTCTCTGACAGGGCTCTGAAAAGTCAGAAGGGAAAGAAATAAGCTTTTATTTCTGTCTCTGGCAGGGGTTGTTGGTTGCCAAAAACAGAACCTCGCTCAGCCCAGCTTAAACAAGCGAGTTTATTGCAAGACTATGATACGGCTCCAGGACGAGAGTCACAGCCGGGCTGAGGTGGGGCTGAAGGGCCAGGCGCTACCTCGCCCCTCATGGCCTCACCAGCCCCATCCTCACGGGAATGAAATGCCAGAGTCTTACGGAAAGACCAGGCCCAACCCTGTCCACCTTCATGACCCTGAGAGTGGGCCCTTGCTGTCCTGGTCACAGCCATGGGGTCTCTATTCTATAGGTTGACATTCTGCATCGTGGATGTCTGCATTAATTTGTATTTATTAAAATACTGTAATAGAACACTTTTTATCTTAATTATTAAGTGCTTTTTCTCCTGTGTCCACAGTGAGTGCCCACTCACCTCCCTCACTCCCTGTGCTGCCTACAAGGGCGCTGGAAACCCTCCATCCCAGCCTTGCTTGGATCAGGGTACTGTTCCCAGCAGGCTCTGGTGAAGCCTGAGCCCATTACCTGGTAACAACAGATGGCTCCGTTAATAGGTATTTCCATGCTAGACTGCTTGTGTCCATCAGAGGAGGTGAGAATAAGAAACAGGGCTTAAAACTTTTGATTCGGGAGAGGCAGGAGCCAGGAAAGGTTGTCAGGGAGAGCGCTGGGCCTGGAGGGGGACAGAGGCCGGGAAACTACCTGCTTACAGCCCCTGCTTTCCTCCTGCCCTCCTCCCTACCAACCCCCTACTGGGGAGAAAACCAGTCATTGGTGATGCATGGCCCCAACCGAGATGCATCCCCTGTTAGAGGCCATCCACCATGAAAACCCCCAGCGGTGCACGGCGGTGTTGGCTCCCCCCGCCTGCGGGCACCACAGGCACCCAGCTCAGGGCTCCCGACGCCCAGACAATCCTCTCCTGCCGGCACCCCCACGACCAATGCCTGCATTACCCCCAGATGTCCTCACACACATGGATTTTTAAGGCATATTGGAAGAAAGATGATGGATGATGCTCGCTTGGCTTCATTCAAGGTACGTTTCCCGTTAAAGGGAAATGTCGCTTGTGCCTCAAGCCATCTGAAGCCCATTTGTTTCCATATTCAGGGAGGCGTGTTTGCTGCTCTCTTCCCCTCTCTCCAGCCTACTCCTCACACTTCTCCCTCCTGCTCCTCCTCTCACCTCCCACTCCTCACCCTACCCCCAGTATTTTTTTCTAAAATATGGCTGAGCAGCTGAGGGGGACGTACAGAAGAATCCGTGTAATGTGAGACGCCGAACCTTTTCCAGCAAGGTCACTGGCTCCCCTAGGCCCCAAAGGAGAGCCATTCACCTCTTCTCTGTGCACATTTCCAAGCCAGGCCCCACCCCGCCCCGGGTTCCTGGGTTAATCACATCTCCTTCTTCCTGTAGGAAGGAACTGAGGCTGCTCCTACATTTCACGTACTCCTGATGGCAGATGGGGAGTCGCTGTCAGGTCAGTCTTTCCAAGCACTAGAGGCCAAGAAAAGAAAGCCCCTGGGTTTGATTACCAAGCCCATGGAGCGGTCTGAGGTGGCCAGCCTCAGTGCCATCCTCACAGTGACGCTTTGATTACCATAGCTGACAAACGCATTTTTTAAACCAGGTATCACCATCCTTGATGCTCTTGGCTGTTCTTTAAACAACTAAACTTCACAGTCAAGACAATGGCATTCACCTTCCAATTTTCATTCTTTATTTCATCTGCAAATCATTTGCCTTTGAGGAAAGCCACTGAGTAATGTAAATTTTCTGACTCCTCTGTTATTAGGAGGCCTTGCAGAGCCCCGAGAGAATGATTTTATAAATCTTCACAACCCTTCTGCACTCACCCAACACAGAGCCTATTTTGCAAGATGACACCAGAACCTGACCAAAAAACAAAAACACTAGAGAAACCAAAAGAAAGATTCAACCACAAGAAGTCAACTACAACCTGGATTTCTCTCCTTCTTAATGGGGCAAAATCAGACACATCCAGGGGTCAAAGAAAAGATAGTGACCACTTACCTAGCAATTTCTCTGGGGTTAAGCCCACTAATTCATACTTATAGATACAACAACTCTGATTCTTTATTACTATAAACCCTGTAAACATGTTTCTTTTGAACAAACTCGAGAGGTAATGGCATTGCCTAAGTGACACACTGGTGCCACTCGTGAGGAGTTATACCAAGCGCTGAAACAAATGCCCCTCTCCCACCGCCTCCTCTGTGTCTCATTTCCATCTGCCTTTATGCAGCTTCCCGAACAGGCTCAGGACACCAGGGGGCATCGATTCCCTAGAACAACACAGTATGTGCTTTCAGTAACGCAGCAGCCTGGCTTCCAACACCCCCAGCTACACACACCTCCACTGCCCCAAAGCCGGCTCAGACCCAACCCAGAAACATTTTATCTTTCTGACTATCGCTCTGCCCTCAGATGGTACTCCGTGAAACCAGACGGGGAAAATACATAGCTCAATAACGGAACTGCTTGCTCATGCGGTCAGACAGACCCAAGCCTGAATGCTGGCCACTCACTCCGCTTAATAGCTGTGACCTTGGGCAATTCATCCCCACTTTCTGAGCCTCTGTTTTCAGGTCGCTCACCTTGGGCTGACAATGCATACCTTAGTGACCTCTAGTGGATATAAATCACAAAGCACTGCTCCAGGAACATTGCAGGGAATCAATAAATGTTAATCCCGCTCCTCATCACATACTTGTCCACTTCCTCTTTGAATCTTTCATTCTGAGCAAGGATGGCCAAGTAAGTGCCATACTGCAGCCAGGGGCCCGCGTAAGAGATACTGCTTAGTATTACCAGTGCCAAGTGCATCAAACATGAATGATTACAGCTACCCTGGGGTCCCTGCAGCTTGGCATGGCCCTTTGGGGAATTTGCTAGCTTCCTTATTTTGGGTAGAGAGGACCCCAAAGCATCAGTAAGTTTGACACAAACAACAGAGAACTCAGCGGCTGCACATCCCCAGTGAGAGACTGGCTAACTAAAGGGAGCCTGCTGCAGTCCTTCCTACACCATTTAATGTTTGACAGCTCGCAGCGTCTAGCCAGCCATGGTGCTGTGTTTTATTACTGGCCATTGAAAATAATTAGTTGGTGACCCAGAAAACTGATATATAAGATCCTTTTAATCACCAATATGGCTTTCAATTATGCAGCGTAAACTTATTAACCTTTTTACTGCTGAGAGTTGATTTATGGAATTTATCTACATGACCATTACGAGCGGAGATAAAAAGTATATTATCCGAGGTGTTGGCATTAACAATAAAGAACGGCTTTTTCCCATCGTGGAGACTTAAGTGGCAGCGGCGGCCTCCTGCTCAGTCTCCAGAGATTCATTTGTTTCCTGCAACCACTCAGTAATGGCTGGCTGAGCACCTCCCATATGTCTGTGTGACTTTGTAACTTAACACTGCAAAGTCCAAACGCCTGAGTGTGACCCCAATCCAAGTGGACCCCAACCCAAACTTTCCCAGCTTCCTCTCCTAAAGAGTCACCATCTTCCTAGGAGCTGTGCTTTCATGGCTCCATTTGCAGCCACGTCTGACTTGTCTGTAATGGAATGACCCATACTCGCCAACAGCCACCAACATGGACGCACACCTCAGCACATACACCCACAACCCTAGATACATGCACACAGCCCCTCACACATAAAAGCCCCCAAAACACCCCCATAGAATCCTGTACATACACCTCCATAACCCTTACACACACACAACCCCCTCGCATCCCTGACAACTCTGTACACACACAACACACCACACACACATATAATTTTCACATGCACCCACAATTCCCCCATACACACAATTCCTACGCACATAACCACAACCCCACAACACACAACCTCCCAAAGACCCAAAACACACAATCACAACCCCATACACACAACCACCTTCACACATACCATATACACAAGCTCCCCACATTCACAAAACGCCCCTCCACACACACATACACCCTTCTCTGCTGGGAACCTCCTTATTGTTTGGGGTCCTATGAAGCTCCTCCAGTTCCCTTTCTGCTACTTCGCTTTGCTCAGAAATCTGTCCTGGGATCAGAGTACTTGTCACCCCAAGGGACTCTGAACTCCATGTGGTGAGGACTTACATGGCACGTTCATCATTCTCACCCATCGTTCCCTGGATCGGAATGAACTGAGGGCACAAAGGAAGTGAGTGAGCAACACGGTTCCACTCCCAGGGGCCTCTGTCTATCCAAGACCAAAAGTATATGTATGCATGTGAAGCAGCTTTAAACCAACAAATAACTAGAAAACAAGCTTTGAATAATATTATACATGATATATATAGAGAGAGGATCCAAGAGTTATCAAAAAACAAATTTTCAGGGCAGCCAGATGGCTCAGTTGGTTAGAGCGTGTGCTCTGAACAACAAGGTTGCCTGTTCGATTCCCGCACGGGATGGTGGGCTGCACCCCCCCCCCGCAACTAGATTGAAATAACTACTTGACTTGGAGCAGATGGATCCTGAAAAAACACAGTTCCCCTATAAAGTTTAAAAAAAGGCAACAACAAATTTTCTACTGAGATACCATGTGTGGTGCTGGCCTCAGGGAAGAGCCAGCAAGGGGAGCGCCTGAGTGACGCTCCAGGAAGTAACAGGCGGCTGACTCACCCCTGGGGGCCCACGGTGGTGAGCAAGCGGCAAGAATGCTGCCGAGAAGCTGGCTTTTATCATCAGAGCTGCTGCAGGCCCCAGAATTCCCATGGTGCTTTGAACTCATGCCCACCATGGCCAGTGCTCTTGTTGGGTACCCAGTGGGCACACCCAGCATGAGTGTATGTCACCCGAAATACAGGGACCCAAAACCATTTTGTTGAGAACTGTATTCCAGAACAGTATCACAGCAGTCATCCCAGGACAAGTCAGAACATTGTCAGCCATCCTTACACTTATTTGAGGGTTTAGTATTGATTTCATTCAGAAATATGGGGAGAAAAGGTCAGGGTGAAACTATAATCTTTTCAGAGTTTAAGGACAGTAGGTTCTTAATTTTGCTGGGACTAAGACCTGTATTATATATGCAACATTGATTTTATTTATTTGTATTTTTTTCTCCCCAGTCAGATTTTATAAATTCCCCAATAATAAGAATGGTATCACATTTCCCCCTGTATCCCTAAATCTACCCTAGGGATAGAATAAATGAATAGTCATTTATTAGTCTTAAATGAATTAGTCATAAAAGGAATAAATAATTAGTATTCATTAATTAGTCATTTCATTCTCCATTTCCTCCAATGGATTTCAACAAGAACTCCAGTGAAACTGAGCTAAATTTTTGGACTTTTCATGTTATATTGTAATTATCAATTTACGTGTGCATGCGTCCTGTATGGGGCTATGAGTTCCACTGGGGAAATAAATAATAATAGGAAACTAAAATTTGTTGAGGTCTACTATATGCCAGGCACTGAACTAAGTAGTTTACATAATTTTTCTAGTCATTTCTTATACAAGCCCTACAAAATAGATAGTATTATCAGTCCTATTCTAGAGATGAGGAAATGTAAGTGGCTTCTTCCAGGATGCACAATGAGTAACTGGTTGAGCCTGTATTTGAGCCAAGCAGCCTGACTCCAGGGCGTCCCCATGAAGGAAAGGCTATCTGATTAGACTGCCCCCAAAGCAAAGAGAGTATCAACACTGATTCATTCAATACATATTTGTGGCACGTCCTCCCGAAGCCAGGAAACACGTTAGGTATTCAGACAAAATGATGAATATCATGGGTATGCTCCCTGACCTCAGGGAACTTGCAGTCCACTGCAAACTCAGAGCTGAAACAAATAATCACACAAGTTTGTGACCATAAGCTGTGCTAAGTGCAATAAAGGGAGAGTACAGGTAAAGTGAAGATGACAGCAAGGGCGGCTGATGTGTGCAGGGATGGCAGCCACCATAGCGGCTTCACAAAGGAAGGGAAAGTCGGGGTCCAAGCTGCATGGGCTGTAGATGTTAATGACTCTCTTTGTGCATGGAGTCAGAAAGGATTTGAGGGTGTTTTTTGGTTTGTCAACTGGCTCATTTCCTAATCTACCATGCTCAAAAAAAAAAAAAAAATTTCAGTGGCTTACAGAATTGTGTAAAACACCGAATTACACGCACCAGGAGAGGGAGAAAGACAAGTGAAATGGTGGGAACATAAAATGTGACTGATCCAAATATGCGCCTTCCTGTCCCATTCTCTTGTGCTAAGGAGGCCATCTGTCTGGGACCCTCCATGGCACAGGGAAAGGTGTGAGCAACCCAGTCCCCAGTGCTCACACAGGGAAGCCAACCGATGGCTCTAGGTGTGCCCCACATGGGATAGAGCAGGCAGGGAGTGTGAATTAGCAGGAGCTTTGGGGGGCAGCTAGCCCAGAAGCTTTCTAGACTCTTCCTGGGGTATCTAGTGGGGTTCATGGAGGTCCCAGCCCACAGTGGGGAGAAGGCCGCCTACTTCAGCCGGAGATGTTCTACTTTCATCTTTTTCTGCATAGTAGGATTCTATATTCTATTTCTTTCGAAGAAAGGCTTACGAGGCCAAAATCTAAATACATTTGAAAGACTTAAATTCAACCCAGTCCCTTCATTTTGCAGATGAGAGAAAGCAAGATGTTTCAGGGAGAATGTCATTGGCTGACTACATCAGAGTGGGGACCGCCCCTTCCCATGGGGTCTCCCAAGCACCCAGCACAGACAGCATGAAACCATGGCCCACATGGAGCTGTCAACCGCAGACCTAACTGCCACCCACTCTGACCCGGGGTTAATCAGCCGCTAGTATATGTCTAGTAAAACTGCCTCCATGCAAACAAATATGGTAGTGCAATTGATTTGGGTTGCTGGTTATTTGCTTCATGGAATCGCTGTGTGTCCAGTTTTCAGGTGGATATTTCCCTTAAACATCAGCTCCCACCACCCCGGATCTTCAAGAAAGAAAAAAATAGTTATCTCTTAATCATAGAGACAGTTTTCTTTTCTTTTTTTTTTAATTTTTTTTTTTTTTTTTTTAGCTGAGCCATCCAGCTACTTGTTGGCAGCTCAACGGCTTGGGCTGGGCATGCTGTTGCTCAGAGCTCAGCTCGCACTCTTGAGCGAGCTCTTAACCAACTGAGCCACTCGGCCGGCCCTCTAGAGAGTTTTCGAGTTCTCTTAATGAGCACATCTGCTTATGGTAAAGAAACACAGAATTTCTCACCAGCTCAGAAACGCATCGTTTGCTCCGTCTACTTATAGGAATTCCACTGCACAAGCCATCTGGTGTGGTGGCGAAAGCACAGACGTGGAGGCCTGAAGCAGGCAGATATGAATTCAACCCAGCTCTGCCTCCTTCCAGCTGTGTGACCTCATACGCATTCCTAACCCCTCATGCCCAACTTACTGGGCTGAAATACAAAGGGTCATTGGACCTGCTCAATTGGTCTGAGATTCCAATAAGATCACAAATGCAAAGCATTTACTTTAACGCGGTGTCCAGTTCATAGTACGCACTCAGTAAGGTTTCACTATTATTGTTACTGCGTAAGTCACTCCCCTTATAATTCTACAGACATTTATAATGACACCAACAGGAATGATTCACATGAATTTTAAAGGTATTTTCCAAAACAACAGTAATAAAAAAAAAATCAATAGCACTACATAAACCAGTCTTACTTCACTCACAAATCATCGTTTGTTCAGCAGGGGAAATTATGAACTGTCTGGAAATAATACAGTGGAGACAGTCAATGACAATTAGAGCATAAAGAGTCTAATATGGACTTGGAGATAAATCTGGGATCTTCTATTCCACTAACCCCATTTATTACAAAAAAAAATCTGGAACCACTTTACCATAAGTGGACATCATTTAGTGCCCAATTACAATGAAATTCCACGGGAAGTATATATTAAATGCAAAACATCTACATTAATACCAGGAGAATTTGGTAAGATTGATGTTATTGCAATGAATACCAGATGAATATTAAGTACCTCACTGAAACCTTCCACATTCTTGGGCTCAGATACTGCTGCCCCATTGCTCCTATCGCTGCCATTTCAGAGGACTTTTTATGGAGGCAGGAGTTAGGCACAAAGTCCATTTTTATTTACTTGCAACATAGCCTAGAGCTGGATGGCTCTCAAACATTGATTAATCAAGACACATTGCATAATAATATTAAAATCACAGACACTCCCCATCACTAAAAGCAATTCATTTTCCAAAAGGCTATAGATCTATGTAATGGGAAAAATTGTAAAAGGAGGTAATTTCAGACTAAGCACTAAAAAGACATTTTAATAGCTCCAACACGGATTGAACTTAGTGGAGCAAAGAAACCTCAGTTGAAGAATTAGGGCCTGCCCCATTCAAACCTGGTGTCGTTAATGACCCAGGAGTGGGCCATGCTGGGTGAGGGAGGTTTCTGTTAACATCCTATTTCAACACAGGTTACCTGACCTGGAAATGAACTTCGCCTGGGGTCACATTTTATGCTAATCAAGAAAATAAAGTGCTTCTTATGTAGGATATGTGCAAATGTAGGGCTCGATCCCCATTATAAAATGTGGGCACCTAAAGAATAGGAGAAAGGCATGGTTTCCTTGCTAATTGCCATGCTATATTCATGGGCAAGGGGGCAGGGGAGAGTCACCCTGAGCCCAGCGTGGGGGGTCACGTGTCTGCCTATCAGATTCAGGTCTCATTTCAACTCACTGGCTGCAGAAACTCTCCTACCATGAGACACATCTTTCGCAAAATGACAATAGCAACCTCCACACATTGCTGTGTGGATTAAGTGGGATGCAGCTTCTAAGCCAAGCCTCCTCCTTGCAGGGGATTTTGCTCCTGTTCTGTGCTCTATAGGAATCTACTTCTGCCGCAACATAAACACAGAAATTGCCCCAGACCCCACCACTATGTTGGGCTAGAGTCCTGTTTTCTACTCCGAAGGTCAGATTCATCCCGTCATTTGTATGTGGACACCACCCCCCTTCCAGTTACCCTCTAGGATTGTGCCCTGGCCACGCCCCTACTCTAGGCTTTCACCACATGGACCCAACAGGGAATCAGGACCCATTGCTCCAATCAACTAGGATGGGCAACTAGAAGAGTTGAAGGAAACCCTCAAGAAAGTCTGCATTTGTAATAAACCTAGCCAACCTCTGGGGGGAGGAGGAGTTGGTAGATTTATTTAGACAAAAGGTTGCAAACTGGCATGCTGAGGGCAGTTTGTTTCATTTGCCTCCATTTTGAAATTTTAAAATTTCACATATTAAAAATCTGGATTTGAGACTCCTCTTATAAAACCGGAAGCTCTGGTTTCCATGAACCCCACTGGGCGGGAGCTCAGTTGAGGCTGCCCCTTGCAGCGGGCCCCGCCACCCTGACTGGCTGCCACCTCCGGGGCCTCCGCCGTCTTGAGGCCTCACCGGTTGGCCTAATCATCTCACCATGCATCGGTCCAATTCCTGTCATTATTAATAGAAACGTGGTTGCTTGGCCAGGACTAATCCCTGCCTAATCCTCCTAGCACCATGAGGCAAAATGAAGCTACATCCAGGGAAATGTGACAAGGGAAAACCCACGGTGCTAAAAAATGAAATATGCGGCAAGTCCCCAAAGAAGTTCATTCCCTGAAGGACACATTATCCCCTTCTCTTCCCATGAGTCAGCACAGTCAGTAGTCATTCCTAATTGGTTTAAAGCTTAGTATGAAATATTAGGATGCCATGGGATGTGATGACACAGCTGTATTCCTGAGGGGACGGCTGAGACAAATCTGTGTACAGTGGAGACAGGTGGAGACAAAGGAAGCAAGTGGAAATGGGTTGTAACTATACTATAACTTAAAAAATAATGGGGTGTTTTTCCCCACAGGCTCCTGGTGCTTCATCACTAATTAAATAGTGAAACTACAAAAGGAGAATATAAACTTTTGTGGCTCTTTGGATTTGGGGCATAAATGTAAATATTTTGTACCATTAACTGCAATTTATTTGAAAAACAC
Organism: Aselliscus stoliczkanus; assembly: GCA_033961575.1. Lineage (NCBI taxonomy): Eukaryota > Metazoa > Chordata > Mammalia > Chiroptera > Hipposideridae > Aselliscus > Aselliscus stoliczkanus. The sequence continues at coordinate 30,933,496 of CM066741.1, forward strand.
ACGCCTGGTCTGCGAGCATTGAGTTGTAGGCACATGAACAGAGAAGGAGGTAGATTTAAGGAAAATATTAGCAGCTAATGGCGACATCCATTTTTCTTGAGGCCATAAGGGGGTTTCAGGTTGTGTATTCCAGGGCAATATTTTTCAAGTTTAGAAAACCGATGAGCCTTTAAGCCAAAATAGTATATTCCCTGTGATAAGGGCTGCAGTCAGATCACATCCCACAGAGCAGACAGGCTGCTGCCAAATGCAGGAAATCAACAGGCAAATCGCTTAGAATTCTTGGGTGATCCACACCAGACAGCAGTAGTTGAATCATTTATGGTCTCCATTCTCCAGGCTTGCAATGGCAAGGCACTAGGAACTCGCAGGCATTGATGCTGGATCAGTTTTAGTGTACGATGATCAAAAATGCCGTGAAAGAAAATAAGAAGCTTCGGGAACCACGAGAGTCGCAGGCACGTAGAGCTGGCTGGCCAACTTCCCACCATGGCTGACCAAGCCCCGTCTCTCCACGTACCACCTTGCCATAGCGCGTGCAGTGCTGGTGGACAGCTCCTGTTAGAGGGCTTTGTGCTTCCTGTGTGTTCACCCAACAAAGGCAAACGGGCCAAAATCACCTACCCAGCTGCCACTGTGAGGTTAGTGATGGGGAACCCCTAGGGGATTGGAAAAAGGTTGGATTAAGAAGCTCGACTATCACCAGAACCATCTATGCTCATTTCAGGGAGCCTCTTAAGGATTTACACCCTGTTTTTTCACAGAAATCAACGCACACCTAACATTTGCTGCTTTTATTATTTTTATATGTACTCAATATCAGTGGGAGGCATAGAACTTAAGAGTCTAAAGAGTTTGTGTATGCAGACTTTTCTACTTAAGATATTCAAAACTGTGGCAGAAACTTCGACTTGCCTCCCAATGACCATTTTTTCCTTGTGTGCTAATACAACTCCCCAGGGTTAACTCAGTCAGAAGACTAATTTCCCAGTCTCTCTTACAAAGCTGTGGCCACGTGACTAAGTTCTGGCCAAAAAGCAGTAAGTGGAAATGTGTGATTCTTCCAGGAAGTCTCATTAAAAAGGAGGGGTTTGGGTTTTTCTGTTTGTTTTTGTGATGTGACATATCATGTGACTAGATGATGATGTGATCTGACATGATGTAATGTGAAGTGATTAGTAGAGATTTAGTTTCCACCTTGGCATAGAAGGATGGAGGCTACAATCCAGAGAAGGCAGAATAGGGAGATGGAACAAGGTGGGTCCCTGCAAGTTTGTGTGGGTTTACACATCATCCCTAGATTACCCATTTCTGAACTTCCTTACATGAGAATGAGACAAATAAACTTCTACTTTGTTCTATTTTGTTATATGCAGCTTATTTATCCTAGGCATTAAAAGCACGTACCAGGATGATAGCGGAGAGGGGGAATAGAATAATATAACGTTTAAGTGAGTTATAACTGGATGAAGATATTTTGCTCCCTTCCATTTTGCCTTACTCTAAAGGCAGTCATAAATAACCAATGAAGGTCAGAGCTCAGGAGAACTTTCAAGGGACTCTGTGTTCATCTATACAGCAATTTCAGTGGGAGCAAAAGCCATGCTTCATCTTTCTAATGTTGATCATCTTTCTTCATCTTTATGGTTCGAGCAGAAGACATACACTGGATGATCTTTTGCCGTCAGGAAACCCACAGCTGCATTTGCTTTAAAGGTTATTCATTTATTCACCATCTCCCATCCCAGGAACACCTCAAATCTCTAGCCAGTAATCACCCTTAATCACAGCAATAGGAATCTCACATTTCTTGATTTCAAAATTCATCACAAAGCTATGTTAATCAAAAGAGTGCAGTAGTGCTATAAAAGCAGACATATAGACAAATGGGATAGAATAGAGAACCCAAAACTAAACCTTTGCCTATATGGTCAAATGATTTTTGACAAAAGTGTCAAGACCATTCCAAGGAGAAAAGACACTCTTTTTCAAAAAATGGTGCTGAGAAAACTGGATACCACATGCAAGAGAATGATTTTGAACACTTACCTAACATCATGTACGAATATAAAACTCAAAAAAATAACTCAAAATGGATCAAAGTCCTAAGCAGAAGATGTACGGAGTCCCACCTGTCTCTAATGCTATGTGCTGTATTTCTGATTCTTTTCTCCCTGTATGCTGCAGCATGGAGATTTTCTTTCGACTGGTCCTTCAGTTCACTTCCTATTGTGTCCAGGTTATTGTTACTGATACTGTTCATTCAGTTCTAAAATTGGTATTTGGTTTGATTTGATAGATTCAAACCTATGATACATTCTCTGTATTTCAGCTGTTTTATCCATGTTCTCAAATATATATATCCAGTTACTCAAAAGTCTTGTCAACTAACTCCTATATCTGGATGAGAGGTGTGCCTATTTCCTTTAACTGTTTTTCTCTTGGTTTTCAGTCATCTGGTCCTGTGTTTTGGCATGTCTAGCAATTGCTGACTTAATGGATATTGTTTATAAAACTTTTAGAGACTCCAGGTGATGTTATTTTCCTCCACGGGCCATTTACCCCCTCCCTCCTATAGGCAGATACAGAGCTGATTGCTTCAATCTCATTGGAGACTATGCTGTATCAAGATTTGCCGTCAAGGCAAATCTCAACCTATTTCCTGTTTGCCCTTCTATAAGGCACAGCCCTCCAAGTTTTCTCACGGAGGTCAGGTGTGCTGGGTCCCCTCCCCATAATGCATCCGAACTCTAATCTGTGTCTCTTGAAACTGTGAAGACTCTTGAAAATCTGCTATGTTTTTCCCCCCAGAGGATGTCTGCTTAGGCTTTTTGCCTTGCGCCCCTGCAGCCTCAGAATTCAATTGAGGGAAGAACCAGCTGTGTGCTTGAGGCCCCCAGATCACCCCAGAAGTTCTCCATTCGCCAGCAGCCGCTTCCCCCTAGTGCAAATCCTGGCTGTCCCGCCTCTTGTCTGTACCTCCAACCTGCAAATGAACCCCGTGTGAGAGGCTGCAACCCTCAGCTCCCCTTCCCAGGGTCTTAGCCACTCTCATCCCTTCTCACTCAGCAGCTCTGTGCTGCCTCCCAACACATGATGTGTATGTGGTACTTGCTTTTTTCAGTTGTTCTCTATGGGAGTACGGTCTGCCTCCAGCTATTCCATCCCAATGAAAACGGTGCACCAATTATTAGTGGGACTAATCAGTTTCTGACTCCTCCGACTATAATTAGCATGACTATAAAGAAAATTATTACAAACGTGTGGGCGGTTACAGTTACAACGTCCATTTGGTCAGCACTCATCTCTCAATGTACACTTTTGAACTCACAGATCTACAAATCTGAGTACTCTGCTTCAAACTTCCACATTTCCCCCACTGCTCCTAGAGTAAGAATGAAGTTACCAGCCCACTTACTCTGCACACCATCCTGCTCCCTGCCCAGCCTGCTCCTCATTACCTCAGTTCCCCCGCCCTGCCCTGCAGCCCAGCTGGTAGGGTCTCCCCCTCTCCTTCCAGGCCTTGGCACACAGGCTACTCCCTTCCTTGGGCGTGCTGCTCAAACAGCCTTCCTGGAAGAGTCTGTCTTGACAGTAGCGATCCTGAACCTGATCCCTTGGTTTGGGTAGGGGCAGGGGGCAGTGGGTGGCAGATCCCATGACTTCCCAGTACTTCTCAGGCGGTTATTAGCTGTACAACCTCAGGAAATGCATTACTGTCTCTCTGAGCCTCAGTGGCCACATCTGTAAAGTGGGAAAAACATGCACAGCTTTGGGTGATGGCTACTTACGTATTACTTTTTTTTTTATTGGGGACGAGCCACGGTCATTGGTTACACATTGCTTTCATGCTACAATGGCATAGTTGATTCTTTTAAGGAGGGCGGAGCTCACATGGCCCATGCAGGGATTGAACCAGCAACCTTGGTGTTATAAGCACCATGCTCTAAACAACTGAGCTAACTGGTCACCCATGTATTGCATTTTTATTATATTTATTTATTTATTTATTTAAGATTTTATTGGGGAATTGGGGGAGGGGAACAGCGTTGGGGAATTGGGGAAGGAGAACAGACAAGTTGCTGTCCTTTTGTTCTTCAGTCTAGTTGCGGAGGACATTGCTTCACTGGCCCATGTTGGTATCGTCATTGCGCTCTTCCCGGGTGAGGCAGATTGGTCGCCAGCCTCTGGATGGTCGCTCACCGCGGCTACTGGCAGCTCACGCTGGCTGCCGGCCACTCACTGTAACCTATGGCAGCCCACTGCAGCAGGGGCTGCAGCTATGCCGACCCAGGGACTAACCGCAGCCCAGCTCCAGGTGGAGCTGTTGTTCACCATCTTAGCTGTAGAGCGCAGTGTCACTGGCCCTCATATGTGGGATCCGAACTGGGGCCGCTGGTGTCCCAAGCCAGCTCTTAACCACTGCGCCACCTGGCCAGCCCTGTACTGCATTTTTAAATACCTGCCTTTACACAAGTGTATTTATTTGCTCTCTTTATTCCAAAGCAAATCAGCCTAGCGAGAGCGTTTCCATCAGGAAGACTGGCTAGGTAATGTTCCGTTTCCCTCTTCTCAGCAGTTTGGCCTCAGCCATCAGGTATGTTTTGAGACACTGTAATGACGCATAAATACTCTCATCTTCAGAACCATGCCCTCACGTAAGGCCAAGAAGATGCTCCTGTTACAAGCCATTATTTCTTGGAGAAATAAGAAAAAAAAAATCCTTCCGGGCAAGTATGTCTCGTATTTATCAAATGCCCTAATCCTTGACTACCTGCAGGATGACTGTAATTGCTTTTTCCTTCTCGTGGTCTGTGCCCACTATAGAGTTCTATTGTTCAAACATCACTTCAAATGAAACTATGCCAGCAAAAAAGACATCTTTGGGTCCTTTTAGTCCAGCTGTGAACTTTAGACTTAATCTTTTAGGGCACTCTTGTCTGATAAGGTTTAATTTATATTAATTTTTCTACAAGGAAAGGCAGAATGGTCAAAGCGAGATGGCAAGGCAGACAAGGGTCTGTATTTCATAAATTAATAAGCTTTACTGGCTGCCTTCCTTGACCCTTGAAACTATGTGAAATTAATATAAGTAGACAACTAAGGCCCACTTGGGCCCCCTCCCAGATCCCTCCAAGTTCAATTAGGCAACCCAAGTTTCCTTAAAGTTTTATAAGCTAGCTTTTAGAGCAAGTCCTTTGTACTTATTACCGGTGACAGGGAGCATTACAGCAGCCAATGAACCGTACTGACTTCCGACCCTAATATGGCCAAGCACTGTTACCAAGGGAAATATCAGAATCAATGCTGGCAGATTACACTGAGGCCCTGACTTCTGAAAAAAACCCCTATAGGCCTTTCGGAACATGTCAGTGAAATAAACAGCTAATACCCCCAAAAGACAGTCTACTGATAATGGTCAGAAAGTGGTGTTTATTTAACCACTTTTCAACCCTTCTCAAGGGTATATATTTCCAAAAGAAAGAAAAAACAAACTTTCATGGCCCAGGTTTTTTTGCCTTGGAACCACACTTATGCCCACTTTTCCGAGCGACATCAGGAGCGGTTTCACTGTCGGGAGCAGGGAGTACTGTCACTGTCCTCCTCATTATTAATTAGTAATTAGCTACCGGAAGAAGGGACGCAGATGCCTCTCTACCTCACGCCCACCGTGCAAGTCTCAGGTATAGCCAGATTTGCTGCAGGGAGGCTGGGCTCACAATCACCTTTCCATTCCTTGAATTAATCATGTCATTGGTTCAACAGAAACCTCTTCTACATATAGAATCACCACCTTTGGGCATGGAATTTTTATGTAACTTAAAAAAAATTACAATTCAGTGTTATGTGTATGTTTTTTGTTTTTTTTATTGCTTAGATGCTCTACTAGGCTAGAAGAAAAATCTATAATTATTGTGATTATCAGAGCATAAGTTTTTAGGGCTCTTTTTCCCACTACAGATGGTCAAAGAACTAAACAATCTTACTTGGAATCCCAAAAATGAATATGTAAGGTGCTTCATATGTAAAGAATACACGCTTTCCTTTCCAGGTAGGAAGAAGGTAAACTTGAAGACTTGCAATCCTTTGAATGCTGGAATTTTCTCTTCTATTTTTGACCTTTTTTTCTTTTTTTTTTTTTTCGCCCCTCAATCGCTGTGCACTGAGCCATTCAAATGCTGCCATGTGGTAGAGTGCCAGCTGCCCCGGTTTGGCAGTCTGCAGGAGCACCACTTGTAACCTTCAACCCCTGGCATTGCACTTGATCTGAGCTAACCTGCCCAGCATTCAATCCAAAAGTCAGACTTGCCGAGGGGTGCTCAGCAGAAGATCAAAAGGTCCTGCTTCCCCCTCTGTGAGACCAATCACCATTTTGGGGGGCCAAAAGTAATTCACATCAATTTTACATTTTATTGGGGAGCAGGCGCTATTTAATCTTTCTCAAAGGAACCTGTTTGGACCAATTCAACAGCTGACTTGCTTTAGGCATTTTCTACAGAGATTATACCCTTTGGATGCCAAAGATCACACCTAGGCATGGGGTGGGGGCTGACCCCAGAGCTAGGAGAGATACCTGCCCACAGGGCTGTGACTGGCATGGTGTCTGTTTGAAGTGACTGGATGTAACAGAACAAGGTGATTCCGTCTGTGCAGCCCCAAGGGTCTAAGCTGAGAGGACCTCACTGAAGCATGTCTCAAGAGGCATGGTCCCTGGGAGAGATGTTGGGCAAAGCTAGCAGAGAGCAGAGAGAGACCCGGAGCAAAACAGAGGGTTCTATGTGGTCCCCACAGGCAGCTCTCAAAGGCACAGAAATTATTCTCACCGACAGCCAAACCTGCGTGGGAGGGGGCAGACTGGATGCGAGGCAACAGCCGGTTCAGTGAAGCCCAAAGTGCCTTCGCTACATAATGTATTTACCGAGAACATCCTTTCCACTGTTAAAAGTACTCTCCAGGAAAGGAGGGATCCTAGCACAGTGTCACCAAGGCAGCTGTACCTCTACAAAGACCCAACGTCACTAAATATAGTCAAGGTCATTCTAAATCACAACACCGATGAGCCTTGGACTCCCCAAGACAGTGACAATAAGCATTGTGCCTTAGGATGACCTAGGGAGCTTTTACAAAATACTGGGGCCGAGAGCCTCCCCCAGGCCAAGCAAAACCGTCCCTAGAGGTGTGGTACAGACACTGGTATTTTTTGAATCTTCCAGGTGATTCTAACACACAACTAAGTCTGAGAACCATCAGCCTAACAGAATCCTGACTGAAAGGCAAGCTAAGGAGAGAAGACCCCAGGTCATCTCATTAGGATCCTGTGAATCCCACCAGCGCTGCTCTCACCACCGCACAGACCTGGGACCTTCTGACTCAACTGACATCTAGCTTGCCTGCTTTTCACTAGGCAAAAAATAAGAGCATCTGTAAAAGCAAAACAACCCTGAATGACCACAAGGAATACGCCCTTCAGCCCACCCTCTAGAGAATGGGTTGAAAATAACTTAGGCCACATTTTTCAAATGTCCCCAGGGGTTTCTAACACCTCCCTACCTCACCCCAAACTAAAAACCAAAATCAAAGAGGACACAGCACCTTTTCATAAAGGGAGATTGTTGGTTTTTGTGTGTTTAGATTTTATCAGGGAACTGCAGAAGGGGAACAGCCAAGGTGCTGTCCCTCAGTCCCAGCTGTGGAGGGCGAAGCTCGCTCAGCTCCAAGTCCAGTCTCCATCCGGCCACCCATCTGCAGCTCGCGGCCACTCAGCTCAAGGCGCCACGCTCAATCTCAGTTGCAGGCAGGCAGAGCCCACCATCCCGTCTGGGAGTTGAACCGACAACCTTGTTAGGGGCACGCGCTCTCACCAGCTGAGCCATCCCGCCACCTGTTGGCAGCTCAGTGGCAGCTCAGCTCAGGTGCAGCTCACTGGCCCATGTGGCCCCGCTGCTCAGAGCTTGTGCTCTTAACCAACTGAGCCACTCAGCTGGCCCACAAAGGGAGGTTTTTTTGTCCCCTTACCCTTACCTTGGACCCTTCATTTCTCTGGATGACTAGTCACCTTCTCTCTGATTAACAAATTCCTACTGATTCTTCACAATAACAATAAACAACAGCCTGGACCATGCTGACAGGTCACGCTTTTACAGACTATGTGCTCCATGCATGGCTCTACAGGAAGCATTTTATTTGCACATACACGGTTCAATTTAAAGCTCATGATGATGCTCCGGCATGTGATGTTCACTTACAGGTGTGGTCACAGCCAAGCTCACGCAGCTGGGAGGTAGAGAGCAGGGTTCCAGACCCCTGCAGTCCCTCCAGGCACAGCGCCTTGCCCGGATGCTAAATGCTTCTGTGAAGATCCGGCTCACACACAGCCCACCACCCTTTCCCACTTCACTAGCCCAGGCCAGGGTCCTCCCTCTTCTCCAGCTCCTCCCCATCACATCTAAAACAGCACTGTAATCGTTTGGTTTAAAAGATTTGGTTTAATTTTATTCTCCACAAGATTGTGAACTGCACGTGGTAGGCACTCAGTGTCACTCATCCTGGCTTAGCCTGAAGCCAGCACCAGGTCCAGCACAGAAGGGGCTCGGGATCCACTCAGGAATCGAATGAACAGTTGCCCACCAATTCATTCTCGAAGAGAGTTTCTCCACTGTTAGGCCTACGCAGTCTACTTATCATGGAAGCCCACCACTCACTCCCACGTTGTTGTTTTTTAAGATTTTATTGGGGAATTGGGGGAGGGAACAGCGTTGGGGAATCGGGGAAGGGGAACAGACAAGTTGCTGTCTTTTTCTTCTTCAGTCTAGTTGTGGAGGACACTGCTTCACTGGCCCATGTTGGTATCATCATTGCGCTCTTCCCAGGTGAGGCAGATTGATCACTGGCCTCTGGATGGTCGCTCACTGCAGCTCTTGGCAGCTCACGCTGGCTGCCAGCCACTCACGCTGGCTGCCGGCCACTCACTGTAGCCTATGGCAGCCCACTGCAGCAGGGGCTGCAGCTATGCTGCCCCAGGGACTCACACAGCCCAGCTCCAGGTAGAGCTGTTGTAAGCTGTAGAGGGCAGTGTCACTGGCCCTCGTATATGGGACCCGAACCAGGGCTGCTGGCGTCCCAAGCCAGCTCTTAACGAATGCACCACCCAGCCGGCCCGCCCACATTTTTTTTCCTTTCCCTCCTCCCCATTTTGAAAAAATAAAGACAACCAAAATTGTTTCACACAACTTCCCACACATACTTGCACTTTTTTCTGCTTTGAAATGACACTGGATGCCTGTGGGGTCCAGAGGGACATTGGTCCCTCTCACAGCTGTAGGCACAGCACTGCCTTAGGGGGCTCTGGGGCAGGGGGCACAGTGTGCTCACCCGCACCAGGCCAGGAGCGGGGTGGGCACAGGGAGCCGGGGCTGCACCTCCGGGGTTCTCTGCCACCCGTGGGCCTGGAGGAGCACGCTTCCTCTTCTCGCCAGGAACTGTCCATCTGCCTTCTAGCTCCCTTCTAAATTCAAGGAGTAAGGGAAGTGCTGTGAGGCCAGCTCATGAAAGAGCAGTGCTTAACTCCCATGCTACTCAAGCCTGGGCCCCCGGGTAAGACTTTCCCAGTGGTCCTCCCTTTGCCCTTCCTTCCTAGGGCCCAAAATACTTGAGTACAACTGTCAGGATGCAACAGAAAGGAAAATGTGAGGGCAAACATCAGTTTCTAAATTACCGAACATCCTAAAAGAAGTACAGTCTTGCTTAAAATGTTCCTTCAAACGGGGAAAGAGTCACCAATGAGGAGAGTCCACAGGGATAAAGTCTGGGCAAACTATCACTTTCAAGGTGATTGATATTATCACCACCATCCAAGAGCTATTTCATTCTGGACAAAATCAGCTCCCAAGATTATGTTTGGAGATAATGGAGCCACCAGCCTTCTCTGGGCCAGGTCCTGGGTGGGCCCTGGGCCTTCCTCTGAAGAGAGCCCTGGTGATGCCCGCAGGCATATTCTGCAGATACGAACAGCACCCACAGGCCTGCCGGAAGTCACGGGCACGTGGCCAGGAGCAGGGCCTTCATGCTCAGGTGGCTCCTGCTTCAAATCCCTGTTGCTCCTTTACTAGTGAAGTTCCCCCTTCTGCATATGGCCCCCTCACATGTGACTCATAGGAAGAGGATTAACTGGAACCGGAATTTTCTATTTCATTATGTGGCTAAATATAAGTTCCAACCACCTTATTGAATAAAGGCCATTCAATCCAAAAGCAATCCTGCAAGTTGTACACCCACTAGTTTTATACAGTGCATCTTAAGAATTCTAGGAGTCCACTGAACATTCCATTTTCAAAAAAGGACCACTGCTCTCTTATACAACTTCTGCTGGTCTGAATGTAGAGCATCTTAACATTTTCCAATCCTGTTTCTAACATTCTCAACAGAAATGTGTCTAAAAAAGGAGAAGCCAGGGACACTGTGTGTTACCATGGCCTAATGATTTCAACGCACCCTTTTATTTGACACCAGAGGGGCTTTCACATCCTAGCACAGGGCAGTGCATCCAAGCGAGATTTGGAAGGTGAGACGTGTGCCTGCCTACTGGAAAGTGGGGAAGGGCTACTGTGACCCTGCTGAGCCGTTTCAGGAAAGCACCTGCCTGAAAATTGAGGATTTAGAAATGGATCCCCTTAGAAGTCCATATATGTGAATGCTCTGAAAACCTTCAGCCACCCGACTACACACACACCCACTGAGAGTCCTGCCTAAGACATCGATGTGCTTTTATAGTTCCGTACTTGCCATTAAATCTGCCTACAAGAGGTGTCCCCCACTTATCTACTTAGCAAATTCACACTCACCTTTGGGGACACAGTTCAAGTATCCATTAGTGGATGGTCGCAGTTAGTTGACTTCTTTTTACTGTACCCCCAAAGCCACTTCCCACCCTCCTCCAGTGTAGCGCGTACCACATGATAATGTAGTTGCTCGTTTTCACGTCTGTCTCCTCCACTGGAAGTGACCCCCAAGGGTGGGGCGCCTGCCACGCAGTGTCTGGAACCCGGCAGATGATCAGTGAGGTAAAAGGTTATGACACTGATTCAGGCTAAAATCTTAGATACAGTCATGGTGGTTTAGACGACAGTGGAGATGGAGGTGATGAGAAACAGCAGGGGTTCTTCCTGTGTGATGTGAGGAAACTATAAGAGTTGGCGACGACTTCAAGACCTCTGCCCTAGCAACTGGGTTGACGGTACTATTGGGTTGTCAGAAAAGTCATGACGGATTTTTTCTGGTTTCGTTGCAAAAATGCGTCGCAACTTTTCCGACAACCCAATATTTCTTGCCGCAGAGACAACTAGAGTGGGGAAGATTTATCAGACAAAACTGAAAGTTTCAAAATACCCATGGATTCTTAGTTAAGGCATTGAGTTGGCCGCTGGTTATATTAGAATTTAGAAAACTGCAAAGAATGTCATTCCCCCACTAACAACAACAAAAAGCTGGATCACCTACAAAACCATAACCCTCCTTGAGCCCATCATGAGCCTGTGGTCACTAGGCAACCAAGGGGACCGTGACCCATAAGTGACCAGTCCTCCTGAGGAGAGGGGAGACCCATGGACTGTCCATATCTGGCAGAAACTGGGACAACGGCTGAGCACCATAGACGCCTGAAAGAAGAAAGCAGAGCAGTCTTAATGAATTCTTACAGGCCAGGTGTGGAGAAGCGTGTCACTGTGGAATGGCCGGGGGCCCAGACCCAATGGCAACATGCGGGTGCTCACAAGTTCTCCAAAGGTTCCTGCAGCTTCTCACAAGCAAGTCTGGGAGGAGGGCCAGAGATGGAGCACGAGCCCCTGGGTGGGCATCAGGCATCAGGTAGCAAGACAAGCACCAAACTCACCATCAGCCCTACACCTTATCCTCCTGTAAATCAGGAGCCGTAGCCACTGGGAAAGGGACAACAGCCCTTAGATCCACCAGATCTAGGGACAGTCACCCTCAGAGGGGGAGCCTGTGCTGTGGGAATGAGGACCAGGAGAAAGCCAGGCCTCCCCTGCAGAGTCAGAAGCTGAGGTTCCCTTGTCACCAGCACAGCGTGAAGGGACCTCGGACTCCAGCCCTGTCCTGTCACCATCAGTCAGGGGGACACGTACCCTGCCCTTGGCATAAAAATACATTGCAATTAAAAAATGAATTTTTTAAAAAACAACTTCACTAACCTCTTGTCATTATAGAAAAGAAAAATACCCTTTGCCAATTGGTAGTCAAGTAAAACAATTAAGATAAAGCCTTGGAACCCGAGAAGCCTGGAATTGAGCCTGCCATTAACTGTGTAACCTTAAGCAAGTTATTTTAACTTCTAGGAACTTCTTTTCCTTATTTGTGAATTGCATATAATTCAGACAAGTGTTGTGAGGATAAGAAAACACATGTGAAGTCTTTTGCACATAGTAAATGCTCAAAAGAAAATGGCCAGTAAACCGTAGTTGATGGCGTTCACCGGCAGAGCTGGTGTTGACGGGACCGAGGAAGTGCTGTCGTTACGGAGATTAACATCGCATCCTCAGCTGGAAATGCCACTTGGTGCCCAGTGCATTTGGGTAAAAGGACACATTTGGGGTGGCGAGAGAACGGGCTTTTTGTGCCTGCTCCCTGGGGGGAATCCAGCTCCCCCACCAGCCCCTGGAGTGGCCCCGGAGTCTCTGAGGCCCCAAAGCCTCTGTCCCCTCAGGGCTGCTGTGGGAAGCAGGCGCAGTGCCACCCAGCACGCATTAGCTTCTCCTCCACTTGCTTCTGCCTGACGCTTCTCTGACTTAACATGAACTTGTGAGGGGACCCTCACCCCCATCCCCATCCGAGAAGGCAAGACCCTTCCCCACCAAAGTTTATCAGAAAGGACCAGATGGAAAAAAGGAATGTGGTCATCTGGTGGACTGAAAACACACATAGAAAAATGGCAACCCTCAACTTTCTTATTAAAAGCAAAGTCTTATGTGCCTCTTAAAATACCTGTTTTCACCCAAATGTTTTCAAATCCAAATAAAAGGTGAAGAAAAGCAATCACCCAATGCTTTGATTTCTGTATTCCCAAGACTGAATTATTTCCCTACATTCCCCCTTTGAAATGGGCAGCTATGACATGCCACTAATGGGCGGGGTAAGAGGGACAGGAAACAGTTCAGTCATCTCTAAGGATTGCCGTAATTAAAAATGGAAAAAACTAGATGTTCAGCCTCCTAGGAGAACATCTCTTAATAGAATGATCTCTGCATTTTTCACTTGACTAATTTATAATTATCATGCTAGAGTATCCTTTATCAATAATAATAATAATATTATAACCAGAATTTGGAAGGGGGAACACACACACACACACACACACACACACATACAGTAAACAGCTTGGTTGCCTGATATTTTTAGCTGCCTCCAAAACACTAATGATTTTTTTAGACGTCATACTCTTCTCTAGAAATGTCCTTCAGTATTTGACAGATGCTAATGCTTATTTGCTAACAAGGGCAGATAATAGAATGAAAGAATAAGAGCCAATTAATGTAACAGAACGAGTCAGAGATACCCGTTCTCAGAGCGCGTGGGGTCTGCAGGGCCCCTGCACGCGCCGGCCGGCCGACTCCCTCCTAACGCGGCCGCCGCTAGCTGGCAGGAGCGCCATGTTAATATGGGTGCTGCAGGGCCCCTGTACGCACCGGCCGGCCGACTCCCTCCTAACGCGGCCGCCGCTAGCTGGCAGGAGCGCCATGTTAGTATTAACTGGCCTTCTGCCCCTCAGCCTGAAATGGTTAGAAATCTTTAGCCAGTGGGTTCACTTACGCAGGCGGCATCTGTACCTGGAAACTCCGGTGGGATACCCCTCCTCCCTCCCCATCCGGCCCCCTGGTGGCCACTGGGCTGGGCTGAAAAAGGAGGAGAAAATGGAAAATGGTGCTGGGAAAAAGTGGAAACCTGACCGCCCCCTCGGCCCCCTTACCCTCCCTTCTTCCTCCTCCCCGCCCCCCATCTAGGAGTGGGTGACGGAAACAACCCAAGTGGACAGAGCGTGACGCTGGCCTGTGGGAGAGGACACCCCCGTGGGGTGTCCCAGTCACAGTGCAGTGGAGCCCGCACAGGGGAGCACACCCAGCCCTGCCGTGTGTCCCATCTTTGTTTTCGTTCCGCTCTGATGACTCTTCTGCCCTCATCTTCATGCCAACGTCTTGTAAAATTTAGTTCATACCCAAAGAAAATGAAAATCAATCACTAAATGTGAAACCTCACTCAACTAACCTATTCCAGTCTATTTAATTTAATGAGCAGCATATTTCATGAGAAAAACCAGACAGTATATTAAAATGACCTTACACATCTAAGGGGCATTAACATGTAAGTGCTGCTCAGATTTTTTTCTGTTAACTTCCCAGTTGGCATTTGTTTTTCACTGGAAAAGGAAGATAATCATGCACATACACGCACACTCAAACAGGAACTCAAAACTCAGGAAAACTTTAAAGACCTACTAACAGTCTGAGACGTGAAAAGGAACCGAAGCACATACCCAGCTTGGAGTCCTGGCCTGGCCCGCCCACCTCCAGGCGCAGGCTGGCCATGGCCCCTCTCAGTATCTGCTTTTCTGAAACCAGCAAAAGGGGCTCTGGCGTCCACCCACTGCTGTGGGGACAAGCACCTGCTCCAACAGTCCCTCACTGTGCAACCCTGGACAAGACCACAGCCTCTCTGAGCCGTTACGTCCTCATCTATAAAATGGGGGAAGCAGTTCCGACAGTGGTGTCGTGGGGAAGATTCAACAAAACATCATAATATGAAGCATGCAGCAGGGCTCCTGCCACCCTGCAGAAACTCCGTGTGTGGTTATTAATGACACCTCCCAGAAGGATGTGGGAGCTGTGACAGCAGACATCCTCACCTTGTCCCAATCTCAACCGTGATGTGCACTGTCAGTGTGTCTAGTTAGGTGGACGCTTGTCTAACAGTGATGGGAGCTGTCATCACCCCATCTTACAAGGTCGTTGAGAGAACCCAGGAGAGCACTTTATAATCTACAGACCATTCTACTTTAGTTACCACTATTCATTAAGTACCAGGCGGCAAAGGCGCAGAGGGAAGAAAAGTCCTGCACAGTCTGAGATGTGACAACACGAAATGACACATCTCAAAAATACAAACTGAGCACAGAAAACGATCATTGTTCCTATTAATCAATAAAGTGAACCCATTTCCTGCATTTGTGACTCTTCTCTCCTTTTGGAAATTGATGGTCCATTCAGAGCCAAATGTTTTTGGTTTTGGTTTTGTTTTGATCAAAGAATGTGGTGAGTTTTAAAGCCACTTTTCATCACTTCTCCTCTACAGAATAAACGTTGAGGCAAATACAGAGTTAACTGTCCTTGGCTAGCCAGTGTCTCTTCTCCTGATTGGACAGTTGATCAGAAACAAGAGATTGAGCGCTCTGCTCAGGAAGAAGGGCTCACGTGGTCCCGGCCCCAACTGTAGGATGACGCATGCTGGCCCTTTCCATATGCCTCTATCTTCAGGCCACATTTGATCTCATTAGGGCAACATCCAGACTTGTCTACACACAGGAATTTGGTGTTTTCCGCACTTCTACTGCCCTGGTGAAAATTTACTTTCAGATCTATGGTTGCTTTTTGTTTTTCTTTTCTTCTTTAGTTGGAAAGAAAAAGCTCTTCATCCCTTAGAAGGAGGAGGAAAATCTTTTTGATGCCCAGCTTTTCATTGCCGATTCAGAAAGCCTCCTGGCCCCAAGAATAATTTTAAATTCAAAGAGAAACTTGTTTGATAAGGTTTTGCCTGCTTTTGTGTATGTGTTTGGGAGATGGAGAAATTTTTTTTTTTAATAATGATCAAACACAGATATAAAACACCATAATTAACTCATCGAAAACCATGTCATCCATCTAAGGGGTGCTCCATTCGAATTTTCAAACTTCACAATGCCATGTGTTCATGGCTTTATCAAATCATCCATTCTCACTCAGATATGCTGTCTTGACAACTATTTCTCCATGATCAGTGAAATCAGGCATGCAATTACTATGGCTATTCATCAGAAAGCGTGCTGATTGCCATTGCAATCCAGAAACGCATAGCTCACCTTCAACAGGCACGAAGTGGTGAAAGAACCACTCGCTGATGCGACCAGGACAGACTGAGAAGGCCGTGGGGGGAGGTGAGTGGAGCAGGACATCTCAATGGCGCAAGTGCTTCCAGGGTGCTCGCCCAGGGGCACCTCCACGGAGGGTGCGGGGCTCCGTCTGCACCGAAGCTCTCCTGGTGCTGTGGCCGAGCCCCCCCAGCGAGCCCCCCAGGCCAATGGCGCACACCAGAGGAAAGCAAGGCACTGGGCATGTATGTCAGCACCTGGACTCTGGGACGATGGGAGTAACACTGAAGATGGAGGGACTCAAGGTTCCCCACTCTGGGCACTGGAAGAGCCAAGAAGGCAGAGTTCATTCAAACCTATGGCTGCACAAGAGGTGACAACACGGAAGACCGAAAGGCATGGCAGATACACCCCACAGGCTGACAGGAGCCCGAGTTCCCTGCGGGACCTGGACAGACCTGCTGCCCCATCCAGGACAGGGACTCAGGAGGAAGGGCCCTGCGGTGGCCACCAGAACCAGCCCACACAGCACTGGCCCTGGGGCCCAACATCTGCACGCTCCACATTTGTTGAGTGGTGTTTACAGCAGTCCCCCCCTTACCCCTGGTTTCACTCTCCATGGCTTCTGTTACCTGCGGTCAACGGCCGTCTGAAAATATGAAGTGGAAAATTCCGTTGTTTATTAAAAATTCCTGTTTTCACCTGCACGCCATTCTGAGCGGCGTGCTGACACCTCGCCGGGCCACCCCGTCCTGCCCGGGACGTGAGCCATCTCCCTGCCCAGAGCACACACGCTGTACACGCTCCCTGCGCACTGGTCACTTGTAAGCCAGCTCCGTGATCAGACCCACTGCCGTGGTATCGCAGGGCTTGTGTTCAAGTGACCCGAATTTCCTCAGTCACGGCCCCAAAGCGCAAGCACAGGGATGCTGGCACCTCAATGCGCCGCGGGGAGGCCATGCAACGCTTCCTGTGAGTGGAAAGGGGAGTGCGGGACAGTAGGGTGTTTCCAGGGAGAGAGGCCACATGCACATTACAGTACATCCTTACGACAGGTCTAGTTCCTTATTAGTTACTGTTAATCTCTTCCTGTGGCTAATTTGTAAATTAAATTTTATCATAGGTATGTACGTATAGAAAAAACAATGTATAGGGTTTGATACTATCCGCCATTTCAGGCATCCCCTGGGGGTCTTTGAATATATCCCCCCAGGGATGGGGGGGCTCCTGTGGTTTACTTTATGGAGTAATAATTAGGAAACCCCAAATTGCTTCAGGTGTGTATAAAAAGCATTTAGACCATCTCACCACTGAGTCAGTATTTTCATGTCCCCAAAGCAGAATGCTTTTCAGAAGGGGCCCCAAATTCAGGCCTTTTGGGGTGTTTCATAAGTTTCACAGGCATTCCCACTCAAAGCTTCCTCGTGTCCCTCACAGTGGCAGCAGTGGCGTCATTTGGGCCACTTACCCTCTCAGCCAAGAGTCAGACATGACTTATGGGAAAGCACTTCTCACAAGCTCCTCAGGAGAAGGTCTGTGTGGGGATCTAAGCAGCCCCAGTGTGGAGACCCACAGGCACTGCAGGGGATGGCCATGAGGGGTCACGCAGCACACAGCCCAGCCCAGCTCTAGGATGGCTACTGACTGATGGTCACCTCTCCCGCCTGCACCCTCACAGGTGACGTACAGATGAAGACACAGGCTGATGTTGGCACAGTTAGGAGATTCACAGGAGGTTTAAAAATAGATCTAGCATGTGCCCGGGAGTGGCTCTCAGACACTCACAAGACAGTGAGTGTCAAGGGCTCTACCCAAGTTCAAAACCCTCATCATCCCAGAATGAGCCTAAGACACACAGCTACACTGAGTGGAGCTGGGAGAGCAAATCTATCAGGGGATAGAATCAGAATCCAAACATCAATGTCCATCTAGACTGTCATAATTGCATTGACTGAGTCTAACATGTGAATACACAGAAAGTCCGTCACTGGAATGTGAAAAGCTGGGGCACCACCCTAGGAAGGAAAATAGGGGAAGGAGGACATGTGAAAAAGACTCAGGGTTTCTTGATGTGAGTGAGCAAAAACTCGAATCATGCCTCTGCTGCTGCGAAGCGCCTCCCCCTGGCTCCCAAGGAAGGAGAGCCCGTGCGTGGACTCCCAGGCCTCCCGTCCCTGGCCTCATCCTGACCTCCACCCCTCACCTTTGGTCCAGTCATTTCCATCCAGGACGTCTATCCTGGCATTTGGCGTGCCTCTGTTTCCTTACCTCTGGGCCTCTGCACAGGCTGCCCCTCTCTAGGACACTCACAAAGTCTCACGCCCCAGCCCGGCCTCACCAGGTGAGTGCCTACAGGTCTCAGCATGACCACCTGCTCCTCAGGGGGCTTCCACCCACCCCGCCCGAACCAGATCTGAACGCATCAATGCCCAGGGCTCTTCTTCCCTAACACCCATAACAGATCCCTCACCCCTCAATGGGGCTCTGTGAGATCCACGGCGGGGGGTGGGGGGGGCAGGGGAGCAAGGCAGGGCTGGGGGGGGGGGGGCAGCATGTCTGTCGTGCTTGTCTCCGCATCACAGGACTCAGCTAACAGTGAACAGAAACTGAACTGATGATGACGGTTAGTGTGATGTAACTGCTACGGAAACCAAGGTGCCCTTGAGATGCATTAAAGGAGGTGTATGTTCTGTGACAAAAGAGGTGACAGATGTGCCCTTTTTGCGCCACTCAGATCATACACCAGGGTTCACAGTGGGTGGGACACCAAGGTGGTCGCTAAGATGGGGCAGGAACTCACACTGAAGGCACTAAGCACACTTAGGCTGAAAACCAGACAGGGAAAGTATGGCCACTGGATGCAGGTACTGAAGGGCTCAGGTACGACAGTGGGGGTGTCTACCCCGCAGAGAGCAGAACAGGTGTGTGCTGATGGAACAGCGCCTCCCAGGCTCTCGGGCGCTGCAAGTGATCAACCTGGGTCTTCCAGTGCGGGCTGACTGGGTTCCAGGTGCTGGCTGACGTAGGGGACATTTTCTCTCTTCCAACCTGGAAGGACCATGCGTCTCCATCCCATTGCTTGAGGACTTTCATTCTGGACCTCAAGTCTTCATCAGCTAGACCAGAAGACTGGACCGAGCCCCTCAACAATGTTCTCTGAGCTTGTGCGTCTGGTGGGCACTGACTGGGGACTTACAATCTATTACGCTGGAAGAGACACTGGCCACTCAAACTATGCTCACTCATTTGTATCTGGTGTCTGGGAATGACTGTTTCAGGAAGTAAATGATCGACGGCAATCAAGCCTCTAACCAAAACATGTCCCCACACAACAAGTTGTGGGAAAGGCGCGACACTGAGTGAAAGTTGTTCTGTCTCTGTTACCTTTCGGCCTGTGAGGATTCAGACTCGGGGTGGCTTCCTGGGCATCCGACAAGGACAAAGCTCTGGGGACACCCAAGTGAGAGTCCTGGTGGCAGGTGCCTAAGAACTCACTCCTGTTTTCAAATCCCGGGAACTATCCATGCAGGTTCCTGTATCACTTTTGCCCTAGAAATCCTATTTTCCATCTAGCATTTTCCTCTCCCCAAAACATAAGCCTCCATTTAAACCCTCAGGATTTACTGGTCGGTGTCTTGCAGCCAGCATGCTGGGCCACCCATCCTAAAAGCCCACACACCTGACCCACGTGTTTCCCTGCTTCTCCTCTCTCTCCCTCAAGTGTTAAAAGGCTGCACTCTACTCTAAGATCCCTCTCTCACCACCCTCCCACCCCACGTACTTTCATCCCCATTTGTAACAGGCCCTAATATGCACTTCTATTTGATTTTCCCTACCCGGCTTGAAATCCTCTCATTCTAATTACCGTCTCAGTTTTCTTAGACCTCTCCCTTGAGATATCTCAATTAGTGTACTTTTTCATACCGCCTGTCACCTCTGAGCTGCAAGGTGGGTCTAACTCCAATAGAAACCAGGCAGAAAATAAATGAGGAGCCGTTCTGGGCGGCCGGGCCGAAGGTGGGGTTACTTTACAAACTAGCACACCTTTAATTGATGATAAATGGACAGGAGGGGAGCCTTATTAATACAGCAGCCCTGATTCGGCTGGCATGCGGGGTCCCGTCATTACTCAGAGGGACAGAGGAAGCCGGCCAGCTAGGTCCTGGGTGAAGAACTTCCATTCAGAGAAAGAGAGCGTGAAGCTAATTAACAGAGTTCTGGTCAAAGCTGGAAATTAACTGGCCTCCTTAAGACCACAGCGAAAAATGCCATTTGTCGTTTCTGTAATTACACTTATAGGTAATTATACCTCGTTGCGGCATAGAGCACACTGAATGAGGCAGGGCTTTCTCCCCTATCCCATAACTCTTTGCATTCCAGCCCTGTCAAAAGCCTAAACGAAATTAAAGGTGCCCGCCACAGTGCACGTGTTCCATCAGTGAAGGTGCCGTTGTCATAAGGCTTCCCTAGAAAGTGGCAATTGAGCAGCGGGTGTCCCTTTGCTCCCCTGGGAATCGAGTCCTTATGTGACCCTTTCAGACTGTAGACACACACGGAAGGCAAGTTGGACGTAAAACCATTTCCCAGCCACGAACATCTGCTGTGGTCTATCAAAGAATGCATGAGGGACAAGGACTGTTAGTCACCTGCCCCTCTTCCCCTTGCTGCCACATCCAATCCAGGTGAAGCCAGCGTGCAGCCTCTCCCGTCACCTTAGCGCTCTTCTGTTA
Source organism: Aselliscus stoliczkanus (assembly GCA_033961575.1). Classification (NCBI taxonomy): domain Eukaryota; kingdom Metazoa; phylum Chordata; class Mammalia; order Chiroptera; family Hipposideridae; genus Aselliscus; species Aselliscus stoliczkanus. Next base: position 30,954,355 of record CM066741.1, read on the forward strand.
TGTTACTTTTCTCAGGGCATTTGAGAGGCCGTGAAAATAGGAAGGTGCTCACAGAGCAGCGCCCAGCCCCACCCTAGTGGGCAGCAAGCAATGGCCCTTGGATCGAAGACACTGGCACTGGGCCTGGCTCAGCCCTCCCGGGAGCCATGGATGTGGCCGGCTGGGTGCCACTCCCCACAGGCCACTGGGCCGAGGACAAGGGTGCCGCAGTTCCCTAGAGGATGCAGCGGGATCCTCAACCAGTCCCATCAATTAGTCCCTGAAGAATCCAAAGGGTAGGTTTTCCAGTGGTGAATCCTCAGAAGAGTTTAGGAATGGGCAAAGGTGATACTGGGGCCCCCTCCTGTGTCTGTTTCCTTCCCTCTTTCACCCCCTCTGGCCTTCTCCCTGGTTTCACATTGTCAGGATGTCTCTCTCCTGCTCACCCTCACACAACCCCATCCAGGTCTCTTTTGGTCTCTCTCAGACCTTTGGAAATTCTGCCAACTGATGGTGAAGGCTTGGCTGTACGATCAACTTGGGCTTGTGTAAATTCCCACTTGCTTTACATGCTGTTCCAAAGCCACATCGCAGCCCGGAGGTGGCATTTTTCTTGCCTCTTGCTAAGTGACTCCAATAAGGAAATCCAGAATTAAAAAATAAACACCTCTAGCACACATTTGTTGGATAATTACTTGTACAGCCCTCTCGTGTAGCGATTTGGCAATATGCATGAAGAGCAATAAAAATACTGACTGTGAAACTTTCATGAGGAAATAATCTTAAATTCAGAGAAATAGTCAATACTGTGTAGTAAGAGTACACAAAACAGCCATGACAAAAAAAGAAATATAACCTAAACGTTCAAAACTGGAGAATGTTCAAATTAGTAAGTGGTACCTTCACTTGGTGGATCCTTATGTGACCGTTAAAAGGGGTGGTTATGGAGATCGTACAAAGTGTCAACTATGGCTTATAGTAGTAGGTTTCAAAATTCAGAATATAAATCAGAAAAAAAACATGATCACAAAAGTCACATCAAAACACTAACAGTGACTCAGTTAAAAGGAGGGGATTAGGGTTGACAGTTTTTCCTTTCCTCTATTTTCCAAATTTTCTGCAATGCATTTATATTATATATATGTATATAAAAATCTGGCATGAAAAGAAAAAAAACCATAACTCTCAAAAACGTGACTCGTGAGCCTGTCACAGGAACCTAAAGCAGGTGGCTTGGTTAATGGGTTTGTCCCTGAACTGGGGTTGCTGAGACCTGCCACGGGGTTGCTGAGACCTGCCACGTGCCTGCTGTGCCGGTGATAAGCTGGGTGACTGTGGGACTCATTTAACTCTCTGAACTTCAACTTCATCATGAAAAAGAACATACTCTTGTCACGGTGGTTGTCAAAGTTTTCCGTTGGTCCGTGGTCTCGCTCTAATTTTCTTTCTTTCTCCTAGGCCGCCCCCCTCCCAGCCGCCTTCCTAGGACGCTTTTGTCTGCCCATTAAATGTTGGGATCTGCGGGCTTCTGCCTTCTGCCTTCTCTCGCTCTTCCCAGGTCCAGGGTGTTGCTGACCCAGTGCTCACAGCTCATCCACTCTGTCATCTACTCTGTCACAGGCCTCCAGGACATCAGACCTGAATTTTCAGGGGTGTCTCGCCATCTTCAAAATGGAACTCATGGGCTGGCCGAGTGGTGCAGTGGTTGGGTGCTGGCTTGGGAAGCCAGTGACCCAGGTTTGGATCCCACATATGAGGGCCAGTGACACTGCCCTCAAAAAAAAGAAACAAAAAAAAAAAAAAAAAAAAGGAACTCATGCGCGTTCCCCAAGCAAGCCTATTTCTCACCTCACATTCTGATGAGAGAGCCACCACCCACTTCCCTGTCCCACTTCAGAAACCTGGGATTCCACTTGGTCCTGACCCTGTCACCTGCAACGTCACCTGTTGACTAGTTACATTGTCTGTGTCCCTCACCTACCCAGTCATCCTCTCAACTGTCTCCAGAGGGAATCTTTCTCAAGCACAAACTGGCCTTGGCATTCACCTGATCGTGTGGGGGGGACATCCAAGGTGCATGACAGGGTTTTGCACAAGGCCCTGCCTCAATTCCCAGTCTTCTCACCTCCCACCTCTCAGCCACACTCACCTACAGCATCTACAGGCTCTCACCTAGATGGCTCTCATCAGCCTGGTCGACTGGGTGCCTCTACCAATGACAAGGCAGTCCGCATATTAGAGAGTGCCGTAGTCCGGACGGGACACTGCCTCCCAGCAAAGCTTGCTGGGTCCGCAGCCACCTCCCCTCCACACCCCAACGCCTGTCCTCCTAAGGATTCTCTGCCCAGTCTTGCCCCTGAGGAAATTCTGGCCCAGTGTAGGGTAGGCCTGAGCCTTTTCAATGACATCGTGTTTTCTGTGATCCAAGGGCAGAGCCTTCATCAGAGAGCAGCCTGCGTCTTGTGGGAGGCTCGAGAGGTCCCACCTTCAAGGAGGTGCTTCAGGGAGTCCTCACAGGGACAGCTGACAGTAGGGTGGTTCTCTCCTCCCCAAACGGCCAGCCCAGGAAATGGGGGGCAGGGAGTTTAGCTCCCTCCCTGTAACCTTTCTTGTGTCCCGGGTGCCTTAGCAAAGGAGATGCGGCCTTACCCACAGTGCTTGGGCTGGGGGCGGGCGGGGGAAAGGAAGAACTTGCACCCGGCAGGCTCAGGGCACATAGCGGCTCCTTCTAGCCGCTTCAGTCTTGACCCCAATGCCCGCCCCTTCGAATCCTCATGTCTGTCTTTCACAAAACCATGTTTTTCATGGTACTCCTAAAGCTCTAATATCTTACTGATTTGCCTCTTATTCGCCACTATTATCTAGTGCCTACTAGGGGGTCAAATATTTGTCTATGAATAAATATTCACTATCATGAACTACTCTCTCCCATTCCCATAGTCGGCTCCCCATTCCTTCCTCTGCCAGATGTGCTCGTTTCCCACGTCCACGCAGGGAAGTTCCACTCCTCCCTCAAACCCAGAGCGCCCTTGATTCCTCAGGCAGGTTTCTCACTGTCCCCTCGGCAGCCTCCTGGCACCTACAAAGTGACATATCCATGGCTCAACCATTCCTCAATTGTGGCACTTCATACAGGGGGTTATAACTTTATTTAAGGTCTAACCTAAGACAATGACCTTTGTCAGGCCAGTGTGTATTGGGGTGTCCCCCAAGCCTGGGGTCCATCAGCCACAAAACAGGTGCTCAGTAAATGTTGGCTGAAGGGGTTAATGGCTCGCGCACGCGCTCGCGCTCTCTCTCTCTCTCTCTCTCTCTCTCTCTCTCTCTCTCTCTCTCTCTCTCAGCCTGTGGTATTATGTCACAGCAGCCCTAGCAGACTAAGACATCAATCTGTCAAACTGAATGCATGTGGGACATTCCCAGGACAACTTGGAATTATTGCCTAATGAGTGCCAGGCCTCTGTTCCCGGTGCTGAGGGCTGAGCAGTGAGTACACACCTGCCTCATGGAGTATATACTCCACAATGTGGCCACAGACGACATCCAGTGACAGACAAGCAGATGTCAGGGAGAGGTAAGTGACGGGCCGACGACGAAGGCTGGGCCAGGGAGGCGTTCAGTGGCGACCGGTGGCCCTGTCCCCCACGTGAGTGGGGAGTAGCAGAGACGGGAGCACCCCAGACAGGCTGTGTTTCGGTCATGCCCTAAGGTGACCCCTAGTCACAGTCGCTGAGATAGTTTAAGACAGAGTCAAGAGGGTCCACCAGAGAAAGGAAAAGTCTGCAATGTCCCTGTACTCACTCACCCTGCAACACTTTCGTGGCACCAAGCTGTCAATATTGCCTTAGGAAGAAAAAACAAAACAAAACAAAAAAACAACGAAAAAAAAACACACTAGAGGGCACCGGTGTCAGCCCACCCTGGTCCATTCACTATATAGAATACAGAACATAGAATATCATTCACTATATAGAATATCATAACCATAGCTATGCTGGTTAAAAAAAAAGAGAGAGAGTGGAATTAATAGTTGGGTTGCCTTTAGTTGGTAGGAATACATTCGATTTTTACAAATTCATTCTACCTTTATTCTTTAAACTATCTAATAGGTGCACTATTTCTTATAATTAAAAAATCTCATAAACTTTCCTAAAAGTGGGGGTACCACCGTGTCTGGTTTGATCCTGATTTATAACCAGCGTTTCTCATCATGGGAGGAGGTTGCCACAGGAGGAAGGTGATTTACGACAGAGCTTTGTAATGTTTAAACATACACCACCACAGAAATGGAATTTTTAAAGCTTGAATTATTGGGTCCAACCTAGCAGAGCCACTCAGCCCTGTGGTGTGAAAGAGGGGGGCACTTTTAAAAGCCTTTTGATCTGAAATATTCCAGTGTCTCCTTTGGAAACTATTGCAATGAGTTTAAAATGTCGATCCTTCTTAATTTGCAAGTTACTGACCTCAAAGGCCCTGGGAGCTGAGGGAGCCTGGAGGGGCCAATTCCAGGGGTAGCCCACAGCCCAGCAGCAGGCCAGGGAAAGGGCCTGACCCACTACCTCCAACCCGAGCACCCCGCACACTGCTCACCCTCCATACGTTCAGTAGCCACGGGACTCAGAACGACTTCATTTTATGTCCTTCTTGTCAACTGCAGGATAACATTCGACTTCATGGTACAGACCAGGGGTCGGCAAACTTTTGAGACGGAAGAGCCAATCCTGGCCCTCACAACAATGTACAAGTTATTCGGGGGCCATAAATATATTTTTACAAATAAGGAAAATATTTAAGTCCTTTAAAAATTTTATAAATGAAACGATCATAGTTTTATTGTCATTTTCTATTTTACCTCAGAGCCACATGGACATCCCCAGAGAGCCGCAGGTGGCTCGCGAGCCACGGTTTGTTGACCCCTGGCGGCTCTTCCATCTCAAAAGTTTGCCGACCCTGGGTAAGACCAATGGACAGAGATGCACTCTCTGAAATACAGAGGGCCAAGGACACGGGGCGCACCCCCTGCAACTTCTAACGTCTGCCCGTTTTCCTGGGCCAGGTGGAGGTGCGGCGACTGCAGGCTGGACCTGGGCAGTAGGGCCCTGGCATCGTCCTGTGGTGGTGGCCCCAGGGCCACGCTCCCCTTGCTACACGGGGGCATCAGGGCTGCCTCTCTGCTGGGCCTGACTCTCTTCCCACCAAACGCAGCTCCAAGCGCAGCTTCTGGGTTTACGGGTGAGGGCCTCTGACCTCTCCTCCTCCACCTGCCAGCCTCTGGGAACCCCACAGCAGAATCTGCTGCTCCTCTCTGCCAAGTGGGGCACCAGCGGGTCCTCTGGGGGGCTTCAGAACTCAGAGACTCTGACCTCTGCTCTCTGATCCTGTGCATTGTCCTAGGGCAGGACTGTTGGGAACCTAATTATTTTAAGAAGCGTTTTTTTGATGCACTTCACAGGCAAACAGTACAAATTAGGTCAAGCTTTGCAAACACTGCTGGCATGAGAGAAAAATCAATTTTTTTTATTACTCTTTCCCATTTACTTCTTCTTTTTATCTTTTTTGGCTAATTGGTCCAAAGAAAAAAGTAAAACGACTCCACTTTTTAGATCTGCTCAGTTGTGACACAAATTTCTTGCCATTCATTACTTTTTTTCCCCCCCATAACTTGACCCTGATGGTTCTTTTAGCTTATTCTGTAATACATTTCTGCTTACAATTTTCTAACTTTTCTGTGGTTTATTTTGTTTTGTTTTCCAAAAGGATCCTCCCTCGGAAATTTCTCACACTCCACATCTTAAGATCAACTGTCCCTTCATCTCATGCCCAGAGCATTTTGTGACCAGAGCCACTGCCCACCTCTGTATGACGGAAGAGTGAGTCACTGCCGAGTGTGACTCTCCGCTGAACTGGGAGATCCTGAGAGCAGCCTCTCCCAATTCCCCTCTGGTTCTCACTGCAGAGAATGAGACTTGTCCGACTTATAGAAAAGGCTCAAAAGTGGCAAAATGAACAAATGGCCAAACGAGAGGGGCTTATTTGAGATTGATAATGTAGTGGAAGCCACTTTTCTTAAAACAGCAACAACAAAGTCACTTTTTGAATTAGAAGAAGGTGAAGTTATTGCCACGAGATGCAAAGGGGTAAAGTGCCACTAGAGGGAATAATTCTCCTCTCTTGTCTCATTCTGGTGGCCGCTGAGCCACAGGGCAGCCTCCTCTCCACGAGGCCCTCTGAACCTATCTCCTGAAACCAGAAGCACAACCAGGGGTGCGGGTCCCCGCTCTCGGGGGGTGGGGGGTTGCTCTTGAAAGGGCCACACCGACTCTGCAGGAGGCCAGGAAAGTGCTGAGCCCTCCGCTAACCCAAACCGGAATCAATGGAGTCCACTTGTGGAGCACGGGATAGACACAGAGAGAACAGCCTTGCGAATTAAGCAGATGCCGGTTCTAATCCCAAGTCTACCATATATCAGAAGCGCAGCCCAGGATGAGTTACTAAACTCCTCAGTGCCTTGGCTTCTTCATCTGCAAAAGGGGATAATAACACAGGCTCCATCTTCCAAGGTTTTTCCAAAGGTTGGATATACTGTCCCACATGCTGCTGGAAGTATCTGCTCCCATCCAGTTCTGAAGGCTGGGTGTGAGGACACCAGGGGAAGCACAGGGAGAGGGCGTTGCTCCAGCAGCCTTTCTGCCCCAGCACCTGCCTGCTGCAGCCTGCCGGGGTGCAGTGGGGGCCCTGCCTCCACCGTGACTGGCCACAAGAGAACACTCAGTGAACACGTGGTCAGTAAATGACCCTCCTCCTATTCACAGTCCAGAGGGGAGGACAGACAAGTGAGGGGGTAAAACAGGGTGCTACTGGGAACAAACAGGGGTCACCCATCAGGGTGCTTTTAAGGGGCTCATTAAAGCCACAGTGTGACTTATTTTCCAACCCATCAAATGCATCCTCGTCATACAGCTGAGGATAGAGCTGGAATTGCAACTACAAATTTGAAACTGATTCATTCATTTCATCATTGTGGTCAAAGCCAGTCGCTAAACTAAATCTGTGCACATATCGTGATCATTGAAACGGCCCCTATTTTTTTCCCAGTGCTTTTTCTTGTGGAATAAACATAGAGGAAATAATCAGAGGGCCACTCAGAGATGTGTATAAAACTGGTTTGCACCTCAGTATTCTTTATGAAATGAGCCAACATTTGGGAACAGTTAGAATACTGATTTTTGAAATGTTCCTTTGCAGTCCCCTAGGAAGGCGTAGGGGACTATGCTGTGAAGCCGTCAAAAGCTGGCTCATAACAACAAAGTTATAAGTTACACAACAAAGCGTATCGCAAACCAGCACACAGCACAGGATCCCACATCTGTCAATACTGCTGGGTTGTCAGAAAAGTCATGACACATTTTTGCAATGAAAAACATAGAAAAAATACATCATGACTTTTCCGACAACCCAATATATTTATATGCATTTTCAAGGGAAGAAAACTACGTATTACCCGCAGCTCCCCTCGAAGACACGGGAACCTCATGGCTAAACGGGCAGGTAGCAGAGCCAGAGTGCCAAGGCCATGCCCTTCTGAGAGTGTGATGCTGGAGAAGTTACCTAATGTCCCTGTGCCTCAGTTTCCCCATATCAAGCAAGTGGTTCCTAATTGTTCCCACTCGGTAGAGGGTTTCAGTAATGTGCTAATGCACAGATGGTTCTAGCTTGAGCACAGCACCTACAAAGCACATGTCAATTTTATCTATGAGTATGAATTATTGCCAGCGGTGGGATGACTGGTCATTTCAAGCCTCTACTTTCTTCTTCTTTATAATTCCTACATGAAACCGTATACCTCTTATAATCATGGAAATGAAATAAGTTTTTAATCCATTTCAGTCAACAAGATGAACTCAGTGAAGAGACGAGTGAGAACCGTTTTGCAGAATTGACACAACATCTGCTATTTCTAGAGCTAAATCAAATAAAATGCAGTCGCCTCTCGATTCTCCATGAGGCATGTTCATTTATCTGAGGCTAATCTTGCTCCCCTGCTTTCACTGGCCTCATTAAGCACTCGGTATAACATCATATGTTACAGCTCTATCTGGCGTCTGTTTACTTTCTCTCCCACAGTCGGCAGCTCAGCAAGAGCCTTGTAAACCAATTCTCTTAATGATCTTTCCAGTTGGGGAAGGTGGCAACGCACAAAACAGGGAGCTCAGAGAGGGGCGTTGTGCTGCCGGCGCACACGGTTAGGACGCAAGGCTGAGAGGGCGCTTCCCGGGCAGCCTGGGCACCTCAGTCTGCTGGGCCCACCTGGCCACACCTAACAGCACCTGGAGGTGAGGGCGCTTTCACTTCGTGCTGCGTGGAGACACAAGGTGTATGGAGGATGGCTGACCGCACAACCGGGGAGGAAGGGCCATGCTGTTTATAACAAATAAATGGCTACAATGCATGGGGTGAAATGTGCAGTCTCGGGTGAGCTTCTGAAATCAGCTCTCCATCCTGCTCTATGAAGTACAGATCTCCTGCTCTCAGCACAAACCTGGACGTGGGTCTTGCTTTGCATTTCAGAGCCCGTGTTACCAGACTGTCAGTCTTCGTATCATCCAAAGCCAACATTCCCCTCAGAAAGAGCTTGCTGGAAGCGTTCCTAGCCTTCCTGCCCAGAGACGCTGGGCCTCCCCATCCCGCCCTCTGCCTTACGAGGCCCGTGTCTGGCCCCACTGATGTTCTGTGCTCTGGAGACAGGGAGGCCTGGAGGCTCAGAACTGGATGCACCGCGGGCCCCTGAAGGCCCTGTGGACCCCGCTCGGGCACAGCCGTTCCCTGGATTCACTGTCCTTACCCCCAGTATTTCCTTTTGGCAAGGCTCCAGAGACGGATAAAACTCACTGGAAGTTTGATCCTTGCATTTGGAAATTGGTCTTTCACATTAACAGGTTGTTTGAATAAGGGACAATTATTCAGCCTCAGTTTTCTCAACTGACAATGCTAATAATGATAGCAGTGTCTTTGATACTGCCTGAAATAATGAATATGAAAGCCCAGTGCCTGGCTCATGGTGAGCACTCTGGAGAAATGTAATCTTTCTTCTCAGCTCTCTCCTAATCAGCTTTTCACCACGATGTTTCATTTGAAAGTGTATTTATTGTGAATTATCTGGCTACAAGGATCAGATAACCTACTAGTGACTTAAACAAATAGGGGCTTCCTTACCCCCTGTAATAAAAAGCCTAGAGTTAACTTCTGAGGTTAATTTGCATGAGCCAGGGTCTCTCCTTTTCTGTTAGCCTTCTCCTCATGGTTGCAAGGTAGCTGCATGCGTTCCAGGCATCACATCTACATGCACAGCAAGAAGAAAGAGAAGTGGGTGCTCTTCCACAGCTCTCTCTTTTAATAGAAAAACCAGGCGTTCCCAGAAACAGCCAACAGGTGACTCTTTCTTACGTTACACTGACTAACTGCATCACATGGCGACCCACTACATGAAGAGACTGCAAAATCACATACTTATTTCATGTCTTCAGTCTCTGTCCCAGAAAGGGTCGAGGGCTGGGCCCAGCTGTCAGGCAGCCTACAAGGTCTTCCCAGAGGACTGGACATTTTCAGATTAGGTAAACGGTAAGTAAAATAAACGCATAAATAATAAACGTTTCAAAGCTACACATACATGGCTTACCACCTCCCATGTGGAGTTCTGTCCCGCCCTGCTGGGTCAGCTCTCCAGCCCGGCGGCACATCAGAACTGCCTGGAGAGCTCGTAAAACTGACCTATGCCCCGGGCTCTTCTCAGACCAACAGACCCCCCAGGGATGGGGCCCGACCACTGCAACTCACAGGGAAAGCTCACGACCACTAGGGAAGGCCAAGGAGACTGCATAGGTGAACCACGAGAGGGCGAAAGAGAAAATCTGGCCCCAGGGCTCCTCCGTCAAGGAGGCCGCAGAACAGAGATCGAGCTCCCTGGCGGTTTGCGATCTACCCAGGGGCAGTACCGAGAGCTGAAAGGCATTCAAACCGACATAAACGCAGTCAGTTCCTGGAGCCGCTCACCAAGTCTTTATGCAGCCTGGCCATGTACACTGCATGGCTGTTGGTGCTGTGTGGCTATTTTGTACTTTGGGTAATTTGGTCAACTAAGCCCAGAAAGTCTCAGAAACCTGCCCAAAAGGTGGTGGAGCATCAGCAAGGCCTGCAAGGGGCAGGCCTCCTCTCCTTGTGCCTTCCCTGGGTCACAATGACAGCAGCCTGGCCCAGGGCCCATCAGTGGCTCCTGCAGTGCCCTCCTGCACAAGCCACCTTCATTTACATCATTCTCGGCTCCCTTCAGAAGCAGCTGGCTTGCTCGCGCTGCCAGGAAGCTCTTCTCCCAGTTTCTACTGTAGTTCTAGGCCACAGAGAGGTACTGGGTTGTACTAAGCCTTGCACAGCACCCAGCGTTAATCCTGATACACAGCAGCTCAAAACACTTACAGTTTATGTAAAGTCACAAAGCCCGCATGAAATGATCAAAATACCATGTGAATTATTAAAAAACAAACAAACAAAAAAACAGATGCAAGGTTTATAGAAATGTCTGCAAGTACCTAGTAAATGGCCACAATTAATGAAGATGCTGGAAAGACATGCTGGAGACAAAGGATGACTCAGGCCCAGTCGCAACCCAAAAAGTGCTGCCAAGAGAGGCTCACCCCCCCAGAGCCCTCACCCCGCAGAGCTGGGACGTAGACTACGGATGGCAACCATTTACTAGTCGGGGCACACATGAACTCTAATTACCAACAACAAGTGCCACCCACAGACTCTGTGGGAAAGTGTTCATGGTTAATCAATTCGATTGATCACTGTTTATTAAGTAAAAACCTACTTTCTAAACAGTTTCTTCCTAAATGGTGTTTTTGCAGGCTGCTAGAAAACAGCTGACTAATTAGAGCTTTTAATTTAAATCCAAGCAGGGGATGCAAGCACGTACATTAGTAAAAGCATTAGGAGGGGGGATATGGACGTGGTGAGCCCCCCATTCTCCCGGGGTTCAAGGCCGAAGCTGACGCGCTCCCACGGAGGCCTCCCAACACCTCCTCTAATTTCCCCAATCGGGACGCCGCTGTGACCAGGTCAGATGAGGATCTCAGGAAGGCCTACCGACCATATAGATTATGGGGATGTTTGAGTCACATCAGTGCTGTTAAATTGATCAGCTCCATTCAGCACCTCGCGAACCGAGATGGGAAATCAATGTCTGGCGGACAAGTTAGGTGCCGAGATAAGTGACCATAGAGTATTTCTGTTATCTCTTTACAGAGAATAACGATCCCAACTGCCCTGAGTGCTCTAAATCTAGACAAAATACACACTGCAAATCCAATCCAGGCCTGGGGACCACACAGAGGGGGTGAGGGCCGTTATGCGACTGTGGTGTAATCCGCAGAGGGAGGGTCTGGCTTGCCCAAGGTTAAGGGCTTTCTAACCGTGGCCGCCTGGAAACGTGAGGCAGTGGGCCCAGGAGCAGCACATCAGCTCTTCATCTGTGCCAAGTGCTGGGGCTTATCAGGGCGGCAGGGAGGCCACCCCTCCCCTCCTCACCGGCTGAGACTACCAAGGTGGGCACCTCTAACAGGTAATGGAGCTGAGCCTGCCCCCCAGAGAGGAAAGCCTTGCATTTCCTCTGCCTTACCTGCCTGCCCTGCCAAATCCTCGCCTACATCTCATGGCGCTCTGGTGGAGCGTGACAAGCTTCCACTACACCCATTATTTCTCATTAAGTTTGGTTTTCAGGTCTTTGAAGCCTGCCCACCTCGGGAACCCCACTCTCCCTGAATGAGTACGCTGCAAAGGACCTAATATGTCCCATCATTCACACACAAAACACCAATGAATAGGAGCCATTAATAAAGAGAAAGCTCAAATTTTTGTCTCCAATTATGCATGAAATTTCGGCATGGACAGATACCCAAAGCCTCAGGAATCCAACTCAGAAATAATGTTAGTTACTCTGAAAAGGTGCAAGTCAAAGGAAATTGAAATTTTCTAGGGATGCTGACGTGAGGGTTTTAATTTCCGATTGACACACGGTGTTGAGGTTCAGACCTCCCACATCAACCACATCAGATGCAAGTAACATTATTCCATTCGCTAGATACAAACTAGCCTTTTGTTTCTCCAAACACAGGAAAGAGGACCTCCGAAAAGTCTACACAATTGTTTCCACGCAGTTTGGTCTGCCCACAGTCTCTGCTGGTCCATAACCAGGGTTGTATCAAATCTGTCTCTACCTCAGTCTAATAAAGAAATATAAACCAAGCTATCACCATTTGATACCAAAGTGCAGCTGCTTTTCCCCATCTGGAAAATGAACACCAAAAAATCTGGAGGCTAGGGAGGTGAGCATTCTTGGTCACAGTGCCTGAAATGCAACTGCTTAGCTGGGAACCAGCAGTGCCGGGGTTGCAATACGCACACGTCAGAGCATCCACAGCTCTGCAAGGAAGAGGGAGACTTAGCAGCAGCCGGACTGCATCAAAGCAACCAGTAATTAGGTACAAATTTGGCTCATGGTTCAGCAATTTATACAGATTAGCAGCAGTGACCTTCCGGCCCAGTGGTACTTATTTCACATATGTGGTCGCAGGGTGACCTCTAGTGTTAAAAGGGAAGGAATTTATTTTAAAGATAACATCAAAAATTAACTTCTCTTATGGAGCCTTACTACCCCAAGGAAATGCTCACAAGGCAGTAAGCTACAGATGTGATCTTTTTACTAGGGATTTTGTTTTGGAAAGGGTGGAAGGAAGCATGCATAATCAGATAAAGAAGAAAAAGCCACATCCAAATGTACAGGGAAGCGCCTTGTTTCCTAAAGAGCCTACCTGTCACCCAGGAAAGTCAAAACAAGCCCGGGAGCACCCGCCACCCACAGTAACACTTGTCACCCCTCCCACCCTCGAATCCATCCGAGTGACTGGCAGTCACTTGACTCCTACTTGAGGCATCATGGCTGTGTGCAGAGAGGCTGAGGGGCTCAGAACGGTAAAAGAACAATGGGTACGAGAAAATGCGGGTCCTCTCCCTTAACACCTGTGGCGGGGTGGTAGCGGGAACTCAGAGCATCGCCAACTTGGCACTTGAGTCACAGGTTACAAAGGGGACTCAGTCGGAAGGAGAGAAAGACAAATCCCAAATGCTACCCACGCGTGGACAGAGGATAATAAGGACTCCTTACCTGGGCCCTGCTCCACAATACAAATCCAATGGCCCTTCCACCTCCCTGCCCAGGCATGTTGAGAAATCTCCAGTGAGCTGGAGAGAGTGAAGCAGGGTGCTGGTAGGCTGTGGCAGCCAGGAAGCTGGTTTTTGGTACCCGGGGAAAAGTAGGAGTTCATCATTTCTGCCTACTCAGGAAATGTGCTTTCAGCTCAGACCTAATCCAACCAAACAGGCCTCACAAACAGCCTGCCCATGACCCAGAATGGCGCACACTGGTAGCTACAGGGTGTCCACCCCGATGTTGTTCGTGACATCCAAAATTTGGAAACAACTTATGTTGTACAACCGAAGTCAGATGCAAACAGACCTCCTGTGCAATGATTTACTAACATAGTGTTCAAAGAAGGAGAGAAAAAAGATATTGTTACTGAAACAATGAGTCCCAAAAATACAATGGCTTAAACAAATTAGCAAAAAATTTAAATAAACAAAAAAAAAATTAAGAGAATGACCTGAAAATATGCCCAAGAGGCCACATGAAGTGGAAAAAGCAAAATACAAGGTGGAGGAACCGGCAGGTGACACAGGAAAACCACTGATGTTTCTACTTCTGCAATAAGACCATGGAAGACCCCTCTTTCCTTTTAGTTCATCTGTATTTTCTAAATTGCGTACTACTTTTATTTATTATGTCTGTTATCTTATGTTTTAACTGTAACCATTTTATTATTCTTTTAAGAGTAAAGAAAGCATGGCAGGTTCTGCTCATCTGCTTTGCTTTCATCCCCCGTTCACCCGGTGCAGCAGAGAATTCCAGGGGCCAAGACGCTGACCTGGCACACAGCCCGGTCAGAGCACAGCACCGACGCATCGGCAGGTTATTAATGAGCAGCTGCGGGTGGGCATTTCTCAGAGCACTTGGGGAGACAGGAAGGCCGCCTCGTAAGCCTCACTAAAAGGACTCTGGCCTTGGAACTTTGAGCCAGTTCAAGTTCAAGCAGAGACCGACGCAAGAAGCAATCTAGCCCATGACAGCCTGCTTCAATCCAGAACAGCATGAAAGAAGAGAAAGCCAGGAGGGGACCAAGGAACGGAGTGAGCAGGACCCAGGAGAGAGTAAACGGGGGCCAGGGCAAGCCCTGCTCCTCTGAGGATAGCAGCAGGGTCTGGAGGGGGGAGCTGGGCGCTTCCACCAGGACTGCGCTGCACAGCACGGTCTACGATACACAGGCACCAAATGCACTGGATCACTGCAAACCGATCAGAAGACCTGCCTGATTTCTGGAATACGGAGAGCAAGCAAGAAGGACCCCTTACAATCTGTTGCATCAACAAGAACTCTCTCTCTCTCTCTCTCTCTCCGGTATACTATGCTTTACAAGAACATTTTTGTTAAAGTGCAGCTTCTATGTAAGTACAGTGTTCATTTTACTTCCTGTTTCTGGAAAGGCACCGATGTGGCCATTGATTCTGTGTTCATCTGAACGGCAATGTGAGAAGAGAGGGTTCCCCAGGGGCCTGGACTCCTAACCACAAGGGGCCGCAGAGGTGCTGTGACCTGGCAGCGACTTCTTGCTGCCTTGGAGGGTGGCGAAGCGTCCACTCAGAACACAGCCCCGCCCTGGAGGAGATCGGCAGCCTATACAGTGACTGCAGTAAAATACACTGAAAAGGAGGGAGTGAGGTAAAGAGGATGGGGGCATCATTTCAATGAAAACAGTATTCTTCATTAGGAAGGAAAAATTGGAAGGATTTTTTTTTTTTTTAAGCTATGGTTTAAATATCCACAGGATTCCCAGACCAAAGGGGGAAATTCCAAGAAGCTCCCATGGCCTTGATTTTTCCTGGGAGGGGAGGGGGCACTGCTATGTAGGCTTCACACCTGGAAACTGGCACTCCCAATTCCTTCTTTAACTGGAGGGATTAAGGGACCCACTCTGAGCCAAAGGCTGGTGGGGCTCAGGTCCCCCAGACCCTAATATCGGGCTGCCCAGGAGCCACATGCAGGGAAACAAAGTCTCCAAAAATAGCACGAGAGTTTCCACCCCATTCATTGAACTTTTGACTGAGAACAGTACCACATTTTATTATTATTATTATTATTATTATTATCATCATCACTATTACTTTACGAGTTGCAAATAGTGGGCACTTGACCTGGCACCTCAGACAGACCTAGATTCAAATCGCTTTATCATTCAACTCTCTGGGTTTCGTCTGTTACAGCCGCCCATTCACTGGTCCTGTGACCTTCAGCTGGCTACTTAACCTCCTCTGCTGGTTTCCTCATCCTTAATAAAATTGCTCTCGTCCATAACACATGGGCCGTGTGAGCCATGTAAGCTTACCTGAGGAGACCACCAAACACATAGATCCCACCCCCCAGAATTTCTGGTTCTGTGCATCTAGGCGAGGCTTGGAGGATGGCATTTTTTTTTTTTTTAGGGCAGTGTCACTGGCCCTCATATGTGGGACCTGAACCAGGGCCACTGGCCTCCCAAGCCAGCACTTAACCACCGTGCCAGTCAGCTGGCCCGAGGATGGCATTTTTATACTAAGCATCCCTGAAAATGTGGATTCAGGTGATTAGAGAACCTCATACCAAAAAAAAAAAAAAAAACACACTGGTTTATACCTTTTTCTCATCCAGCATTCTTTACAAATTTGTAAACTATGGGAAAGAGAAAGTAACAGCAAGTGAATCAACGGTGTCAGCACGAACTTGTCACTTTCACAGAAATGGAGAACATATATTTTGATAGTAAGTCATGAGCCTGGCAAACGGGAGTTAAATAACTGTTGAACAGATGAGTCTTTCTTTTTTTAAAATACTTTTTTTTCAAACTTCCATATCTCCCTGTTCTAAAATAATAAATTATTTATCATCGGCACAAGCAAGCTGAGGAAAGGTTACCCGGGTCCAAGCAAAATGGACTGCGTTTCATACTCAATTGTTCTCAAAGAGAATTTTGTCCCAACTCCAATGACTTAACCCAAAATGGTAATTTTCCAGCTCAAAGATGACAAAACTGACCAGAAACATACGTCTAAATACTCTGTCAGCAGCAAGACCCAGCCTGAAGTTTCAGGGACATTATATCTCTTGAAAGTCTCTTTTTTTTTTCTGTCATAATCAATAACATGGGGGTCAACTATAGGGGAAATGCCACAAAACAAGATTCAAAAAGACAGGAATGGGTGTGTGTGTGAGGACAAGGAGAGTCCTTTGCTCTCCCTGGCTTCCGACCACCTTGCCAGAACCCTCCGGGGCCATGAGGAAGGCGGGGAAGGGGGGGCTCAGTGTTCAGCTCCCAGCCCTGGTATTACTGCTGTGCAGAAAGAAATGAAGACCAACCAAATGAGAACCAGCAAAGGCATTTCAGAGCTTGCTACAGCGAGTCAGCCGCTGTCACTTGCATTGTGGCAGAGGAACGGGGAAGCTTTATAGCAGAGAAGGAAGGTTCAGGGGTGCCTGGATTGGGGGCTGTTGGTGAGAAAGCTGGGGGCAGCTAACTAGGAAGGGGCGTCCTACATGATTGCTTAGGGGGCCATATGTGGCTACCTCCAGTTAGTCCCAAATTGGAAGCAAGGGAAAATCAGGGAGCTGTCAGTGATTAAGTCCCTGGGGTTATTGTCCGGGATTGTTACTAGCCATCACAGTCTGGCTTACACAGGCTGACTTCCTGCACGGAACCTGGGCAGGCTGCTGCAGGGGGTGGGTCAGACCTCTATTTTTACATGTGGTCTGGCCATTGTCCATTTGTATATTCAGTTACTTGGCCCCTCGAGAAAGTCCCAGGAGAGGGGTCAGCCACCCTTAGACTCTGCTCTGCAAACTACAGCTGTCACCCAGACAGGAAGAGACACAGGGACTGTAGCGCTGGGAGCAAACGGGTCAGCTCTCCACTGCCTCCTGCCATCGGCGGAGTTCCTGGTCACCAGGTGGCTGTGCAGGACCAGAACGCCAGTCTCCTGACTCCCTGTTCAGTGCTCCCCCGATCACGAGGTGGAGTCCATGATTCTGTCAGAGGTGCCATTATTTACCATGAGCGCAGGTGGGTTATCTTTGAATTCACAAAGGTGTCTGGTGTTCCAGAACTCCAGGTTAGCCCCAGTCTGGAGGGCAAGCCGGAGGGCATCGCATCAAAATCATCCACCACGCCAACTCCCTCCTCCTCCCCTGGAAAGCTACAGGCTGGAAGAATGCATTTCTAAAGAGCTCTGCAGGCTAACTACCCGGATTCTGTGATCTAAATGCATCCAGTGAGTGTTTCTAAGGAGACTCCTTCGGTCAAGAGAAACTAAAGGAGGTGCCTATTGGACTGAAACATTCACTCAGGTTGCTCCCTCCCATACAACCTCCTGCTCTTGTGTTCCCTATTCATCCTTGTAACAAGTATGCTTTACTGAGTCTCACTAAGTACAACAGTTTGTTAGAAAGCTTCGCAAAAAACGGTTCCCCAACCTTCACCACTGGATGCTCCCCATGTGGTGAGAGGACGTGAGATGCTGGTCTGCAGTCCTAGGACCAAGCCATGCTCGCTCACCGATTTAACTGAAACATTGTTTACATATAATGTGCCTTATGGCATCATCGTTCCTACATCACTAAGTGAAAACACCTGCTAAAAAAGTGGCAAGTCCTAGAGACAAAGAGGCCCGGAAAAGCATGTACATTCGACAAAAACGTGGGCATGAAAGAAATGAACACATAGAGACATAACTTTGGTAGAGTGCAAGCCCATAATGACTTGATCATTTTTCTGTGCCTAGGGAATTAAAATCATTAATGTGTGTGGTGGGTCATGGAGAGCTTCACAGTGTTACTCGAAAAAGTACAGTAATACCTTGGTTTGCGAGCATATATTGGTTCCAGAAACAAACTATTCGTATTGCACGACATCGCTCATTTACCACGTTAAAATGTTATTAGAAATGGTTGCTCGTCTTGCGGAACACTCGCAAACCACATTACTCGCAATCCAAGGTCCTACTGTATAATATTTTAGAAAAACTGGAAAAAGGGTGATGAGGAGTTTGATGGCCACTGTGTGACGCCACTGAGCAGCCCGCTGAAAAGACAGAAGGTGGCTGGTCACCTCTAAAGGTCAGAAGGAAGAAAATTCGGTGGAAAAGTTGAGTTCCAAGCCATGGGCTGGATATTTGGAAAGATTACTGAGGGAATGAAATATGAAAGAGTAGATATTGTCAAGATTGCAAGTGCAGCAGCTGCTGCAGACGGTAAGGCTGCAGACAGCCCTCCATCCCCCAGGGATGGCAGAAAACCCTGAAGGAAGGTGATTTACTGCAAAACAATTCTTTTATGTTGATGAAGCTAACTGCTTTTTTTTTTTTAATGGTACCATTTCTATGTGCATTTCAGAAGACAAGAAAATGTGCCAGGACAGAAAGCCTCTAAGGCGAGGCTAGCACCAATTTTTGGAGGGAATTATGAAGAAGGTGTTAGGCTGGTATATGTATCCCTCCAACCATGTCAGTGCCCTTTGGAGCCTCGTTGACCAGACCGAATACATCCTCTGTCGTGTAGCATTTGAATCATAAAGCAACAATGACGTCAGGAGCTTTCTGTCACTCGCCACCAAAGACTATACGAAGAACACCATTCTGCAATCAGCACTCTTTGCCAGAGACATTCCGTCTGGTGCTGCTAATTGCTAAGATGATGCCCAGCTGACTTTTTCAGCCTATGAACCAAGGGGTCCCTGCACCTTTCCAACCACCACCTCCAGCTCCGTTCCCTCGCCTCCAAATCCTACTCCCGTTCCTTCTGTGTATGTTCCATCCGTCAAGAACCATTTTCCAACTTGCCTTGTTTGACTGCACCATGTATTGCTGGCGTTTCTGTGTTGTTGACGTACCGCTTCAGTATGGATCTTAGAGCCATATGTGTGGTGAAATGCAGAAAGAGAACAGTGGCTGTAGCCATGCACACGAACGTACCCATCAATGAATTCACCGAGTCTTTAAAAAATAAGATCATGGGGGCCGGACAAGGGGCACGGTGGTTAAGCGCTGGCTTAGCGGTCCCAGTTCAGGTGTCACATATGAGGGCCAGTGACACTGCCCTCAAGAAAACAAAAAAAAGTAGAGAAGCATATGAATCATCCATGGCAAATCATCATTTACATCTCACCTTATGTTCTGTCTACATGGTTCACTTTGTAGTTTAAAATGCTGATGTTTCAGGGCCGGCCGAGCAGCGCGGTGGTTTGGTGCTGGCTTGGGACGCCAGTGGCCCCGGTTCGGGTCCCACATACGAGGGCCAGTGACACTGCCCTAAAAAAAAAAAAAAATAAAAAAAATAAAAAAAATTACAAAATAAGATCATGTTTTAAATACTTTTGTATTGTAGAAATCTTGAGTGGATTGTTATGAGATCTTTGAGTTTTGGTGATGTGGGGGATTCGGCAGGGATCCCGGGATGAATCAGAAAGGTACTCGCTATTTTCCCTATTTTTAAATAATGGGATATAGGTTCTTGCTCTACGAACAGTGAACATCTTCCATGATGTAAGGAACAACTTCGTTTTTGGATAACGAGGGATGGTTGCATCGTTATCCTCGTTTTACTAGGGAGGACACTCATAAAAGTTTCAGAACCGTGTAACGGGCCTTCCAGGACAAGTGGCGGAGCCAGGATTTGAACCACTGCCTCTCGGGCCCAGGCTGTGACCACGATGCCCGCACTTGCTCTTAGGTAACACGGAGACACTCGTCAGGGTCCAAAAAAAAAAAGAATTTGATGGTAAAAAAGAAAGAAAAGAAAGGATAGGGTACATCCAGCTTAACATGTTTCAGTCGCTGAAAAACCTAACGGACAAGCCACTAAATTAGACGGTGTTACTTGCTTCACACCAGGCTGCCCTGCATAGGGCCGAGGGGGCGATTTTTACCAGTTTTTCAAAAGCCTTTGCTGGGAAGTTCGGAGCACCCCAAGTTGTCCGGGTTTGTTTAAATAGTAAACTGGCTATTGAACATCGCCATAATTTAGCACGCTATGACTACACATGACTGGGAAATTCGGGTGAAAGTCACAGCTAGGAAAAAATAATAATAATTCATATCAGGGAGTTATCAACAAGGTTCAACCTCAGAGAAAGGCCTGGTGTCCACACAGGTGAGCTCTAACCTCACCTCCCAGACCTGCAGGGACGGCCCGCCAGACGCCAACATGGCGGCGGAGGAGGCGAGGAGGCCGCTCCGGGCCTCGGCCTACCTGCAAGGTCAGCGCGGGGCGGTCCCAGGGCATCCCCTCAGGCCCCTGACGGACAGGCGCGGCTGTTCCCGGCAGGCACTGCGCGGGCCCAGAGCGCGGTCCCCGGAGCCTGGGGCCTCCACGCGAGGGAGGCGGGACCCCCAGGGCGTCCCTCAGGCCCCTGATGGACAGGCGAGGCTGCTCCCGGCAGGCAGCGCTCGGGCCCTGCGCGTGTTTAAGGAGCTTGGGGCCTCCACGCGGAGGGAGGCGGGACCCCCAGGGCGTCCCTCAGGCCCCTGATGGACAGGCGCGGCTGCTCCCGGCAGGCACTGCGCGGGCCCAGAGCGCGGGCTGGAGCCTGGGGCCTCCACGCGAGGGAGGCGGGACCCCCAGGGCGTCCCGTCAGGCCCCTGATGGACAGGCGCGGCTGCTCCCGGCAGGCAGCGCTCGGGCCCTGCGCGTGTTTAAGGAGCTTGGGGCCTCCACGCGGAGGGAGGCGGGACCCCCAGGGCGTCCCTCAGGCCCCTCATGGACAGGCGCGGCTGCTCCCGGCAGGCACTGCGCGGGCCCAGAGCGCGGGCCCGGAGCCTGGGGCCTCCACGCGGATGGAGGGCAGAACCTCCAGGGCGTTCCCTCAGGCCCCTGACAGACAGGCGCGGCTGCTCCCGGCAGGCAGCGCGCGGACCCTGCGCGCGCGTGCCCGGAGCCAAAGGGTTCCCACAACCACCTGGCACTTAGAGCAGGCAGAGCGGTAGCTTCTACGGGGACCTCTTTCTGCACAACAAACAGGATTGGCACTGTACACAGCAGACTGAAAAGCTGCGGGAGATGATCTGGAATTGCGAGAATTCCCTGGCATCGGAGGGGCCGCTGAGCGCCATGTGCATTTTCCCTCCGCCTCCTCCAGGTGGGCGGGATCTCTGCCCAGGTGCTCGTCCCACCTGCACAGCTGCCTGCACAGCCATGGCAGCGTATGTCCCAGCACCAGCAATCAGACAAGAAAAGGAAATAAAAGGCATCCAGATGGGAAATAAAGAAGTAAAACTCTCAATATTTGCAGATGACATGGCACTATACATATAGAAAACCCTAAAGACTCCACCAAAAAGCTATTAGAATAAATGACTTAAAGTTGAAGAAAACAGAATATAAAGAAATCTGTTGCATTTCTATACACCAATAACAAGCGATCAGAAGAAATTAAGTAAACTATCTCATTCACAATTACATCAAAAAGTGTTAAATACCTAGAAATAAATTTAACCAAAGACATGGAAGAACTGTACTCTGAAAGCTATCAGACACTGAAAAAGTGAACTGAACAAAATACAAATAAATGGAAGGATATACCTTGCTCATGGCTTGGAAGGATTAATATTGTTAAAATGTCCTTACTACCTAAAGCAATATACAGATGCAGTGGGATCCCTATTAAAATAACAATGACAGGGGCCGGCCGAGTGGCGTGGTGGTTAAGCACTGGCTTGGGACGCCAGCAGCCCCGGTTCGGATCCCACATATGAGGGCCAGTGACACTGCCCTCTACAGCTAACAACAGCTCCACCTGGAGCTGGGCTGCCATAGGCTACAGTGAGTGGCCGACAGCCGGTGTGAGCTGCCAAGAGCCACTGTGTGTGGCCAGCGACCGATCTGCCTCACCAGAAAAAAAGCGTAATGACAATACCAACATGGACCAGTGAAATGACGTCCTCCACAACTAGACTGAAGAACTAAAGGACAGCAACTTGTCTGTTCCCCTTCCCCAATTCCCCAACCTGTTCCCTCCCTCCCCCAATTCTCCAATAAAAAAATCTTTTAAAAAATAAATCAATAAAATAACAATGACAGGGCCGGCCGTGTGGCTCAGTCAGTTAAGAGTTGGCTTAGAGTGCGAGCTATGAGCAACAGGGCTGCCGTTTCAATTCCCACATGGGCCAATGATGCTGTGCCCGAGCTGAGCTGTCGCTGAGCTGTCAACAGGTGGCAGGATGGCTCAGCTAGTATAACAACAAGACTGCCTGTTCGATGGTGGGCTATACCCACCCGCACCTAAGACTGAAATTGGCACCTTGAGCTGAGCTGCTTCCTGGATGGTTCAGTGGATAGAGCATGCGCTCTTAACAATAAGGTTGCCGGTTTGACTCCCACATGGGATGGTGGCTATGCCCTCCCACAACTAAGATTTAACACAGCACCTTGAGCTTAGAGGCCATGAGCTGCCCATATGGGCAGCCAGATGGCGACAGGCACCCTCCACAACTAAGACCAGCAACTTGACTGGTCCCCCTCCTCAATTCCCCAACACTGTTCCCCTCCCCCAATTCCCCAATAAAATCTTTAAAAAATAATAATAAAATAAAATAACAATGACATTCTTCTCAGAATTAGAACAACTAATCCTAAAATTTATATGGAACCACAAAAGACCCCAAATAGCCAAAGAAATCTTGAGAAAGAACAAAGTGGGAGGCATCTCCCTGATCTCAAACTATATTTATTACAAAGCTACAATAATCAAAATAGTATGGTACTGGCATAAAAACAGGTAAGTAGATCAATGGAACAGAATGGAGAGCCTAGAACTATTGGGTTGTCGGAAAAGTCATGATGCATTTTTGCAACGAAAAACATAGAAAAAATACATCATGACTTTTTTCAACAACCTAATATATCCTCACTCAGTTAATCTACAACAAAAGAGGCAAGGATATACAATGGGGTATTTACGTGAAGAAAACAAAAACACTAATTCAAAAAGATCTATGCACCCTTATGTTCATTGCAGCATTACTAGTAATAGCCAAGATATGGAAGCAACCTAAATGTCCATCAACAGATGAATGGATAAAGAAGGTGGGGTATAATAATATTCCATATATAATGGAATATTATTCAGCAATAAAAAAGAATGAACTCTTGCCATTTGAGACAACATGGATGGACCTAGAGAGTATTATGCTAAATGAAATAAGTAAGACAGAGAAAGACAAATACTGTTTGATCACTTATATGTGGGATCTAAAAATAAATTTAAAAAAATAAACAAATAAACAAAACAGAAATAGACCCATAGATATAGAGAATAAGTTGATGGTTGCCAAAGGAGAGGGGATGGGAAGGGTAAATTAAATAATTAAAGTAGACAGCACTCCTAAGAGACCACAGAATTCATTGAAGAAAAAAGTAAAGCATGCTTTGTATGCCCTACTTGGGAAAAGAGCGTGTGATTTTACATTTTCTACTTGGCATTAAATGTCACTGGCATCCCTCCTCCAGAGCCAACGGATCCAGTAGGCCAGCAGCACAGTGTCCAGGGCCCATAATACAAAGGGGCCATGAAAACGGTTTCATTTCTTTCTTTTTTTTTAATTAAAGTTTATTGGGGTGACAACGGTTAGCAAAGTTATATAGATTTCAAGTGTACAATCCTGTAATCCATCCTCTATACATCACATTGCATGCTCACCACCCAGAGTCAGTTCTCCTTCTATCACCATGTATTTGATCCCCTTTATCCTCATCTACCAGAAATACCAGCCCTAAATGACATATTAGATGAAATGGACATAATTGACATTTATAGAGCACTTCATCCTAGAACATCAGACTATACATTCTTTTCATTTCTTTTAAAACCAGATGAAAACAAACAAAAACTTTTAGGTAGAAGTTTTAATATACAATATTAAAAATGTCATCTTTATACCAACATGTAGTAAAATACAGTTTTTGTTTCTTTGGGTTTTTGTGGGGGGTTTTTTAATGGAAAAAGGGGACCATGAAGGCAGGAGTGCCTACAGCCCACGGATATGACACTGGGTCACTACTCTTCTCCCCACGTCATGTGGTTCAAGCCCAAGCATTTCTGGTCAGTCTCCGTCTTACTGCTCTGGGCAGGAGGGAGAGAGAGACAAAGGCAGGAAGCCACTGCCAGTGGATGCTGCCACGTGCCACGCACTGCGCACTGAGGCTGGGGTTTCAGTCAGCATCTTATGAAATTCTCCAAGGAGATGCCTCCAGTGGGCCACATACACCTCAATCATTAATCTAAAAAAAAATGACCCCTGAAATCATGATGTCTATTGGTAGAAAATGGTTGTGTTGATGGATACCGCGGTTTGGGTGTAAACCGAGGGACACCCAAATGCCAAGTCAAGTATCAGGGACCCCCCCACTATGACTGGCCACTGCACAAACCCTTGGACATAAAGCAGGCGGTGTAGACAAAAGGAAGCCAGAGTTTCACCCAAAACGGTTTGTGTTGTACGTGCTGTCTCCTCTTTCCACACACACTTTTTCTATTGGGTTGTCGGAAAAGTCATGACGCATTTTTCAATGAAAAACGTAGAAAAAATATGTCATGACTTTCCCGACAACCCAATACTTGAAGAGAAACGGCCCGGGCTGCCCGCATTGCTTTTTCCTCCTGACATGACCCGCCCTGATGAGGCTCCACTTTTGTAATGTCACAGTCTGCCAAACTAAACCCCAAACCCCAGGCCCCCACGTACACGCCAGCTGCACAAGAAGCGTCACTCTGACATTGACCCCACCCACCGGCGTGTCCCTCTGTGTGTGTCACCAGCCAAATCAATCCCATGC
The DNA here is from genome assembly GCA_033961575.1 of Aselliscus stoliczkanus. NCBI lineage: Eukaryota > Metazoa > Chordata > Mammalia > Chiroptera > Hipposideridae > Aselliscus > Aselliscus stoliczkanus. The sequence goes on from CM066741.1 coordinate 30,979,352, forward strand.
TGCTCCGCTCGGGTGGAAACCAAGACTAATAAATCATTGGCTGGCTCTCAACCCACAGATGGTAAGTGTGGTTCAATGCAGGTAATTATATAAAAAAATGACTTTGGGAGCAAAAAATCAAAACATGGGAGTATGTGTCTAATAGAAAAGGCCTGCAAAGAGATTTGGGAGTTCTAAAGACTCCGAGGAGCAGGTGAAAGGTCCGGGAGCCTGACAGTAGCCTGATTGACGGAATCGATCCCTTCTTCCCTCCAACATCGCCAGGCCCTAGATCCGCTTGCCTCCGGGTCCCCCGTGCCAGGCGGCAGTGAGGCAGGGGCTGGAGAACTCCCTCCTGCTTTAATGTGTTTGCAGAAAGCAGCCCCCACCAACCTGTCAATTACCAAGGCTGTCAGCCCTGAGAAGGTGTTGGGACAGTGACGGGGTTAGGTAAAAGCCTCAGGGACTCAGTTGAAAGGTTCCAGCCAGACACATTAAACCTCTCCTTATGTTTCCACCTCCTGTCCTGTTACCCACCTCTTCAAAACATGCATTTTTTTCTTCCCTTTAACTTTCACAAGGATGTTAGGGTTTCTACAAAACTGTAGCATGGATGACAAGTCTTTTTTTGTTTCAGCCATCATTTATTTCTGAGATTGGTCCTCCCATAAGCTCTAAGCTCCCTCTCAGTCTAGCACCAACAGTGGTTGGATGTTTTGGTCCTTCCACCACTTTGGAATGAGACCATCCCCTCATAAGACACTCTCAGAATTCTCCTGCACTCAGTGAGAGATAAAAAGCCCAGGCCTCCCCCTCAGATTCTCTCAGAACATTTTGTTTGTTTACTGCAAAAGGAGGTTTTCTGGGTGTCATTTGGAGCTGAAATTTTCACATCGGTTTTCAGAAAGCTCTTCTCTGTTTTCTGGTGTGAATGGCAGTATGGCACAAGCAGAATTCAACCATGAGTCTTTGGGCACCTTGTAATTGAATGCCTCCAACAAATGCTGTCAACCAAGGTGACTGTGCTTTCTCGGGAAACATAAACGGCCCTGGTGCCCCAGACAACACACAAGTAAGTTAATTCAGCCAATCAATGAATTTAGTGCATAATAATAACTGAATCGACTTGAGAACAGTTATCCATCTTGCATCATTTGATAACTGTTTTTAAAAAAACTGTATATAAGGTGTACAAGGTGATTTCATCTGCATATACATGGTAAAGCAATTACTACAAACAAGCTAATTAACACATGTATCCCCTCACATAACCACCTTGCTTTTTGGTGTGATGCAAACACCCGAAATCTACTCTTGGCAGATTTCCAGTATTCAATACAGTATTTTTAACTGTAATCATCACACTGTCCATTAGATCTCTAGAATGATTCATCCAACACAAATTCAGCATGGTACCCTTTGACCAAACCTCCCATTTTCCCACCTGGCTGCGCCGTGGTAACCACGGCTTAACCCCCTGCTTCTCAATAATTGAGTATCCACTTGGTGCTAAGCCAATTAAAAGGCACTCAGGATACAGAGATAAAAATGGTCCAGTCCTACGTAATTTCCAGGAAATTACAACCAAAAGTTTCACATCTGTGTTAACGGCTCTGGGGATTTTTTTTTTTTTAACCACAGCAAGAAAAAAATGGAATTCATGTAAACAGATGAAAGGTATCTCAGAAAAATAGCACAGAATAAGGTACATTCTCACCCCAGGTAAAAGAAAGAATCCTACAAATTCATGGTATGGAATTTACCTGGAGCTGTGAAACACATCAAGTGGTGTACTTTAGAAACCTGCTGAAGCCTACACATTTTATTAAAAGGCATGGAAGCGAAGCTAAGCACTTAAACAGAAGAAATGCAGTCAGCGCCTCAGAACAAATTCCCAGGAGAATGCTGCTGTTCTCACAGCCCAGTGGGTGAGCCCATAGGTACAGGCAGTGGCGTGGAGTGACCTCACATTTCAAACCCTGATGAAATAGCATTTATTCTACTCCTCCGTTTATTCATCATCATTCCTAATATCTATAGGACAAGGTGAGGTAGGAAGAGAACAAGTGCTTTTCGAATGCGCTCATTTCTCCTTAGCTTGAAAAAATATTCAAATTCAGTGTATGGGGGGTTACAATTACCACAAACTGAACAGCAGTTAGTTGAACTGCCCAAACTAGCTGAGTGGCCTTTGAGTCCACCCCAGAGGTAGTCTGAAGAATTTGTTGTGTTCATAAGCAATAAACCAATTCTCACTGGTAACAATTCCTCAAAAAGTGGGAAACCTAACACACACACAGACATGCACACTAAGCCAGGTCTTTAGCTTCCTGCAGCCCACATAGACATACAGCCAGCAGCACAGTTTAATTAGCACCTTTTCATACCAAAGCCTGTCAAGGTGAGGTGCGAAAGACTCAATAATCATTTAATCACTCAGGCAGCAGTGCCAAGGCAACAGATGAAAGGGGACAAAGGGAAAAACACTGGGAGGCTCAGTTTTATATGTGCCAAATGAAGAGGATGGCAAACAACCAAACAACCTTGACTGTTTGTCAGGTTTGTATTACATGAATGGCATCACAGAAAGAAAAAAAAAAAAAGCATTAAAAGACAACAAGACAAATACATCAAGTATAGGCCAATTAAAACATTCTTAGGAAACAGCTGCCTGAAAACTTGCTAACATTTCTCCTTGGCCACCATCCGAACTCACCTGGGAGAGAACCAACTGTGGGAATATATTTGGGATTCAGCACAATAATTAAGGGGTCTTTTAATTTGTTCATATTGCACATCTCACCTCTGGAGTGAGGGGAGGGGGAGTCTGCCTGGTTCAAGACCCCGAGTGGAACTCAAGGTCACACCCAGGGAGGGTCATTCTCTCACCTCCCTGACCATCCAGGTGGAAATTAAAGATCCCAGGATACTTTTCAAATAGCACAGGGGCTCACCCAGCTGTCTGGCCCCAGTCTCAATAAAATCCAACTTAATGTTCCCAGCTGGGAATGAGCCCTTCTCGAATATAGAGGAGGGTCTGTGCTTGAGTCCACAATTATTAAACTGTCTTTGCAGCACTGCAATTACTTTATAATCCACAGAGGACTGTAAGACACGTGGAGAGTGAGGGATGCTATGAAAAAGTCAACTCCATTGTAATTTATAATTGAATTTATCCACAGAGAAATAATTGGTCACTAAATAAAAGTGTCTTCTAGGGAGCAAATTCACAGATGTAAGCTTTACAACTCTTGGAGGGCTGGGGTCCAAGAAAATTCAAATTCCAAAATAATAACTTTAAACAAAAACAAGCATACATTTTGGGTTGAGGGCTCATATTTTTTAAAAAAAGAAAAAGATTCCCCCAAAGTAACACTTTAATAGTTCAATCTCCTGTTAGTTTGGTGTACACTCAATTTGGGGGAAATAGAACTTAGGTGACATGAAGATAACCCTCAACTGAGTAACCGTGAACTTCCCCTGTGGAGCAAAAGTGTGTCCTTTCACGATGAATAGAGGTTATGTGCTTTGCTTAAAAAGCATCCAGAAAGTTAAAAACCTACACACTGTATTAATTTTATACTAACTTGTTGCAGAGAAAATAAGAGTTAAGTAAGACTGTCTTAAAGAACAAAATATTATCATTTTATACATCAAAGCTCCTGTGAACAGCCATCAAGGACAATCTAAATTTAAATATTGCATTCTACTCCCTCTTTTCAGCCCATGATCTGGAAGGTATTTCTATAATGTCTTGGCGAGTGGATTTCCAAGAGAAAAGAGCAATAGATAGGGTAATGTGTTATTTTATCTGCTGCTGCATAAAAAATTATCGCAAAACTTAGCAGCTTTAAACAGCACGCATTTATTTTCTTAGAGTTTCTATGGGTCAGGAATCTAGGCGCGGCTTAGCTGGGTGTCTTGAGGAGCCCAGGGTCTCTCCCAGGTTCATCCCAGATGTTGGCAAGGTATGGGTCTCATCTCAAGACCTGGCTGGGGATGGATTTCCCCTCCAGCTTGCTCACGGGACTGTTGGAAGGACTGTTCCTTACAGGCTGCTGGGCTGAAGGCTGCAGCTCCTCGCTGGCCGACGGCCAGAGGCCGCCCTTCATTTCCTTCTACATGAGCCTCCCACAGGGCAGTCAGAACATGGCAGTTGGGTTCATCAATGCGAGAGGGGAGAGAACAAAGGGGAATCCAGAGTCTCTATCACCTAATCTCAGAAGTGACAGTCCATCACATTTTAGAATTCTATTGGCTGGAAATGAGTCATTAGGTCCAGCCCACACTCAAAGGGGGGTAAGGGGGACAGGTTACAAAAGGTCTGAATGCCAGGAGGTGGGGGTCACTGGAGGCCATCTCAGAGGCTGGCTGTCACAGGCATGTACCCATGTAGTGAAGAATTAACTTTACCCAAAGACAGGTCTGGCCTCTGTCCCAGGTCCTGGGAGGTCATCTCTACACCTTGGAATTTTCCAAGTGATAGCAGTGTACTTGTTATTCATGGTAGGTCTCTGGATAGTTTATGCTAACAAGGTGACTTGGGCTGGCGACTGGCCCATAACAGAAAGACCAAGCATGTGATTAGAGAGTTCCAGCTCTGAGCCACTTGACATCCACCTTCCCTTCCCTGAATGGGAACCTAGATGAACCCAGGAATGACAGCCCCATCCGCAGGGAGCAAAGACCATGTGGACCTAGGTTCCATGCCTGTGGAAACTGGCCATACCGTTAACTGCCTAATGGCTTTTCAAGAAAAACCCAGAAACCTGGAGCTTTCTGTGAAAACTTCTGGCTTTTAAATGTTGGCAACAAAACCATTTTTTAAAAACTCTGTGAGCTAAACAAAGCATATGCATGCTTCAGAATTTTGACCTGGAAAAATTACCGGAGAGAACAACAGTTATTTTTGTTCATCTGATCCCTGTGAAAAATCAAAGCGGGTACTTCTGCCCCGGACTGGTGCCCACATGGCTTGACTCTATGGAGAGAGTTGCATCATAGATTAACTGACTACCTCCCAAACTTCACAGACACTGACAAAGGGAGAGGCGGCCAAGAAACGAGCCCAAAAATCACGAGCCTTGGGGGTTGAGAGGAATCTTAAAAGATGAGCTAATCCATTAGAGAAATCCCTTTTACAAGTACGTGTATTTCAAACAAATAATTTACCTATGCTCTTCTTGAATTTTCTAGGGGACTAGTTTGAAGGTAACACATCTCACTTCAAAAGAGCTCCAATCGTTAGGAAAAGTCTTCCTAATACTGGCTTGATGTATCCTCCTTCTGTTCTCTGGAGCCACATGACAGCCCTTCCAATATTCATAGACATTCTTTAACCCAACTCTTCCAGCTCAGCTCAGCGACTCGCAGCCTTTCCTCCTACAAACACTCCCAGAATCCCTCAGTACTCTAGTCACCCTCTTCGGGGCTGACCTGATGATATGAGTCTCCCTCTTCAAACAAGCATCTAGAACTAACAAGCAGGAGATGAGCTCAACATAAAGAGGCCCTCAAACTACAAATGCCATCCAGAGATGCCATGCCAGCTTCCCAATGAGTAAATCCTATAACATGCTGTGTGGCCAATGTGCATAGACAACTAAGGGATTGACATGAAACAGTCAAACGTCTACCTTAAAATCGCAGTTTTGTCATTTCAGAATTAAGTTACATGCTCATTCTGAATCCCATACTCTGATATAATGGGTTCATTTGGAAGTGTGGCGTTTCTGTCCCACACACTTCTTGTCTTGTCAAACAGTTGTCCAGGGCATATCATCTTTAACTCTAAGTTGTTCAGCACGTGGTGCCTGTAAATCGTCTCCCACAGGCACATACAGAAAAACACACAGATCACTTGTGTCTGGCTCACTGGCTTTCCCCAGAGTGAAACGGCCCTGTTCCCATTGCAGGGCCACACCCAGAAGCCTCCTGGTTTCCCTCTTTCAGGAGGTAACCGCTATCCTGACTTCTAACACAGTCGAGCAGAACTGTCTGTTTGGGAATTTGATGTGCTTTTTTGTGTCCAGCTCCTTTTGGTCAATATCACATTTGTGTGATTCATCCACACTGTTTCATATTGTAGTTCTCATTCAAGGAGCACTGTTTAAATCTGTGTGTGGTGCATTTACAAAAAATCCTTCCCCAAGCCACAAGTGGCCATTTGCATCATATCAGGCAATCGGGCTTTTGAAATTCATCTCCTAGATTTGTATGTGTGATTTCCACAATATAACTCCTTATTGTTTGAGCGTTGTCCATCGATCTCTAAAAGATCAATGAAAGACTTGTTTTAATCAACATTTAAAACTGTGAGGTTGTAGAGCTGGCCAAGTGGCTCAGTTGATTAAGAGCTCGCTCAAGAGTGCGTGCTCTGAGCAACAGGGTTGCCAGTTCGATTCCTAGCCCAAGTTGAGCTGCCTGCTGAGCTGCTAACAGGTGGCAGGATGACTCAGCTAAAAAAAAAAAAAAAAAACAAACAAAAAACTGTGAGGCTGTGTACCTGGAAATGATCACCAAATCAATGTTAAATTTCTTTGCCTCCTTTTTAAACTGTTTCTATCAAAAAAGCTCTGTAAGCATCAAAACTAGCATTGACCAAGGTTATTTTTAGGCTCATGATGTGTTCCTAATATGATACAGTATTGATTCCTATAATATGAGAGGCTTTGTTAAAACTTGCATATAAGGTGGCATTTTTTTTCCTAGATAGATAATTTTAGGATAAAAAAATCTCACTATCCATTCAGGCATAAATTGCGTCTCATATTAACCACTTATCACTTGCATCTCACCATTGTCTCTCATGGAGCTTGTGATCAGCTAAGTTACCCAGATCTTTTGCAAGTGAATAACTATCAAACTATTTATCCCCAAAGTCTATTCACACTTATACTTACATTTTTAACTAAATGTGAATTTTTACATTAAAATTTTACACTAAGGTCATCTTGTACGTGTACAATGCTTAGGATTTTTCCAAAGCACTTTCAAATGCATGTTCACACCAATTCTATGCAATAGCCCAGGGAATGAATTGTTACACACATTTTATAGATATGAGCATAATTATCACAGCTAGACTTCAGTTTTTTGTTCTGTTTTGTTTTGTTTTTTGAGGACAGTGTCACTGGCCCTCATATGTGGGACCCGAACCAGGGCCACTGGCTTAACCACCACGCCACTCGGCCGGCCCTAGACTTCAGTTTTTTAAAGAGATAATACTCATGTTTCATAAAGGGCTCACTTAAAAGGAAAAGAACACTATCTAACAAAATAGGCAAAAAGTCATGATATTTGAATAGTCACACTAAAAAAGAATACAAAAAGTAAGCAAACACATTGGAAAAAACAGCAAATTGAAATCATAATAAGTGCCATTTCAGACCTCATAATGGAACACGAAAATGAGGCAAAAGCCAACACTGATGAAATTGCAGTGAAACTGTTAAATTCATTATTTTGCTGGTGACAATATAAATAGCAGAGTTCTGGGAAAATAAGTTACCAATATGTTTTAAAAAAAAAATTCCAAAGCCTTTAGCTAAATATTCCCATGTGTAAAATTTATTCTTGAGGAAATAATTTAGAAGAAGAAAAGAAGTCATTTGCAGAAAGATGTTCACTGAAGCATTATTTAAACAATACAGGTTTATTTTAAATAAATGAAACAAAGGAAGCTTTGTTCAAATCACTACATCGCCCAGTATCTATCTCTATCTCTCTCTCTCTCTCTCTCTCTCTCTCTCTCTCTCTCTCTCTCTCTCTCTCTCACACACACACACACACACACACACACACACACACACACACACACATTTGGCATTACGGGAGAGGAAATTTTGTTTCTGCATTCCTACCACCCCAGCAGGCATCTCTCTGGTAGCTCCCCGCAATACCATCTGTGGGGGGAGAAGGCCTCATCTCTGCCATCAGCAAACATAACCCAAATAAGCATCATTTAGACTTGAACATGAAATTTGATTTTCTCTTAGAAAGAAAAATGTGTGTTTGGTTCCTTTGTTTGCTGGGATGTGCAGGGTATTTAGAGAGGTTCTGCACCTTAAATAATCTTGTGCCTCAATGTCCCCTCCTAAGGCACAGGAGGACCCGCTCATACCACTGAAACACTGCTCAACATCGGTGTTTGACATCCCAACTTTACACGTTTCTGGTCACTTGGTGACATGTTTATTGGTCTTGACAGACAAGGAATAGAACAGGAAGCTGCAGCTTTGCCCATCTGCCCTGCCTGTGAGCAGACCAGCCTCCCTTTCAGCTTTGTTCAGCTCTGCCCGGTGGCTACAGCCGCTTCTACCATTAACCCCTCACGTCCCATGTGCTGTAAAATTGGTACCAGCAAGTCAAGGGCAATTAAATCTATGGCTTGGGGAATTAAACAGGTTACAGATGAATAGTATTTGGTCTGCAAATAATTCTGCAAAGGTTCCAGTGAGTTGTGTCTTGAGGGTTGTAGCTTATTTGTGCGGTTTTGTCAGGAAATGGCTAATTATGACACCTGTGATTGGGCTCCGGAGACTGGCCACCTTGTGTATACACGTCAGCCTCGCCGCCCCTCGGGGGTGCAGTCATGATGGTCTCACACAGCAGAAAGCAGTGATCAAACGGGACCTTGTTTGCAGGGCCTTTGGAGAAAAGGGCTCACTGTGCAGGGCCATTCATGTATTCTTCAGGCCACCAATCCCAGGGACGGCGGCAATCAGATCAGCCCCCAGCATGCTTCCTCTCCACTCCAAGCACCGGTTTTTCCGTGAAAAAGTTACGTCGTAGACTGGACCGTTATCTAAGAACAATGTCTCTGTCTGTCTAGATCAGGGATTCCGTTAACAGCATCTGGGAATGCTCCCTAAACCTGCAGGGGTACAAAGACAGGGAGAGGTTCTACAGCTTCCCTTTCTTTCTAAAAGAAGTCTGTGACTTTGCTCTGTCTGGTGCAAATGCTCCAATCTCAGAGCAGTGGGATGGGCTGAAGGAGTTTAGGAAAGGGCATGTGGCAAGACTCAAGCTGCCCGGCGTCCAGCTGAGCCTGTTTCCCAGCCTCCCTTGCTGGCAAGTGTGGTCATGTGACTGGGTTCAGCCAATAGACTATGAGAAGGAAGATGGTGCCAGTTCTGTCCAAGGCTTTTAAGAAGTGGCTGTCCCTCCTACATACCCTCTGCCCCGGTGCTCATGGCAGAGGATGGCAAGGGTATAGGACATGGTGGAACCAAAAGGTGAAAGGAGCCTGGCATCCTGAATCACCATAGGAAAGAAATTTTCCCACCAGCCAGGAACAACTGCTTCAGACGATGGAGCAAAAAAATAACATTCTGTGGTGTTGAACCATCACCCACGATTGTGTTGAGTAGCCCAACCTATTCTAATGCAGACAGCGAGGGACATGGTCACCTTTCAAATGGGCCTCCTATTTCAAATATAGTTTTTCTTATGAAGAGAAACACCAGGTCTTCGTTTAACTGCAGTGCTTTTCGAATTATCACTTTTCAAAGTGCCCGACACATTCCATCATTCCCAAAGTGCCCAAATCTTACACAACAAAAAAGCTTTCCATTTCTAGATTGGCAGCTGGGTCATCTTCCTTCAGGCTTCGTTCACAAGGGCAAAAAGTCTTCCCATACTATTTCCCTAAGTATGACATCCAATTTCCCTTGAATATCTGTAGTTCCAGGGTTGACAGGTTTCTGAGCAATATTATCCTACTTCCTGATTGACCTTCAGGGTTCGAAATGTTCTTTTCATCCATGTCAAACTCTAGTTTTCCTTCTTCTAACTTCAGAGAAAACTGGTCAGGCTCTGGTGAATGAAACCACCCCATAGTAAAAATCAAAAACATCGCCTTTAATAACTTAAATTCGCCTTTATGACATTCTCCTCAGGTGCCATCTCATTGAATGGTATGAACAAGAGCTCCATTTGACAGGCTCTGAGATTTCCAGTAACTCCGTCACGGCCACGTCACAAGGGGCGGAACTTTGCCGAGACTCTGTCCAGATGAGCCCAAGCCCAGACCTTCCCAATGTACTTGGCTCCTGGGATTCGCCTGACAGAGGCACGCTGGCCACTGACTCATGCTCAGGCGCCCCTGTCATTCATTGGTGGAGATAAGACTTGGAATCGAGCATCTTACTTTGGATGGAATCTACTTCCTGGGGCCGGAACAATCTGGTTGTCCCAAGTGTAGGTGGATCTAGACGGTGCAGCAGGGGTGACACAGACCGCCACAATATGGCAAATATTGAAATAGAGTCACAGGAATTTGGGGGTTTCCCAGTACAGAGAAGGGTTATGTTTACACTATACTGCATGGTCTGTTAAGTGTGCAATTGTGCTAGGTTTAAAAACAAAATCAATGTACTTCCCATCATTAAAAATACTTTACGGCTAAAAGAAACATGCTCACCATCATCCAGGCCTTCATCCATCATCTTGTTTCTGGTGGAGGGTCTGGTCTCGAGGATGAAAACGCAGTATCTGCGAAGTGCAATCAGGTGTAGCGCAAACACATGAGGTGTGACGGTATCGTAATTCCCTTGACAGTGAACCAGGACAGTCTTTCGCAGGCAGGGGATAGGCAGAGGCCGTGGATTCAAAAAAGTTACTTTCTCTTTGCTCAAAATGAGCTTCTTGAACTCATCTGAAAAGGAGTTGGGAAATTTTGGAAATTTCCTATTGATTTTGATCAGGTCCCCGTCTGTGCATTGATGATGTGACACCAGTCCTGGATGTGTGGCTGTCACCTCTTTCCTCCATCTGCCACCCTCCTGTGAGAGAAAGAGTCCCCACATCCTCATCACATGTCCCCCCACAGTCCTTGTTCAGTGACAGGCAGCTGAGCTGTTCTTGGCGGACGGAGGGATCAGGCCTTTCTAAGGCATGGGAGAGGCATCCACACCACCCACGCACCCCCCGGCAGAGGCTCCGGGTCTGGGGAACAGGCAACACCGCCCTGAGTCAGTGCCATGCTTGTCGCCAGGGCTGGTAATGAGGACAATGTGAAAACAACTGGAAGACACACTCCCTGGGAAACACAGGCAGAGAAGACACGGCCCAACTTTGCCCTCTACCATCCAGACCCATCAGGTCAATTGCCAGGAAACATGACATGACCTTTCCAAGGCAGCGGCCATCTCTGGGAGGGCAGGCCGCCCTGCTCTTTTCCATGTCATTGCTACCCCACCCCAGGGCGGCATGTCACTGGAAATAATAGCTCAGGCTCCAAATCTATGCTCTTTGAGTCTCTCTCTCTCTCTCTCTCTCTCTCTCTCTCTCTCTCTCTCTCTCTCTCTCACACACACACACACACACACACACAGATCGAGTTTGACACTAGGGCATAAACACACGCATGTGTGCATCTATGCATACAAACATACATTCATATACATGTCCTGTGTGTCTACATTTTTAAATTGATGTCAGTCCCTTCCAACTTAATAGTTCATGTCTTATATTAAAACATTCATCCCAGCTTATATTTGGAATAGAAATCTTTGGAGTCCAGTGCATATTTTTAAATGAGAAAATGTGACAGCCTCATTCTCAGCAGAAGCCAGTGATCTGCCCATTGAGATCTGGAACAAAACCACTTTGCAGCCCGACACTGACCCAGCCCGGAAGGTTGACCAAATTCTGCACTTCCATTTTCTACTGTCTTCCTTCCACATTGTCCATGCCCCATCAGAACCCAGCCCAAAGCGTTTTCTTCCTGACTAGCAGTGGCACATTTTCTCTCTTCGGAAAACCTGTTAACTCGCTGTTGGGGTCCAGACCCCACACCAGTGATGCCTGCCTTGGGAGCAAGGGCAATTGCAACAAATAAGCTGGAAGACGAGCCAGAGGATCTCCGATCAAGAAACTGCTTTTGTGGAGACTAGTAGAGCAGGGTCCTCTGTGCATCATTGCAAAGACTTTGCAAAGGATCTACAGCTCGGAACTTTTTAGCAGAAAAAAACTTTCTTGCAGAAAAGCAGAAAATGCTAGCTACCATTGCGTTTGGGGTCTGAAAAATATGGTCCTGTTTTTAAGCAACGAAACTTGGCTTGGGAGTAAGAGGTCCCATGTGCAATTCACACGATGCTAGCCTCGTGAGCAGGCTGGCTCCACACGGGTTAACCGCATGGCCATTGCATACACTGCGCTCCCCCAAAGGATAATGTATGCCAAGACTGCTCCCCTGCTCTACTTAAAGCTTGGAATGACAAATAGGGGAGATGGAAGGGCTCTCGGGGAGCTGTGAAATATGCTCCCTAGAGATTACCAAATACTTTGCACAAAAATTAGAAAACGTGATCACGACTTCATCCAATACAATTGTTTCTCACTGTTGGAGGTTGATTTTTGTAGGTTTATTATGGCTCTCTGTCGTGCCTGATGGGTCACTCTGCAGAAACGCTTTGCTGGCAGTTTCCCTGAAGCTTCGCTCAGCCACAAGGAGGTGAGGCGGCCTGCACAGGGGTGTGGCCATCCTTCTGACCAAGCTGGAAGGTCCTAATTCTTGAGCCCCCTGAGAGGACTTGAGCTTGGAGATGCTCCCAGCAGAGAAGCCCAACAAGCCCCATGAGATTTATAAAATTGGCAAATACTGCAAAATTCATGTGACACCAGTGTTAGCCTTGAAAATCTCTTAAGCCGCATACTGAGTAGGGTGGGAATGATTGTAGTAATACCCAGCACCTAGTGAGAGCCTACTATGTGCCAGCACTCATCCAACCGAAAGAGGTAGGTATGATTTGCAGTTCTGGTTGATAGATGTGGGAAACTGAGGCATGGAGCCATTTAGCTTCATTTGCCCAAGGTCACAGAGCCGCTGGAGTCCTCATTCTAAACCCTCGCTTTCCACCCTCTCAGCTCACGTGGTTTGGTGTGAAGTACCCAGTACACTAAAGTGTCTGCACAAAAATCAAATGTCCAATGAACTATGAGAATGAAGACCATCCGTGACCACTTTCCAGGGATGAGCCTTTCTCTTCCCCGAGAAGGCACTGAAATGGTCATTTTCCTCTTGCAAATTCATAAAGTGGAATCTGAGTAAGTTGGGTGTGCATCCATGGGTGGCACTGCACTGGGCGTGATGTGATTTTATGCAGTCAAGGCGGGATAAAACCCCCCCTGGGACAGCCACATCCTCCCCCAGATTGAAACGCAGGGGTCAAGGGCCCAGGCAGCACGTGGTGGCCCAAAGACGTGTGCCGGCTACACTCGGAACGCGGGCTCCTCCTCGGAAATACTCCAAGGCCACATCTGTGACCCTCTTTCTAGCTCGGGATACTGTTTCGTACACACCTAACAGCAGTGACATGCGTGACGCACACTTCTGTTGTGAAGGGACCACAGGTAGCTACACTACCCCCATTCAACTAGGAAGGAGCCCTGGGCAGCTTACATACAGGATGCCGAGGAATTATTCCTTTTGCCTTAAGACACTTGGCATGAGTAAAACCAAAACCTGGGGTTAGCAACATAAAGAAAATGAGGCCTGCCCTGGAAAGATGCCCATAATTAACACCTTTGCTCTGACAGAAAACGTTCTATAAGCAGAGAACACAAACTTCCCTCAACACTCAGAGTTCACCCAAGGGACACCAGGAAGATCCCTACGATGAATGAGGAAAGAGAACTGGCATTTTCGGCAATCTGAAATGGCAAGGCCCCTCCATAGTTTATTATTGATCATAACCAGGCCCCAAGTCAGCCCAAACTCTTCTTCTTGGATGTAAAGAGGCAAGCGCTGGGGCATTTGTAGCATAAGGTATATCTTAGGGGAAAGTGGAGGGAAAATGAAGAATCGTACCTAGTTCCTGGCTTGCTGATTCTTACTTAACACACAGTGCCAACAGCATTGGTTCTCTCTTTTTCCCTCTCGAAGTTCACTTTATAACCGGAAGGCAGATGAGAGAAGAACTCTAAGCAGCACTAAGTAGAAAGAGCAGCGAAGAGAAAAAAATTAAGAGCTTGGGAATGCAGGAGACAGAACCAGTGAAATCAAAGTTCCAGCAAGCAGCCTGGGGACAGTGAATGTGAGACTATCTTAATAACTCCGAGATGTCGCACTGTTCCACAACTTCAGCTCATGACAACTTTGAGTCATGAAGATGAAATCATATGCATGTTATGAAACAGTGAGACATGTGTCATCCTTATTCAAATATTTTCCATCCAATACACTTTGTATTAGAGGGGGAAAAAAAAAAAGTCCTGCACCATTTACCCCAAAACGGACAATAAGAGTTTCAAATGCCAAAACCTTTACTGAATAGAGTGTAACTTGAAAAGTCTATGGCTGTGGTATAAACCTTTCATCACCCAAATACAGCAGCACCAAATAAAAACAGTTCTGGGAATGCAGCCCAGATTATGTAGGCCTCTAATCACATTTTATATTATTTCCCAAAGTGATCAAGAATCAGCCGATTAAAATGTTTTCAAGTGAGGCAGTTCGATGCCCAGCCTGAGCTGAGCTTCCATTGAGCTGCCAACAGGTGGCAGGATGGCTCAGCTAAAAAAAAAAAAAAAAAAAATTTTGTCACGTGAGGAAAATACAGACCGAGTGGGTTTGATCACAAGCAGAGCTTCACTCCCTTCCTGTATTATTTACTGAGGCCTAAATCTATTATGCATTTTATGTTTTGATCTGAACTCCTGGAATTTAGAAAGAAAAAACATTTGAAGCTTGGGAATATGGAGGAGACAGTAAAACAGATATAGTAATAACCATAAATCCTAAAGCATGTGGATACAGGGAATGCTGATGCATTTGAAGTAAAAAACCACCATTGGGTGGTGTTACCACAAACACAGCCTCCTACATAACAGAGAAAAGGTCTCAAGGTTCCATTCATGTGAAAGGGTCGGCAGACTTCTGCTCCATAATAATAACAGTTATTATTATTTATGAAGCACCTATCATATAACGGACGCCTGAGGCACCATCTATAAATGAAAAAGAACTTCAAAACAAACCAAAAAATCAGTGCTGAGGGCCTTATGAAATAAGGAGAGTCTATATTCAACTTAGCAAAGACAGTAATCGGAGCAATGTGCTTGGCCTCTGTGCTCCATCTAACGCGTCCCAGCAACAGCACAGGAAGCTGCTTACCCTTCCTGGCCTGGGGGAAAAGCATAAATCATGACAGCCCACAAGAACACAGGACTGCGAGGGCTGACAATTAAGTGCATGAACTTATTGCAACAATGTTGCTAACTTTTTTTTTTATATCAGAGGGATTATTCATTATGAATTTATACCAACTGGACAAACCATGAACCAAGTTGCCTATTGGGAAGTGCTAAAAAAGTTAGATGAGCTGAATTTTTCGCCAAGAATTCATGGCTCTTGCATCACGACAATGCACCAGCTCACTTGGCACTGTCTGTGAGGGAGTTTTTAGCCAGTCAACAAATAACTGTATTGGAACACCCTCCCTACTCACCTGATCTGGCCCCCAATGACTTCTTTCTTTACCCGAAGATAAAGGAAATATTGACAGGAAGACAGTTTGATGACATTCAGGATAACAAAGGTAATACAATGACAGCCCTGATGGCCATTCCAGAAAAAAAGTTCCAAACTTGCTTTGAAGGGTGGACGAGGCTCTGGCATCAGTGCATAGCTTCCCAAGGGGAGTACTTCGAAGGTGACTGTGATGATATTCAGCAATGAGGGATGGAGCGCTTTTTCTAGGATGAGCTCGCGAATGTAACTGACCTCATATAGGGCAGTTATCAAGGACCCACTGGGCCTCTGAATATCAAAAGCTCAACCATTATTAATAACAAATACCTATTCATGATAACATTAAGAATGAATGATATCAAAAATGGAACTGAAAACAAAGACTGACCCTGTTTAATTTTTGTTTTTAATTGGGACAGTGTGTTAATATTTTAGCTGGGTCTATATAACTAAAACGATTGATTGACTTGGGCATACCATTAAATAACCAATAGATGCAACAAATAAATAAATAACTTGTTTTGTAGATGCAGAGGATCTGACAGCATGCAATAAAGATGGATTGATGGAAGGATGGATGGAAGGATGAATGGAAGGATGGATGGATGGATGAATATAAGAGGAGAGAATAAGAGAGGGAGAGAGGCAGAGGTTAAAAGAGAACTTCTGACTGTTGAAATCTGCCCTAGGTGCCCCAACAGCCAATGAGCAGGCAGGGGTATGGAGCAAACACCAGGGATCTTCCAGGAACCATGGGCCCCACCACTCAACGTGCTGAAGAATTGGCCAACTGGACAGATCTCAGACTGCCCCTCATGCCACACAGTATAAGGCAGATCTTGGTCTAACAAAATAAATCTCACTGACTCATTACTTTCATTCTGTGGGTCTCCACATTCCCAAACTGCCACAACACAACCAAGACTACACAGGATTTCCAAACTGGCTTCCATTTTCCCAGAAGCTCTGAATCCTTCAAATTAGCATCCGTCAGTGGGTCCTGTCAGATAATGGAAAAGCAAAAAAAGGAGGGAGGGAATATAAAAATAAAAGGAGCAGCCCAACACTGATTGTGTGTCATTAACTATTAGATTGTTCTCCACCTTTCACTTCAAAATCATTCCAGGAAGAAATGACTATTTTTCAGCAGCTGATGGAGATCATCAAAGGTTCTTTTGAACTCTTCTAATGAAAGACAATTACTTTATGTTGCCTTAGGCTCTTTCCGACCAACAGAATGTCAGTGTCAAACACTTCAATTAAAAGGGACATTTTTGGAAAAGACGAATAAAAACTTGAATGGGTAAAGTTGGTTTAGCAGACATGCGAGTAACCAGAACTTTCTAGCAGCTAGCATGGCACTGCTGCTGCGTGGTGGAAAACATACTGAGAAGTCCCGAGGTCCTGGGTTTGAATCCCCAGTCAGCCATATAAGCCGTACGATGGAGCCAATCACCTACCTCACTAGACCTTAGTTTTCTCACCCTTCAGATAATGGATTTTCAGAATATTTAGCAGCAAATTTCTTTTTTCCAACAAATTTCATGCAGAATTTCAATCCACTAAAAGCATCTGAATAGCGTCCCCTGTCCATCCCTCCCACCACACACACACACACAAAATATATATATGTTGAGACCTAACCCCCAGCACCTCAGAATGTGACCTTATTTGGATATGGGGTCTTTACACAGGTAATCAGGTTAAAACGAGGCCATTACAGTGGGCCTTAATCCAATATAACGCCCTTATAAAAGAGGGAAATTTTACAAGGAGAGACACGCACAAAGGGGCGACCATGTGAAGAGACACGTCATCTCCTGCAGCCTGAGGCGACCAGAAGCTAGAGAGGAGCCACGATCAGATGTCCCCTCATGCCCCAGCACTTTCAGATGGACTATGGCCCTATCGAAACCTCCATTTCGGACTTCCGGCTTCCAGGACCCCAAGACAGGAAACGCCTATCGTCCTATGCCACCTAAGCATGGTACATTATTATGGCAGCCCAAGCAAACTATTAATAACACAGCATAAATGCCCAGTGTAAACCTCCCACTGTTTACAGAGTCCCACAGAGTACAACCCCAACCTCCTGAGCTAAACGTCGGCTCAGAGCCCGCACCTCTCCTGCACATGACCTTGAGGCCCTATGACACCCACAGAAGGACACGTCATGCTATGACACCTGCATGTGAAGTATCTGATGTCTTTAAGATTAATGAAGTGTGCACACTTTATCTGCTACTCATCACTGTAAAACATAATTGACCTAAATATGCTATGCCTTACTCGTGACAGAGAAAAGGAAAACCTATTTGGATCTGGATTTTTACATAACTGGTGACAGAGAGACAGATAATAATTGTATTTTAGCCTCTTGCGGACTCTCTGAGTCTTGGGGACCCCCAGGGGTCCTCGGACCACCTTTCATGATTGCTGCATTAGAAGACAATCTAGGGATATAAACGCAATCCCTCCACAGGACTATAAGGTGGAAGGCCAGGTGAGCTTGGGCTGTTCTTGTGACTCGAAAGCTCTGGTTTAAAGTGTCTCTCTTTCCCTTTGCAAGCCTCCTACTCTGCTCCCTGCAGAAAGAAACCTACTAGTAAGTTCATACATGATAGTAAGTTCATGTCAGGGCGGGGAGGGTGCAGGGGTGTCACCCCACCTGGTGATGGGGCAGTGCCTTTCTCAATCCCTGTTTAAACTTGGCAAGGGTATCTTCTCAATGTCTACAGCAAACACGTAGTACTTTTGGAATAAGAAAATAAAAGTCGTTTTCTAGAAGACAAAAAAAAAAAAATCAAGAAGGAGGGAGAGACAAAACATCCAGAAACTTTGCCCATTCTTTCCCTTGACAATGAGGGCCCCCACCCCACCCCGAGGCAGAGAACAGGATGGAAAAAAACGATGGAAAGCATCGCTAGGAAGCCCAAGGCCTTGCTCGCAGACAGGAAATTCACACGACTCGGGTCAGAATGTGATTTCCTGTTCTGAAAGAAAGAGAAAGGTCTTTTTCTGAGTTCATCTTTCCTCACTGATAGGACTGAAAGGCCAATCTTGAATGGAAACAACATGCAAGACCCTTCAACGAAGCCCCCAGCGCATCTCTGAGCTTCTGCTTGGGAGAGTAGAGTGGCAACCCCGGGACCCTGAAGCTGTCCACTAAAGATAAAGAAACTGTCCTCACAGTAGAAGCAGAACGGAGCCCAAAAGGTGGGTCCTCACTAACGAGCAGCAGCCCGGTGTGACAGCCCGGGCCGCCGGCCAAACGCATTTGTTTCCAGGCGTCCTGCTTGCCAACGGAGAATGAATAGGTCCCCCAAATAGTTCTTGGAATACAGAATGTAAGCGCTGCCAGCTCTGACCATGCCCAACAATGTCAGGAGTGGCAGAGCTAAAATGTCACGAAAGGGAAGCACGAAGGTACCGTTCCAGATGGAGGGCACCCCAGAGGACTGTGGCTGCAGCCACGGAAGGGGACACTTATTCTAAATGCAGCTTCTGAGCCCCAGCGTCCCTTCGTCGCTGAGAATCAGAACAGAGAAGGGAAACCTTCTGCTACCACCATAAAGAATAAACAGGTGTTCAGACTGTCACGACGGTTCCCTTAAAACAAGCCACGTCGTATCCGCTCACCTGCCTTCGGGGGAAAATGATAGAAAGCAGATTTTAACTGAAGCAGACAGTAAAGGCCTGGAATCCTGATAAAATGTCAATACTTTAAAAAAACATTAGAAATCTCTTCTTGCAAATAGTCCGACGGAAGCAGGTCTCTCGCTGAAAGCACAGCGCTCCACGCTTCCATAGGTCACCACGCTGTTGTCCCTCCACTTTCCACATGAAAACGCTGCATTTCAGAAGCGAAGTAACCTGCTCTCTGATATCTAAACACAGTCCCAGACACACCTCTATTTGAAGATCAAAGCAAAACAGCACTCAAGTGTCAGGGGACCCTGTCCCTTTTTTACCAGGAAGAACAACTCTCTGAGAAGCCCCACCCAGGAGATTTCCAGTTAAGTTTCTCCAGCCAAAACAGTGTCACACAGTCACCCACGACGGCCAGGCTGCCTAGGAAAGTCCGTTGTTTGGTCTGCACGTTGTCCCCTTGGGGGAAAAAAAAATCAGTCAATAAAGATGGGGGACGGATATCAGGTAGTCCACCAGCAGTACTGGCCGCAGTGGGGATCCAAAAACCCGACCGAACTTCACGTTGGGGAAAAAAATTACACCTCGAGTGGGGACTAAGGAAGGTTCCACACCTGTTGAGCGTGGTCTCTGCCAGGTCACCTCCGCCAAGGCCCAAGTGCCTGGGACCAATCGACACGCCATCCATCTGGCTGCCTCAAATAGCTGGAAAAGCGTGCATTTCCACATAATTACTGATTTCCTCAACAGATTTAACGTCTAACTTTATCTTCGCTTTAATCCAATTTCATGCCTGCAGCAGAGGGACACCGGCAGAAGGTCTTTCTTAACCTCCTGATATCATTAATTATCGCTACACTGGGAGTTACTGCGCGGAACAAGCAGCTTTTTAAATAGAAATCATTTGTCTCTCAGCAGGGAGACTCCTGGCTCTATTTCCGAATCCTCAAACCTCCTCACTCGAGTAATGGGTTCCTGGTGATCTCCCCGGGCTCACCTCTGAGCGGGATAAATCCTTCCTCTTCGCTTCCCAGATCAGTTCAATTTGCCACCTGTAGCTGGAGGCATCCATTTCCTCCTTTCATTGTTCAGTGGGGTTTTCTAGAAGGAAAGGCCAGCTTTTCCCTGAGCTCTGGGCATTTGGTCATGCTTCCTGGTGATTTCTGCTAAAGGAAATCCCCTAACTCATTAAAAAACAAAAAAATAGATTAATTGACCAGTTCAGTAACAAGTCGCTCCAGGACCCAGTAAACTTTGCAAAGAACGCATTCCAATTAGAACTGCGCTCAGCGGGAACCCAGTGGGTAAGCCAGCATAATTTTTCTTCGGCGTGCAGGAATTTTTATATTTTCTTCTCAATTCATGTCATTCTCTTGCCTCAGCCTGCGTGGGCCCTGAGCCCATTGGCAGGTGTCCCCATCCTGTCACTCCAGGGGCCACAGTAACTCTGTGAAACCAACGGGGTCTCCAAAAGGGTCATGCAGGCCTGGAACATTCAGACGTCCTTGCACTTGACCATTTGGGCCGAAGAGGGACCCTTGTTCCTGAAGCACAAGCATCTGGGAAACTGTCAGAGTCCTGGCTGGCAGCGGTGCAGTGGCAGGCAGCCACCTCTACTCAGCAGGAGGTCAGCAGGGACCTTGGTAACTAGCCTGATGGTGAAAGCAGGCAGAGGGAATGTGACATAATGCACTAGCTGAAAACCTCACAGGAGGATGCTTTTTGATGGTGCTGCTCTCTGTAGGATGAGCTATACCAGGGGTCGGCAAACTTTGGAGATGGAAAAGCCAATCCTGTCCCTCATAACAATTTAAAAATTATTCAAGAGCCATAAAATAAAATCACCATTATGTGAAGAGCATCCTTGAAAAATTTTATAAATGAAACTATGATACTTTTATTTTCATTTTCAATTTTACTTCAGAGCCGCGTGGATGTACCCAAAACGCCTCATGCGGCTTGCGAGACGCAGTTTGCCGACCCCTGAACTATGCCATCATCTGGAAACCTTAAGACACCATAAAAAATATTCCCCCCGAAAGGACAGCAAGCAGAGACAGCGTAAGAGATTTCATGCAAGACCAGATGCCAACTCAAGCCAGCACGTGCCTTCTATAAGCTACCTCTGACCTACAACTTGTGGTTACAAAAAACTACGTCCAGGTCCTTGCCTGCCTCTACAAATAAGACTTAGAAATACACTTAAAGCACAGCTCCAGCATTCTAAATTCAGCCTCTCTTTTCTTGGCCGTGCACCATTTCTTCCCCCATTCCAACCGGTCTCACTTTTTTCTTTTTTTTTTTTAGGGCAGTGTCACTGGCCCTCATATGTGGGACCGAACCGGGGCCGCTGGCGTCCCAAGCCAGCGCTTAACCACCGCGCCACTCGGCCGGCCCGGTCTCACTTTTTATGCAGGCCTAGAGCGCTGGCCCCAGCCATGCAGGAAGGACATGGCTTGTTTTCTTTCCCTCGAGAAAAGGCCAAGCAAACACCTTGGTCCATGCACGGGCTTCTAGAAACGCACAGCCCTCACACCTTGTCTGACGTGAGCTATGTGCCTCCCAGCGTGTCCTCGCTGCAGATCCCCAGCTCCTCAAGGTCATTAATCAACTCCAATTAATCTCAATATTCCCAGGGTTTGGCACAATGTCCAGAAGCTGGTAACCACGAAATCAGGGTTTCTCCGCATTACTGGCATTTGGGGCCACATCGTTCTTTGTTGCGGGGCCCTCCGGCCCACCGTAGGATGTTCACCAGCAATCCTGGTCTCTACCCAGTAGGTGTGATGCCAGCAGCGCCGCCACTGGCTATGCCAATCAAAGACATATCCAGGCGTTCTGTCCGGCTGGGAAACCAACAAACGCAACAAACGCTTATGAAAACGAATGGCCCCACTGGAGTGGCTGCAAGTTTGGCTGCACCGATACTACTTGTGAATTTGAATTTCCAATAGTGTTTCCCAGATCTGTTTAACCTCTCATGACCTCTGTAGAGATACGACCCCAGTCTTGGGAGACAAGGGGTGCTCTACTACTCACAGCCCACTCACCAGGCTCTCAGGCAGTGAATGAAGTTCTCCGAGAGGATGGATGCTGCAGCCCAGGGGATGCTTATCTTGGAGACGGGCACAGTCTTGGTCACGCTGCATGGCACCGCTGCCGAAACCTCTCAGGCTGAAGTCCACATTCCTTGGTGCGACTGGCAAGTTCTCCCTCCCCATCACTCCCCGTGGGTCCCTTAGCTGCCTGATGCCACGCCAACCTCCCAGCATTCCCCGAGCCTGCTATGCCCTTCTCCTGCCTCGACCATCTTGGACCCGTGCGCCTGCAGGATGCCCTCCGGTGGTTAGCCCTTGACTCTGAGCTCACCGCTGCCCCTTGGGCAGGGAAACCACCTGTCCCGAAGCCCCACCTGCCACACTGCTGCAAAGCTGGCTGCAAGGACATTGGCTGCTCCACCACTGGCCGGGAAGCACATGTTCCATGAAAGGCTTTGTTCCTTCATACAGGGGTTAAAGCCTGAAGGACGGCTGTGCTGAGGGAATGACTGACTCCACACTCTGAGGCAGTAACACGAAGTTAACCACGTTTTTTTGTTTTCGCCATTTAGAAAAAACCATAACAACCAGTTGATTAACTGAATTTGGGGGTGCTCTCTCTTTTTTTTTTTTAAACTGGTTATTTGGCACAGTGACTACACAATCAGAAATCTTGGCTCTTGATTAACTGCAGTATTCAAAGCAAGCTACAGATATTCAAAGTTACACACTGCTGTGAGAGGTGTATTTAAAAAGTTAGTAAAATTGGATCTACAGGGCCAGCCGAGTGGCGCGATGGTTAAGCGCTGGCTTGGGAAGCCAGCAGCCCTGGTTCAGTCCCACATATGAGGGCCAGTGACACTGCTCTCAAAAAAGAATTTAAAAAAAATAAAAATAAAAAAATAAAATAAAATAAAATTGTATCTACAGCACCAATGTTCACGACGGCTTAAAACACGAATGCAGATTGGATGCCAAGTTATTTTGAAGGCTCAACCAGACTTCCACTTGGCAGGAATAAATTCCCATAGGCAATCAGATACACGTGCAAATGTTTAACTATAAGATGCCACTTCTACCATGGAAATACAGTGGCTCATCAACTAAGCCGCCTGGTTAGCCAGGCCAGTCAGGGTTTACCCATATTCAAACAAAATCCTGCCCATCTTTTAAAATCCCACCTTTTCAGCGTTCGGAAAATACAAACAATTGAGCGAGTTATAGGAAAAAGGTAAGAAAGGTTGAAAGAGATGTCTGCATTTTAAATTCTCAATGGATTCCGAAAGGCTGGAAATATGCCACCTGTACACACTTACCTACGTATGTCTCTGTCACTCGTCACGTCTCCTTAGAGATCATGTGTCACTGTGGTGGCTAAACACATTCAAACTCATTCTCCAGTTTGGGTGGATGTCTAACAATGACAGAGTTCATGGAAAAAATGAACATTTTCAAAAAATCAATTAGCATATGGAAGACCAATCTTCATTATATATATTAAATAGTAAGTGCTAATGAGTGTACACACACACACACACACGAATGTGCAAGGTTTATCTATGGAAATTGGTAAGGGAAGCCAGAATTCTCTAATCTCTGACTTTACCACTTGTCCTAAAGAACCAAATGGCAGTAAATGACAGGCACAACGGGCAGAAATGAGAATGGGACTTGAAATTAGAATGCAGGATTGAGTCTGGCTATTTTGTTGACTGGTGTGTGACCCTCAGCAAGCTAAGCCCGCGGAGCCTCCATTCCCTCGGTGGCAACGTGGGAAAAACAGTGTCTATCTGAGAAGGGTGTGGTGAGAACTGAAGCGGAAGAAGCCAAATGTTCTCTTCCTTTTTCCTCCTTCGAGAAGGAGGGAAGCCAGCCCTCTAGTCAGCCCCTGGCCAGGGCCCCTGAGAGGCTTGTCCACGGCGCAGGGAGATTTCGCTACGTTCCCAGAGCTGTTGCGAGTGGTCCTTCAAAAGCCACGCATGTCCTCTGAGACACATTTCTAAATTAATAGGACGTTTTATTCCGTATTAGCCAGATATCGGATGAATATTTGACAAGTGTGATACAGCAAGCTGGACGCAGTCACGTGAACTGGTCCAGTGTTAAGTTACAGGCCTTCCAGCAACTCTAAGAACCAGCATTTTTCAAGAAAGGTATAGCACATTTTAGCCACGATACCCAGATTTCATGCTTCTGATGTTTAAATTTAGCAAGGCCTTCAAATCCCCGACCCCAGTCCACCCAAAGAATTTTCAGACACGAATCTTCTTACTCATGAAGCACACAAGAAGCAAACTCACACAGCATTTTGGCTGTTACTTAAATGCTGCTTGTGCCTTGTGAAGGTTGATCCGAATACTAGAATGTGCCTTATCTTTTAATCGGTTGTTCACCCATTTTGTAAAAGACAGACTGATCCTCAAAAATCTCAACAGAGATACCTGCTCGTATCTCCAAGCTGAGAACCCAAGACAGAGTTCACATCCTTTTATTTTGTAGCCAACACCAGACTAAGCCGGCACGGTTCCTGCTCCTTCCAGCCCTGCTTCACTTGGGAAGCAGGACAATGTGGATAAAAGGAAAAGGGTTCAGACATTGGATGGACACACCCTATCTGGCTGACTTACTAACTGTGTGACACTGGACCATCGCTGACCCCTTCGGAGCCTCAGTTTCCTCACCCATAGAATGCAATAGATACATCAATGGCTCAGGATCATGGCGTCCCACTGAGCGCTGGGTGCTGGGGGAACAAGATGCTAAACGCTTTCTTCGGCACAAACAGAATACTGAATGCAGTGTGTGAACCTCACCCCCTCAAGGCCATGGCTGACACTGAGTCAATCTTCTGCGGAACTAGCGCCAGAAATGGCAATGAGTGGTTTCCATCATTCAGGCAACCCTGGAAGTTTCCGGTGACATCCTCACTGGACAGCCCACAACAGGACATCCTTTTGGTGGCTGAGCTGACGCCGCAATCCAATCCCTAACTTCTTTTTTTTTTTTTTTTAGCTGAGCCATCCTGCCACCTGTTGGCAGCTCAACAGCAACTCAGCTCGGGCTGGGCATCGAACCGCCGTTGCTCAGAGCTCAGCTCGCACTCTTGAGCGAGCTCTTAACCAACTGAGCCACTCAGTTGGCCCCCTAACTTCTTTTTAATGTGCGTGTATTCTTTAACTTTTTTCTTTTGAAATGAGTATGTAATACAGGAAGTTGTGAAGTGAGCAGAGAGCCCTGTGGGCCAGCCCCAGCGGTGACCTCGTGTAGAAGAGTAGGGCCACGTCAGGAAACAGACTTTGGGACAACGCGGTTAATCAGACTGCAGACCTTACTCAGCTTTACCAGTTACCCTGCATTCATAGGGTGTGTGTGTGTGTGTGTGTGTGTGTGTGTGTGTGTGTGTGTGTGTCTAGGCAGTCTGACCCCATAAACAGATTCTGTAACCATCACCACCATCCAAACAGAGTGCCCCATCAGCACATGGGAGACCCTATGGCAACCCCTTTGTAGTCACGCCCTAAAACCAACTTTGAAAACTGATGGTGGTTCATAGCAGCATAAGTCACAATCGATAAAAGGTGGAAGCAACCCAAATTCACCGAGCACGACAGATACATGGATTACCAAAATGTGGGGTGTCTGTCTGTGTGTGTGTTTCATGTAGGTTGAGTGTTACATTCCTTTAGAATTACATATATATTCTATATATAATATTCCATTGTATAATATATTCCACATATATAATATTCCCTTGTATAATGGAATGTTATTCAGGCTTAAAAAGGAAGGAAATTCTGACACATGCTACACATGGATAACCTTTGAGGACATTATATGAAATGAAATAAGCCAGCCACAAAAGGACAAACACTGTGTGACCCCACTTCCCTATCGCAGGCAAACTCAGAGAGGCAGACAGTGGGGTGGTGGTGTCCAGGGGCTGGGGAGGGAGGATTGAGTTGTTGTTTAATGGGTACAGAGGTTCAGGTTTGCAAGAGGAAAGAGCTCTGGAGATTGGCTGTATAGCAATGCGAATATTCTTAGCACTACCGAATGATACACCTAAAAGTGGCTAAGATGGTAAATTCTGTATTATATATATTTTACCATGGTTGAAAATAAAAATAAATAAAAACAGAAATAAAATTGATTGTGATCACGTCATCTGTAGGCACTCCAGGTGAACGTTGGTGCCATTTGAGGAGGGCAAAGCATGACACGGCATTTAAACGCACAGGCCCTGGCCTCAGGAAGACCTGGGTTCAAATCCCAGCCTGAGATGTTTACTACCTGTGTGGCTTTGAACGAACCGTTAACTATCCTGTGCCTCCATGTCCCCTTCTGAAAATGGCAATAATTAAACAACATACCTCAAAGGGTTTTTAGGAAGATTAAATAAGGTGAAGTTTTTGAAAGGTGCCTGGCCTGTGTTTCGTGCTCAGTGAATGCAAGACCTCGGCCTGTGAGGAGCCATGACTTTCCTACAGGATGGGACCTGGGGGTGGGCGGGGTGTGGTGATTCTGAAAGGGCCTGAGGTAAGGAGGGAAATTGCCAAGCAGAGCAAGGAAGGACCTGTGAACCCCAACTCACCCCAAGAGCACTCCGACTACTCACCCACCCCACTGCAGTTTTATCGCATTTCCACTGATTTTTAAGTCAAAACAGTTTGGTGGCTGTTTTATATATATATATATATATATATATATATATATATATATATATATATATATATATATATATATATATATATATATATATAAATTTCAAGCCTAAATCCCACTTGCCCTGCATTGGTAGCTTAAAAAATGTGAGAGGTCAAAGAAAATATAGGCCAATGAAAATAACATTGCAGCAAGAAATTAATTGCCAAGCCTGTTTAATATGACAGGGGACTCCCTCCAATCCTATTACACCGTTCCCTGCTTCCCCTCTTTGCGCTCTGCTTCTGTGCACAAAAGGCCAGCCTCCCCGGTGCATTGCGGCATTAATTTGACATTTCTGGCTCCAATTAACCTTACATTTCAGCTATTTTCTAAAGATTGTTCTTTTAATTTGCGATAAGGTTATCTTTTTTTTCTATTGGTGTTCACTGGCTCGTGCACTAAGGTCTGTTGTAGAAAATCCAGCCCAATTTCAACTTTTTTCAAGGGGATGCCCCGTCTGTCGCCGACACTTTGCCTTTCTGTAAGGCAGAGAGCTGGGTAAGGGGCAGCATCCACCATGCATGTTAGTGTGGGGCAGGCCTGGATTCCAGGAGAGCTGGGGACCCTCCCCTGGCACAGTGCGCCTTGTGAGCTAGCAGCCCGTACCCCACGTCGGGGTCAAGGACATTGTAGTGCAAAAGAACACTTGCTTCTGACTCAGTAGGTCTGGGTTCAGACCCCACAGTCATCTCTCACCAGCTGTGTCACCATGGGCAACTTGGCTGATACGGTGAAACCTCTGTCCTTTGAGTATTCAAAGAGAGATCAAAGTGCCCCTCTCAAAAGAGATTCTGGGGAATCTATTCTCTCTTTGCCTGTCTTATGTCACTAATGGTTCTAGAGCAGCAGACACCAAACTAGGGCAGGTTGCCCAAATCTGGCCCAGCTTTGCGCCTAAGATCCAGCGCCGGTCACAGCTCTGCCCCTGGCTGCCTCTGTGTCCCAAGTGGCAGGTCCATGTCGGCTCCTTGCATGGCTTCAGCAAGGGTTCAACAAGTGAAGGCCAAATGGACACCGGACATGCACACCGAGGTGTCCTTACTGAGCACATGACCGTCACCAAGGGAAGCACAGGCCAGGGCCTGCCTGGTTCTGAGAAAATTCAGGAAGTCAAAGGCCTTTCCTAGACTTGTCCTCTGAAGTGCTTCTTTCCAAGGGGAAAGGAAAAACAGTTTTAACATTTCATAAAGTGGACAAAACCTTGTTAACTCTAGTATGTCCTTCCAACCCTTCCAGGCTCCTGTGAAGCTCAGTCTTTGGGGAAGTCAGACTCCTAGTTTTTGCTGCTGTTATGTCTGATCAAATTCCTCATTTTAAAGCCTTTACTAATAATACTATGATAGCTACAATTACTGAGCACTCACTACACGCTATGAAACACTAATAAATGATTTAACCCGCATCGCAATCCCCGTTTTACAGATGAGGAAAACAGAGGCACATGAGGTGAAGTAAGTGGCTTTGGGTCACAGAGCTAACAGGCAGTGACACTGAGAGCCTCAGGGAGGACAGTGACAGGTCGTGCACGGTCCCCGGGCTACTGAGCTCTTCCCGGGTGCTTCCTCAGGACACCTCCTCCTCAGTGCTGCTGCTCGCGTATTTTAGGCCCGGAGGAATATTTCGGGGAGCACCTGATGCACACTGGGTGGTGCAGGTGGAGACAAACAAAGAGGCGGCCATAATTACACTGGGGTCCAGGTTCCGGAAACCGCTCCAGACAGCCCCGCCATATGCCTGTGAACAGCTTCCCCATCCATCCTCCGAAGTGGCCAGGTTGGGGGCCATAAACTCTGTGGCCGCCCCAGGGTAAAAACTTTTGCAAGGATATCTAGACATGAAGTGAATATAGAAGGAATTCCAAGCCCTTGCAGAAACCAACTGCTGCTCCTTTGGAGAGAAACCTCTCCAGGTTTAAGGCGCTTAGGTCCCAGTGCTCTCCTCTGAGCTGGAGTATACATCAGAACATTTCTCTACGATTGAAATACCCACTATCTTAGTATGCAGCACCAAAGATCCAGGGGTCCTGGGGAGTGGGAGATCACTCAAAAATCCTGTCTGAAAACTTGGTCACTTCCTCTTATTAAAGGGTGTGTGTGTTTGTGTGTGTGTGTGTGTGTGTGTGTGTGTTTCTGTTTTGTTTTGTTTTAGAGTTATGCTCCGATTTTCATTCACCTCTCTCTTTCTAATGTATTCCATGAGTGCAGCTAGTAAATAAATGAGGCAATTATTTAAATTCTTATTCTAATTGCATAAAGACTATGTTTACACTAAAACTGATCAATGCTTATGTGTAATTGAGTTAATACACAGCTTCGTTTTACAGAACCCTATAGCTAGTCGATAAGAAAGTTGAACATAAAAGTGTAATTCCCTAAATCTTATCTATTTAAATACGGTATTGGGGTTAACAATGAAGGCAGACTGGCTCATCGGTGTGATGAAGATTTCTGTGGTTAAAGGCATATGTGTGTGGGAAGACCTTGCTGCTAGTTTCCAGAGAGCCACCCCCCTCCGCCATGGGACCTTTACATGGGGAATCACAGAGCCAAACTAGAAGGAACCGGGGGGAAATAAAGAACCTTTGTGGGGTGCAAACCTCACAACAGCGGGAGCCCCAGAGGCCAGGGTTCTCTCCGGGGACCTGTGAGTTTGCTCCCGGAGAACTGGAAGATGACCAAGGCCCAGCCATTTCCGGGGATTAGCACAGAACACAGAAACACACAGCGGGGCCCCTCAGGAGCTGCTCTGAACACCGCCTTCCCTGGACAGGACACTGGTCTAGGTTAGGGAGATTGCAGGCAGCCAAGAATCTGGATGGGAGAGTTCCAACTCAATCAGCCTTAAATAAAGCATCTGTTTCCCAGGAACAAGGAGTCTTCTAAGCTGCCTGGTACCTAATGCAATTATCCACATTCCCAATCCTTTCCTCAGAGCCCCAGAGCTGGGGCACTCATTTCCTGTCAAATTGGGACCTCTGACCCCTTCGAACGTGTGCGTCCCAGGTTTGGGCTCCTGATTATCTCCTGTTCCATTTTAGCTAGTTTCACTTGAAGGACAACACATACAGGCCTTGAGCGCTTGACCCTCCAGAAAATATTTAACATCTGAATTAAACGGCAGGCCTTGCCAGAAGAGCACTTCAGGTTTTATGTCTGAGGCTATTTCCCCCAGCACTGAATCACTGAAACATAAGTAGACACAGACAGCTCTGATAAACTGTGTCCCCTGAACTAAACGCCATCAAACAAATTCTTGATTTGTCCTTTTTTACAGCAAGTAGTAGAAAGTATTCTACACCCTTTGTGTCCCGGCTGGATTCAATTATTCTGGAAACAAACATTATGGTTCAAAATGAAAATGGGGGCTATTTGCATCCTAGGGTGAACCCAGGAGCAATGAGACAGACGCGGATGGAGGACAAGAGACAATAAAATTATATGTACAGCCATCTTTGCTGACTGCCCTTTCGGGATGAAGGCCAAAAGGCCCATTTCACAACAACTGACTGCAAATACAAATAATGGGGCTTATTGGACGTTTCCAGAAGGTATGTCTGAACCACCTTTTTCCCAGAGAATCAGCCAACAATATTGACTGAGCACTTCCATCACATAAAACATGTTGCAAGGTGACTTGGGGATGGGGGGGAGGGGGGCGGAAGTCAAGCATGGTATCTTTCTTAAGAAAGATATGCAGGGGCCGGCCGAGTGGCTCAGTTGGTTAAGAGCTTGCTCAAAAGTGCGAGCTCTGGGCAACAGGGTTGCTGGTTGGATTCCCGGCCTGAGCGGAGCAGCCGCTGAGCTGCCAACAGGTTGCAGGATGGCTCAGCTTAAAAAACAAGAAACAAAAAGGAAGATATGCATTCTTCTCACTGGTGAATTGAGTGCCTATTTCAGGCCAGGTAATGAGCCAGACACCCAGGGCTATAAGGAAAAGTCTAGCCCCAGGCTGCAGGAGGCCTGCCCAGGGCTCGTCCAGTCTGTGGCTTCAGTGGCCATGGGCTGGTCATTATGTGGCCCTGGTCCCAGCTGGACTCAACAGCATGAAACCCAGATCCTGGATGTAAAACTAAGCCTTCCAAGGTCTGGCAGGAATGAGAGGTGTGTAGTCTTTCTAAAGAAGCTGCGCCCGAGACAGAGCAGGCAGACGCGGCCGACACTGCAGCAGGAAGGCCGTGCCACTGGGGTTGCATAGGGGCTGGAGAGAGGGAGATGGAAGCTGGTACGAGCAAGCTCACGTGCAGCTCGCGAGGCCCGCGCTGGGGTGACTGCAGTCCCAGAGGAACGCGACGGGACCCCAGGGGCTGACAGCACCGCATCAGCCTGCATGGCTCTCTCGCCGTGCAGCTTCCAACAGACACTTGGAGAGCCGAGTGGGAGACACAGTGGGCCGTGTCTGGCCTGTGCCTGAGGGACCTGAGAAGGGGACAGGCCGGGAACCAGGCAGACAGTCGCCCCTCCGAAGGTGAGTCAGGGACCCCGAGAGGAAGCCCCAGACGGGAGTTTGTCCTGGGAACATTTTTAAAGGGCTCGATCATATGACAGAGGTCTGTGCAGGTAGACGGGTAGACAAGCTGAGCCTGAGGAAGGTGACGGAGCTGCCCTGGGTGTAAGCACCACGCACGCTCTCCCCGAGGGCCATAACCTCCAAGGACCCACAGACACACCTGCAAGATGAAGGAGAGGCAGCTTTGTGGGTGCGCTCGGCCCAGACAGCCACTAGCATCTCACAGCGGCGTTAGTCAGGTGCTACAGGCTGAATCATGACCCCTCCCAATCCATATGTTGACGCCCCAACTCCCCATTGTGATGGTATTTGGAGACGAGAACTATGGGAGACAGATTTAGATGAGGTCATGAGGGTGGGCCCCATGGGGTCATGGGGTTAGTGGCCGTAGAGGCATCAGAGACTTGACACCTTGACCTTGGAGGCACCTTGACCTTGGACTTCCAGCCTCCAGAGCTCCGAGGAAATAGGTTTCTGACGTTTAAGCCCCCAGTCTGGTGTTGTGCTATGGCAGCCAGGCTGATGAAGACACTGAGAAAAGCTGGTCTTGCCTCCTTTTCCATTCTCACCCCAGAGGTGTCAGAACCCCGAACCAGCACTCAGGAGAGGAAGGAAGCAGCAGGGACAGCAAGTGAGGTGACCGGTGCCTCCCACAGGGCAGGCAGCTGGCCCTGCGTGGGGCGCAGTTTTAGCTTGAATCAGGTTCAGAGCGCTGACTGCTCCTGAGGGCTGGGCGCCTCCAGGACTGGAAGGGAACCATTTCCTGGAGACACCAAGTGACTGGGAAGGTCACGGAGTCTAAGCCGAGCAGGAGAGTGGGGGGAAATCAAGCTGCATTTTGACCACGTGTCATGCGTGTTGAAGATAAAGAACAAGGAAGAGACGGGGACAGCCTCCACGGGGGAGGTGGCCTCTGAGTGAGGTCGTGAGGGATGAACAAGGCCAAGTAAGTCAGGCCAGGCACAGGAAGGTCATTCATGGCCAGAATGTAAGCTGATCTAAGCAGGGAAGTGGCATCAGGTAAGTAATGTTTGGGGACCGTATCTCTGAAGAGAATGAGAGGATTAGATTGGAAGTCAAGAGACCAGCTCGGCAGCTTTGAAAATTCATTAGCTAAGATGTTACTAAGGCCTGAGGAACAGAAGTGCAAACCCAGGAGAGCTGGCCCAGCTGTGGCATTCGGGGGTACGCTCAGCAGGACCCGGGAACTGATGAGCCATGGGTGTGGATGACACAGAATGACAGCCTCAAGCTTTCCAGCCCTGGAGGCTGGGAGGGTGGGACGCCATTGATGTGGGGTGAGGAGAGGGTCAGCATTAGGCAGGGTTCTCCAGAGAGACACAACCAAGAGATAGATATAGAAAGTGATTTCTACTAAGGAACTGGTTCACATAATGATGGAGGCTTGGGGGCTTAAACAACAGACATTTATTTCTCACAATTGTAGAAGCTGCAAACCCAAGATCAAGGTGTCAGCAGTGCTGGTCTCTCCCGAGGCCTCGCTCCCTGGCTTCTAGATAGCCACCTTCTCCATGTCCCCACACGATCATGCTGCTGGTGTGTCTGTGTCCTGATTTCTTCTTATAAGGACACCAGTCAGAGTGGATTAGGGCACCCCTCATGCCCACATTGTAGCTTAATGATCTTTTAAAAGACCCTGTCTCTTGGGCCGGCCGAGTGGCACAGTGGTTAAGCGCTGGCTTGGGAAGCCAGCGGCCCCGGTTCAGGTCCCACATATGAGGGCCAGTAATACTGCCCTCATAAAAAAAAAAAAAAAAAAAAAAAAAAAAGAATAAAAGACCCTGTCTCTAAATATAGTCATGTCCTGAGGTAGGAGGGCTCGGACTCCACCACGCTCATATGAATTTGATGGGGGACACAACTCAGGGTCCAACAGGCCCAAATCTAAATTTCAGGGTCTGAGCAAAGTTTTCAGAGCGTGGGTGAAAGCCCACCCCTCTCCCCACAGAATGCATGTGTCAGAGCTGCAGGCTCCCCCCATTCCATCTCCACTGTCTGCCGAACCCCCCCAGATGGCACCCAGGGCCTCGGCCCCATTTCCTGCCCCGAACTCAGAGACATGGCGTCTGCCCCACAGAGCATCAGGCAGGACTGTGTAATCAGCCCTTCTCATCAGAATTTCAAAGGAGAGCAATATTTAGTAGTTCAAGCAGGGCCAAGGGCTGACATTAAGCAAATTTCAAGGGTTATTTGAAGTTAATTGAGTTTAATCATATAATGATTTTATAATTAGTCATAGAGCTCTTGTTTCCATACTGGTGGGCCCTGTGTGGGGCAGCAAAGGGCCGGGGAGAAGGACATGGCATGACCCCACAGAAGTGCTCTCGTGCGCACTGGGCCCCAAACTGCACGGGCCCCACACCCTGCTGGGTCTGCTGGTGGCTTCTGCACGTTTGTCACGTTTACCTGGGGACCATGTACCGTCTGTGTTGAAATGGAGCCTCGTCACCACAAAGAAACATCTAAGGTGACCAGACTTGTTGTCAACTCCACAAGTGCTGGTGCAGACCAGACCATGAAATTAGCAAGGCTTTTGGTCCAAAATACTGACTTAACCCAGTCAGCCAACAGCACTGACCCCCTGGGCAGTAATTAGCGGTAACTGGGTGTCAGGACTAAATCCTTACAGGTCTTTAGGGTGGGAGGGGCGTGGGTCCCGGGGTCCTTGCCCCCAGCCAGACTCAGGTGGTAAGTTTTGCTCCAAGGGCCACAGCATTTTGTCACCTCATTGTGCCCCTAAATAATGGGATTAGGAATGACTCACAGAGTCTCCTTGGAATGCTTTGGGAGGCTGGGCTTCTCAGAGAAAGACCAACGCTGGCGGGGGAGGGGTGCTGGGGACGAGGAAGGGAGGCCTGACTGAGCAGTATGACAACATGCAATGTCACCGTGTACATGAGTTCCAAAAAAATCGGGTAATATTTTCTCTTACTTGTGTGACCACAAACTGGGAGGGGAGCGGGGCGGGCACTCACTATGGGTCAGACCCTGTGCTGTGTCAGCTGCTGATGGCCACCGTCCTGGGTCTCCAACGCTCAGACACTCAGAGAGATAAAGTCGCCTGCGTGAAGTCACACGTTCGGTGCCAGGCATACTGATGCCACCATGACATGCCAGCTGGCAGGCAGAAAGAAGCCAGGGTGGGAGAGCTGGGGGGTGAGCGCACAGCCCCCACTGCTGGGGAAAAAGCCAAGATGCCATGAACAGAGTCCAGTGCGCTGAACTCCCAGGGAAGTCTCAGGTTGTAGCTCACACACACACAAAAAAACGTCCAAGGATTACATGAGAGACAGACACCCTGCCCCTTTTCTCTGCCTACCAAGCCCTTTCCTCACAGGGGTCAAATTCAAATATACCACATGACTAGGATTCCGGGGAAATGAGTCAAAGAGACAAAAATGTACGCAAGTGAGAGTATAGACTCCGACCTCGTAGGTTTAATTATTTGATGACACAAACGCTTTTAAAAAGCACCATGCAACCCAAGTGTCCATCAAGGGATGAATGAAGAAATAAATGCGGTCCATCCACACAGTGGAATATTATGCAGCCTTAAAAAGCAAGGAAATCCCTAGGGGGCCGGCCGAGTGGCGCGATGGTTAAGTGCTGGCTTGGGACGCCAGCAGCCCCGGTTCAGGTCCCACATATGAGGGCCAGTGACACTGCCCTCAAAAAAAAAAAAAAAAAAAGTGAGGAAATCCCCACACACGCTACACATGGATGAGCCTTCAGGACATGACGCTAAACGGAATAAGCCAGTCGCAAAGGGACAAATACTGTACGAGTACATGATTCCATGAATATGAGGTCCCTACAAGAGTGAGATTCAGAGAGACAGAAAGTAGGATGGTGGTTGCCGAGGGCTGGGGGGAGGGGAGAACTGTTTAACGGGGACTGAGTTCCAGTTTTGCAAGATGGAAAGAGTTGTAGAGATGAGTAGTGGTGATGGGTGCCCAAAAATGTGAATGTGTTTAATACCACTGAACTGTGCACTTAAAAATGGTTAAGATGATAAATTATATGTATTTTACCATAATACAAAATTTAGATTAAAAAAAAAAAAGCACCATGTAAGTCAGGGCCTGCTGTTTCCCAGAGCTTGTGGACACCCCCCAAGGCAAGTCACCCCCAGTGGAACCTCCGTTTCTAGAACCCGCGGGGTGCAGCTGCAGAGCCCAAGGCCAGTCCCCAGCCTGTTTTAACCTCCACCTCACCGCACCACAGAAGCTGGTCCCTACTGCATGCGGAGCCTCGACTTGGCTTCACCTGGGGCAGCTTACCTGGTACAAGTCAGGGTCACAGGGTCGGGGCAGATGCCTAGCTGGTGGTACCATTGCTACGGAGACCGCCCCTGACTGCCCGTCTGGCCCGTTTCCCTCCCCCAGGCCTACCCCAGTGCCGCATATCATCTTTCCAGTTCCGCGAGTCCGATGGAATTGTGACACGCTGCACCACCCTGCAGACGGTGCAGTGACTTCACAGGTGCCCCACACGCCTTGGGGTAACGTGTGAGGTACACACACACGCAACCCCCTCAGTCAATCCCGTCACTCTCTTCCATTTGGACCAGAGCCTACCATCGTCACCTCTTTTCTCTGCTCCTGTTACTGCTGAGGCCAAGAACTTTAGCTCAAAAAAAAAAAAAAAAAAAACAAACTCCGGGAAACACCTGTTGAAAACACAGGCTCCTGGGCCGCGTCCCCAGGAGATGGTCCTTTCCGCAGACCTGGGCCACGAGTCTGTGGCCCGCCTGATGATTCGAGGAGGTGGGCGAGCTGTGCGGAGGCCACTCCTTCCTTCCTTCCCTCTGAGGAACCTTCTTCTCTCCCTGGGCTCCCGGGTCGGGAGCTCTTCTGTGCCTGAAGGTTCTGGAAGGCTGGTCTCTGACTGGCTGAGGTTTCACGGGTCCCTGGAGGCCGGGACACAGCTCCCAGCAGCACCCCAACACACACACATCAAACCGGTGGGCAGGAAGGTGGGCTTGGCTTATTCTGCACGAGTGAGATGCTCCCTCCCTCAGGAGCTTCTGGGACCTTTCACGTGGGGCCAACACAGGCCGTGTGCTCAGCTCCCGACTCGTCTCAGCCACCAGGCATGGTTCCCACAGGTAACATCTCCCCCCTCCCACAGGGAGGAGGCTTAACAAAATCCGGGCCCTAGGGAAGGAGGCAGAGGGCTGAACGCTGGGTGGATGACATCAGCTCTTCCCACAGGACCCCAGGACCAGCGCGCTGGCAGACCCAAAGTAAGAGCCACAGCTGCTCCGGTTGGCACGTCTCGCCAGAAAGAAAGTCATTCTCGTGGGGGACGTCGTAAGCCCATCCACGCAAAGCCAGCCCCCCTCAAAGGTCATATGGACTAACAGGAGTTTTTTAAGTGCTTTGCTCTAAGCACCTGATTAAACATTAGTCAAAGGTCAAGGTTCTGGTCCTGGGGACCTTCTGACAAAATCACTGTGTCTCTCTGCCCCAGGAAGCCTCCTGCTGCGATATTTGTGTCTTCTCCACCTCCCTGCGTGCCCAGGGCTGTGCAAGGGCTGGGACCAAGCAAACGAACTGCCTCAGCTTCACTTACGGCGGCACTGCCAAAGGCTCGGCTCGCGGGAACGCTGTCAGGCCTGGGGGCTCCCGTTTGCAGAGTTTTGCTTTCCCGCAAAGCACACACAGAGCAAGGGAAACGGAGGGTCCATGTGCTGGGATTCCTGCATTCGGGCCACCTTTCCTGAAGGTTAGCGTTATTGATTACCCACACCTCAGGCCCTGACAGCTAATCAATAGACCCTCTGACCCAGATATGTGACTTGGCCTGTGGGGGCTTTAAAAACAAGACGTGAACATGGCAACTCTGGTTCACGCTTTTCATACACGAGAATTACATTCTTTTCCCCAGAGCTGGAAAGCCGTTTCTGCTCAAATTACCCCAGCCATCTGAGGAGCGCGTAATCACAGGGTTCTGTTCATTTTTCCTCCTGGATGGTTCCGCCGCCGTGAAGAACAAGTGACAGGCCAAACTTCGGGAAAGTCCGTGCAGGCTCCCAGGGAGATGGGATTCCGTCATTCCTTAAGGCGGGGGGGTGGGGTGGGGGTTGGGGGGGCACCCAACCTCAGTGAGGGACGTAGGAAATGATTGCTGTAAAGGGGGGGGCAGGAGAACAGGAAGGGGGCCCAGCACCTAGCAGGGGGAGGGGACGGATTACAGGAGCCACTGACATTGTGACCTTCAGAATCACAAGGATCACGGTGGGTGGTAATGACACTCACCTTCAGCATATGGGTTTAGTGGGATAGGATGTGGGGTTGAAGTGCAAACAGTGAAGGACTCTCAAAGACAAAGAGAAGACAAAAACCTCTAAAATTATTACTGGTATCATCTCCTCCAGGAAGTCGGCGCTCACACAGCTCAACACCCTGTCCAGACCAGGAGCCACCTCCTCGAGTGCCCACACTTCCCTGGGCATACCTGTGACACTTTCCGTAAATATATACACACGGCTACCCCTTTGAGGCTGGGAGCCCATTGAGGTTGAGGGTAGGAATCATAACCAGTTCACATCTAAGTGCCAGCTCCTAAGAGACTCTCAACAAAGCCCACTGAATGAGTGAATCGATTTATTAGTGTGAGAAGGAAGGAAGGAAGGAAGGAAGGAAGGAAGGAAGGAAGGAAGGAAGGAAGGAAGGAAGGAAGGGAGAGAAGAAAGGGAGGGAGGGAGGAAAGGAAAAT
Organism: Aselliscus stoliczkanus; assembly: GCA_033961575.1. NCBI lineage: Eukaryota > Metazoa > Chordata > Mammalia > Chiroptera > Hipposideridae > Aselliscus > Aselliscus stoliczkanus. The sequence continues at coordinate 31,017,443 of CM066741.1, forward strand.
GTAGCATCCAACCAAACACAGAACATCAAGGTTCTAACATCCCAAAGGATAATAAAGTAAAGGAAAGAGGAACCTCTCCACCCTTTCCTAGAAAACTGCAAAGAAAAACTGTAGATACAATAAAAGAACGTTGATTTTGCACCCAGAGCTGGGCCTGAATCCTGGCGCCCCCAGCAGAGTGAGTTTAGGCAAGCTATGGACACTCTCCATCTCTTCGTTGTATCGTCTCAGAAATGGGAATAACATAAGGTGCCCCGTATTGAGAATTAAAGATGAGGTGTGCTCAGTGCCTGGCACAGCTGGCACTCAATAAGCTGTCGTTATTACCAGTGTTTGCCAAGCCTTGCAACAGGGTGGCAGGGCCACGTCTGGGGCATCTGCCATCAAACCAGGAAAGGTTAACCTCACAAAGTAGGCCAAGGCCATTCTAAGATATCAGATCACCCAAACTTTTACATCACGACTTCTCTTCACAATCTTGAAAAGGGTAGTACATTCTGACAATGCAATAGGCCATCAGTTCAAGTTTCTTGGAGGAATACGGACTGAGGAACCAGGAAAGGCCAAGGCACCACCTCTGTGTAAATGAAGTTACGGAAATATTAGGCTGCCCCAAATGCCAACACTGCGTATCAGTCAGGATACGCCAGGTTGTGGTGCAGTAACAAACAGCTCCACAATCTGAATGGGTAAAAAAATTGTGTAACATGCCTTTGAGGTCAGCAAGGGCACTCCACGTAAGAGATCTAGACTTACTGAACGATTACCAAGAGAGCTCTGAGGGGTCTCGTATGTGCAACCAAACGTCCAGTCTGTGGGTGACATGGTCCATTCACAATCATGGGCCTGAACTAATCGCGTGGCACCACTCAACCGTGAGGGGGCCAGGAAGTGCATGCCCAGCGCGAGCCCAGAGCGGGGTGAAAGGAAAGTACTTCCAGTCTTGCACTAACAAGCACCACATACCACAAGAGAAGGGGGCGACATTCTATCAGCTCCATCCAAACCAGCCCCAGACGGTGGCCACCAGGATGACCGGAAGGCAAAGGCCTCCTGCCCTCCCAGAGTGGAGCAGCTCAGCACAGACGGGGGTCACTGCAGGAGACAGCTTCCGTCTGCACGTAGCACAGGGTGGGAGCTCAGCACTGTCGCACTGCTCCTTAGAAATCGCTGCCTTCACACACCCCCGAGAGTGTACATCACATCGTGCAACAACAGGATGGAGCTGCTCAGGGAATTTGGGTTCTTGCAGAGGGGTGCTCCTTTCCCTAGCTTGGAAGTGAGTTTACACATACACAGAGCAGCAGGAATTCCTCTGGGCACATCCCTCTGCCAGGTATGGCCAGGTGTTACTGGCAGCAGCAATCCCCCAGGCTCCCCCAGGCTCACAGGGAACTTGGGAAAGGACTTCGTTTTCCAGGTCAAGGTCATTAGGAATTTCATTCGCAACTTGGTTTAGGGATCTATATGTAGTCCCATCCTCCACGGCCTACATAACATTGACTGTGAACCCCCATTCTTTGCCAGGTGGAAAGTTCAGGGCTCCCCAAGATATCTTTGGGCTTCCATCCACAGGGGCCCCTATGATGCTGCTTCCTTTCTCCCTGGCCCTTCATCCCACCACTCAAGGGAGAGAGGGAGAGGGTGGGGGAGAGAGAGAGGGAGGGGGGTGGGGAGGGAGGGAGAGAGAGGGAGGGAGGAAGGGAGAGGGAAAGGAGGGAGGGAGAGAAAGAGGGAGGGAGGGAGGGAGAGAGACCTGTTAGATAGCTCTTGTCAAAGGTTAGGAAAGATGTGAGGAGCTGAATGAGGTGATGGGAACACCCATAATGATGACACATGGAAACGCTAGGGATCTTGGTAACCGGTTCACCATGAGAGGGTGACCAGTGACCTGAGTGACTGAGAGGGACCCAAAAGCTCTTGGAAATGGGAATTATGTGGATCTGTCACTGTCATCTTAAACATGGTCACCACGGTTACTTTGGGTGTTTAAAACCATTTTCCTGTTAAAGACTATCTTCTCACAGTTGGCTTCTTATAAAATAATTTCACTTCAAGGGGTTTCCAAACTTGTTATTTCAATGATTGAAATGGCCAAGGCGTGTCTTGTTACACTAAAAAGTTTCTGATTTGATGACTTGCTTTTGAAAATGTTTGTCATTATCCTTGAGCATTTGAAGAACTTGGAGCAGGCATGGCCTCTTTCAATGGTCAAATGAGCAAGATAAAATAAGCATCCTGGGGCACATTAAACGCATGTGTGCTGACCAGAGCTAGCTCGTGTGCATGCACACGCCCGGGCACAGCCGCCCCATCAGAATTCCCAGCTGAGATGAAATCACAAGCTCCGCATTGATTGACCCATCAACATTCTGGGGCTGAGCAGGGAGAAAGGAACTCAGCCGGACACAGGGAGGAACGAACAGGGTGCTGACAGCATCTTCTGTGAAGGGTGCTCGAATCAGACGGTTCTGTTCTGCTGGACGTCACAGGCCAAATGCCAGATATAGCCAAACGTCTGGCAAAGGCTGGGCCTGGCCCCCGGGATCAGGCATAAAGAAATTCATCTGCACACCCTTCTTCGCGTCCCCATCAAAAACACGGAGGGAATTCAAGGCTTACTCAAAAAGTGGAAAAAGTCAGATTGTAGGTCTACGATCAAATGCACTGCACTGCAGTTATTTCCAGGTGAAGGAAAGACCAAAATTGAGAAGCAGGAAAGGTCACTTTTTTGTTTATTGTGTTACTGATACCTGCACCTACTTTTTTTGGATGTTCCAACTCAGAGCATCCATGATGATCCCTCTACAATATTAAGACAGGTCCTCTCTTGCCTAGAGTTTTATTTGGGGACCTTGCTCAAGCACCAACATGCCACCCCACCGCCCTGACCCTGTGATCACACAGAAGAACACCCCAAATGGATCCCCATCAAGGCTATTACCAGGTTACGTAAGTGTGCCCCGAGGTTTATCCAGTTGTCCGTCTCTCCCACTGATCAGTGGTTCTCAACTAGGACGACTGTCACCCAGGAGACACCGGGCAATGTCCGGAGACATTCTCTGATGGGGAAAACTGTGGCAAGGAGGGAGGTGCTACTGGTACCCAGCAGGTCAAGGCCAGGGATGCCACTAGACCCCTTACAGGGCACACGACGGCCCCACACAAAGAATGATCCATCCAGTGTTAATGACGCTGAGACTGAGAAACCCTGGGCTAGAATACAAGCTCCATGCAGGCAGGCATCAAGCCCTTCCTTGCTCCCTGTTTGGTCTCCAATGCCTGAGACACAATGACTGGCTCACAGCAGGCCTGGGAGGGAGGGAGGGAGGGAGGGAGGGAGGGAGGGAAGAAAGGAAGAAAAAAAAGAGAGGGAGACATGGTATATTCTCTAGGGAAACTTAAAGGCCGGACAAAAGACATTATAATCCTGGCTCAACCAACACGCTGTAGTCTCTCTGTCAAAGAGTTTTAACACCCCTCTAACATGTAACCAATCCAAGCCCAGTCGTTGCTGGCAACTGGATGCCAACCCCCCCCCCCGCCCGGCACATCACACAGCATCCATCCTAAAAAGTAGTCTCCCCTGTCCAGGCAGCGAGCCACCAAAAAGTGGGAGCCTTCCAGGTATTCCATCCTAACCCCCACTGTTGGTGGCATCACACACATTGGGAGTGTTTTACAAACTCTGCAGCAACCTGGCCAAGGAGGTAAAAGGTAGACATTTCCAGCCCTGACCTGTTCCTGGGGGAACCAGGGGGGCGAGGGGGTGGGGGTTACAGTGCAGCTTTGGCAGAAGTACAGAGAAACTGCCTTCGGGAGAAGCATGGGAGCTGCCAGCATCTCTCAGGCCTGACATCAGGCCTTCCTGCTGGAAGCCCGCTAGGAGGTTTTTTCGAGTCCTGCAACCACAGCTGACAAAGACATTGTTTTTTCAGAGCCCACATTGAAAAAGAGCCATGTATGGAAGCTATACAGCCTTTGCTCAGGTCCTGTAGCCACGGAGGGAAACAAAGCCAGCTAGAGCAGAGGAGGCACCTGAGTAACATTCTGGCTTTAAATCTGCTCCTGAGAAGGGATGATGTCACAATATTGGACAAGCACAAAATAAAGAACATTTTAAAAAAAAAGGCAGAGGTACCATATGATTTGAAAACGGCAATGTCAGAAAGAAATATTGTGGAAACGTTCCAGATTTTAAGGGGTCTAACTAGACATGACAACTAAAGGCAGTATCTGCCCCTTGATGGGTCCTGTACTATTGGGGAGGAGGGGCATGTTACAAAGGACATTATTAGATCAGGTGGCAATGGTAGGATACAGAGAGTAGGCTAGAGGAAATATTGTATCAACATACCAAGGAAAACTGATGATGCTGATAATGGCATATGATGACACGGGTTATCTCCACTCTCAGGAAATACACACTGAAATATTTCAGGGTTAAAGGCCATCAGAACTTTAAAACGTCGAATGGGTCAGCGAAAAAAATTACACCCAGAGAGGGCGCCATGGTGCTTGCAGTGTTTGCACTTTTGCAACTCTGGTCCATTTAAAGTTCATTCCAGCTAACAAGTTGGTTTTTAAATCTGATGGTGAGTGATGGCAGGCAGAAGCTGAGACTGCACCACCTTTTGGGGCATCGGCTGGCCGCACAGTCCCCCCTCAGGGGGCATGGTGAGCGCCACAGGAGTTGGTGCCTGGTCACTGCTGCTGCATGTGTATTACTACTGTGGACTCCTCCTCTAAGGAGGCCATCTGGGCCCCTCGGGGGGGCTGCACGTGGCGCCCTGGCACCCAGCCCCCTGCGGAGCCTCGCAGGCAGGGGGTGACCAGCAAGCTCCCAGGGATTGTCCTGGACTCTGAGCCGGAGTCCAGTGGCCCTGGCTGCAGCCACGAGTCCATTCATTCCCAGGCCGGATGTCCTCAAACTCCGCAGACTGTTCTTTCTCTAGGCCCCTGGCCGACCCCGAGGAGGGGTTTTCCTTTGACTCCCCGCCACGGCTGCATTGATGCACAGACACACAAAAGAACAAGAGGCATGCGATCAGATGAGAGGTCCCCGAGAAGAAAACGCCTGGTGCCACTTGCATGAGCACCCCTGATATGAGGGCCTGTGACCAGAACTCGGCCACCCTGAGGCTCAGGGCTTGGGGTGGGGGGAGCCAGGGAAAATCCTAAAGGGCTTCCCTGCTACAATCCCACAGTCAGCGTTCCCTCTGGTCAAAGGCTCCTGGCTGCATCTCACATGCTAGGCACCTTGGGGAACTCGGCCTCGGCTCACACTGGCACGTGTATCCAACCTGGGCACTCCGGTGGCATCTGGAGGTGCAGGGAGGCGGCCCGCCGCGCCCCCTCGGAGCCCGCAGGAAAGTGCAACGGCACCATCTAGTGGTCTCACTGGGCGGCTGCGGAGCTCCACGCTCCGTGACCCTGCATCTTCCATCCCAGGGAAAACGTGGACCCACCTGACTTGTGGTCAGGAGTCAAGTTCAGAGTTCCCAGCTGCAATTAAAGATGCCCTCCTGGCCTACCTCTTCGGTTTCTGCAGTTAGAAAAGCGGTGTCCACGGCAGAGGACACCCGCTTAGGGCTGCGGTCCTGGGGCACGCGAGCTTTGGTTTATGCAAGGCTGCCATCGTGTGACCACTGCGGGTATTTCCCTCAGAAAAATAATCTCGCAGCGAGGCGTCTTGGCAAGTCTAGTCTAATAGGAATGCCGTTTTCTGCCACCAGACAGAATGGGGGCCCAAGATCTAGATGAAGAGGAAAACCAGGCTCTCGTGTTGGCATTCAGGCGTGAGCCTTCTCCAGGGCGCCTCCTGGGCCCTGCAGGGACCTCAACTCCAGGCATGATTTGTCCTCTAAACCTTCCTTAGCAGTCAGGGCAAGTGAAAGGTCCAAGATCCAAAGCATCCCCAAGCACAGGGCTGGTCTCCCTCCACGGGGTCACCTTGCAAGTCCCGCCCCCACCTCGGAGTTGGACACAGCCAGGGAAGCTCCTGGAAGCCTTCCAGCCAGCACAGAACACGAGCTCAATACACAGCAGTTTCAAGGGTTTCAACGATAGATGAGGAGACCTGAAGCCATAAGCAAGCAAAGCGGAGATGGACTGAAACTGCCTATACCTAGGACATAAGGACCAAAAGCAACTGTTACTCTGGGGCAGGGTTCCTGCACCTTGGCACATCTCAGGCTGGGTAATTCTTGGGGTTGCATGGGCTGTCCCAGCATTGCAGGAAGTTGGACGGCATCCTGCCCACGAGATCCAGTAGCACCCCTCACCCAACGGTGACAACTAAAAAGTCTCTGGACACGGCCACATGTCCCCTGGCTACCCAAGGACCAAAGGAGCCATATTCTCAGTGCCTGCTTTGTACAGCATCCACAGGCCACCCACCGGGGAGGGGATGCCGAGAGTCACAGGTGATAAAGGCCACGGAAGTTCACGAGCTCTCTCGGCAGTTGTCTGCATCTTGTCAAGGACCCCTGCGGGAAAGGCTGCTGTCAAGAAAGCCTGAAGGTGACTTCTGTTCGGTGGGAAGGAGGGCTCCATGAGATAAGCCAATTCCATTAAACAGAATCCAGTCTCGAGGCATTAAAACACTCTGGTGGAAGGCTTTCAGTTGCTGCGGACATTTATAGGATTTTTCTGACAGGAAAAGAAATTACTCTTTCTGAATTGCTCTTATTTGATCCTGAAAAAAGACAGAAAGCCCAGCTCCCTGGATGTTCGATTGGGTACTGGACTTTTGATTGACTTCTCGTGACTGTGTCGCTATGGTTTCCTGCTCGTCTTTCCCTTGCTTGGTCACAGTGACATTCTGTACCGTGTGTGAAAGGACAGAGGCAAAGGCAGGAGACGAAGGTGGCCAGGAGTTTCGTGGCCTTTCACCATGGAAGCTGGCACAGCAAACTTTAAAATCCAGGTGCTGAACATTTTCCACTCCCCCCAACACCTTCAAAGAGTACGAAATCAAAATCAGAAATTTTACATTGTTTCGCAGAGAAAATGGGGGTTTTAGAAACTGTCTCCTAACCCACTAGGTCCCCCTAAGGCTACCTAGGCAACCCGTTGGATTCATTCATTACTGAGAAATCTGTTCGAGGGCCCAGCAGTGAATGCACACCACCACGGCCAGACCCTGAACCCGGGAGGCAGGCTTCTGCAGGCCCGTGGACCCCCATGCCCTCCACCTGAACCCATTCTGGCAAGGCAACGTGCCTCTCATGGGCAGGGCCCGGGGTCTTCCCATAATGACTCTCTCTGGGTTTCTCTACATTCTTTGTAGACTCAAAAGACTTTCTCCCGGGCCAGCCGAGTGGCTCAGTTGGTTAAGAGCTCGCTCAAGAGTGCGAGCTGAGCTCTGAGCAACAGCTGTTCGAGGCCAGCCCCAGCTGAGTTGCCGTTGAGCTGCCAACAGGTGGCAGGATGGCTCAGCTAAAAAAAAAAAAAAAAAAAAAAAAGCAATAAAAAAAAAAAAAAAAAAAGACTTTCTCCCCAATAACTCCCTTTAATTTTTTTTTTTTTTTAGGGCGGTGTCACTCATATGTGGGACCAAACCGGGGCCACTGGCTTCCCAAGCCAGCGCTTAACCACCGCGCCACTCGGCCGGCCCTCCCAATAACTCCCTTTAGAAGGAAATGAAAGAACATGCACGGACAAAACACCTTCATTACCGCAACACCCAAAGCCCAAGCAACCGAAGATAGAAAACAGAAATCGGACCTCATCGAAATTTAAAATGCTGCACTTCAAATGGCACCATCAAACAAGTGAAAGGGCAACCCAGAGAATGGGAGAAAATATGTGCAGCTGATACACGTGATAAAGGACATATATAAAGAACTCTTACAACTCAATAACAGACACCCCAAGTAAGCAATGGGTAAGGGATCTGAAGAGACATTTCCCTAAAGACCTAAAAAGGGGCCAACAAGCACATGAAAAGATTCACATGTTACTCACCAGGGACAAACCACAAGATGCCAGTTCACAGCCACGAGGATGGTGGCTTTGATCAAAAAGATAGATAGCAACGAGCGCTGGCTGGGATGGGGAGAAATCAAAACCCTCAGGCATTGTTGGTGGGGATGTAAAATGTTGTAGTCACTTTGAAAAATCATTTGGCAGTTCCTCGAAATGTTAAATATAGAGTTACCATATGACTCAGAAATTCCACTCCTAGGGAAATACCCAACAGAACTGCGGCATAGGTCCACACAAAAACTTGTACACGAACTTTCACAGCGTGACTGATGATAGCTCCAAACTGAAATCAGTCCAAAAGTCCATCAGTTAGTACACGGACAGACAAAACGTATTCTATCCATACAATGGAATATTATTCGGCCATAAAAAGAAATGAAGGACTGACATATGCTACGCGTGGATGAACCTTGAAAACATCATGCTAAGTGAAGAAAGCCAGACGCAAAGGGCCACGCATTGTAGGATTCCTCTTGTATGACGTGTTCAGAACAGGCAAATCTACAGAGAACGTAGATTCGTGGCTGCCTGGGGCTGGCGGGGGTGGGAAGGGAGAGACTGCTAATGGATACGATGTTTGTTTTTTGTTTTCTCCAGGAATTTTTTTTTTAATTCTTCTATTGTGAAACTTTTTTTTTAAATTAGTTTCAGGTGTACAACGCAGTGCAATAATTATACTTTCTACCCCTCAAAGTGACAACCCCCTCCCCAATTCACCACCCCACTCCCCCACCTTTATCATATATATCTATTACTCTTCCTCTGACTCCCCTCCACAGTATACTCCACATCCCGTGACTGACTGTATATTCAATTACAGTTGGCATACAATATTATACAACATCAGCTTCAGGTGTACAGTGCAGTGATCAAGCCTCTACTCCATTCATGAAGTGGTGGTATCCCTAACAAAACATGTGACCATCTGACACCCCACAAAATATTTACAACATTATTAATTATATTCCCCAAACTGTGTTTCATATCCCTGTGGCAATATTGTAGTTACCTATTTATGCTGTCTAATCCCTTCCCCTTCTCCCTCAGCCCCACCCCCGGGGTACGATGTTTTTTTGAGGTATTGATTGTGGTGGCGGTTGCACAACTCTGTAAATACACTAAAAACCATGGCATTATGTATTTGAAGTGAATTTCATGGATCATAAATTGTATCTGCGCTGTTAAAAACGTTTAGGCAAGAACACAGAGAAACTGAATAATAAATTAGGCAAAGGTAATTTAATAAAAACAACACACACGCATGCACACATGTACTCACACGCTATGCACACATGCACACACGCTATGCACACCCACACACATGCTATGAGCACATCACATGCACTCACACGCTATGCACACACACACACGCTATGAGCACATTACACATGCACACATACACACATGCTATGCACACACACACACATGCTATGAGCACATGTACACATGCACACACGCTATGGACACAAGCACACACAAACCTCATCGACATTCCCGTACACCTTGCGTGGACGGGAACCCTGCACACAGCCCCAGACCCGACAGGGCTGTGCCGGTGCCATGGAGGGGCTATAGGCCCCAGGGCACTTCCTCTGACTGCGGTTCGCTGACACGTCTTTCAATGAGCTCCATCCACACATCAGTTCTTTCTCTGGGAGGTTCTTTTATTGAACAGAAAAGTCATCACACCCAAGACACTTCACATTGTCATGAAAAGACAAAGCACCAACCATACATCTCAAATAGGACGGTGTTCACGGCACGCACGTAAGTCACGCATTAAAGGCTCTGCCGAAATCACGTACAGGGATCCCTCTCGGCTGAGATAGGACCACATGCACGGGGCACTTTGCCATGTCGCCATAGAGAGCTCCAAACTACTACTCAACCGGACTCTTCTTCTTTCTACTGGGCGGGACCTTTCCAGAGAGAACGGTTTCCTTGGGCCCAGGGACTGCGCCTCTCTCTATGATCCCGAGTGCCCAGCAGAGCCTGGCCCTGAGCCATTGTGCGGAATGTCTGCTGCAGAACTGGATGGACAGGTGGATGAATGGGTGGACACATGGATACATGCCTACAGACAGATGAATGGGCAGATAGGTAGGTGGGTGGGTACGAAGGATGGATGGATGGATGGATGGATGGATGGATGGATGGATGGATGGATGGGGAGATGCGGAGATGAGGTGATGAGGTGAGGGAGGGAGGGAGGGGCAGATGGATGGGAGGGGGATGGATGCACAGACACGTGGACGAGTAAATGAGTAGCAGGCCTGAGGAGCAGTCCTCGGCTTAGTGCTGAATACCCAGGGGTGGCCGAGAACGTGCCGCGAGCAGAGCTGTGCAGGGTGTTTGAGAAAGGGGAAGCCAGCGTCACATTTGGGTCAGGCTCTGATCTTCACGGTCCCCTTTCGTACCACAGCCGTCCCACTGACGGCACCAATACACAGCAAGGGCCATCAGCCCCAATTCCCCTCTGGTGGCTTCCCCTCTGAATTAGGTGATGGCTGAGATAACGTCACCTGCCTGCGCCCACTCTGAGTGCGTCCTGCGTTCCAGGCCCGATATGCACAAGCGGCCTCGGTACGCCCCCGTCAGCCACAGCCCCCATTCTCAGGCAGCTTTGGGAAGTTAAGTGTCACCTAGAGGCTCCTCTGGTGTCTGGTGTCAGGGGTACAGTCAGGCTGGCAGAGCAAACCTCAACAGGCTTTCTGCTGTGCAGGCCAGAATGGGGTGGCCCTCCGAGCTTCCCTGGGTAAAGGAAAAGGCATATCCGTGTCGGCTCCAGTGCAGTCTTCACAAATTCATCCCGACTCACAGAAACCATATGGTTTAAGGAATGCGCTGCTGGAATCTGAGCCAAGGGGGCAGTCACTTGCACCTGCACAGCACTTGGGGTGTACGGAAGGACCTTCTCAGACTCCATGTCTTGAACCCACACAAGCCTGAGGTAGGCGGGTCTGGATGGTCATTTTCTCCCCAAAGGTCACAAAGGAAGACAGCAGGGACAGATGGCAGCTCAAGGGCACACGAGCAGGGAATGACAAGCAGCTGCGGGGCGTTAGGAAGTGGGCGGCGTGTGCTTCTGCCAGGACTGCCCGGCCAGCCCCGTGGCCACCGCTGTCCTCTTGGCACCCTTCCCGTCCAACTCAGCCCCGCAGGCGTCCTCCACTCCACAGTGTTGGTCATCCTTCGGCTTTTCCAGTTCTTCTCCACTGGTCCTCTCCTGAAATCACAAGAGAATCTACAAAGCATCCCGATTAGCGCTGTTTCACTCAGGGGGCTGGCCTGGCCTTGTATGCATGCTGACATTGGGGCGGACAGGCCGGGTTCAGATGCCTCGGCCAGCTCCGGGGACCATGGTTTGTGCACAAGCAGCTCTGAGCACGTTTCTACGGATGGAGACAGCAGGGAGGCCCTACCCGGGGTGTCCAGGAGCCAGGCAACGAAGCACCTCTTTAAAAGTTGGGGCTCTTACACTTGAATGTGCTGACTTCCCTGACACACGCCCATGGGCGTCGCATCTCACCGGGTGCCTCCTGCTTCTTCTAGTGGCCTTCCAGGTTTAAAGGGGAAGTCAGATCAGTGACGAGGCCAAGTACAATGCGCCCTGTCCAGTGGCCTGGCACGATCGAAGGTCAGCCCATCTTTCCAGGGGGAACCAAGGAAAATGCAAGTCCTCCTCTGCCAGATAGTTACAACTAATATCAAGATCCAGGCAGCTTTTCTAGAACGATCCAGCACTTCCTGGGATATTATATGCCTTGCACGTTCATTCCTGAATCGCAGAACCATCTACTTTCCAAAATAAGCAGTATTCTCCACTAAGCGGAACTGTAAGTTCTGGATTGTAAAATCATTATGCACTGTTTAGGGATTTGAGCAAAGCTCTTTCCATACCAGGCAGTGGGTGTTATAACAGTTACCTCATGTGGACAAGTATCCGCCATGGCTTCAGGACAATGCTTACAGCATCACACTTCAAAATCTTATAAACTACTGACGGACAAGAGGCCACCAAGAAATATTTGGCAACCATCCGTGCCCATGGTTCCGGGTCCTGACCACTCTGGTTAGACGATAACCAGTGCCATGTTTCATTTTCTAGTGTCTGGGCTTGAGGGGCAGAGGAGGAAAGAAAGACAAACTTGTCCATGCTTTTGTTCTGCTTGAAAGGTATTGATCCACGGCAGAATTTGAAATTCAGATTTTTCAACATTTCCTTCACAATGCAAGGTTACGGCTGATCCCGTGTTCTCTGCTTAGACTTGGCTTCCTTAGGGCTTGTCTAGCTTAGAGAAGAGGACCATGCAGAGTCTGCTTATAAAGGTCTCGCCTCATACCGCGGCACACTGGTTCTGAGCCCACGGCCCCAGAGGTGCCCAGGAAGCTGGCTTGCCACATGGTTACTAAGGAAACGGGACCTACTCCTACTGGGACACATTCATCACAGTACCTTGTTGCTTTCTCCATTGTCGGCCTGTCTGGGTCCATCATCTCGAGAAGCCTGCCCGGGGCTGCTCACATCCTCCTTGGAATTTCCTGGGTGAGCTGCACGCCCCCAAGCAAGAGAGCAGGATAAGCAAGTGGGGCCGGCTCCCGAGGGAGTGGACAATTCAAAGATGAATAACACCTCGGGGATGCTTCCAGACGCACTGAGCAGTGTGACCCAATTCCATCCTGCTGACCTTGGCTTTGACACCTCTACAGCGCCCTCTGGAAGACAGGGAAGCCTGCCAAGTGTCGGGAGCATCTCTACTCAAGCATTTCCAGGCTGGAATTTTTCTTGCATTATTCAGGCATTACATGGAGTCAGGTTTTCACTTCCATCCCCAGCCCTCCCCTTTGCTTCCTGGAGTTTTCACTCGCAGGAGGGCCCATAATTCCCGTGTGAAAGCAGCCCCTCTGCCTCCTACCAAGCCTGCCCCCCTGGGCACCTCCCCACACCCCAAGATCCACAGGTGGGGGTTTGGGAGGGGCGAGGTCAGATCCCTTAGGGAAAAAGTATGCCATTTTCTGTTTGAAATTACCAATAAAACACACTTTCAAATAAAGAGTAAATGTATTATTCGGTTGTTACCTACATAAGTAAATTTTAAAATTTATTTCCAGACTTTATAAACTAGAAAAAATGGGTTAGGCAAAATGTTATGGTAAGCATTTAAAAATACCAGCAGGCTTTTGTTTTCTCTCTGAGTTTTTATGTAACACAGTTGCCGTTGCCCATATAATTTTCTGCACGAAAATATAAGCTCAGAAATGAGTTCAGAGGCTGTCAGCCTTATTCACTACTATATCCCGACCACCTCAGGCAACGCCCAGTGTCAGAAGATGTTCCACTGACAGCAATCAACTGAGAGAATGAGAGAACGTGAAAATGGGTGGCTGACTGAATGAATGAATGAGTGAGTGAATTAATGATAGAATGAGTGAGTGAATGACTGAATAGCTGAATGAGAGAAGGAAGCAGATAACCCATGATCAATTTTCTACCTTCTCTATGAAACTGTTTTTATGTGTTATGGACGAAAGCATACTAAGAGTTATTCTATGCCCACTTGTATTATATTTTACTCCTAGCCAATGAAAGCTCAGTACGTTTTTTAATGGATACACTAATTTGGTCTGACAAGACTCAGCCTCTAAGAAATAACCACCCAGGTAGGCCTAAGGTAAAGACACCCACAAGGTGCAGACCGGGACGCATAGACTGCAGCGGCCACTAGAGGGAGCCACAGAACCTTTCAAAGAGCAGCAGTGACAAAGCCACCCAGTATGGCCGGTTGGCTCTCAGCACTTCCCAGCATGGCTCACAGCCACAAATTGCTGCTGCTGCTGCACTGTGTCATGTCCCACTCACCAGAGCAAGCTGAAACAAGCATAGAGCTGCGGTTTTAGACAAATGACCCCAGCTCAAATATTTCGCGTCTCTCTCTACACGCCCTCAAGCTTTAACAATTAAATGCAAATAGAAGAAAAAAAATATTTTCCCTGTGGGTGACAATGGAATCTACTAGAGTCACCTGCAAAGAAAGCAATGCTATCACCTAAAGAATGAAAAATTAATTTTTCAAGCTGTGGGCAATGATTTCCTGCCTCCGGCCACGTTTCTGTAAAAGAACATGCGGCTTGACATACGGTTTCATCTCATCCAGTAAAGAGGCTTAAGGCGCATTGCAGGCTAACTGGGCAGGCACGTCAGATAAGGCTGTGATCCCGGTGGTCAAGTTTCGAAGGCTTCATATGAACTGAGTGTAGGAAGAAAAGAATTTCCCACAAAGTACTTCTCTCCAAAGATTCGAATGACCCTGTAAATATTTTCAGGGCCATTATAAGCCACAGCTATTATCACAGGCAGGATCGCGCAGGCTTTAAAAGACTTGGTCCACATAGGACACTGCTTCAAAAATAGATTTTAAAACATTTGAAAGGAGCACAAGTTCATTTCCCTTTGGAATGCTATAAAATGTCCAAGCCTCACTTAGAATATAAAAAGTGACAGCTCCACTGGCCTTCTTGCCCACAATTCTATTTCTACAGCCCACGAAACTGCAGAAAACCTCCAAAGTAACACTCAGAAATCAAGGGACAGAAGACAGAACTTGAAAACCAGAACAATTCAAGAAAGCAATTCTAAGAATAACTGACTAATTAACAACTAAAATTCAATTAAGTGGCCTCATGAGATTTCCAGGGAAGGGAAGATTCCGAAGTCTGCACTGATGGGTGACCTGTGGGAAAATCGAATGGGCTAACGACACTTGCTGATTTCCATGAAAGAGTAGAACAGACCTGAAACTACAGAGCGTCTGGGCTAATTTGTGATTTCATTGGGAGCCCTCACCCACCAACTTGAAAAAAAAAAAATGAAATGTCAGCACTAACTGACGAAAGTGCTACAAGATGAAGCCACTTGGTTGAAAACCTCCCTGAGTGAATGAAATCCTCACTGCTGGCCCTGGGGAGACAGAGGGCGGGGATGAACCTGAGGACCTGCCATCATTTTACAGGGAGTGAAAAGACCATAACTTATTTTTTTTTTTCCCAATGATAGAGTTTCAGTAATCGAATGGTATCCTAATTATAATGATGACCCTTCTTCCTTCAAGGGGCTCGTGCGTGCCTCTGGAACATTCTCCAGGAAGCTCCCCTCACTGGCTGTTTTACAGAGTGAGTGACTGTGACAGCCCTGGCAGCTGTCTTCCAGCGTGGCTCCCTCCGACCAGACCACACCGACTCCCACTCTTGAATAACCCCAGTGCCGTTCTCCTGAGAGAAAGCCATCTCCCCAGTTATGCCAAAACCTCCTCCTCCTGCGTACCCCCTCCACCTCTGCGATGTCCACATTATTTCCACATTCGGACAGGCAAGCTATTTTTTTTTCCCCATTCCCAGCCAAGGAACTGCAAGGGGTTGCAGGCTCGTTTGTGAAAAGCGTCCATAAACCCGAATGGCTGGGCAGCTCAGGGCACAGGGTCCGGCTGGCTTCCCTACATTTCTACCTCTCAGTGCCACGCGGCAAGTCGCACAACGGCCTCATTAGGATCACTGTCACAGCCCCACCATGGCCTTCTTCCCAGGTGCCCGGTCACCCCATTAATGTCTGCAGAGATCCATGAAGCCTTCTAGCTGAAAGGCGCCATAAAAGCCCAAATGATCACTATTATCACCAATCATCTCCAAGGCACTCTCCCTGTCACCACCTAAGGTAAATCAGGTACCCACGTGGGGAGACAGCCAGGCGCCGGGGCCTGCCCGTCGGCCCTAATGAGCTCCCTGCAGCCTCGGAAACGGCACTGGACGCTGGCAGGCGCGCCAATGCCAGGAGGGAAGAGAAGCCAGAGCTGCCCCTTGTCCGGGGCACCTGAGCTGCGGCCCTCACCCTCAGCGCTGCGCTGAGGACGGCCTGCAGTCCGCAATCCTTCCCCACTCGGGAGAGGCGAAGGGAACGCTGGCAGGAAGCAGCGTGGAGACACAGGGACAAGTGTCTCTGCCGCCCTACGCTGCCCTCTGGCTACTTAAAGGTCCTTCTTCTCCCACCCCTGCTCCCTTGGGGCCATCACACAAATGCCCTCCAGCAAAACCCCGCGGGCCAGCTCTCCGAGGTACCCCCCTCCAACTGAAGACAGCATGTGTCTGTCCTGGGGCTGCCCGAGTACACAGCATCTCCATCCAGCAAGACTCGTGCTGCCTGGGAAGGGGACACTCCCTGGCGACACTGTCACTTCCTCTCCCCGGAGGACAGGAGCTAGCTCTTCCCAGTAAACCCTTGTGTGTCCTTCGAATTTGTAACCAGGTGCACACATGGCGGGCTGGAAACTGTTTCCACCTGACCTCCTGCTGACAGGGTACCTCAACTCCTCACGCATGTCAGTGCTCTGCTGTAAACCAGGGCCCCTTGGCCGCTGCGTTTAAGGAAACTGCGGGGGCTCTTCCTGGGTAGGGGGCTTTAGACAGCGCAGTGCATTCAGGGAGGGAGCGGACGGAGGGCAGGGTGCCACCCCGTTCCTGCAGCGGTGCAGCGGCACCCACAGGAGCCTCTGCACAGGCCTGACTGGGCCGCACCGCTTAACCTGCGCTTCAGTTACCACCAGAGACAACTAGGCCAAAGGGGACTTGGCTCGGGCCACTCACGGTCTGGGAGCCTTGGCTGTTGAAGTTGAACCTTCAGCCAGATGCTGTCTCGCTGGCCCCAGGCTCCCGGGGGCTGCACCTCCCACAGGCGCCCCCGCTCCTCCGGGTGGGTCAGCAGGAGCTTCCTACAGACTGAGGAAAGGGGCAAGGGGGGGCCGTCAGGCCAGCGATTCCGGGGACCCCCTCCCCCACCGCACTACCTGCAGCCCAGCCTGCCCCGTCTGCCACTCTGGGCTCCGGGCCACTGCGTAAAAGACCCTTTTTCCCATCCTCACCTGCCCTGCCTGTGCCCCCCTTTCGTCCGTCCCACCTTTGTCAGCTCACAGGGCCATAACACAGACATTTATTTGCTCAAAGCCTGGGGCCTGGAAGACGGAGATCAAGGTGTTGGCAGGTGTGCGTCCCCTGAGGCGTCTCTCCTGGGCTTGCCCGTGGCCTCCCTCTCCTTGCGCCCTCACATGGCCTCCCCTCTGAACCCCCGTGTCCTCATCTTCCTTCTTACCAGGCCCCACCCCATAGGGCCTCATTTTACCTTAATTAGTTATTTAAAGTCCCCATCTCCACAGAGGGTCGCACTGGGGTTAGGGCTTCACATAAGACTTGGGGGCACCCCATGCACCCCACATGGCCTCCCCTCAGGCACCTTCCTTTTCCTCCCCAAGCCTCCTCAGCCCTCCTCTCCCACAGAACCTTCCAGCTGGCTCACCCTCTGCAGACACCTTGATTTCAGGGTCCCCCAAGGCTTGTGGGATTCATGCCCACATTCACAGGGTGAGCCTTTCGGGGGGGGGGCATGTCCAGCTAACAGGATGCTGCCCCTGCTGCTGCAGGTGCCCGTGGGGACTCGCCAGGCCCCCTCCTAACATTCTCAGGCCTGGGCAACAGCTCACATGGAAACCTACAGAGCACGATGCTGAGGATTTGGAAGGTGTGAGCCAAGCTAGCAGAGGGCTAGACAGAAGGTTCTGATCTCCGATCTTGACAAATGTAACTTCCTAACAACAGGAAGTTTCAAAGTTAGAATTCTAATGTGGCAATACCGAGAGAGCGGCCCCCAGCCAGCAGCCCTCCTGCCTCTCCCCCCAGCCCAGCTCCCCGGGCACTGTAAGGGGCCCGGGAGTGCCAACGTGGACACCGGCCACATGCCCTGGGCTCCAAGGATACGCCCGCTGGTGGCGTGCTCAGCCGCCAGGTGCACAGATCCAGGTGTGGCGTCCACGTGGGCCCTCTGTGGCCCCTCCCCTGGGTAACCCTGAGGTGGCTTTGCTGGGGTCCAACACATCCAAACAAAGGTCTCAGACATGAAGCAAGACTGAGAGAGGGGCGGCAGGCCAGGGGTGTGCACAGGGAACCAGCCGCCTGGTTTCCGGAACCTTCCAACACCAAAGTGAGCTGCACAACGCAGGGATCCTTGAGCGCTTTTTGAAGGAACTCAAGGATTCTCAGAGTTTAATTACAGACTGAGAGTTTAAAAATACACAGACACGACTAAGCCCACTTGAGGAAAACACGTGCTCACCTCCTTTTCTTATGACTTCAAAGCTACAGGAGCCTCCTTGCCTCATCCACCTTTTCTCTCCTATCTACTGTTCCCCCCGAGGACAGGGGAGAATGTTTGTATGGCCAGAAGCCAGGCAAAGGCCGGGGGTGGGGGGGATGGGGGGGTGCTTCCCGGGGGTGGAGGGAGCCGGGGGCGCTCACCAGAAGCCCCACCCGTGCTGACTTGGAGTGTGATGTTTAACATCAGAACTTTCTCAATGTCCTCGGGCAAAGACGCATAAAGATTTCCTTTCCAGAATATGGCAGGGGATTGAGATTGTTCATTTTACGTGTCGGTCTAAGGCGGGGTGCCCAGGATCTGGTCAAATATTATTCCGGGTGCATCTGCAAGGGTGTTTTGCATGAGGTTAACATTTGACTCAGTAGACTGAGTAAATCAGTCCACCCTCTCTGGGGTGGAGGGGGCCTCAAAAAGGACCATCCTCCCACAAGGACGAGGGCACTCCCCTGCCTGGCTGCTTGAGCTGGGCCATCGCCCTTTTCCTGCCTTCAGACGTGGCCTGGAACGCTGGCTCTCGTCGCGGGAACCCGACCCTCGGCGCTGCCCGGTCTCCAGCGTGCTGGCTGCAGATCTCGGAACACCCCAGTGTCCACACCGTGTGAGCCAATTACGTATCATAAATCTCTTCTCTACATGTACAGTCGACTCTTGAACAACATGGGTTTGAACTGTCCATTTATACTCAAACTTCCTTTCAGTGGACTCGTGCCATTCAAACCCACAGCATTCAAGGGTCAGCTGTACGGTTGGGAATCTGCATGCGTGGAGGGTCAAGTGGTTATATGTGGGGTTTCAACTGCATGGGCGGTCAGGACCCCAACCCCTGTGTTATTAAAAGGTCAGCTATTTACATATACAATATATACACAGTAATATGTATATGAACATACATTGGTTCTGTTTCAATCTGCCCTCCTGGTTTTTGACTGATACAGGGCTCTAGGAGGAGAACAGAAGAGGGGGCGGCATCATCTCCTGCAGGGAGAGCTACAGAGGTGCTGGGGGGTTGGTGCCTGCGCCCCAGCTACCGCCTTCCCTTCAACTCCTGGGCAGCCCTGTGGCTTCCAGAGACAAGGGCAACACGCTGAACTACAAGCTTCAAGCGAAAGAGCGAAGGCACGCTGAGGGCCAGCAACAGGCTCTGCTCGGCTCGGATGCTGTGTTGATGTGGTTCCAATTATTTCTCAGACTGTGGGAGGTTTGGCCCTGGCGATCAGTGTGGTCTGGGCTGTTCGGAAGCAATGGGCAATTTCTCAGGGGGAGAGGAAACCCACCACGTGTCACGGCGCTCAGGGCTCCGAGGACCCACCCTCGTCAGGACCCACTGGAACGCATCCACCTGACACAGGGTGGGGTTACCTTGGTACATGGCAGGAGAAATCGGCCAGCTGACCCCCAGGGCCTCGTCCGCTGGGAAGGTCTCACAGAAGTCCCGCAGCATGGCCACGCCCAGGCCTTGGCGACGGTGTCTCCTCCTGACAAACACGGTGTCGAGGACAGGCAGCAGGTAGCACACGCCCGTGCCATCGCCACACAGGCTGCCTGCAGGGGACAAGGAGAGACGGGCACTGTCTCAGGGGCTTGTACGGACCTGCCAGGCCCCCGCGCGACTCCCGCACGGCCAGGTAAGCACCGAGGCCATCTGGAAGCTGGGCTAGCTTCACCCACTGAACAACCGAAGACAAAAGAGCAGGTCACTCCATCCCCCCAGCTCTCAGCTGGCTGATCAAGCAGCCACCTTATTTACTAATTGCTATGAATGCAGCCACCAGATGAAAATGAAAAGCAAAGCTGGTTACTGGGCAGAGCAAGGTTGTTCATGTACCCAGACTCCTGAGGTGCCCCCCAACTCACTGTGCGCAGCTCACAGGGACCCTTGGAGCAACGAGGGCATCTGGGCAACATCCCAGTTCTCCCTGGACCCAAAAGCTGTGGGCTGGGAGACCACCCGACACTTCCCTAGGGGCTGGACTTGTTTCAGCAACTCTAACGAAGGCTCAGTGTCCAAATATGGCAAAGTGCATTTACCCCAAATAGACCTGTTTCCCATAAAACATCAATGACCTTGCTAAGCAGAGCGAGAGGCGACAGTGGCACCCTTCCCACTTCTCCACCCTGAACTTAACGTCACTTCAACCAATGGCAACACCAGCATAGTTGCTGATTCTGCAAAGGGAGCTTGGTTCTGCAGCATCGCGTGTGTGTGTGTGTGTGTGTGTGTGTGTGTGTGAGTGTGTGTGCGTGTGTGTGAAGGGGGATATATGGGAACTCTTTACTTTCTGCTCAGTAGTTCTGTAAACCTAAAAGTGCTCTGAAAAATAAACTCCATCCATTAATTTTTTAATGTGTTAGGCATTTTTTTTAAGTGAAACTGGATCTTACCTCACATCATATACAAAAAGTCAGTAGACATGGATCTAGACATAAATAT
Source organism: Aselliscus stoliczkanus (assembly GCA_033961575.1). Classification (NCBI taxonomy): domain Eukaryota; kingdom Metazoa; phylum Chordata; class Mammalia; order Chiroptera; family Hipposideridae; genus Aselliscus; species Aselliscus stoliczkanus. The sequence goes on from CM066741.1 coordinate 31,038,058, forward strand.
AATAGTTAGAGCTACAAAGCTTTCAGAAAAAAACATAGAAGAAAGTCTTCAGAACCTTGGGTTAGGCCAAGAGTTTTCAGATTCAAGCACAACCAATTGACAAATTTGACGGCATCAAAATTAAAAACCTTTGTACTTCAAAAGACACCACTAAGAAAATGAAAAGACAAGCCACAGACTGTTAAGAAAATGTTTCCAAATCACAGTCCTGATACAGAATATCTAAAGAATGCTTATAATTCAATAAAATGAAAATAACCAATTAAAAATGGACAGATGATCTGAACAGACATTTCTTCGAAGAAGACATGCAAATGGTTAATAATCAATGAAAAGATACTCAGTATCATTAGGAAAATGCCAAGTAAAACCACACTGAAATGCAAATTCTGACCTACTAAAATGGCTATTATCAAAAGACAAGCAATAATAAGTGTTGACAAGATGGGGAGAAAATGGAGCCCTCATATATTGCTGATGGTAATGTATAATGGTTCAGCCACTTTGTCAAGTAATTTGGCAGTTTCTTAAAAAGTTAAACATATGCTTACCAAATGACCCAGCAATTTTGCTCCTAGGAAGCCATCCAAGAGAAATGAAAACACATGCCCAATAATTCTATTAACCAATGCCACCCCAACAAATTTAATAAAATATAAAAAAGTGCCCAGACAAAGACATGTATGTGAATGCTACAGCAGCAATATGCATAATAGCCCAAAACTAGAAGCCGTGCTGGTAAGCGCATAAATAAAATGTGGTATGGTCATACCATGGAACATTACTCAGCAATAAAAAGGAATAAAATACTGATATATGCTACCATTTGGATGAGCCACAAAAATACCATGCTAAGTGAAAGAAACCAGATGCAAAAGACCACATACTGTATCGTTCCATTTGTATGAAATATCCGGGAAAGGCAAGCTGATAGAGACAGAGAGCAGATCGGTGATTGCCCAGAACTGAGATGACACCGAACCTGACTCGAAACAGGCAACTTTTGGGGGCGGAGGAAATATCCAAAACCTGGACCAGGGTGATGGTTACACCACTCTCTAAACTTTCTAAAAATCAATGACTGGAATGCTTACAGTTGGCAGTTTTTACGGACTGAAAAGTTATACTTCAGTAAAATTGACTTTAAAAAGATACAATCAGTAGTGAAAGATACAATTGCACTTAAAAGATACAGTCAAGTATGGAACAGGAAACATCATTATTTTGCAGTGGAGAGACCTGGCAGACAGCCCCCTGGGCCATCACCCTTAATAATGTTGATGCCATGCCCCCCCCCATATGATGTGACCCCATAAGGAACAGAGCACTTCACTTTCCCCCAAACCTGTAACCCCAGCATAATCATGAAAAAACATTAGACAAGCCTAAATTAAGGGACATTCTATAAATATGCTGACCCATATGCCTCAACAGTGTCCAGATGGTGGAAGACATTTTGTCCTAATCACCATCCCCCTGCAAATTAAATACTAAGACTTTGTTGGATAGAGAGAGTTGAGCTGTGAAGTGCCACAAACCTTTGAAATATATAAGGTTTTTTTGTTCCCCAAGAATGAATGCTTTCCCGTTGAGGAAATGCCACCCCACTAAGAATGCATGCCTTAGGTGAATGGTTCTCCAAGTCGAGAGTGCATGGGAACCACCTGGAGGGCTGGTTAAAGCAGCGACAGGCAGAGCCTCTGCTGCAGCAGGTGTGGGGTGGAGCCCGAGAACCCCCTTAGCCCACATGACATGAACAGCACAAGCTGTGTGCCTGCCTGAGCACACCACCCACTCCAGGTATGCAGAAATGAGGGGCTGCCAGTGGTCTTGACCAGAAGGATTTGGGCCCAGGCTGAGACTTTACACACAGGGGCTCTTCCATGGGTTAGGACAGGGTGCCTGCCCAGCCCACAGTCCTGTTTTAAAATTGTCCCTACCACAGCCTCAGTTAAAGAGCTAAGACTGGGTGGCCATATCTGAACCGCAAATGCCAGTCTACCCGTCCACAGACAACTGAGCTAAAAGTGAACCCATGATCCACAAGAAACCAATACAGAGGCCAGCTGGGCCAATCTCATGCTTTCAAAAGACCAGTGAAAGTTGGACTATAGTAGGCCCTGTCCCTTTAAGGCAGGTATGGTTACAGGCCAGGCGGACGGCATGGCAAGCGAAAGTCAGGGTTAGAAGGAAGCAGGAAACATAAGTGAGTAAAGGAAGTTGGTTTGCAAAGATGAGACTGGGGCAGCTGCTGGGTAAGCAGCCAGCTGCACCCGTGAACTTCCCCTGCACCCTTCCAATACCCCATCTTGTCAGTCCCTGCAACAGCCCTGTCTCAGCGGGGGGTGAGGCTGGGCCCTCCACCGACATCACGCTCCTGCCTGCCCCTTTCAGCCTGCTGCTGTTTCTGCTCAAGTCCAGAAGACCGCACAAGGGGCCCCTGCTTGAATGGGACGGTAGGGCAGGAGGCGCCTGTGGCACTGGGTGTCTGGGGGAGGGGAGGACAGGGGTCTGGTGACGGGCAGGGCAGCTGAGGCCACATCAAAGCTGGGCTGCAAATCACAGAATTTAATATTTTTAAGGGCTGCTCTCGCTTCTGTGATCTACATTCGGGTTGGGCTTTCAGAAATCTGAAATGGAAAGTTGTTCTTGGTTAGATTTTTATACACACGCAAAAGACTTTCCAGTCCTAAATTGGCCAACTCATCACTCCTGTCATTCTCTTCCCTTGAGAGCTAACAGTCTCGTGGACTTGGTGGGAGCGAGAGTCAAATCAAAGCCTCACTAATTGTGATTATCTGGAGAGAACTTCAGTGTGAAAGAGTGATATGAATAAAGGGTCAATATTGGGTAGAAAAGGCAATCACAGAACCGTCAAGTGAAGGGAGAAACTGAAACCAGACTATTCAACAGAATAGTCCTGAAGAGAGGTCTCCCTGGAAAGATCTCGTTCATCCTACGCGAAGGCACACACTTGGCTGATAACTGAGTGTGCCCCTCAGCAATAGAAAGACCCAAACCACTGATATGCACTTGAACTTGGGGGCATCTCAAAGGTACAATGCCGAAACCTATAGTGACGAGGGGCAGAACACCAGCTGCCAGGTTGTGGCTGGGCAGTGGCAGGAAACGTTTTCTTGGATGACGGAATTTTCTGCATTTTAATTGTGGTTTCAGTTATATGAACCTATATATGGGTGAGAATTCACAGATCACTTCACAAGGTATATAAACGTGTAATCATCATGTTGTACACTTGAAACTAATATAATATTGTATGTCAACGACAATGGAAAATAAATTTCAAAGAATCTAAAAAATTTATAGCACTATAAAGTCAAAAGGGTCAATTTTACTGTCTCTTTTTTTTTTTTTTTTTTGGAGGGCAGTGTCACTGGCCCTCATATATGGGATCTGAATTGGGGCCACTGGCGTCCCAAGCCAGAGCATAACCACCGTGCCACTCGGCCAGCCCTGTCTCATCATTTGTTTAACAATACTTAAAGTCACACACACACACATAAATGAATGCGCTAAGAATGTACTTAGAATGTGCTAAAAAGGTACATAAATAGGTAAAACCTGGCTGCTGTGATCCTATGTATAAAAAACGATGAATCTGTACATTTTCTTTTCCACACAGAATGGAATTACCAACTTCAGCCTAGCGACAGCTAAATTAACAGATACTCTGAATCATCTGGATCTAAACTAATGAAGAGAATTTTACTGCTGTAAAGTTGAGAAGTGCGTCATGTGCTATGTCCATATTTTAAGCATCAACACAACACTATATTATACTGTGACAAGGACCAAAGACGGAGCCAAGACTGAAGAAACATCTTTAAGTGTTTTGTATTTCCAAACTATAAACGCCTCTTGTAGTCAATTAAATCACATGCATTCGCCAGTGATTTTTCAGAAATCACTGTGCAAAATAATAAAACATTATAAAATATATCTATTCACTATCTAAATTATTTTTAAGTTATCTGCATGCTGCTAATATCACCATTTTAATTCATCAAAATAAATCCGTCTCTCAATTTATAGAAAAAGGTGAGCAGACAAGGAATACAATTCTATAATCCATACTTAAACAAATCCCCCATGAGATAACCATGGTGGAATGCAACAGTCATGCAAATTCCCACACATGTAAGTAGATATTTAAGAAATAAGTTCAAGAAATCATTTGGAGACATCATAAGGCATCTAAAAATACATAGAAGCCAGGGGAAAATTTAATCTCAGAAAACTGTGACTGGAACAGATAAAACCTGATATTTTGCAGCGTACTGGCCACACGGTATAAATGAACCCCCAAGGCTACAGAAAACATTGGTGGGGAAAACTGAAGGTCACCACAAAGGTGTTAGAGAGGTCAGGTGTTAGGAGTAGGAAAGAGACTGGAATTTTGAAGGGAACTCCTTGACAGCATGAGAAACACTCAAATTCAGAACAACCGTCCCCATCCCTGGCTTACAGCGAATGTATCTGTGAGTGAAGGAGACCGGACAGGACCCAACAAAAAGAAGTCAGACACCAGACTGAGGTCCACCCTTGAAAGATGGACTACACAAAATATGATCAGTGAGTTTGATTCTTTTCTTAACAAAGAACATTCCTTGGCATGTGCAGCTCAACTGGCAGAGAGCTAAAGCCAATTGGGCAGTGAGAGTATGGAGTCTGAAACCAGCAGAAGCAAGGAAGCCACAAAGAGGGTAAGTACCATCCATGCCCAAATCTTTGTCTGACCACTAATTTTGCAGGGAATCCCTCTACAAAGCCAGGCTAAAGAAGCAGCCATGGGCAGTCATACAAACAGATGTCAGCAGCTGCAAATCACAGGAGCAAAGTTTTCAATCTGAATCTGGGGCACACAGATACACACACACAAAAACCACACACACACGCACGCACATTTTAAAAATCAGACTTGCTACAGTATATCTGCAATGTCTACTTTTCAACAAAAAAATTACTAAATAACATAAAAATAAAATCAGTCCTAGATACATCACAGTCAAACTGCAAAAAAAGCTAAAGGTAAAAAGAAAGTCTTAAAAAGTAGTCAGAGAAAACGACACGTTATGAATGAGGGAACGTCTCACCAGAAACTATGAAAGTCAGAAAGTACTGAAACAACATATTCCAAACTCTGACAACAAAAAGTTATCACTAACTATTCTATATCCAGTTGAAGTATCCTTCAAATATCAAAGTGTAATAAAATAAAGGCATTTCCAATAAACAAAACACCGAATTTGTTGCTAGCACATCTCCACTACAAGAAAGGCTAAAGTAAAAGAAAAAAAAAAAAAAAAAAACCAAAGGAAGTACTTTAACCCAAGGGTAAATGACACTGTATGGCAACTAGCAATACTAAAAAACTGTTAATGGTAAAGATGTGAGTAAATATTTTTAAACTACATATGTTTCTTTTCTTCATATCTTTAAAAGATATCACTACTTAAATTAAAAATTATAACTCAGTAGTGACAGGTTTCTAACAAACAGAGGTAACATATAACAACAATAGCACTATGTAAATAAAATGAGGGGTAAATAAAAATACACGTTTGTAAGGTTTCTACATTCTACCTTAAGTGATTCAATATTAACTCGCAGTAAACTGGTATAAGTGTAAGATGCGTATGTAATCCCTAGAGCAATAACTAAAAAAATGATAATAATAAAGACAAGACAAAAATATAGACCTAGAAAGCCAACAGAAAAATTAAAATAAAATACTAAAAAATATCTGATTAAAAGAAGACAAGAAAGGAGGAACAAAGGAACAAAAAATCAGAAAATGCAAAACAAATTGCAACAGGGAAAACTAAGTGCAATGATATCAATAATTAAATGTAAATATAAATAGAATAGACTCACATTACAATTAAAAGACAGATTTTTAAAACTAGACTTAAAATCCAAGACCCAATTGTATGCTGTCAACAAAATACATGCCGTAAATATAAATATAAAAACAAACTAAAGTTCAAAAGCTAGAAAGAATATATTCTATGCAAACAGTAAGCAGCATAAGACGATGAAGTAGCTATATATTCATAACAGACACAGCAGACTTCATAACAAGAAATGCTGGGTTGTCAGAAAAGTCATGACATATTTTTTCTATGTTTTTCGTTGCAAAAATGCATCATGACTTTTTTTCCGACAACCCAGTATTACTGTAGACAACCAGGGATGCTTCATAATAACAACATGGTCAACACATTGGGTAGATACAATGGTGAATTAGATGTGACTAATTTCAAAGCTTCAAAATACATAAAATAAAAGCTGACAACTAAAAAAAACAAACAAAAAACAGACGAATCCACAATCATCAAGACTAGCATACTTCTCTCAGAAATTAACAGAACTAGCCAAAAACATCAGTAAGAATATAGAAGATCTAAATGACACCATTAATTACCTTCAACTAACTGATATTTCCAGAACACTAAACCCAATGCCTGTAAGACTCTCTCTCTATATAGATATAGATATAGATATAGATATAGATATAGATGATATAGATATAGATATAGATATTTCTCTCTGTCTCTCTGTCTCTTCCAAGTCCACGTGGAATGTCTACCAAGATAAACCATCTACTGGACCATAAAACAACTCTCTCTGGCTTTCAAAATAGTAAGATGTAACAGATTATATTCTTTTACTGCAACAGAATTAAAACTAGAAATCAACAAAAAATAAAACATCTAGAAGAGCGCACAAATACCTGAAAACCTAAAACTCACTTTTAAAGAACCCACAGAACACACAAGGTCAATGAGGAAATATTTTGAACTGAATGATAATGAAAATGGGTAAACTGATAAATTAAATTTGATCAACATTTAAAGATTCTGCTCTTTGAAAAGTAGTATTCTACCAAAATAAAAATGCTTTCAAAATATGTATCTGATAAAGAATTGATATCTGTTAACATATAAAGAACACTCCAAGTTCAATAATAAGAAAACAAGCAACCCAGTAAGAAAATAGGAACGGACAGTTCATCAAAGAGGATATATGACCATCACAAAAGCACATGAACAGATTGAACTAGATTTACAGAGAGATCGCTTTGCAATGGATTCAAATGTCTAATCGCTCGCTACACTGTACTAATATAATATTAGTATTATATGTCAACTATAATTGAAAAATAAATTTTTAGAAAAAGAAAGCACATGAAAACATGATCTACATCATTTGTCATTAGGAAAATACAAATTAAAAACCAAAATTAGGTCCCACTTCCCATCTCACAGAATGGCTACAATTAAAACAACTAACAAAACCAAGTATTAGGATGTGAAACAACTAGAAATCCCCCACATTGCTGGTGGCAATACATATTGCACGGAAATTGTTTTATTTCGTCTCTCCACAAATAAGCTATTCCAGAAAGAGGCAGTGAAAATTTGTTAAGTTGGCAATGTAAATCTGAAGACTATATTTTCTTTCTTTCATTTTTCTAAAGGTTTGATACTTTTTAAACTCACTGACTTGCTAAGTAACTGAGTCAACTGCCACTTACAAAAATCAGTTCGTGGATGAAAACAACGTGACCTAGAAGCAGCTTCAGGAACTTTCCACAGAATTTGTTGGAATTGAAGAGGAGGCAGAAACGCAAGGACTCTTATCTGGTCTGTCTCGGCTCAACCTTTCTCAGCCACTTCCTTTCTTTTTTTTTTTTGTTTTTTTGTTTTGTTTTGTTTTTTTGAGGGCAGTGTCACTGGCCCCCATATGTGGGACCCGAACCGGGGCCGCTGGCTTCCCAGGCCAGCGCTTAACCACCGCGCCACTCGGCCGGCCCTCAGCCACTTCCTTTCTGAGGCTGTGGGTTGGCCCTGGGAGGAAGGAGGCAGCCACAACCTGCTCCTCACCCCCTCAGAACAAAGCCTGGGTGTCACTGCCACAAGGAGAAGACAGCGGGACCACGAGAGACCAAGGTCAAACTCTGCCTGCCAGTTGCGGCTCTCACACATCAAGCTGGGATCTGTTGCAAGTTTCTGTGCCTATTCATGGGATGTCTAGGGCACAGATGAGTGTGTTACAGCTTTCAGACCAGGCATTTGGTAGACAATCTCGAACAAATGAGCACCGCAGGAAAGAGGAATTACAGGAGGGCTCCTGCCATTCGAATTATGTCCAGGCGCGCTGGCCCACCTGAAATGATGACTAAAGAACACGGCCACTCAAAACAGTGAAATCGTACACTGAAATCAAAGGGCAAATGGGTGTCCCGAGCAAAGGAGCTGAAAACCACAGGCGCTAAACCTCCATGACTAAACTTGACAAATAATTAACTACAGCAGTTGTTTGTCTGGGAAGCTGGTCATGTCACATTAAGGGGGGAAAAAAAGTGAGAAATACAGATTCACTCCATCCTGGGCAGGTGGGACAGAGGTCAAAATCACAGTCAGGCTCGCTACCCCCTACAGACTACTTGCCTCAGAGAACAACCTCTCCATGGTGTTTCCTGGGCAATTTTATTTTTGCTAAAATATTGACATTTACAAGAACCAAATGATGGGGCTGGCACCAAATGGGTCAGAGATGTTGACACCCTTGAAAAACTACAGAAACTATTAAAGATGGCGATCACTTTCCAAGGTATATAAATGTCTAATCACTATGTTGTATACCCGAAACTAATATAATGTTGGACGTCAACTATAATTGAAAAATGAATTGAAAAATAAAATAAAAACTCGTAGTGAAAGCAGAGACCAACCCCTTCGGCAAAACGGTACTCGCTCCACGCTCACTTCTCATTGCAGCCCCGAAGCCTACGTCCCAGCCATTTACCCGAAACTTGGTACCGTGGGCCACCTCCTTGCCTTCTGAGGTAACGTCTGCAAATCTTGGCATACGCTGTGCCTTTGCACCACATGTCAGCTATTAGCAATGGCTTTCTTCCTGACAGCTAATTGGTAACATTAAAGAGAAGAAATTAAAAGCATTGTGCTTGCGAAGTCATTTTACACCATTAACTGCAACAAGTCTTTTATGGGGACATGGCACTGCCTGGGAATCAAAGGGACAGGCTTTTCGCCGTTTGCCAGTAAAATGAAAAATGTGGTGAAAATGAAATCCATACCTTGGCTTTATTTACACGACAGCTGAATTAGTGATACTTCCTGTGCCAGAATATTCTCTCCAAGCAGCACTCATGGAAGACATCTAGAGAGGTCCCCACTTCCCCAGAGCCTGGAAGGGCGGTGGCCCTGCTTTGCCCTCTGCCCCTTACCTTTCATTTTGGTCGTGTAAAATCCAACGGCTGCCCCGTCTCTCCACAGAATCTTAGCCTCCTCCTTCACAGAGTGAGGTAAAAAAAACATGTCATCGTCATCCAATTTTCTCTCCAATCTTCCAAAAATAATGACATTTAGAATGAAAAGCACAATCCTCTCCCCAAATGACTGAACCTTTGAAGGGAAAAAAAAAAAAAAAGAAGAACAACAACTGAGTGAGATGAGAGAGGAAAATCAGATGTGATCAATTTTGCTCTTGGAATCGCCCCACACGTCGGAGCCAGGTGTGTGCTCCACGGTCACATGGCGCTTCTCGTGCTGGACAGGCAACATGGGAACCACAGTATCTCCCAGAGGTTTCCACGCCCGGGGCCTTTCACACCCATTGGCCTCCAGGGGTGAGGGGCAGTGCCAGAGAGGCCACCTGGGTCCCCAGGGCGACAGGCGCAGAATATAAGTGGACAGAAATTAATATCACGAAACAGGAAGTTCCTTCCCGGGAGGCGAGGCATGTCATTTTGGCAGATTTGTTGGATGTGTCCAGAAATAAATCCGATCTGCCATTTTTAACAACAGCCCCAGGATTCTGGCCCTCAAAAAGGAGGGTAAAAAATTGGGGTAATCAATTGCTACACCAAAAGCCACTGATTTTCCATGGCCTGTGATAGATTTGAAGTGCACACTAGGGTCCCAATCCCAGAAGATTCCTGGAACTCAAGGCCCTCCCCGTTCTAAGGCCGTACCAAGGAGCCGTGTCTCACCCACTGCCAAGGCAGGACAAATGAAGAAAATGTATGTGGTCGATGTCAGGCCCACCCAGGGCCTTCTCCTCAACAAGTCAAAGTGACTTCCTGCTTCTGCCTGTTAGTCCTCTGCATTTGGACAGTCCCCGGATGGCACACAGGTGGCCTCCCATTCCCACACCCCCGGCAGACATAGCTAATCAATCTGGACTCTAAGTGGCCAAGCCTGGAGGGTCTCGAGCCCTCCTAACTGCATTCCACTGGACAGCTCCAAGTAACTGCTGAAATGCAACCCTTGAGATGAAACCAATCCACTGCTGACCAAGTGACAGTACCGCTGCATTGGATTTTACTCCGACAGCACTGATCTGTGACAGCTGAGGTGTGCGGCTGTTGGTCACCCCATCCTAGGCACCCCCACGAGAGCAGCAGTCCCATTTCTGGGCTGTGTCTTCCACCCACATGCCGCCATTTGGTTCTCACCAGCTGCCGGGGAGGTCCAGCTTTCTAGGTGAGGAGGAAATCAAAGCTCAAGGAGGGTAAGTGATTGCATTTATTGATTTTCCTGCCTCACTTCAAAGAGGACTTGTGACAGCTGGAGGAGGGCTCTTTCAGGGGCAGGCAGGCTTAAAACGACAGGCCAGGGCTGAGGGTGCCAAGCCAGCACACCTGCCCGGGCCCCACCGGCAATTCCCTCCTGGATCACCCACTGGAACCAGGACTTCGGGAAAGGAGAGCTTCATATAAATATGAACGCTTGGTTTTATATTTAATACTTGACCCTTACATTCGTATCATCATCATTGCTTCTCAGCCTAGATTTGCTGGAAGAAGTTCAGCAACTCACAACCTCTGTGAGCCTCAGTTTCCTTCGCTGGTCAAGGGGAAAGGCCACCTAAGTGGTCTCTGAAACATTTGTACATTTTTCAATCGCTCTGATAATTAAAATAAGGCAGCTTGCAGCATCCTAGCAAATGGCAAAAGTGTTCAGTGCCAATAAACTTATTAATTGGCCCAGAATGTAAAATATTTCACCTTCATCTGGAGCCAAATCTTAGATGAGGAAAAGATTTGTGAACAGCACACCAACTCACTCTGAGAAGCCACCCCAATTTTGAATCTCAGACAGTGGCAGCCAAATCAAGTTCAGGCTTTTAGAATAATGAGCTAGTCACAAAACCTGATTGCTGTGATGTGGGAGGTTATAATTGTCAACTTATAAAACCAAAAAGTTCAGAGGAAAGCCAAAAGAGAAAAGCAGATTGCATCTGGCAGAAGGGAAATATCCAATCAAAAACTGGCAGGAGAAAAGGAGAAAGAGAAAATGCACTTAATCTGTCTAATTTCATTATGGGGAAGTGAGGGGGGGGGAGGCGGGAACGTGTGACATGTGATTCTGACTTTGAAACGTTTCTGAAAACAAAACTAAAATCCAGTTCTAATCCCTCAATGAGGACCACTAATTATGTTAACAGAAAGAGCATTAAGAAAGCTTTTTGGGTTTTTTTCTGTTTGTGTTTTTTTTTGTTGTTGTTTTTGTTTTTTGGTAACCTGTAAAGAAGAGTTGGCTAAGAAACAAATGTAATTAAAAGAAAAGTCAACGCCCAAAGTTCTATAAAAGGAGCAGGAAAGTGACCCCATATACACCCAGGACAGGACACAGCTTTACAGCACAGCTCTTTAAGTGGGAAGAACAAACACCCAGTTTCTTATTATTTACAACACAAGCCATGTTTTCAGAAAATGTGAGAGTTTTCCTCCTCTAAATTTAGGAAAAATTGACACACAAAGGAAGTGATCACTCTTGTTCTGGGAAAAAAAAAAAAAATTGAAAAAGCAAATCAGACGCTTCCCAGCATCAGAACACCAGCCACTAAGTACCAATGGCCTACCTACAAAAAGGGGCCCCGACAGCCACACCAAGGGGTCCATCAGCCCCACGGGGTCCGACATACTCAGCTTCTGACTCACACGGCCATCATTAATATGCTGGATCCTCCGTCAGGACCATCAGAGGGAACTGGCCCTGCTGACCCCTAGACCTCAGAATTCCTGCCTCCAGGATGGTGAGACAAGGCCATTTCTGTTGTTTAAAACCCCCCTGTGTGTGGTAGTTGTTAGAGCAGTCCTAGAAAACGAATCCACAGGGGTAGACTGCTTTAAATTATTAACATGATAATAAGTACAGCGACTTGTTTTGCAATGCCCGTATCAAACAACATCACCTCACCTTCATCAGACCGTCTCGTGCAGGATCCGAGGTTCTCAGTACATCTTCAGGGGACCACCAGGACTCCTTTATGTAAACAGCCACGACTGGAGAGAAAGGCAAGAGAAAATGGTGATGGGCACACAGCCCCCCCTCTCCCCGGCCACCGGAGGGGTGGTACCAACAGCACACAGCCCCTGTCATGGGGCAAAGGAAAGATGACGTGTGGGTACAGCCGGTGGGATTTCTAGAGCTGAAGTTTCCTGAGAGCCTGACCAGGGCAGAGAGCGACCACCCTCCCCTGCAGGGGACACCCCCAGTGTCTGCATTAACGGCCCATCGTTGACCCCCACACAGGATGTACCCTAATGCTGATGAGCAGAAAGATCTCCACGCCACTGGTGACAAATTCAGTGTGTAAGAATTACTTTCTTTTTTCCAAAGTCGCCACAACACAGACCTCCCCAAATTTAATTACATCCAGCATTATCTAGGGGTATCAGGGAGCCGTGGGAGCGTCACCCACCCGGCGGGTGACTTCTAACGATGGATGGACCTGCTGACATGTCAGCATCTCCCAAAGTCCACGGTTTACACGGGGTCACTCTCAGCGGTGTACATCCTATGGGTTTGGGCAAATGTAGGACCCGGGTCCATCATGACCGTGCCATACAGAGTGGTTCCCCTAGCCCCTGGCAAGCACTGACCTGTTTGCTGCCTCCATAGTTTTGCCTTTTCCAGAATGGCATGTGGTGGGAGTTGTACAGTACGCAGCCTTTTCAGACTGGCTTTTTACCCTAGTGGTATGCAGTCACGGTTCCTCCCTATCTTTCCAATGGCCTAATATCGCAAAATTCTTTTGGGTGCTGAACCTATTCCACTGAATGGATGCACCAGTTTATTTCTCTTCTGGTATACCCCCTTTTCTTGCCAGTTTTATACCCGCTTCTCAAGCCAGATGTCTGAGCCCAAAGGGTCCAGATGCCACAAAATTTAAAAATGCATCTTCCAGTTCAGACCCTTTTAGCTAACTAAGGCCGGGGGGGAAAGTGGTAGCAGTGGAGCAGAAAAGAAAAAGTCATTTGAACATTTACTATGAGGCTCATGACTTTAAAGCAAATTTTGCGAACCCTTCAGGTTAAGCTACCCCTACTCTCTTCCCTACTCCTCTCTGCTCTTTGAAGATCTTCAGTAGAAAACCCTGTGAAGACCAGGTGACAATGACATTAGCCAGTTATTAGACACTAACTCTGCACAGACAGCCCCTCCTCTCCAAAGACCAACAAACAGCATCTAATCCACTGTGTCAGTTCCATATCATCAGTGAATTAATTATATCATCTCCAACAACAGTCCCCAAATTGATAGAGCTGGCTGGTAGAGAAGAGCCAATTAAACGCTTGACATCTGCCTTATTAATTCAACTAAATTCATGTTCAGAATGGCACCTCCTAGAAGGTGCCGGAGGTTTATAAAGCAATAAGGATTATTTTCTTGCTTAACAAGGTGGATCAATAAAAGATGTTCAATTGACTAAGGCAGTTTCAAACAGGAAGTGCCTTATGACTTGCTGTTTGTGTGGTGCCTTGCAAGTTTCAGGGTGCAGGGCAAAGCATTAATTAGTCACTCAAGTTGTCACCCCATAGGTTGAACGGCTTTTTTCAAACTCATCTTAAGCTGCTACAGAACAATGAAGGTGAAGTCCAATCAAATTTAACGGGCCTAAAATTAATTGTCCTCAAACTAACTCTTGAAAAATAGGATCAGCCTTCCAGAGATTGGCAGCTTTTGATCAGAAAAGCACGATACCTAGACAAGAGGAAATGGGGAAGTGGAATGGTGGCAGGGCCCTTGGAGAGAGGCTGTCCCCAGCTCGGCAAGGACAAAGGACAGATCCTAGGGGCTGACGGGAGCCGCAGAACCGGCCTCAGGGCATCACTTCTGAGACCGGAGAGCCAGTGAGATGGGAGAGTTAGAAAACGGAAAGCAAACATCTGTGGCTTTGAAAGAAAAATACAGCCCTGGTCAGTAACCTCAGGCCTTCCACCCTCCAGCGCCTGAGCAGAGACTGGCCCCCTGCAGAAGGCGGTGCAGTGGTGACAACAATCCATGGGCGCCGGTTGATAGTTAGGTCGGCCTGGCTGATCTAATTGAACTTCCTTCTCCGTCTGGACCACAGACAAGTGTCAGTAATGAATTTTATTGTATGACACTCCAAGGTTTCCCAAACAAGTTAAGACAGTGCGGGCGCTGAGGAGTTAGTCTCCATCCATGCCCCTGGGAACTGGCAGCCTGCAGAGGAAGAGAGGACAAAACAAGCTGCTCCAACACGAGGTAGGGCAAGAGGGGTGCTGGAATCGAGCGGAGAGCCAAAGAGTCAGGAGGACCCAAAAGAGGGAGTCAATTCTGCTGAGGGGCACTGGACAAGCAACCCTGAGGGGTTCCACCAGCTTGGGCTCAGGCATCCCTGGGTAAGGTTTCAACTGGCAGACACGACAGGTGAGGGCAGTGCAGGCATCGTAACCTGTGAGCAGAGGCACAGAGCCCTACAAATCCAAGGTGACACTCAGGGGATCCTGAGCAGCAGGGCTCGCTGGACAAGGCCTACACAAGGGAGACAGGGCCGCAAACATCGAGTACAGCAAGGTAGCAGGATACAAGGCTAATATACAAAAGCCAATCACTTTCTTACATTCCACCCATGAACAAATGGAAGCTGACATTAAAAACCCAATGCCATTTACACTAGCACCCCCAAAAATGAAACACTCTGGAATAAACCTAACAAAATATGTACAAGATCTCTATGAGGAAAATTTAAAAACTCTGATGAACGAAATCAAAGAAGAACTAACTAAATAAAGAGCGATTCCTTGTGCCTGGGTAGGAAGACTTGATACTGTCACGATGTCAGTCCTTCCCGACTTCACCTATAGATTCAGCACAATGTCAATCAAAATCCCAACAGGTTGTTTTGTAGATATCAACAAACTGATCCTAAAGTTTATACAGAGAAGCAAAAGACCCAGAATGGTTTACACAATATTGAAGAACCAATGTGGAGGGCTGATGCTGCCCAACTTCAAGACTTGCTATAAAGCTACAATAATCAAGACCCGGGCGGTACTGGTCAAAAAACAGACAAATAGGAGAGTGACCAGTTAGCTCAGTTGGTGAGAAAGCAGTGCTGATAACATCAAGGTTGCCGGTTCGATCCCCGCATGGGCCACTGTGAGCTGCGCCCTCCCTAAAAGAGTCAACTATGCCATTGTAGCATGAAAGCAATGTGTAATCAATGACCATGGCTGTTCCCCAATAAAATTAAAAATAAATAAATAAACAAATAGATCGATGGAACAGGATGGAGAGCCCAGGAACACACCCACATGAATATACTGAACCAATCTGTGACAAAGCAGCACAGGTAACACAAGGGAATAAAAACAGTCTCCAACAAACGGTGCTGAACAATAGCCAGCCACACACACAACTATCAATCTAGATGCAGACCATACACCCGTCACACACGCCGGCTGAACAAATCGTCAGCTTCGTTTATTCGCCAGTCTCCAACGAGCTTCAGTGCCAAGGGAGAGTGACACAGAGCATTTCATACAGAGCCCGGATGTTCCAGGTGTGGGGAGAGTAATCCACTCCAGAGACACACAGGGTTCAAATTCGGCTTCTCCAATTACTAGCTCTGACTTGAAGCGCCTTCCCAGCCATCAGTCCCCACCTGTCAAGTGGAAACCACGACATCCTCTCACCTGATCATTATGCGGCGTGGGGGAAAGCATTCACCTCCCCAAACTGCATTTCCTAAAGTGTCTGAAGCTTTTCAGTGGTTTCCAGAAACTTCCTCCACCTGCTTCAGGTATTGCTCTGGGACTTCAGAGAAGTATGAAAAGCCCTTTGCTGTTTGTTGGCTTTTGTCAAGGGAACAGTGGGAGCCCCCACTTCTTCCTGGGAGCTCGCTCTCTCTCCAAACTTTCCGCTCGGGTGTGCACGGCGATGTCTGTCTTTCCCTCACAGCTTGATCACTGCCATCTGTCTGCTCCCTCCAAGGAATAGAGCTTCTCCCCACATTTTCTCATGACCGTTCCTCTTCCTATCAGAGCCTTAAGCCGGCCGTTGCATCCCTCTCTCCGCTTCTCAAGCCTGTGGGCACACCTCATGCCTGGTTAAGGCACCTACAGTAACCCGTCCGGAGCCTCCCAACAACACTTTGAAACCGTTCATCTTGCTGAAGATTTCTTAAAGAAGCTAAGTCCTTTTTCATTTAAAGATTTTAAATCAATAAGTAAACAAAGCAATCATTTTTTTAAAGTTAGCATGCTTTTTCCACGGTGCAGGTCAGGGTAAGCTTGTCGCCTGTCCCCTCGGATGGATGGGCTGTGACAGCGGGGAGATGCCCTGAGAAGGATTTTGAGGGAGGAGCACTATGAGGGATTAGCACCCGCCAGGGGAACTCCAGCTTGGGGTGACAGAGCCTCAGAGACGTGGGAGCACATGGGGTGCCGGGTCAGGACGGGAACTGCAGTGTGCCAGAGCTGGGGGTGCAGGGAGGGGGTGAGGCTGGTCTGGGAGGCGTCGCGGGCCACGCTCTGCAGGACACGAGCAGCCACCAAGCTTCAGAGGATGCGGGGGGCATGACCCAGCTACTGTTTGAGAACAATAATATTCACCACAAATCCATGTCCGAGCGTCTGGGGCAACGCCAAGGGCACGCCACAGCTGACTCGTTTTTCCAGGTGAGGCTCAGAGAGGTTAAGAACCCTGCTCCAGGTCACGAGCCTGCAAACGGCAGCATGGGGACTGGGCGTGAACTGGGCCTCACTGGTCCCAGAGCTCCTGCTGCAGGTAAAGAACGGACAGAGAGGAAGGGGGGCAGGGGCCAGGCCCCCACGCAGGCTGGCAGAGAGGGACAGAGAGGGGACAAGCCACGAGGGGGTGAGGAAAGAGAGGCCAGCACGGAGAGGCCGTGACAGAGTGGACGCCTCAGGACCCCACTGTGCACAGAATGGGGAAGGCAGCTGCCTGCCATTTGCTCGGCCAACACTGGCCAGGGATCCAAGACGGAGGATGCTACCCAGCAGGGACAAGACAGGCCACCAGGCCATGGCCACACACACCGTGAGCAGGACGTGAGCAGTGCCTGGGACCCACTCAAAGGCTGAGTCTTCCTCCACCTGGGTTGCTGTGACAAAACAGCACAGACTGGGTGGCTTATCAGTGACAACAAATTTTTCCTCACAGTTCTGGAGGTTGGAAGTTGGAGATCAAGATGCCAGCCCAGCGGGGTTCCGGTGCCTCTCCCTGTGGCCTTACCGGGTAGAAGGAGCAGGGGAGCCCTCTGGGGTTCTGATCAGGGCCCTAATCCCACTGATAAGGGCTCAGCCCTCCTGACCTAAGCATCTCCCAAAGGCCCCACCTCCTAACAGCATCACATTGGGGGATTAGGATTTCAACACAGGAATTTGGGGGGGAGGGGGGAGAGGACACAAATATTCAGACTACTGCCGGCTGTCTGGAAGGCCTGGGCCAGAGTTCCAAAACTGGACCTGGGCCAGACCGGCCTCCAGTGCTGGGGGCTTTGGGGACCATGCTGAGGTACTGGCTTCATTACAAGCTCTGGAATCATCCAGTCAGCGAGAGACATGATCAGAGCGGAGTGGCGCTTTACAAGGACACCAGCAGGGTCATGCCCCGGTGAGAGTAAATTAGTCCTTTCAGAATAAAAAATAAAAAAAAAGTGTTAAAAAAAGAGTTATCTGATAAGAAATCTTACACTGCCTGGGTAGGGAGAGTGGACTGGGGTGGGGGTGAGGCCAGAGGCAGGGAGGACAAAGGGAAGCTGTGTGGGTCCAGACAAGGAGTGGGGAGGGGGGCGGCATCACCCCGGTGAGCAGGGCCGTGCTCAGGGGACAGAAAAGACCACCTGGGAATCGGATGCTCTGGAAGCAGGAGAGACAGGGGAGGTGGGGAGGCCGCCAACTCTCCAGCTTTAGGAGGACCTTTATCGGGAGCAAGTGAGGACAAGGAGGAGGTGTGAATTTTGAAATGTGGTAGAGACACAGCAAGGTCAAGGTGACCAGCAGGCGGCTGGATACACAGCCTGGAGCTGAGCAGAGAGAGAAGGTCCATGCCCCATCCCATCATGGGAACCAAGGAGGGAGGAGTACACACTCACACGCACGCACGCACACTCACACACACGCACACACATGCACATACACGCACACGCAAGCACACGCACGCACGCACACACACCCATACACACACAAGCACGTGCACGCGCACACATGCATGCACACGCACACACGCACGCACACGTCTCACCTCCCCACACTAACTACAAGTTGTTCATGTACAGGCCCATGATTTAAACGTCTTCAATCACAACTGAAGGGTCTTCAAATCCCCTGTGCGGCCGCCCAGCCCTCCCTCGATCGCTCTCCTGGAGTCTAAGCCACTGCTGTCCCATTACAAATCAAAGAAATATGCAGTTCCCCAAAAAACCAGCACAGTTAAACCAAAGTGACAGGCTATCTTCGCAAAAGCAAAATACACGTAGGGAAAAAAAATGCTGAAAAGTTCTGGCGGAGGACAGCACATAAACACATTCCAAGGCGTTGCATGACTTTTATGCAACACTGACTGAGTGGGTCGATAATTTAAGGGGAGGGGAAAAATACATGAGTTGACATAGCAACTGTCACATCGCGTTATTCGGGTACCATTTCCATACAGACGTCTTCCTTAAAGGGAAGCACTTCCCCAGCTGTTTGGCAAACTGGGGCGCCCCCCCCCTGCCATGGCCAAGCAAACATCTGGCAGGCAGCACCTCTGCGGCAGCCTCTGTGTGGCTCCCAAGCCTTTCTTGCCTGAAGCAATTTGGTTCCATGAGTCTAGATTTTTAAGTCAAGGAGGATTGGGTAAGATGGGGTGCCTGGATCCAGGAGTACAGCTGGACTGAAAAATTCAGGGGTCAGAAAGAGACCCCAAAAACCAGAGTAGTCTATCTGGGAAGGGGCCCTTAAAATCAGCAGGCTGGAAAAAGGCAAGTGCCGCAAGTTGGTCTGAGAGCAGCGCAGACAGCCCGAGACGAAGGGTAAAAGCCTCAGATGCCCCGAGAAGAACCCCCGCCCCAGACCATGACCCCATCCTTGACACTCAGAATATTTTCCTTGGACCTTCCCAGTTTTCCAAATACCATTTAGTCCCTTGGTCAGAATGACATGTCTTTGTTTGTGGGAGGCTGTTTTCCCCTAAGTTTAAATCCAACTCACAGTGAAGTGCCATAAATTAACAGGGATTGGAGAAAGAAATCCCACACAATAGCCAAATTGTTCCCAAAACACAGTGCTGTCGCTGTGAATAGCTCTTCAGTCTGTGTCCGTCCAGGCCCAAGGGAAACAGAACTCTCCGTTTCCAGCATGCAGCTCCTTTTGCTTATGTGACCTCGGGTCCTCCTCACCTGGGGGCCGCCGGACGGCCGAGAGTGCACGGCCAACAGGCGCTTTCGCTTCCAGGAGGAGCCGGTGCTTAAACTGAGGCTGAGTTGTTCCTGGCCGGAACTCCTTCTCCCCAAACTGCCAAACCCACTTAGTGGGCCTCCGCCGATGTGGACGGTGGGCGAACAGGACCCATCTCAGGCTGACGTTTATTTCTGCATTATTCAAAAAGCCAGCACAGACTCAAAACATCAAGGGCGAAGGCCCACAGGATGACGGGAGGCTGCTAACCAGGTGGTCGCTGGGCATTGGGTGTTGGTGAGTCAGGGGGTGGGGGGGTCATCACAGGTCAATGCCAGAAAAACTGCAATTACTTCTCCACATTCTAAAACCCAGACTTTCCTGGGTCAGCAGGAGTCTCCTTCACTCCCACCCTACTAGCTCGTCGTTAAGGATACACGCAAACCGCCGTTTCATTCAGGCAGGTGAACAGCTCATCCTGCACAGAGCTGGGGGTTAGCTGTATCCGTCCCCTTCAGGGCACCTGCAAGACCAGAAGCTGCTCCACCTGGATCCCTTTTTAGGGGATCCCAATTCACCGTGTACCCCCACTCCCACCTTCTGGCTTTCCACCACTCAACCTTCCCCCAAATCTAAGCAGCCTGCTCAGGGGTGGGAAGCGTCCCAGAAAGGGCCTGTTCTGAAGACATTCTCAGGGCGCCTCAGGGGTGCAGCCTGCTCTCCACCCTCCCACCCCTGCCGCCCCACCGTGTGGCAATCCCCTCCGGCCCAGGACAGCCACCAAAGGCGGCTCCACGGCGGCTCCAGCCCCATCTGCGTGTTTGCCTTGGCTCTGGCTGTCACTGTAGGCCGCGAATCGCCATGCTTTTCCAGGAAAAAATCAGCATTTTCGATTTCCTGCTTGTGTTTCTCAGGGTGC
This sequence comes from Aselliscus stoliczkanus, assembly GCA_033961575.1. Taxonomy (NCBI): domain Eukaryota; kingdom Metazoa; phylum Chordata; class Mammalia; order Chiroptera; family Hipposideridae; genus Aselliscus; species Aselliscus stoliczkanus. The sequence continues at coordinate 31,058,682 of CM066741.1, forward strand.
ACATGACATGCGATCACCACAAACTGTAAATAAATGAGCAGCAATTTGAAGGATGCCTGTTATGCTTGGTCACAAAACGTCCTGGAAGCAGGCTGGGTGGGGGAGAATTTCTAAGCAGGGAACATGTGCTAACAATGGCAAACAGGCGCTCCTCAGTGTTCCCTCTCCAGAGTCCCATGTCCTGCTCCTCAACCTCGCTGTCCCCCACCCCGCCCGCTAACTGAGGAGGAGTCACCGTACATACACCCTTCAGAAGAGCCCAGAAGGTCTAAGCGACATGACCCCTCCCTTCAAAGAGCTCCCAATCGACCAAAGATGGGCCCGCCCCAGGACATGAGCTGAGATGGGGGAATGGTGACCTGTGAGCAAGTGTAAAGCCATGGGCCCCACACTCAGGCTGCACCTGGGCTCCAGGTCCGCTGCCGTCTGATGTCCCACAAGCTTCAGACACACATTCGGGGTGCCCCCACCCCAAGCTTTCCTCCCACATCACCCTGCATGGTTGGCAACGCCACCAGCCCAGCCGAAACCCACGTCCTTCCCAGCCCTCCCTCCCCTCCCCTGCAGACCACCCCAAATCCTGTGCTCCTCCTCTTTCTCCACCCATGTCCTCCCCGCCAGGCAAGCTTGCAGCGCCTCTGTCCTGGGTGCGCACAGCCTCCCAGGGGTTCGCTGGCATGGCCTTCCTTCTACCCATCCTCCCTTCCGATATGAGCAGGGCTCTCTGTGAATGGCTGAAAATCCAAAGGCAGGACCCCCGCCTCCAGCCCCGTGACCCCTCCTCTGCACCATCACTGGGCACCTTCCTTAGTCAGCACGGCGTCCCCTCCAGGCGAAGGCCAAGAGCATAAGGAAAAGATTTTTGAAGGAAACTTCAAAATGTTCAAAGAAGGGGTTGGTGGGGCCCCTGGCAAGACGCTGCAAAACATGGAGCTACATGGGAGCGGGGGAATGGGGGGGGGCCCTGCTTTCCGGGTCCCCTGTGCCTCCACAGGTGCTGTGTCAGGTCCAGGAGCCCCCAGCGCCCAGGCTAAAGGAGCACCTCTGGGGCCACTGTGTGACCGCCGGGGAGCCTAGACACCAGGAGGCCCCACGGAAGTGGGCAGTGGGGGGCTTCTCAGGCCCCCTGCCCTCTATTTTGACCAGATTACTACTTCTCTGCCAAGAACCAAAATAGCTCCTCCCCACGCCCAGCAACACCCGAGAGTCCCCTTATTCTGGAAGCTTCCACAACATTGTGGCATTAGGTCCCCTTCATTTGACTCAGTTACAAATTGCCATTTTTAATCAGCCTCTAGACATTCTTTGCCCTGCCCTCTGACTATCAGACTACTGGGTTCTATAGGAAAAAAATATCAAACAGATATTGTCAGAAAGAGAGCTGAAAGAAAATATCTGACAAGCTTCCTGACAAGGAAAATAGGATGAGATTGTCTAGAAAAACCCTACATGTGGTCCAGGACCTTGCAACGAGGGACAGATGTTAAAAGGACCAGGATAGAAGATGAAAGAAAAGAGGCCCCCCCAAAACCGAGGACAGGTCCCCAGAGGGAGCATGACCTTTAAAAATCGAAGTAGGAAAGGCCAGAGCACTGGACAGCCTGGGAAAATGTTCAAGAAAACAGGGCGAGCCGCCTGAGTCTGGCTAGACTCGGAGGGCAAAGGCCCGAGGAAGGAACACACCTTGGCCAGGGGCTCTGGTGGTCAGAGAGGACCATCTTCCGGGAAGGCAGAGCGAGTCCAATCAGGAGCAAGGCTGGGGTTGGAAAGGTGAAGGCAAAGGACCATACTTGCCGCTTTCACAGAAGCTCGTCTCCAGCCCCAGTGGATGTGCATCCCAGGCCCAGGAGGCCCTGAGAACACGATCCTGAAGTTGCAACCCTTCATCTCCCAGAGCATGGATGCCGGGAGTGGGCCAAAAAGACCAAACGTGAACCAGTGCTGTCCTAGTAGTATCCTGGTGTGTGAGGGGGAGAGGTAGATCTTAGAAGTAAGGCCAAGATCCCTGAACACCCCTCCTAATAAGGACGGCTTCCAGTGAATTTGGAAGATGGTCTATAAGGACCCTAGGAAAGAAAAACTGGATTTATCAGTTGAAATCAGCATGAATTCACCAAGACCAGAGATGACAAAATGGCCTCACTCCCATTTCTGACAAGTGTTCCAGGCGAGTGTTAGGAGAATAATTAAACATAAGTCATCTTCATTACAGCAGCCAGATTTCCCTCCATTCTTAATTTCAGACACGCATTTCATAAAATCTCTTGAAATCTCTTTGAAGATGAACCAGAAACGCATGCTAAATAATGGGCTGGGTCTGTGTTTAGTGACATAAAAATTGCATGAATAAAAAGTCAGCATTTTTAAATTACTTGGATTAAAAATAAACAATGAGGGGCCAGCCGAGTGGCGCGGTGGTTAAGTGCTGGCTTGGGAAGCCAGCGGCCCCGGTTCAGGTCCCACATATGAGGGCCAGTAACACTGCCCTCAAAAAAAAATAAAATAAAATAAAATAAAATAAAATAAACAATGATGGACCGGCTGAGTGGTGTGTTGGTTAAGCATTGGCTTGGGACACCAGTTCTGAGCAGCAGGGCCCCAGTTCGGATCCCACATGAGGGCCAGTGACACTGCGCCCTCTACAGCTAAGATGGTGAACAACAGCTCGACCTGGAGCTGGGCTGCCGTGAGTCGCCAGCAACAGCATAGGCTGCAGTGGGGCTGCAGTGGGCTGCCATAAGCTACTGTGAATGGCTGGCAGCCAGCATGAGCAGCCGGCAACCAGTGTGAGCTGCCAACCACCACCATGAGCGGCCATCCAGAGGCCGGTGAGCAACTGCCTCACCCGGAAAGAGCGCAATGACGATACCAACATGGGCCAGTGAAGCAACGTCCTCCACAGCTAGACTGAAGAACAAAGGGACAGTAACTTGTCTGTTCCCCTCCCCCAATTCTCCAACACTGTCCCCCCCCATTCCCCAATAAAATCTTTTAAAAATAAATAAATAAATAAAAATAAACAATGATACCTTCAGAACATCAAATGGAATTCATTATACAATCAGAAGGAAGAGTTAATATAACTGGGTGGGAAAGACTCTTCAAACAAGCAAAGTGTTCTTAGATATGACACCAAGTACAAGCAACAAAACAAAACAAACAGATAAACTGGACATCACAAGACACTTTTGTGCTTCTAAAGACACCATCGAGGAAGTACAGAGGCAGCCACAGAACAGGAGGAAGGCTGCAGATCATATACCTGATAAGGGGCTTAAATCCGGAATATATTAAGAATTCTTACAACTCAACAGAAGAAGATTAAATCGCCCAGTGTACAAAATGGGCAAAGGATCTGAACTGTTTTTTGAAGAAGACATTAAAATGACCAATGAACGCTTGAAAGCATGTTCGAATCTCATTAGTCACCAGAAAAATGCAAGTCAAAGCCACAGTGGCTCCTTGACATTGCTCTTGGCCATGATCTCTTGGATTTGACCCCAAAAGCAAAGGCAACCAAAGCAAAATAAACAAGCAGGATGACACAGATGTCAAAAGCTTCTGCACAGTGAAGAAACCATCAACAAAATGAAAAGGCAACTTACCAAATAGGAGAAAATATCTGCAAATCATACACTGAATAAGGGGTTAATATACAAAAATATATAAAGGACTCGTACAGCTCAAGAGAAAAAAAAAAATCCCCAAACAATTCAATTAAAAAATGGGCAGAGGATCTGTGGGATACTGTGATTTACAAGAAATATATATTATGTATTTGGTCTTCTGCCCGGGGTTCTGGCACAGAGCGCCTAAAACCCTTGGAATTTGTTAAGTGCTGAGAGCAAGAAAGGTGTCTCTTGCTATGATAATGAGGTGACTTTTGGACCACACCTAACAGTGAGGACTGACTGCCAAGAGAACCAACCACATGGTTAGAGGGTTGGCCCTCTCAGTCCCATCTTCCTGACTTCTGGGAGGGAGACGGGCTGGAGGTTGACTCAGTGGTCAATGGCCTGTGAGTTCATCCATCATGCCTAAGTGAGGAGGCCACCATACTGATCCAAAAGGAGACGGCTCCCAGGTCGGTGTGCAGGTGGAGGTGCTGCAAGCGTGGCACCTAGAGAAGGCAGGGAAGCCTGAGCCCTTTCCCCACACCTTGCCCTATGCGTCTCCTCCATCTGATTGCTCTGAGGGATATCATTTTCTAATAAACCAGCGATCTGGTACAGAAATGTTGCTCTGAGTTCTGTGAGCCGCTCTAGCTAATTAATTGAACTCAAGGTCAGATCCTCTGATTTACAGCCAGTTGATCAGAAGTACAGGTAACAACCTAGACTGGAGACTGGTATCTGCAGTGGGTGGGAAGTGCGGGGGCTTGTAGGACGGAGCCCTCCCGCTGTGAAATCTGAGGTTATCGCTGGGTGAGAATTAAGCTGAACGATGGGACACCCAGCTGGCGTCTGCAGAATTACTTGGTGTTGTGTGGGAAACCAGCCCCCACACACACTCAAAACTGAATCTAAGAACACATTAATCTGAATAGACATTTTTCCAAAGAAGACATACAGATGACTGACAGGTACATCACAAATAGCCAGGGAACTGCAAACCAAAACCACAAGGAGGTATCTCCTCACACTGACAGAATGGCTATTACCAAAAAGACAAGAAACAAAAAGTGTTGGCAAGGATGTGGAGAAAAGAGAACGCTTGCGGGGCTGGCCAAGTGGCGCTGTGGTTAAGCGCTGGCTTCGAAAGCCAGCGGCCCTGGTTCGGGTCCCATATATGAGAGCCAGCGACACTGCCCTCAAAAAAAAAAAAAAAAACACACCAAGAGAACCCTTGTGCACTGCTGGTGGGATTGTAAATTGGTGCAGCCACTATGGAAACCAGTATGGAGGTTCCTCAAGAAAATTTGTTTTGAGGCCAGTGTTACTGGCCCTCATATGTGGGACTGAACCGGGGCCGCTGGCTTCCCAGGCCAGCGCTTAACCACTGTGCCATTCGGCCGGCCCCTCAAGAAAATTTGAAATAAAACTCTCATATGATCCAGCAATTCCATTTCTGAGTATTTATCCAAAGAAAATGAAAACTCTAACTCGAAAAGATATATGTCCACACAAAAACTTGTATGTGAATTTTCACAGCAGCATTTTCACAATAGCCAAAAGGTAGAAACAACCCAAATGTCCATCAACGGATAAATGGATAAATAAACAAAATGTGGTCCACCCATACAGTGGAATAGTATCCAGCCATGAAAATAAATGCAGTACTAAAACATGCTACAACATGGATGATCCTTGAAAACAGCACGCCAAGTGAAAAAAACAGGCACCGAAGGCCACATATTGAATGATTTCCTTCATATGAAATGGGCAGAACAGGCAAGTCCATAGAGACAGAATACGGTGCCTGAGGTTGTGGGGGTGCGGAAAGGAAGTGATATGATCAGGGGATAGGATTGGTTTGTTTTAGGGATAAAGAAAATTAAGTGTGATCATAGATGCACAACTCTGTGAATATACTAAAAGTTACTGAATTTATGCTTTAAATACATATTTGTATGATATGTGAATTATATCTCAATAAATCTGTTTGTTTATATATGTAATGGGAATAAAAGTTGTCACTCCTGTAGGTTCAAATCATCAAAGACACAAAGTCTGGAGGAAAGAGCCATGTCTTCATAATAAGTTGGTGTTAGAAGCCGGGAGCTGGGCACGCATGGTAATGAGCTAACGGTCAGGTGAAGGTGAGTCAACTTTGGGTGGGTTCTACTGAAACGCCAAAGGAAACTGAGGCTACATGGGAGCAGGATGTCCCAGGGTGAGGCGTGCTCTCACCATCCACCAGTCCTCAGGTGGGGACGTGCCCACAAAATACCTGGGGATCTCGCTCAAGTGCACATTCTTACTCAGCAGGTCTGGGTGAGGCCAGAGCTCCGGGGCCACGGGCCACGCCGCTGGGTAGGAAAGCAGGACACTAAAGCTCAGAGAGGCTAAATGACTCAACCCAGGCCACTTACTCAGCAGAGGCGCAGGATTTCAGCTCAAATCTAAGTGACTCCAAAACGCAGGTTCTTTCTACCATGGCACCCATGACCCGGGTTCTGGATACCCTGTTCCAAGAGAAACCTAGCTCTGAAAGCAGGATTCGGGCTATGAAGAGCTATGGAGCCCACATCAGAGGGAGAGCAGCTGAGGAATGGGAAGTGTGTGATCTGAAAAGACAACTCGGGAGATATGACGGCTGATCCCCAACCTGGGAAGATGTGTGAAGGAACCATGCAATGCCCACTTACCTGGATGGCCCAGAGCAGGCGCTAGGCCACTGAGGAGCCATGTGGGCACATCAGGGTGGGTGCCTTATAAAGAATGCTCTACATTAATAGTCGGAGCCATCCCACAATAGGACAGGCTATGCCAGCAGGCAGAGGCCCCAGACGCCACTTTCATGATTCTGCTGATCTATAACACGACCTCATTAACTCTACCATAAAGAGGCATCATTGGCTAGTAATATAAAAAGACATCGTGCAAAGACAAATCTTTAAATTCTACCTACGGGCACCCACCTGGGAGACCACGTTTCTTTTTTGCCTTTTCAAAGGAAATTAACAAGTGTGAGATAAGCATTAGAGGCCTATCAGTAGGAAATGGAAATTGTTTCCCTGATATATTTAGGATTGCAATAAAATTCACAAGACCACCCCTTTCCCCCTTCTGACAGTCAAACGCACCACCTCAAACCATCGTGGGGAACACCGGGCCTCATGATCTGAAGACCCGTTCAACCAGAAACTGTTGGAGTCCCGCGTCCCTCCTCCAGAGCGAACCAGCCCGAGTTTCCCAAGCCTTGTTCACATGGTCTCGAGAGCTCTTGTCACCCCCATTACTCTCCATGGATAAGCGCCAGTTTGCCGCACACTTGGCCTGCACAGCGCCAAGGGAACGGGGCTGGAATTGAGCTGGATCGGCATCCTTCCTCTAACGCAGCCCAGGTCCCATCTGCTCCCCGCAGCCCACTTTGGTGGGGGGCGCACCAGCTTTCCCAGGCTGAGAGCTGCCCTGTCTTTCTACCCGGGCAGCGGGCAGGCACACCCTCCCCCACCCACCTTTGATCACTGGTTGCTTCTGCATGGACTACCTGACCTGTATCCACTGAGGCAGTTCGGAGTTAGTAGAAGGAACAACTTTCACACAATTAGAGTCATTCAAAAACAGGCTGCCCTACTGTCTCCTTCTATCTGAGAGGGACGCACACAGGTCCCGTCGCAGAGGTGATTCAGCTGCCAATATCTGTCCAGCAGGGGACAAGAAGCTGTCCCATTCTAAAACCCTGTGCTTCTGGGACACAATAAAGACAGGAAGAACAAGCGTAGGTGTGCCAGGATGCAGGGATACTGCGAAAGTTCTCCCCTCTGCCCTGGGGGGTCCAAAGCATCAGATTTGCTGCCCTAAATCATTTCATTCTCACGACTTCCCTATGAAGTAGGTAAGACGTCCCCATTTTGCAAATGGCAAAACTGATACTCCGAGAGGCCCATTAACTTATCTGGGTCACCCAGTTGGCAGATACGGGATTCCAAGTCAGCAGGAGCTGACACCAAAGGCTGGGTTCGTGTAACCCTACTCAGCAGGTCACAGGAGGAAATGACAAAAGCGAAAGGCCATCAGTTGGCGGGGATCTGGAGCACGGGGGTAAGCAGTGTTGGTTTAACACAGGAGAGAACACAAAGACCACAACATTTCCGATGAAAGGAGCTACTTTTCCATCTTTGTAAACACTTGAGATCAGTTAATAATTTAAAACTAAGAGGAATAATAAGACAAGGGGAAATATATGAAATAACAAAGAGGGGGAAATAAATGACAGATAAGGCCCTTGGGAAGTATAGAAGCAACTAAGAAAGGAAGGTTCTCGGCAGTTTTCAGCCATGTCCCCTCAGTGATATATACCTGCCTCTGATTAAGAGACACAGTCCAGAATGAGCCCCACAAGGGGCCCAGGGCACCTGCTTCTCAAGCCACCTTTTGGGAAAGTGCTCCCCCAGTTTCCGAAAGGGGGATATCGGAAAGCTTCACTGCCTGCATCCTACCAGCAGCCTGCCCTCCATGGTAGCTGCCCACCGCCAAGAAATTGAGGAGTCCTGCATGGTTTTCATTGGTTCACAGGGTGATCGGAAGATACTGTGATGGATTCAATCAGCTTATCAATAATTAACATGGCTTCTGAAGCTTATCAAACAGCGTCTAATCCTTCTGGTTTCCATCTAACCACACATAAACGCATACACATACAGCCCCCAGAAATACATCCTCCCCAGGGAAATTACAAAGGAACTGGCAACAACATTCTCGGCGGTCACAGCTAAGCATGCGGGGGGAGTGACACACGTCAAGGCTGTGGAAATCTACGATCCCACCAGAGACTTTGGAGCCCACATTTCAAGCTACACGAGGTGCATTTGCGCATCACGTCTGCGTCTAAATACCAAATTAAAGAGCACAGGTGCAAGTAACGAACACCTGAGCACTTCGTGGAAATCTCGCAAAATCGCGGCTGCCACGCTAGAGGCCCAGCCATTTGGAAAACGTTTGGAAGACTGTTTTTAAAGTGCTATTATATATAAGGAAAGGTCCAGAGTGAGATTTCCTGGAGCTTATGAATATTTATTATATTACATTTTTGAAAACAACCAAAAAAAGAAGTACAGTATTAATAGGAAACAGGTTTACAAGAGTTCGCCATATGTTTACATTATGCAAACTGCAGTTAAAGACCTATAACCAGAACACGGTTAAATGCTGAAGAAAGGCAAGGGAGGGGGTGGCTCTTGATATTTGGACATTTTCTTAAAGTCAGGAAATGACATTTTTGGAGTTTTTGACAACCTGTTCCCTGCAGAGCTCCTGTGGGCACATCTTGTTACGAACTTCTCACTAACCTGGTGGTGGAGTGCGAGGCTCAAGGCCACGTGGAAGGCCTGGAGTTATCAGAGCCCCTCTGTCCATGGCCTAAGGCTTTGCCAGAGGGAAACAGATGTCCTGAACCTTGACCAGGAAGCTCTCGCACGCGGCTCAGCCACCCCCAGCCTGGGGGCCGGCATGCCCCCGACTCCCAGACAGCTAGTTGAGCACACTCCAGCCTCCGGATCAGTGGCCAGAGATGAGCTTCCCCAGGTCCAGCTGACAGGCGCCCCTTTGTAAAAGGTGAAGACCTATGACCCCAGCCTTTCAGGTACAATGCTATTTAAGGAGGGCTGACTAATTAAGGGTTGATTTGTTTTTTCAGTTGCATATTAGGAAAGCCATACATGGTCATTGTAAAAAAAAGTCTATAAAACAAAATATATATATATATATTAAAGGAGATCATTTTTAAATAGGGTTGAATTTACATGGAGACTCTCCCTTGGGTCGGAGGCGAGGTGCTTTGCATATAGCTCATGGGTGCCCTGGGCTCAAGGTTGACGGATGGGCTGGAACCCTTCTCTCCCCCCACCTCCTGCCCCCACTGCCGAAGCCCCCTGGCCCCTGCCCCACATGCAGCTGAGCAGGACCACGCCTCTGCAGAGAACCCACTCGGAGGAGCTGCACACAAACGATCTCACCGTAATGCAGAGGAAGAATAAATGAGCTACAGGTGACACAAACGTCAGCCGGTCGTCACCTTGCCAGGCGCCCTTCCCCATGCACTAGCTGTGTGGCCCCGGGAGCTACCTGACCACAGGACTCCTGATCTTCTCACTGTCCACGAGGGATAAGCACGGAGCTTCTTAGGGCCATGGTGACGCCACAACAGGTGGGCTTCACCCTGTCCATGCAACCTGTCCATGTTATTATCAACAGCAGCTCTGAATGTTGTCACGGGGGGCAAGAGGGAGCCTAGTGTCTTTAATACAGAAATCAATACACGTGATCTCTAAAAGCTGAAGAAAGAATCAGTTCTGCCTTGATGTTCTCCTATCTCCAGACTAAGAGTCCAGCCACCATCTCCTAGGTACTTCATTCCATCTGTTGTTAACCATTAAATCTGAATGGCTGTTCTTTAAATCCAGGAAGAACCACCTACCTGTCTTTGTGTCCTGGGGATTAATCAGGACCAGTATTTGGTGCTGAGGTGCATCACGGTGCATGGTGCAAAAGCAGACAGACGAAGCTTCAAGTTTAACCTGCAAAACATCATCAGTTTGTTCCTTCATCACAGTAAGGGCGCAGGAAACTACTTAACGATTAGTGCAGTATTTCCCGAAAGGACACTGCTACACAGAGGTTAATTTGACAGGATGTAGGCAACATACACATGGAAAGCTCACCTGGTCCGTCCCTTCCACACACTTCCTGCCGCAGTACCTTGTCCACCCTAATCCCCCTTGGGCCTCAGCCGACAAAACAGAGGGCCACACTCCCACCTCAGGTCCACACCTGCCAAGCTACCTCAACTGCGCTCCTGTGACCAATCTAGGATCCGGCCTGGACAAGCCTCTGCCCACCCACGATGCCACTCAGGCAGCCTGCTGCCCTGGCTCGGGTCTCTACAATCAGTCTTGAGAAACCTGTGGGCCCTACAGGCTCAGCTTCGGCTCCATGGCAACCCTGGGATGGAGGACCTCAGGCCTAAGTTCCTGTTTGCTCACCACCAAACGAAACGTCCAGGGTCACTCACGCGGGGACTGTCCCAGGTCGCTTCTCTCAAGTGCCCACGTCCCTAATCCTCTCTGTGGCTATCAGACCCACCACGCCCCGCTCCCAGAGCAAAAGGTCACCACGTTCCATGGCAAAATCTGTTCTGAAAACTGAGGAGGGTGTAAGAAAATGAGAAAAGAATGTGTTGGCTGAGCGAGGCAGGCAGGCTCTTGTAAAAGTTTACAGCAGGTCTCCACAATCTCAGAGAACTATTTCTTAACAAACCCTGAGACCTGTCTTCGAGTCAGCTTGGTGCAGAGTCCTCACGCTGGCCATCCCGCGGCGGTGATGAGAATGGGGCACAGCTCACCCTCCAGCCGACCGTTACAAGGCCATTACAAGCAATATGTTGGATAGACATGGAAAGAGGCTTATTATAGACAGTAAGTATTCAGAGTGTGATGTGAGTGTTAAAAAAAACACACTCAGAAATAGAAATCAAATGGAAACACATCAAAATGTTTATAGCAGTTAACTGTGGGTAAATGTATGTATTTTCTCTGTCCTTGGCTATAGTTCCCAAATATTATAAAATGAGCATATGCTGTTTCATAGCCAGAAAAATCAATAAGTATGATTATGTTTTACATGCGATAGGACAATTCCAAGACTGGGGAGAGAGTCAATAAATTATGAAAAGAAAAGACTTTTAGGAAGACCAGAGTGACGCAGAATAATATACCCTCAAACTACATCCTTTCTTTCTGTTTGTTTGGAAATTTTTCTCTGGATTCAAGAAAAAAAAAGTTAAACTTGCTAAAAACTTAAATTTGCTAAACGCAATTAGTAGGTCCAAAACCATCCCGAATTAGACTATTTTAACCTGCCAAATGGAAGACATTTTTACCACTTCTTAATTAGCTGCTAAAATGGTGGGGAACCAAATTACTGTTCTAACAAAACTTCGAGAACAGGGCCGGTGACTAGGTATAAAATCATTTCAGCATTTCTATCATATTAAAACAGCTTAATGTTAGGAACTGTCTTATTTTATTATGTTTTTGCTAATAACACCAGAAGTATTCACTCACTATGCATCCACCATATTAAGTTTTCTCTAGGTAACGTAATACATAAATAAGCGTGAAATAAAAGCGGATGACTGAAACTGCATCCTTAAGCAGTTCAGGGCTAGCGCTCGGATTTCCCCAGGCTTCTTAGGTTACCTAGCGTTTCCCACACTCCATCCAACCCTGCAGCCCACCAGCCCCGCAGCTCCTAAGGGTAAGCCCCTGGCCTGGGCCAAGAGCTTGCTTTTTTGTTTTCTGGCTGAACTGTCACGAGGGGGCGCTGAAAGCGCGTGAGTTCAGGGAAACTCCCTCTGCAAATGAAGGATGAGCAGCCCCCTGGGAACTGGATTTTTCTAGGAGTTGATTACAAACTAGCCATCTCTAAAATCTTAGGGAAGCCACACGCTATAAAAACTGTACAGCCATCGTTTTCATTAACTCTGGAACAACTTTAGTAGGTGAAATAAAACCCTGTCTTCCTCAACCAACTTTGCCTGCCAGATAGCAACGGTTTCTGGGATGAGTGAAATCTTATATGCACAAGGAAATCTTGTCTCTTTCAACAGATCAGCCTCAAATCTGAAAGAAAGGTGACTGACTTAAGTACAGCCCAAGGTTTATTTGTTCATTTTACTTACTGCGGGGGTGGGAGGGACAGTCTTAAAAATAACCCAATTTTTTAAAAAAGTAACACAATTTTTAAATTTCACCCACGATCCCACTGGTCTAATAAATAAACGGTTTTCATTTCTCTCTGTTCTCCTCCAGTCCATATTCAAAATGGAACCTTATCAGTGCTAAAAATCATAATGGATACCACTTCATTTCAACTGATGCAACGTCATTCCAAACCACAAAATTTTAGAACTGAGCCAAACTTTAGAGACCTTGTTTTATAAATGGGGAACCTGAGGTGCAGCCAGACATTACATACGGTATCTCATTTAGTCCTCATAACCACAGTATGAGGTAACCTTTGTTACTGCCCTCGGTTTTAGAGATGAGAATACCGAGACCAGAGGTGTTAAGACACTTGCTCAATGTCACACAGCTAGTAGGTGGTAGACATGGGATTCACAACAGGCTGTCTGGCTCACTGCTTTGCAGAACTAGACCTATACAGAGGACTCTAGAACTCCAATCCTGGATTCCTTTTGCTTCTCCAGGTGAAATTATTATAGTACCCACTGCAGAAGGGTTTGTATTTTTTTTAATCTGTAAAACTCTTCCACTGACATTTTATTTTTAATACGTTAAATTGTTCATGGCTCTCTACCAACAAGGAAGACCATACCTGCTCTCCAGTGGGAAGAGAGAAAACCTCTGTGGAGGGCTGTGCGCCTTCCCTGAGCCTGGCGTAGTAAGCCAGGGCTGCCCTCCAATGCCCTTCAGGGTCATCTTCCAAAATATCCACTGGGTAGATGCCTGCAGGGGGCAAAGAAGGCAAGAAATGACATCAGGTTCGCTCTTTCAATAAAGAGAAAGTCGCTTATTTCTTGAAGATTAAAGAGATAAGGCATCCAAAAAAAATGCTTTTAAAATCACACCTATTTTTTTAATTTAAAAAAAAATCAGTCACTAAAAGAAGACAGGGTTGGCACCAACCCCACGAGATGTGAGGTTCCATGTGACCCTCCTAAGCCACGCTGGAACCTCCTTTCAGACAACCAGACCACCAGGTGGCTTCCCAAGTTCCTCTCCACAGCGCAGGCCCAGCGGCCATGTGTACAGGCAGGTACCTCGAGAGATGAGACTAGCTGCTTAGAGCCCGATGGCTTTGACCACATCCAACTGCAACCATGATTTTCCAGCTTACTCACAGGCAGGGTGCTAACATTTGCTAATTCTTCTCCTTTAATGAGGCTGCTTTTTCTGAGAGTTTAAATGTGCGAGTTAGCATGACTTGAAAACTACACATCTCTCTTCCTTATCGCCACACTTTCGGAGGAAAATCTTATTCTTAAATAATTACACAAACTGATAGCACACCATTCAGCTTGGAAGTGGCAGCTGGCTTCCCCCTGAGGTGCCGGCTGGCCTCTGGCTGGCATGTCCCCGAGTCGGAGCGGGCTCTGTCGCCCCTGCCCCTAGTGGGATCCCACCTCTGATTTCCCTCCAGGGCCTCCCGTGGGTGAGGGAGGCTGCAGGAGCAGCCAGCTATCTCCTTCGCCCCCTCCCGGAAAGTAAGCCAGCACACAGGCACCCCCTGAAGCACCAGCCCTCACCTTTCTCTCAGAAGCGCCCTGCCTCCTTCTTCTCCCGCTCACTGCCACTTTTCAGGAAACAGACTGCTGTCAGTGGCAAAAAGTTTCAAGCCTCCTGCTCACCAAGTCTGCCTTAGACGGAGCTGACTAGTGCCCATCAGTCACCGGGGAAACGGCTCACAGAAAGCGGAGGGCGTTCAGGAGCCGAGGACCAGGCCTCAGCCTTTGGGGAGCCCAGCCCCCCGCCCCTCCTTCCACGGTGAGTGTCACGGGGCACACACACAGTCACGAACAGCTCAGTAGATACCTTCTCCTACTATTTAACTTTTATAAGTATTTCAGTGACAGTCAGACCAAAAAGGTACAACTGTAAACGCACTGATACAAGTGTTTCGAATATGGACATGAAGAATTAACAGTCCATTCAGTGACAAAGAGGAAGTTATTGATGGACTTTGGGCTCTAAGAAAGGCTAGATATTCTGCTATTGCGGGCACACTGTGTGTGTGTGTGTGTGTGTGTGTGTGTGTGTGTGTGTGTGTGGTTAATGACCCATCAAAACAGTCTCCTCTCCCAAGCCCCAAAGCGCCTTTAGGTAAGTTCCGTGTCCCCTCCCCTGTAGGACCCATAATCCCCGGCTCCTTCTGCATGGCCACCCTCAAGGCCCCTCTCAAACGCCAGCACGCCAGGAAGCCTTCCGAGAGCCCCAGAAGGCAAGGGCTCAGGGCGTCACTGAGTCCTGTGTTGGAGTCCCAGCTGGGCCTGGGATGGGAACCCATACACCTGCGCCCCCTCCCGTCCTGCAGGGCCTCACACACCTGAACTCGGCCTTTTGCTGCGAAGGCAGCTTCGCCCCACTCTCCCCACAACTCGGGAAGGCTCCTCGGGGCACATGGGGTGCAGTTTCTCTCCTCTCCCGCCTCACGGCCCCCACAAAGACCCCTCCCCATGCCCCTCCCTCACTGAGCACTTAGGAAATCAGAGTGGTCCATCAGCTGAGCTCTGTTCAAACTGCTGCTCATTTCATCTACTTGGTCAAGTGGCCTCCCCATAGGTATGACACAGATTCAGTGCACGATCAACAAATTAAGAGCAAACTGGGAAGAGGGCCGCTGCAGCCTTGGGGCACCCATCATCCTGCACGCTTGTTCCGTGAAATCAACTTCAATCACAGCTCCACGCGCCCCGGGAACCCCCTCTTCTTACGGGGCACGTGAGGACCCCCTGACTCTCGCTCTCGGCTGCTGGGCCTGTCTTGGGAGGTTGGTTTGTCAGGTCCCAGCCTTCAGTCCACTCCAGTGAGGCTGGGCGTAGACAGAAGAGCCTCCTGAGCCAGTGCCATGAAGGAGTTGAATTTGGCCCCTTGAGGCCCTTCATGACAGGGAGCCTGGGAGGACACTGTGGTTGCCCTGCTTGTCCTGGAGGGGCTGAGGGTGGGGGCACCTCCCCCACCATCTCCAAAACCCAGAGGCCTGGCTGCCCCGGGAAACCCAGGGAGGCCTCGGCCCAGTTCCCCCACCGCCTGCCAAGGGCTGCCTGGCACCAGCTCTGGCCCGTGTGGTCAGGAGCAATGTTACGAATGTACTTTGCTCCTCGCACACCATGGAATCAATTCCCCTGCTGGTTAGGCTGCTGGGGCTGAGACCCCCTCCAAAAGCTCAGTGGACAGTATCTCCGGGGCACCCAGGCTCCTCCGGGCCTTGCTGCTTGGCCGGAAGCCCAGCAGAGCGGATCCTGAGCGTGGGGGCTGCCTGAGGACTGCCTCTGGGGAGCAGGGCCCCAAGAACATAAATTAACCCTCCGGGTAAAGGAACACCCAAAGATGTCAGTGGCCACACCACTCTGCAGCACCCACCCTCATTCCCTTTAAAACTTGGAAGCGGGGTGCAGACCCCTGCACCCCAGAAGGAGCACCCCACAGGGCCTGCTGCACCCCAAGCCAGCCTAGGGCCAAAGGGGAGGATGACTCTCCAGCCTTTTGGTTTTAATTAGCTCTCTTCCTTCTGGGGAATGTCCCCCATCAGAAAAGCTCAGCAGCTCCACTCTCGCACAGAAAATGTTTGGGTTCGCTTTCTGGGAAACGAGGCTGGTGTGAACAAAGAAGCAGCTTAAAGCAGGAGGGCGGGCAGCGAGTGCGCTGGGAAGGAAGACTCACACCCTGGAGGGAGCAAGGCCCCCTCCCTAACGCCAAGAGAAGGAAGAGCCCCCACTAAACCAGGAGGCAGGCAGACCCCTTCCAACCCAGGAAGAAGTGAGACCCATCTCCCCAACCCAGAAGGAGTGTGCACACACGCACACGCACACACACACACAAACACACACACACGTACGCACAAAAACACGCGCACACATGCACACGTGTGCATGCACATGCACGCACACACATGCACAAACACGCATGCACGCACACAAACACACATGCACGCACACACACAGATACACATGCATGCACACACACGCACATACACGCGCATGCACATGCACAAACACACACATGCGCGCACACACAAAAACACGCACACACACGCACAGACACGCACACACATGCACAAACACACATGCATGCACACAAGCACACGCGCGGGCACACAAACACGCACACACACATGCACGCGTGCACATACGCGCACAAACACATGCACACAAACACACGCACACACACAAACATGCACACACGCGCACGCACGCACACACGCACACATGCACACACACACAGGACCCTGCCTCCATGCAGAGAGGACGGAAGCCTCCACCCAACCCCCCTACACCAAACCACAAGGGTGCACTTGGGCACCGCCGAGGGGCCCTGAGGAAGTAAACAAGTCTGGGGTGTTTTACGCACGCACTGGAGGCCGCACCAGGCCACCACACTCGCTGGCTGGTGATGGAAGGCAGACCCGGGCAGGGGTTTCCAGATGTGAAACACTAACAGGCTTGAACCGAACAGGAAATATTTTTTTCCAAAGCCAAAAGAATGTAATCTTTTTCAGTACAATGTAAAAGGCTTTTATGAAAAAAGGCCCACAGTTGAAATGATAATTCATTGCAGACTGTAAAGAAATGGAAATCCCCAAACAAACCCTAAATTGAAGAATTCGACGGCAGCATATGTTTGCTGTAGTCATCCAAGGACCAAAAACAGCGGTACATCTTAAAGCATTCTTCTAGGGAAAATACTGAAATCATTCAGGATCTTAGTACCCAAGTCTGAGTTCCCAGGGTTGCATGAATGGCATGCCACAGTCCCCTGAGCTACCGCTTGTCACTCACTGCCAATCAGCCAGCCACTGCGGGGTCAGCCACTGCTGGTCAGTCAGGTAAGGCCTAACGCTCGAGGGCTTTCCTAGCACTTCTTGGTCCTCACTATGTAAACAGCAATGCCAACTAATGAAGGCCATCAAAGAGACCAGCGCACTTAATCACTGATTCAGTATCATTTGCGGAGTACTCTCCAAATAGCACCTCTCCACAAAGATCAGGCAAGTTCTTTCACTTTAGCAAAGTGGAATTTTTCTCAGATGATACTGCAATTATGAGAAACATTAATAAAGGTAATTTTAAATTTTACTTGCCTCACTCTTAGGAATTTTGACTTGACTGAAAGTCTCTTCCCGTTGGTAACTAACTATGCAGCATTATGTCATTGGAAAAGCTGGCTAGAATCACTTTTTTTTTTGGTAATGTGGGTTGTCATTCTTGAATTACAAAAAAGAACATTTCCTCCTGCTGATGATACGTGAAAAAAAATTTAAGGATGCCAAGTTATAAAGTAGTATCCTACTCCTGTTTTTAAAAAATGGTGAAGAGTAGATGTGGCTTGTACAGAAAATTTTTTTATTTTTGTGTTTCTTTTTTCTCGCGTAAGTGGTCTGGTGTTTTCTTCACAAAGTAATTCTCCTCTGCAAGAAAATTATTGTAAGAAGGGATCCTTATTACAGAAGAAACTGCTGGGGGTGGGGTGGAGAGGTTGAGTGACAGGCTCTGAGCTTAGCCAAGAGCTGGGAGACTGGTTTCTAACCAGAGTGGCGGGCACCGGAAGACGCAGGAAGCAGGAACAGGAAATCGCTGGGGAGACCTGAGCCCAGGTGGCCTGCACAGCCAAGGCGGTGGGGTAATGCCTAAGGGACACGATTTCCAAATGCCGCCGCAATGGCTCAGAATTCATCAGGGTCCCTGATTTCCAGGGAAGCGTGTGTTTTGCCGCACAGCCCAGTCCCCGGAGCTGTGTGTCTGCACGCTGTGCACTTAAAGAAAACTCACTATGCACAAAGGCAGACTTCGTCCTGGGCCTCCAAAGCTGTCACCACAGGATGCCTTAGCACTGAGAACTCCTTTTAACTTAAAGTATGATTTTGTTTCAATTTAAGAAAAAAAAAAAAGGCTGTTGCATACAGTGAGAACCACCCACCGTCGTGCGAGGCAGTGAGTGCCTGGCACATATTTAATAACATAGAATCCACGGTTTGTGCACCGATCGCTATGACTTGCCTTACATCGTGCCGGCATTTTTGCAAGTATATCCTGCACTAACAGGATATAGCTCCACAACACATGCTGTGGATGGGGGTTTCTGATGCTTGAAACTTTTGAAAAGGGGGCCTGCTGTAGCACTCACCTCACTGCAGGGAGTTCTACACGCCTGTCAGCAATCAGAACACTGAGAAGTTCAGCAGCCGTGGAATTTGCTTAAGCCAGCATTTACTTCCTAAACTTATTTAACTGGGGGCCCCCTGTCCCAGGACGCTGACTGACAGATGACTAAACACACCTTAGAGAAGGGCGCTGGCGCTTTGAAATAATGTCACGGCAGCAGGACCCATCGCTACCAGACAGCTGACATGCAAAGGCCTGGAACCCAAGGAAAGAGGGGGCCCTGGTGTCAGCAGAGCAATCAATCCAAGACACGGAGGAGCAGGGAACAGACAGGGACGCAAATACACACTTGGATATTTTCGTTGGTTTTTGAAGAGCATCTGATTGCCAAAATATCCTTAGCAAAGAATTGAAGAAAAAAAAAAAAAGGTTGGAAGACAGAATGTAGAATATGTTAGAGTGTTTTGAGCAGATGAGAGCAAAGTTGTCAGGGAACGGAGGAGGCGCTGTGAAAGGCCTGCAGGTGGTGGCAGGGAAAGTGCTGTCCCCGGTAATTGACAGGGAGCCTGTTTATCACATATTTAGTATTGGCCAATTTGCAACTTGTCATTGCCTTGGCTGAGAACACATCATTTATCCCAAATCTAAGATGGTAAAATATGCAGATGACTTTCTGTGCCTCCCACACAAAGGTTTATGTAATCCTAATTGCTTTTAATATGAAGGTCTCGTAATCTGAGTTTTGGTGAGTCTTACTTTTAGGCAAATGATACAAAGATAAAGTTATTTTTTTCCCAAATCATTTAAAAGGGTATCAGGTGGAACTGAAACCTGCTCCTTTTGCATTCCAAGAGGTGTCACAATTGGGGACAAATGTGGGGCCCTATTGGTCGCAGACAGGAGGAAACAGCATCTCAAACATCTGCTTCTTTATACAAATGGTGGCAGAAGAGGGGTCCTCGCCTGACACAAGAGAGGGAAGGCCAGGCCTTCTCTGCCCCTGACCTTGAGCCACTCCATCCCATGCAGCCATCATGAGGGCGCCCCACTTGTCTAACCTTTGCCAGGAAGGCTGAGGCTCTGGCACATGCACAGCAGCACTCGGAATGCCTCATTCTTGTATCCTGAACTTTATCTGACCAAGAACTTTTCAAAACACCAAGCTCCAGTGTCAGCGCCACGAGCGCAACACGTGGTGGCCCTGAAGCTGGTGAGAAAAAGCTGTGGGGACCAACTGTCCCGCCTGGAACTAGAGCCCTAACCCAGAGCACACAACAAAAGGAAAGAAAAATAATGCCCCATCGCCCTAATGCTTCTATCTATTAGTCACAGAACTGACCCCCAAATTGTGGTGGTGAATGGACTTTTCTAAACTTTCTTTCATCCGGAGATCACATGCCGTACGTCCTCCTGTTACAATGCAAGCAATAATCCTTCTGAAGAGGAGGCAAACGGGCTTCTCCCTGGCCTGCCCAGCCGCGTGTAAAGCACCAAGGGGTGCAGACGCAGACTCATCCTCTGTCCCTGCAGCCGCCCAGCTCTAGATGCAGCTGTGTCAGTGCTTGCGCTCGCAGCCGGATGACCGCACATGGAGGCGGATGGGTGGAGAAGAGTGGGCTTACCTTAAACCCAGACAATGATTTACTTAGTGAAGATGTACGGATCCCAATATCTTGTGTCAAGATAGCTGCATCTGTATAAGGGCACTGGCCTCTCTTGTGTAAAACTGAGAAGTACTCTAGGTGAAGAAGTACATGCCGAAAACTAACATTTGCATCAAGGCTAATACCAGCTCAGCTTTAATTAAAGAAATATGAAAGACAAAGCAGAACAGACCTACAGATACAGAGAACAAGCTGATGGCTGCCGAAGGGGCAGGGGTGGGGGGTGAGAATTAAATTAAATACAAGGGAATGTTTAACTAAAACGTGCCTGCCACAAGAAGGAAGTTCACAGGTAGTAGGGGGGAAAAGAAATATAAAAGAAAGCTAAGGGCCGGCTGAGTGGCGCGGTGGTTAAGCGCTGGCTTGGGACGCCAGTGGCCCCGGGTTGGGTCCCACATATGAGGGCCAGTGACACTGCCCTCAAAAAAAAAAAAAAAAAAAAAAAGAAAGCTAATATTCTGTCTTTCATGAATAAACATAGTTTCTAAAGTACCAGTTGGGAGGAAAAGTGTGAGAAACACAGTGATATGTTTTCACATTAAAATGTACTGTTTTACACCTTACACTTGTATAGTGTTTAGCAGTTTACAAAGGGCTTTCACAAATCTTTGTTTGTTTGAAGATTATATCCCCCGACTCTGAACTCAAGAAAGCACAAAGCATGAACCCCATTTTTCAGATGCAGAAGCAAAAGTTCAAGTTCAAAAATGGAAAGCTGGTAGTGGCTTGGAACTCAAACCCGGAACCTGAGATTTCCAGCAGAGTCTTCACCGCTGACGGCAGTGAGGACAGCGAGATGCTGGTGAGATGGCAAAGCTCGAGCCAGAGGCTGGCAGTGGGCATGGAAGAGCGTGCTGCTGGCTGGATGTGCACGGTGAGGCGCCAAGCTGAACACCTACTCTAACCCCTCCCCTCCATATAAACCGGTGAAATTCAACTGGTAGCTTTCGAATTGTGACAGGCTTATAAACTAACATAGAAATGAGCCTATGCCTGGTAAGATCCTAGCCCTTTCCAAAGGGGCAAATTGATGAACCTGCCAACAGAAGAATAAGATGCACATTATTCTCCAATACTGAATATTCTCCTTAAGGTGCTACAAACTGAGTCGGTATGAAAACACAGGGGAATCACCCACAAAAAGATGCTGCCTTGTCATGCCTCCCCAGTGTCAGGCCACAAGGACAATGAGGTTTGGGCAGGAGGGCAAGAGTACCAGATTTGGGGTCATTAGGACCTGATTTCAAAAATCTCTGAACATATGAGGCAATAAACTGCCATGAAAGGGTCAGTACAAACCACACAATCGGACTCACAAAAGTTACAGATATTGAAATCATCCACTACAGAATACAGCAATCTTAAAGAAGTTTAAACAGGGAATTCAAAGGGCCAAGATTTTTTTTTAACTGCCCAATTAAGATTCTAGGGGAAAAGGAAGTTGAGCTTCTAGAAATTAATGTCTTTAACTGCCAATGAACTGGAAAATATATCTGAAGAAATTTCCCAGAATGCAGCACAGAAAGACAAAACAGATGAAAAATATGAAAGTCAACTTAAAAGAGATGGAGAGTAGAATGACAAGGTCCAAATACAATCTAATTGAAGTTCCAGGAGAAAAGTTAATAAAGAAGAGTCAATATTTGAAGAAATAATGATTGAAGCTTTTCCAGACTTAATGAAAGACATCTATCCTCAGATTCTCCCAAAGCAGGAAAAAGCAAAAGACCTAAACACACTGTGGTCAAACTGCAAAACAACAAACACAAAAAGGTGATCATGAGAGCAGCCAGAAGAGAAAGACAGGCCCTCCCAAGGGAATGACACTGACACTGACAGCTGCCTTCTCAACAGCAACTATGGAAGCCAGAAGACAATGGAAGAATGTTTTTAAAGCACAAAAGGAAAATATGGGGTTGTTGGAAAAGTCATGACACATTTTTGCAACAAAAAACAGAGGAAAATATGTCATGACTTTTCTGACAACCCAATAACTTTCATCCTCCATCTAGCAAAGGTGGGTGAAATAAACAAAACCTGAGCTGATCACCAGCAGATCCTCACTAAACTTATTTCTAAAGGATGCTCATCAGGGGAAAAGAAAATGACCTCCAGAGGAAGTTAGTCAAGAAGGAATGAGAAACACATTAATGAAATCCAAGCCAACGCTGACCAGGAAAAACAAAAACACCTACTTTGAGCAGTTAAAAAAAATCATAATAGACTAACAGGCTGCATAACAATAATATATAAATTGGGAAGTGGGTAACTGGAGTGAAAGCATTCTAAGGCCCTTATATGATTCCAGAGAAAGCTTAGAACTGATTAATTTCAGAATTAATTGAAGCTAATGTACACACTAAAATTTCTAAGTCAGCCCCTATACGAATAGAAACATGGATATTAAATTTCAAAATAGGAGAAAAAGAAAACAGAATTAGGGCAACGAGGGGGTAATATCAATTTAAAAGAAGGCAAGAAATGAAAACAAGATGGTCTGTCTTCAATTAAGTTTGTAGTTAATTGTTATTTGTTTAAACTCATATTTAATTCAATATTTAATAGTCATGATTAAAAACATATTCATCAGCAAGTAACTAGGCTATGCTTTCACAGAAGGACAGATTTTCTTTTATTAGTGTTTTTACCCCAAGTATTTTTTTAAGATTTGAATAATATGTTTACTCAATATTCATATATTATGAAAAAACACAAAGCAACAAACACTTTTCCTTCTGGAGAGTTTAATTTTTTTTTTTCCCCCAAGGTGTTCTAATAGCCCCAACGAGCATCACAGAAATCGCCTACTAGAGACGTGAAGGTCAAAACAAGCACCTGACTCTAACTCACAGTTTGGGCATCACGCCCCTCGACCCGGAGATGTGCACGTGCCAACAACGCACCACATCTGTTGGGGAGATGCCCTGAGTAGCAGCCTAAGATGGGAGATGCGAGGCAATGTCACACCACGGTGACAGCTACACAGCACGGACTTCCCAGGCACTTACCACTGGCTGCAACATTCAGCAACTTTGATCACGGTTTATTTCAGCAAAACGCAAGAAAATGAACACGACTTTCTCTCCCTGTTAATGGAATTTGCGAGTAGTGGTTCGAGACATGGTTTCCAAGAAAAACACATTTATCTTAATTTCTGCAAGTCAAGGAAACCAAGCAGTCTAGGAGGCTTCGG
The DNA here is from genome assembly GCA_033961575.1 of Aselliscus stoliczkanus. Taxonomy (NCBI): domain Eukaryota; kingdom Metazoa; phylum Chordata; class Mammalia; order Chiroptera; family Hipposideridae; genus Aselliscus; species Aselliscus stoliczkanus. The sequence continues at coordinate 31,082,040 of CM066741.1, forward strand.
GCCTTGGGGGCTCCCACTACACATACACACGGACAAGTGCCCCCCTTTCCCCTCCCCGGGAGCCCCCAGCCCTCAACCTCAGGTGGTGCCCAGTGGCCCCCATATCTGCACTGCTTTGGAGGAGCAAAAAGTTTCCATGGCTCGGCAGACAACAGCCACTGGTTTAATTGGGAATCGAGGCCACTGCCTGGGCACATGGGACACACAGGGTGTGGTGTGAGAAGGCTCCCAGCGGGCCAGAGAAGAGGACGGACGGACAGAGAAGGACAGGCCTGGATTTCAACAGACTGTGGCCTTTGGAGTCACTCGCACTGCGCGCCCCACCCCCACCCAGCTTGCTCACTGCTGGCCTTTGAACGGAAACCCCACAGCAGAGGATGGCACGCTAAACAGCATGGGACTTGTCAACCACAGCCACTGCACCCCAATACGCGTCATTCAATGGGCCCAGACCTTCAACTGCTACTGATAGTCACTTAACAGCAAGTACCCCACCCCACCCCCCACCCAGAAACCCTGACTGTAAGAGTCACCTGGCACCGGGGCGTCTAACCAACAAATGTGACTGAACTGTGCCCTCAAGTTGGTTTCTAAACCACACACAGCACAGCAGAAAACACGGCCATTTTCTGTAATCCTCTGTTCAGAATTTCCCCCGGGCTGAGATGCAAACAGCAATGTCCTCAGAGGGGCAGCCAGCCAGCTGCTGTCAGGAGCCCAGATCAGGCCAGTCAGCCAGTCACCAGACTAGCGTCTCAAAGGTCAGAAACACGACTCCCCAATGCCCACTGCCCTCCACCGCCCAGCCCGAGGCCTGGCCACCCGGTCATTCACTCCATCCTGCAGAGGGTCAGGGCCCAGCCATTCCTGGCCTGGCCTCAGGCAGTAGGGATCCCATTGGACACAGACATAATACAGCCCAATATCTAGAAACGAGCGCAAACCAGAACCGCCTATAGGATGGATACCATCAGGACCTCTGCAAAGACATTCCAGGGGGTGGGCTGCCCAGGAGCGCTGCCGTGCCAAGCCAGCTTGCATCACCCCATGTCCTGACACACCTAATCTGCCATGCAATCCACGGAACCAACCAGGGTGTTCAGCAGCACCTGGGAAGAACCACAGAGCTCATGGGGCCCCTGTGCCAGGTGTGAGCAGGGCACCAGGGAGGCAGACGGGGCAGGGCCCTGCCCTCACAAGGATCCCTGTCTGCTGGGCAGAAGTAACGGACAAACATCATGGCCAAGTGATGCTTTCCTCGCCCTTCCTGTCTCTCCTGATGAAGGAACGGAGACTCGCTCAGGGCCACAGTGGCACCTCGTGACAATGATGGGTCCCAGTGCCCAGCTCAGCCCCCCGCCCATTGCCCCCAGGGAGGCCCTGCTCCCCAAGAACAGAGCCCCCCTAACTTGCCAACTCCACGTTCCTGTACAGGCACACTTCTATACCTTGAACTAGGGAAGACCCCAACTGGCTGATGAATATTTGATATAGTTTTAAGTTTTATGTTCACATGAGGTCATCTCTGAGGAAGTGGGTCATGGACTGTTTCCTTTCTGAGCCTCCACCTTTTGTGGGGTGTACAAGGGAGGGCTCCCCTTCAAGCTTCACCCTCATTACAGGCTCCTTTGTCTGGGGAGTCAGACCGCCACCAGCACCAGCCTCATTTGAATCCCAACACTGCGCCCTACAGCCAGGTGACCTTAGGCAAGTTACACCTCTGTGCCTTAGCTCCCCCACCGTAAAATGGGGTGATAACAGTATCTATGTTTACTATTTATTATGAGGATCAGTTAAGGGAATGCTTGGAAAGGCCTGAGCACAATATCTGGCATATACTAAAGTGCTCCTAAGGGTTAGCCTCCCCAAAATGAATTCGAGTCTCCCCCACCCCGAAGCCCCCTTTTCCCACTCACTCCACCACACCACCTGCCGCTCAGCCCTCTCCCTCGGCTTGGCCCTGCAAGCGCAGCCCTTCTGAAACAGCAGCTGTGCCTGCCCCATCAGGGTTGGGTGACATACTGACCCCCTTCTGGCCTCTCCCTTCCTGGCCCTCCTTAAGGGCGAACCCCCGTTGGCTCCGCCTCAGCCTCCCTCAGCACCCAGCTCTGCCTAAGGCTTCCTTTCTTTCTGGCATCTCTGCCTTGGGGTCCGCGTCTCAAACCGGGTAGTCAGAGCTTCCCCCTCCCTGAGCCTCCCTGCTGTGCCCTCACCTCCTCCCTCCCTGTGCCCTGCGGGTGCCCTGTCTGCTCTGCTCTCTCTCCACTCAGCAACCGAGTTCAGGGCGGGCTCCGGCCCTTCTAGATTCCTCCTAAGCTCCAGTCAGTGCTGCTGACTAACTCTCCAATATCTCTAATCGGAGGTATGTCTTGAAACATTTTGAAATCGCCATGTCTGGATGGCATCGCGTGTTCCCTCTCTGAGCGTCAAGTTTTCTGAGAGAGTCGAGTCGGTTCCTGCAGTGAAGTCACTTTTGTCCCTGTTCCCCAACCCAAGCTTCACGTCATCGTGGATGCTCCTTCTTCGCTAGCTCTCCCATCTATAACGCCCTGTTTAATTCCAGGGCAAACTGTCCAACACCTAACTGTTCTAAATTGGAACACTAAACCAACTTCCTAAATGGCAATTATACAATAATTCTCACAAATGCTTTACTTCTGTGTGTAAACAGAAGGCCTTCTCTGAATCTGCTCTAATTTCAGGATGGGCCGAGCAGTCTGATGAACACAGGGTCTCATTCAACCCTTTCAAGGCAGCTCAGGTCCTTTATTTTTCAGATGAGGGGAGTTCGCGGGGAAGGACGAGGCGAGTACCAGAACTGGACTGTGTCTGGCTTTCCTTTTCCTTCTCGCTCTACTCCAAGCCCAAAGGACAGCAACAGATGGCTGGTGGAACCTCGCAAGGTCTTCGGCATCAGGGAAATTAAAAACACACACCCGTTCCCAGAGGGTGGGCGTGGAGAACGTGTGTGGCCCTGAGGCATGTCCTGAATTATTGGGGGTCCCTCCAAAGCCCCCTAGGATAATACCCCCCACCAGACACACCAATATTGAGAAGCCGCATCTAGATACAGAGCACAGCACCCATGGGAATGTCACAGGCCCTCCCCCTACATTCAGGGCTAGAACTGAGTGGGGACCGGATACAGCCATACCTTAGTTTAAGGGCTGCTCACGTAGACGTGATTTGCTCAAACCCCTTTTGGAAAAGGGCTATCAAAGCTTGGGCAACGGTTCAGCTATGTAAAACCCCAGTCCCTTAGGGTCTAGCACACGTGGGAATGGTTCATGGGCAACTGTTGTGTGTCCTCTGGGCCGTCAGCAACCATGAAAGCCACAGCAAACGCTGAAATAAATACAGGAAAAGCCTTAAACCCTTTAGGCCAATACATTTCTCTGGAAGATTGAAATTAACCATTCCCTTCCCCATTAAAACGGGGCGAGGCTGGGTAGAAGGTGCACAGCTCCAAGACAATGGTTGGCAGGAATTCTGAGGCAGAGGGGAAGGCAGAAAGCATGGAGGCAGCGGCTCTGTGGCCGGACGCGCTAAGTGTTAAAACTTACAAGCTATTTCTGTACAGTAAGTCCCTAGGTGGGCAAAAATCTTCTCCATGTTGCACATGAGGGAGATCAGATCAAAAGGGCAGGTCACTTTTTTTTCTTGCCCCAGTTCCCACACGTGACCTGACACCAGCACTCACTATCCACAGCCAGGATGACCAACATTCCAGAAAAGACCACATAAAAAAAAGTGAAACATGAAACAGGATCTCCTCCTCTAAAAATAGAGAGAAAACTCTTTTTCAATCTCTACGCCAATGAAAACTTTCCCGAGGAATGTAACTAAGTAACTAATTCATACCTTTTGCTAGTGACCACTTTCCCTGCTTAACTCACCCACGTGAAATCAGGGGGAAAACGACTCAACATCACACAGCTTTCCAATGCAGATCTCAAGGACAAGCACAGTACGTGCCCCGGAGTTGAGAGGTTCCTTGCCTTTCGGCAAAGCAATGTGTCATGAAACCAGTGTTGCCATAGGCTAATTGCTATAAACGAGGTTCCTGGGCATCTCATCAATGTTACAATGAAACTTCAGTTGTTTTTTTATTTGAGGACCGGCTGTATAGTCACCTGGGGATGTGTTCCGAGCCATGTGGCCTTAGGACACTTCATCGTAGCTGCTGCACCATCACGGGGTGCACTTACACAAGCCCACTGCCTCCCACTTTCTCAGCACCCAACACTCCGAAGTTGCTTCCCTGGAAACACTATCTCCTGTGCTGATTTGAACCACTTGGCGTTTTCTCCCTCCCCACCGGGCGCCCGGGAAGCGGTGGGCTCTGGGGCGCGCCCTGACACTCAGGCTGCCCCGCCGGCCTGCAGGGCCTGGGCCTCCGCCCGCGGCGCGGGGTGCCCCAGGGCGGGACTGGCAGCCCCGGGGCTGGCAGGGGCGCCCGCTGTCACCCGGGCTGCTGTGTGCACGCCCCCCGCCCTCACCACCGCCACACCGTGCGGTTCCCATTTCACAGACAAGTCCACTGAGGCAGGGAGCCTGCCCAAGCCCAGCTCAGCGGTGCCGACGCCAGGTGGCCCCGGGGAGGCCGGGAGAGTCGTGCCCGAGACCCCCCTCGGGGGCTGCGCCTTTCGGGGTGAGCGCCGGAGCCCCACCCAACCCCCACCGGGTGTCCCGGGCCGCCCGCCCGTGCGCCCCGCTCGCCCCCCCGGCGGAGACAGGTGCGCGGCTGGCCGAGCCCCGGCGCAGACCGGGGAGTCCCCTGCCCGCGCGCGGCGTGCTGTTTACCATCTCCTTTTGCAGCGCTCGGGGCCCGGGGCTGCCCGGCCGGCCCAGCCATTGAAACCCGACACGCTGGGAGGGGCTGGGGAGCAGCGAGGGACGCGGCCCCCCTTACCTGCGCCTCCGCCGGCCGGCCCAGCCTCCATGCTCCCGCTCCCCGGGCACTGAGCCCGCCCCCGGGCCGCCCAACTTCACCTCCGGGTCTCCGCCTCCCCGCCGCGCCCGCCTCCGCCCCCGGGGCTGCCCCGTGCCCCCTGCTGCCTCTGCCTCTCCGCCCCCGGGGCTGCCCCGTGCCCTTCCCGTGGGCCCCCCACCACCACGCGGCCTGCTTCGCTAGCGACCCCTGGCTTGCCAAACAGTTTGCAAAGCAAGTTCGCCACCTCCAAGAAGTATTTAACTCCCCTTAATTATTGGGAAAAGGAATCTGCTGGCCACCCCCACCCTTCGCCAGGGTCGCTGGGACTGGCCTCAGCACCCCCCTTTTCGGGCCCTTTCCCCTTTCCTTCTAATTTCTGTTTATATGGACAGGAAACGTTTGCATTATCCCCTGTTTGAAAATGTACACAGTTGGAAATATGAAATTTTTTCACAGCTCAAAAGTGAAAAATGAATGGCACCCCTAAGGCAGGCCATCCGGTCATCTTTGCTGCCCATTCCAAGGTCTTTTCTGTCTGCTCCTGACAACTGTAAAGTGGCTGCTTTGGCTGATAACTAATACCTGTATTTAGTGAATGTTCAAGCTTATACCCACTTGAAATAGCAAAGTTCAATGAGAGACAACTGTTGCTCCTGTATTTCTTTGGCCTGTTTCAAGGTGTTTTTTTACAGGGGTGGTGGGACAGGGGTGGTGTTAAAATGCCAACAGCCTTGGAACCCAGAGGCCTGTGGTCAGCCAGCTGGCGCCTGCCCTCTTTGGTTGGCAGCTCTGAAGTCCGTGCTTCTGGACAGGTCCCCTCAAGTGCATCTTAAGTTCCAGGTTAGGTCTGGAGCCCATCTGCCAGCCTGTCCCTCCACACTCACCCCATCTTGTGTCTTGTCTTTCCACCCCAGCAAACAGTGTCTTGAGGGAGCCCCCCAGCTGCTCCGACCTGAGGAAGACCAGGGCACCCCCATGCAGAGGATGAGAAATGGCCCGCCCTTTTGCATCCTGGTGCTGGAGGCCCCCTTAGAGACACTCCGGAGGCACCTCTTGGAAGTGTGAGATTTCATTTTCCACAGTGATGGCATTATGACTCTTGTTTTATTGACCGTTTTACTACTTCTACAATATGGTGCTGCTTTGATTACCACAGCTTATCACGTGTTTGGATACCTGGGAGGACAAGCCCTTCCTTGTCAAATATTTGAACCAACTAATTAAGGAAACAGCACGTGATCTTGAACATTAAATCGCACAGCACTCGTATCTTTAAAGTCCTGAGTCTTCCCGTCTAAGAACATAAGGACGCTCAGGTTTATTTAGGTCTTTTATGGGTTTTTGTTGGTTTGTTTTTTTGGCTAAAGTTCTTGAGTTCTTACAAATAGATCCAATACATTTCTTGCCAGGTTTATTCCTACACATTTCTGACATTTGTTGGCTATTCTGGATGGGCTATTTCTTTTCTCCAATTATATTTTCTAATTGGTTATTACTGGTATATAAGAGAAACTAATAGCTTGGGTATATACCGGTCTCAGATCCGGCCACTTTGATGAGGTCCAATAGTTATAAAGGCAATTATCACAGATTTACTAAGTAGACAATCAGATTATCTGAAAATAAGTTGTTGGATTTCTAAACTTCCTTCAAGCCTACAAAGTCACTTAGCATTCACTTCTGACACTAAAATTGCTCTTGACTAACCAAGAAAAAAAGAAAAATATCTATATGTGTATACCGGAAAATAGGGGCCCAGGACACTCGGGAGTGTGTTTTCAGTACGGCCTTCTCTTTCATTCCGGGAGGTCGACAAGCACGCTGCTGTGCCCTCCATCTGGCCTCATTTATCTACACAGGAACTTCCTCAGTGTTAAGAACACAAATCTTCTAGCCATTCCCAAGGTATTTGTGAAATCTGAAAGAAAATCCAGTATTTAGACAATACAGCTAGCAAGCTACTGGATTTTAAAAAGTAAACAAATTCCTATTGCAGCAGTTGTTAATTTTCAGTCAAGGAGATATATTCCTTGAAGAAAACAAAAATCAAGGCTTAGCAAAAAACGACAGGAAAAAATTTAAGACAGAAGAAAAATATAGGCAAACCATTTCTCCTATAAAATACAGGGAAAATATTATCTCATGATGTATCACTGAAAAATACTAGAAATTTTTAAACACTAATTTTTCAAGCTATTATTTCATAATTTGTAGGTGAATTTATAAAACTGGGATCTTCTATACCAGTTTTCCATGGAATGTTGAAGATAATTCCAGCATTTTACTATGGTTTCTAAAATCTCAATTCCCCAACTGCTTTAAGACATTTATTTATTTATTTATTTATTTATTTATTGGCTGAGCCATCCTGCCACCTGTTGGCAGCTCAGCGGCAGCTCAGCTCAGGCCGGGAATCCAACCTGGGACCCTGTTGTTCAGAGCTCACATTTTTGAGCGAGCTCTTAACCCACTGAGCCACTCGGCTGGCCCTGTTTTAAGACATTTTTAAATGGTTGTTTCAGGATATTATAAAAGTCTCGATTTTTTTTTTTTTTTGAGGACAGTGTCACTGGCCCTCATATGTGGGACCCAAACCGGGGCCGCTGGCTTCCCAAGCCAGTGCTTAACCACCGCGCCACTCAGCCGGCCCTAAAAGTCTCAAATTTTTAATGTTTAAATAAGTAAATATGCAAAGCACTTGAGAGCGGTCCTTTAGGAGAAATGTTAAAAACATGAATCTATAGTATCTGAAATCTCCAAAAAGATTTAGTAGAGTTCAGGGTCCCTCCCAACCTGAGTGCTGGAGCAAAACCTGCTCCAGGACAACCTGCAATTACATCTCCACAGGTGAGAAAAAATATTCATTGATGAGCACTTCAAGTGAGCTAATTCCAGACTAGTAAAAATCATCAATAATCACTTAATCCTCATATTGATTTTCCTCATAATCTATTACTCATTTAACATAAAATTGTTTTGTATATATAAGGTCACTTTATCATTGCAGGGGAAGAAGAAACTTTCAGCTAATTCATTAATCAAATAGGCATAAGATAGATCAGCAAGAGAAAATGACCAAATTTAATCACATACATAAGTATGGGAACCCCACATACATAGTGAGTCAGAGACCCAATATCGCATGAGAGGTTCAAAGACAGAAAGGGGGAAATGAGGTATGTGACATTCTAAGCTAGGTCACCTTGGGGCTTCAGAGGGGAGGAAGGTTGCTGCAGGACTATAAAAAGAACAGATGTTCAGTAATCAGAAGTTTGCCCTGCTATATACATAGGTCCAAAAAGGTTGACACTGATCATCTTTTATTATGGGCAAGTCCCCTAATCCAATTCTTCCAGGTAAGGGGCAGAAGTTTCTCTTAAGCCTGTAGGGTTGCCTTCAGCTCAAATCAATCCAAATACCCCAGAGGCACATCTTTGGGTGACTGGTTCTGAGCCCCTACCCTACATCACCAAGCCATATCTAGTTCCCTACGGAAGGGAAACTGTATTCTGCTTCACGCTTTGGCAAACGACAGCCCCCCGCCTATTTCTGGACAGCCTGTGAGCTAAGAATAGTTTTTATATTTGTAAATAGTTGGGGGGAAAATGGAAAGAAGCATAAAAAAAGGCATTTGTGACACATGAGCATTCCATGAAATTCAAAATTCAGCAGCCATTAATAGCCACTGTAACATAGCCACGCCCATCATTTGCATATCATGGAGGGCAGCTTTCATACTCCAAAAGTAAGAGTTGAATACTTGCTACAGAGACCATGTGGTCCACAAAGACTAAAAGATCTGCGATCTAGCCCTTTACAGAAATTGTGTGCTGGCCCCTGTTAGAGGATTAAGCTGACGAGGCAAAGGAATAAGGGAGAGGGAGTCCCCAGAGACTATCCTGGTATAGTGACATTTTTGGAGACTCTGTTAGTGCTTTTACAAGGGGCAGTGTGGCCTGAGATTTATGGTAGAGATGAGTAGCTGATCCAGAAGCAGAGATATCTGACACAGAGGAGAGCTTTTATTAGTTGTTGTTGTTATTATTATTTTAATTGCCAGTGCTTCTTGTTATTATTGTTATTATTAATGGCCAGTGCTTCTTGCTGACTGATTTACTGCTCCACCTCCCAAAAGGAATTTGACCAATCTGATTAAATTTCACTCAAGTGAGGCACACAAAACGTGTTGTAAGAGAGCTGTCTGTGTCAGGCACGGGCAATACACAAACCCTTTCAATCTTCTTTCTTGCTTAAGCAGGAAGTCACAACGTGCCAATGAGAAATTTTAAACAAATCCCACAAAGTTCTAGGTTTGGTTCAAAACACGAATATTTTAGGTCTTGGGATATTGTAATCTTGGCAGCCCACATGTGTCGTCCCTGGTGAGAACACATGTGCAGTGTCCCTTGCTTTCGGGCTCACTGAGCGAGTCACACCTTGCCCTCTTAATCCCGGAGTCAAATATGATTACAAATATTTTCCTCCCGGGAATCTCACTTGTAAGGAAGGTCTCTGTGCTTTCTGCTAAGTAAAACATCTCTCTCTCTCTAGCTGCCTTCTTCATTCTCAGTCTTACTGTATTTCATCGACCTAAAGGTTGTATTTGATGTCGGCAATTGTTAGAGACCATTTGTTTTTACAGTGGAAGGAGAAATGTCAGACCTCAAAATCCTTCTCTGGGCTGTTTTCATTTCAGTGAGTGAGAATGTGTGTGTGTGTTCTTCTGGATAGGGAGGAGCACACCATGGCTAAGTAAAAATACGTTATATCTCATTTTCTTTTTCATTAATTGCAAAATTAGAGGAAACTTTGAGACAGAAGAAGTGAATTTTGGGAAACTGAAAACTCCAGGACACATTCCAGTTTAAGTTAAACATGAAGGGCTCATGTCAAATCTTGGGGGGAAAAAAAAAAGAATTGCAGCCTCATTATCAGGGAAGTAGCATCAGTAAAAACAGGCAGTCTTAGCAGTTGAGGGCTCTTTTCTTGAGGCATGAGAAGTTAACCTCAGTACATACGAGCTATCAGACCTCATTAGTTGCTGTTGATACCAGAGTTTGACCTTGGAGGCAGCCGACTTTACAAATGGGGGATTTCTAGTGGCCTACTCCTGTTTGTCACTATGATGGGCAGGCAAAGCCCTCCTGACAGGACTAGCTAAGTGGCGTGGCCATGGGTGCCGCAGTTCATCAGAGAAGGTTGACCATCAACAATGCTCCAGGGAGTATGAGAAACCGGGTAACTGCTTTCAAGCTTGCATTTTGGTATTCTACTTTAATCTCAAAATAAGGTGAAGTCAAAACCTTCTGCATCCCCTGCAAAACAAGGTGGCCCCAGCTTCCCAGAGCAGGGGCGGGGAGCCCACTGGGGGCAAACGCCACTTCCCACCTGCTCTCTGCTGTAAATAAGCCTGGAGTCCACACCAGGGACCAATTAAAAGGAATGGCCGTTGGTTCAGCAGCCCAGGAAGGCATCAGGTGGAGTCTAGCCCTTGGCAGTGATCCCATTAAGGGTAGGGGGACTTTTTATTTTTCATCAGGGGGCCAATTAAGAAGATGGAAGAGCGTGGTCACACCCTCTTACCAAGGGCTCCAGAGGGCAGCAGGTCCTGGAGCTAGCTGCCTGACCAAATTCCCCTAACCACACCCAGATGGGGAAAGAACTATGTTCACTGAGACTCGTATTAGACAGCTTTTTAAAAATATATTTTTAGGGGGGAAAAAAGGTGTTTTCTTAAAAATAGTATATTCTGAAAAGTCAAGCTGTTGCATAACATGTCTTCCTTGGTAGAAAAACTAGCCCCAAATGTAGCTCTTTTGGTTACGCGGATGTAGTTAAAAAGGAGATGGAAGGTCTACAGGGCCAGGTGGGGTGCTGAAAGGACAGGGCCCAACATTTAGTGGCACTTGGAGTTGCTCAAGCACCGAGTTCAGCACTTTGCGTAGGCAGAGTGGGAAGGTGACAACACAGCCTGGGGACCAGCGCAAGACACGGAATGTGTGTGCCTCTACCCTTCAGGGCTGCCCAGGACTGGGGACAGTGCCTGGGACTCCATGGGAGGGTGCTGTCATCAACCCCATGTCACAGGAAGGGGAAACGGGGCACAGACAGGTTAGCTCGCTTGAGGACCCACAGCTTAACAGCTTATAGGCAGCTGGTGCTTTCAACCAACACTGTTAACCATGAACTTTGTCCGTGTTGGTTTGTTTTTTCTTTTAAAAACATATATACAAAGGGTGCCAAAACATGTCTACACATTTTAAGAAAGGAAAACTATATTAAAGTTGTAATACTCAATATATACCGATAACAAAAGATGAACACAAGTCACGTTTGGCTTCTGCAATGACAGGAGGTGCTCAAAGTGGGTCCCATCAGCGTCCAGACACTTCTGATGACGGCGAGCTACTGCTTGGGCAACGCTGACCAAAGTGTCCACTTGGATACATTTTTCGGGCACCACGGTGTATATATTGCAGATTCCATTTCAAGAGGAACCAAATTTCACCAAGTCATAATGGCCAAACAAAATGAGGGCCTCTGGGGCAGGACGGGAGGGGAGGGGGTAGATTATTATACGGAAAAGGAGGAAGCAAGGTCTAAGCAAACAACTCGCAGGGTCAGTGCCCATCCTAGTTGCACATGTTAGTACACCCTCCAATCCCAGAAATCCCTTGGTGCAGACCAATGGGACAGCTGGGCACCAAACTGATGGCACCCCACACCTAGCAGCAAACTGAGCGGGACCCAAGCGGCCAGAAAGTCCCAGATGGCGGCGCTCTGTCCCTCTACTTGTCCACTGCCCTCAGCCTCTGAGCTGGCCCTGTTTGTAAGGGAATCATCTTACCACCATCCCTCCCGCCCAAGGGCTCAGCCATTAGGGCCGCCAGAACGCTGTGGGGGCCAGGCACCCGAAAAAGCTGGGTGCCCCCCCCCGCCATAAAGCCCCGATGCAGGCAGGGAGCCTGGTATTCGGAGCACCCAGTGTCCGGGCTGCACCGGCCATCTGACCCCGGAGGCCGAGAGGCATGCTCCCTGCTGTGGTGTCATGGAGCCCCAGTCCAGCTGCGTGGTGGTGACCAGTAAGACTATTTCTGCTTCCTCATTTGCTGCTGCTTTCAGCCTGGCCCTGGTCATAAGCAGTTTCGCCATGGAGAAAGAAAAGTAGCAACCGGTGGTGCCAATAGTTCCGGAGGGCAGCTAGCTCCTGCTGTGCCCTATTAAAAACGATCGGGGCGACAGAGGCTGTTCTGCTTGTCTTGTCACTTCAAATAACTCTTGAGTGGCATATACATAGGTGCCCACATGTGGCTTAGGCTCTGACCTTCTCCTTCAGCCCATCAGGGAGGGAGCCAAGGCTGGAGCCTGTTGTCACTGCGTCTGGGGCCCAGTAGGCCCAGGTGGCATCTACTGGGGTACAGTTTCATAGCACGGAAGGAGGAGCTGGGGATCCAGAAAAGACAGGGCCTCATAAGGCTGGGACAGTCCATCTACGGTGACCACCCCGCAAAGGCACACACAGCCCCACCCCCAGACTGCAGAGCTTTGGGCCACTCAGAAAAGCCTGAAGCGCCCCTGAGAGCCACCAGCTGGAGACCCTGAACCCCAAAAGGCCAACCGGGAAGGGAGAGTAGCCACCTACTGGTGCTGTTTACCAGCAAATCCCAAATCCACGAGGCCACCGCAAGCCATTGTCAGCGCTGGCTCCCTAGGGGCTTTGATTTCCTCACAAAGCTCTCTGTTTTTACTTAGACACATTTGGCATATTTCAAGTGTTTTGAATTGTGCTGGAAAAAGGCAACAGAAGAGATGCAAGGATTGCTGTGTGTGCCTGGCAAATTGGAAGTTACCTATCTTAATGTCTCCAGGCTATAATCGAAGTCCTCTTAACCTTCTGAGAAACAGGTTTGGGAAACCTTTTATCTGCCTTGCTCTCTTTGTGTTATTTTGGGTAGAGAGACTGAGTGGGTCAAATTACTCTTGCATTCCAATGGAACTGTACCCCTGATCGACGCCACGCTTGTCACAAGTGAAATGTGATTACTGAGACGCGTGGCAAGTCCCCGATGTACAGGGACCCCTGCCTCTGTCCTGTCAGCGTGCGGCTTGCTGGCAAACTCGAGATTGTTTGCTGAAGCGCCCGATAATCAGCCCTGATTTGGGGATGCCCACTGGCTTCCAGAGTGTGGCCTGCCTTTATTAAAACAGCTTGGAGCTGCCAGGGGCAGTCTTTTCGTTTAATTGGATTTGCTTCATGTATAAATCTCGCCAAGACAATTGGCACGGAGACAGATGGGGGGTGGGGAGGGAGGAGGCGGGGCAGCCAGGGCTCCGACAAACTGCCTGGAGATCAAGGCACTCTGACTGGCACCAAGAATAATATCGGGGACTAGGAAAGCCTATACCCTCCAAAGAGCCTCTGCTGATTCCATGAGATTTCTCGGGCCGTCTGCAGGTTCTATGCGAGGGCCTGCCGAGTTTAAAGTAGGAGGTCTGGCCCCGCCAAAAAAGAGCAGAGCTCAGCTGAGGGTGCTGATCTGAACAGGATTCTGAAGAAGAATGTGATTTGTGGGTGGCACTGCATTTTTAGTGGTCCTACAGTCATCCCAGAAGGTACTGGTTTCTCAGTGATTTATCCCTACTCTCAATATTTTCTAAAACTGTTTTGTTTGTTTGTTTGTTTTTTGCTGGCTCTCCCAGTGGCAGCTACAGACTTATTTATTGTATAGCATTCGGTCAGTGTCAGAGGACACCACTCACTTCCTGGTGTCTGGATACCCTGTCCACAAGTCTCCCTTCCCTGAGAAAGTTGAACCCCTTGTCCGCCACACCTGTTAGTTGTAGGCTCAGGGACTCCAGCATTTCAGAGGCACAATTCTCCCCAGAATGACTCCTACTGCATCCCTGAGGTCTGGGACCTTGGGGTTTCAGAAGCTGATACTTAATCACAGATCTCGACGTCTCAGGATTTGTATGCGCTGAGAAATGCGTCACAATAATCAGGCACATGGAAGCCAGCTCCTCAGCTGTGCAGCAGACTAACTGTGCTGGAGAATGCCACCTGTGTCTGCAGCCCCCCCACCCCCCGCCTGTCACAGGCCATCTGACAGCGGCTGGCCTTCCCTCCAGGGGCCATGTGGGACCTGTGAGCTCTGAGCATGAGCCACAAAGGAGGAGAGGTGAAGTAGGAAGCCCCATGAGCTTGGTCTCTCCTTCTAGCCACGCCACCCCTTAAGCCTTGTGATGGCTAATTTCTGTCAGCCTCACTGACCAGCATGCCCAGGTATCTGGTTGAATAATTTCCATATGTGTCTGCGGGGATGTTTCCAGAACAGATTAGCATTGGAATGGTGGGCTCAGTGAAGTGGGCAGCTCTCCTCCATGTGGGCCTGAGCAGAATAAAGAGACCGAAGAAGGCTGAATTCTCCTCTGCCTGGCTGAGGAACTGGCACATCGTGTTCTGCCCTGGGACTTGCACCACCCGTGCCGCTGCGTCTCGGGCCTGGCATTCACCCCGACTGGGGTTCACTCCACCGGCTCCCCTCACTCTCCAGCTGGCCGCTGGCGCATCTGGGGACTTGTCAGCCTCCATAATTACATGAGCCAATTCTTCATAGTCCATCTCTTCCTGGATATGTACATATTTAGCACGGATAACTATATATTCTGTTTCTCTGGAGAACCCTAATACAGGTCTCTTCGTATTAGTCGTTCTGGAGAGAGAAACACAGGCTTAAAGTGCAGATGAAAGGCGTCACAAAAGCTAAGGACATGAAGCCCCGACCATGGGCGGGGACCCCGGGCAGGGCTGGGCTGAGAAATGGTGACATCAGATGATCAGAGAGGATCGGAGCAGAGGAAGGGCCCAGCGGGCGCCCCTCCTACAACTCATGGGGGGACAGTGGAGAAGGATTCAGCACTTGTTTAGCACCCACCAAGCTCTGGAGACTGACTGCCTGTACCTTCCTTACGTGGCGCTGCTCACTCCACACAGCCAACTGTTCAGGGCGGTACGTGACTCTCAACAATGAAGCCAACACGGACGCTTTGCTTTTCATGCACTAGGCAATATTCCAAATGCTGAGTTGTGTTCATTCATTTAGTCCTTACAGCCCTATTCGACTGCTATCATTAGTACCCATTTTATAGATGAGAAGACCAAGGCACTGAAGCTAAGTAACTTGCTCAAGGTCAGCAAGCTGGTAAATAGGGGAGCTGAGATGGAAAAGGTGAAGCCTGACCCCACGCCCTGAGCTGACCACTCTGGACTGTCCTCTGAACCACGGCCTGAGCTTTGCGGCGGCCACTTCCTGGTGTGGATGCCATGGAAATGAGCCACGGAGAGGGCGACACTCTCCAATGTGGCCTCTCCCCAAGCCATCAGGAAGGGTCTGCTGCCCTCCCCAAAGCAAAATTCTATAACGTTTTACTTAATTTATTAAAATTTTCATTGCAATTAAATTATGAATGAGTGCACAATGTAAAGAGTGCTCCCAGTTCAAGGAATGAGCCATTCCATCTGCACGCCTCATCCCGCAGGGCCTCTTGCCCCTTCCCAGAATACGGGCTCCCCCACGAGGGGCTCACCTTGCCCAGCTCACCCCTACTGACAGCGGCTGCCCACCCCTCCCAGCCGCTCTGCCCCTCGCTCCCATGAAGCCTGCGCTCAGTCCTGCCTGCTCCAGGTGTCGCCCCCAGACAGCCCGCCCCCACCTGTGCTCCCCTCTGTGTAGCCACCTGCCCCTCGTCCGTCCAGGCCTGGCCACTCGAAGTGCGGTCCCGGGGTGGCAGCCTCGGCAGCACCCAGACCCACACACTCCGATTCCGTGTCTTAACAAGACATATGTGTGCGTCAGCTGCACCAAAGCACGCATTTAAAACGTTTTTCTTATTCTGAAAGAGAGACGTACAGGAATTTACAAAGAAATGTATAGAATGGTCCCCTGCCCCCTTCACCCAGCCTCCTCCAGTGTTAACGTCTTAAATATCAAAGCCGGACATTGGTATTGTGTGTGTGTGTGTGTGTGTGTGTGTGTACGTGTGTGAGTGTGTGTGTATGTGTGGAGTGTGTATGTGTGAGTGTGTGTGTGTGTGTGAGTGTATGTGAGTTTGAATGTGTAAGTGTGTATGTGTGTGTGTATGTGAGTATGTGTGAATGTGAGTGTGTGTGTATTTGTGAATGTGAATGTGAGTGTATGTGAGTGTGTGTGTATTTGTGAGTGTGTATGTGTGTGTATGAGTATGTGTGAGTGTGTGTGTGAGTGTATGTGTGAGTGTGCATGTACAGCTATGTGCACTTTTATCACACGTGCAGCTTCATCACAGGCTCCCCTGAATTACCACTTTATAGCTACACACCCCCTCCACCATCTCTACTCCTGACAACCATTAATCTGCTCTTCATAGCTATAATTAAATTACATTATTTACAAATGTAAATGGATTCATGGCAGTATGTATCATTCTGTGTTTTTTTAACCCAGCACAATTCCCTGGAGCTTCATCCAAGCTGTTATATGTATTAGTTCCTTCTTTAAAAAAATTTTTTAAACAATTTTATTGCGATATGATTCACATACTATACAACTCATTCATTTAAAGTGTATGATTCAGTGGCTTTTGGTGTATTCACAGAGTCACGCATTTACTCCATCACAATCAATTTTAGAACCTTTTCATCACCCCGAAAAGAAACCGCATCCTGCTGAGCTATCGCTCCCTAGCCCCCTACCCCCTCCCAACACATGCTGCAGCTCTAGGGAGCACTGGCCTGCTCTCGGTCCTCTTCTGGACATTTCGTATCAACAAGATGATATATTACGTGGTCCTTTGTGACTGGCCTCTTTCACTGGGCACCATGCTTTCAAGGTTCATTCATGCCGTGACATGTGTCAGGACCTCGTTTCTTTTTATTGACAAAGAACATTCCTCGTGTGGACAGACCTTTTGTTTAGCCATCATCAGCCGGTGGACACGGGTTGCTCCCACTGTGTCCTTTCCTCCACTGCTGGGTGGTGTGCCAGCATCTGGAAGAACCACCGTGTGTGGCCGTCCGCCTACTGAGGGGCACTAGGGAGTTCCCAGCCTTGGGCTGTCACCAGGAAAGCTGCTGCCCCCGTCTGCATACAAGTTTCTATGTGAACATACGTTCTCGTCTCTCTCAGATACATGTCCAGGAGTGCAAGTGGTGGGGAGTCCACTTTCGGTTTTGGGAGAAACTGTCAAACTGCTCTCCGGAGCAGCAGAGCCATTTTATGTCCCCACCAGCAATGTAACCCCGCATCGCCCCATCCTGGCCCGCAGTTGGTTTTTCTGCATTTCTGTTTTACTTGCTCTGCTAGAGGCATGGTGCTATTTCCTGTGCTTTAATCTGCATCTCCCGGATGCCCAGGGATCCTGACCACCTTTCCGTGGGCTGTCTGCGTGCTCTTCGGGGAAATGTGTCTTCATGCGTTCCACCCATTCTAATCGGCTTGCCCTTCAATATTGTTTTGAGAGTTCTTTGTCTAGTCTACATGCAAAGCCTTCGTCAGGTCTGTGGTTTGCAAGTTGTTTTGCCCTCTCTAAGGGTTTTCACAGAGCAAAAGTTTTCATTTTGATGAGGTCCAGTTTATCAATTTTCACTGTTACGGATCCTGTGTGCGCTTGGTAGAAAGTCCAAGAACTCTTTGCCTGGTATTAGATTTTCTCCCTTTCCCCCACCTAAAAGTTTTATTGTTCTACTTTTTACATTTAAGTCCATGATCCATTTTGAGTTCATCTTTGTGCAAGGTGCGAGACTCGCATTGAAGGGTTCATTTTAGTTTTTTTGTCTCTGTCTAATTGCTCCAGCCATGTTGGTTGAAAAGGCTCTCCCTCCTCCACTGAACTGCGTTTGCACCTCTGTGAGCAAACTGGGCATATCCGGTGGGTGTATTGCTGGGCTCCCTACAAAGCATGCGTTTGAACCGGACACCTGTGCACTTTCTCAAGCCCTCCTAGCTCAGTGGGGATCGGCCCGTGGTCGGTTTTGGGCTCCCCCACAGTGCCTCACACGAGAGAACTCGGAGAATGCTTCCAGATTGCAAGGTTGCAGGCCTCCCCAAGAAAAGGGACGTGTAGGTTCCCACGGGCGCTACAGGAGGTTCCCAAGGGAGTGCAAACACCCCACTCCCCTGGCCTGAGCAAACCAGGCTCTCTTTGGTTTCAGGTTTTGGGCCCTTCCAGCAGCACCTGGTGAATTCCAGCTGGGAAGCAGTGAAGGTAAGCACCCCGCCAGGCCCAGGCGCTCAGGGCCCGGGGGGGGGGGGGGGGGCGTCTGTGGCTCTGACAATCCCAGTGCAGGCCCCTTGGTAGCCAGACCCACCAAGGAGGGGAGAAGACAGCGGGCCCCTGGGAGACGGGCTGGCCTCTGGTCCCTGGGTGTTACTCGCCTGCCCCCAGGTGGTCCTGTGGCTGCATGGGAAAGAAAAGAGGCTACAGGGACACTCCAGGGAAGGCCAGGCTGGCTCTGCTGCCCTGAGAGCTGAGTCC
Source organism: Aselliscus stoliczkanus (assembly GCA_033961575.1). Lineage (NCBI taxonomy): Eukaryota > Metazoa > Chordata > Mammalia > Chiroptera > Hipposideridae > Aselliscus > Aselliscus stoliczkanus. The sequence continues at coordinate 31,100,485 of CM066741.1, forward strand.
CCGCGGCCCTCACCCCTTCTGACCCTGGGGCCTCAGGAAAGCCCCTCCCCCCCGCCACCATTTCCTCCTTCAGGAAATGGGGAATAGTAGTTCTGATGTCACAGGATGGTTCTGAGGAGTAAAACAGGTAAGTGTGTGAAAGAAGTGAGCATGTGTGTCTATTAGAGCAGCTTTTGAAAGCATCGTGCCTGGCATGACGTGCTTAATAAACAGTCATTACAAATAGCACACCTCTGTTTTTAAGAAAAGAGCCGACCGTGTCCTGGACAGTACCTGAGGGGGCTCAGTGAATCGCTAGGGCGGGCCACCTCTCCTCCTTGAAGCAGCTGCCTCATAGCCATCCCCGTGCGGAGTCACTTGAGGCTCAGAATACGGCCGGAGTCACTTGAGGCTCAGAATACAGCCGGCTGTGTATTCACCTTTGATCGTCAGCAACACGCCTCTGGTGGATCAACCCAAAGTCTTGAGTCTATTCTGAGAGTTTCCCCGTCAAGCAGAAAACGCAGCAAAACCACTTGAATCCTGCATTTGTAGCCACGGTAAGACTGATTTTCTAGCCTATCTGCACAGATGCAGGCAAGGAAACTCACCACTCTGGAGTGAGAACTTGGGGCCTCTCCAATTAGCAAAAAGCTCCAAGAACCCAGGACTCACTAATGAACCTCACCGCTGCCCACCGCGTACCAGGAAGGCAGGTCAGGGCTTTCATGAGCTCCTGGGTGGCTGCAGCCCGTCCCTTGGAAAACAGGACTTTTCCTGCCGAATCCTGGAGGGTCCGAGGCCTTCTGGGTCTTTTTTGCAGGCGTGAGAATGCAAGGGTCAGGCTGTCGGGGTTCACCTCTCAGCTCAAACAGCTGCAGCCTGCGGGACCCAAGACAAGTCGCCCAGCTTTTCTGTGCCTCAGTTTCCTTCTCTGTAAAATGGGGAGGTTGTGATGACGATGGGAGTTAACAGGTAAAAAGCCCCTGGAACAGGGCAGGGCACACAGCTGGCACTTACACACAGAATTCTCATTCCCAGGAAGCGGGCTTGGGAGACGCACACAGGAAATGGAGTGAGTGGGAGGGCTATTCGGGACCTCAGATTCACCCAAGAAAGCGGGAGGAGCAGACGGAAAACAGAACACAGGCTAGGGGCTGCCTGGAAGCCGCAGCAGGACTCGGCCCAATCAGGAGAAGATGGCCCAGGAGTAAAATAATTCCAACCCAACGCAGAGTCCGAGAAGTGCTGCATTGAGACGCAATTCAGCTCATTATGGAGAACAGACTGCAGAAAGGACCCTGCGGCAAGGTGACAGGAAACTGCACCCGGAGGTCCCTGGGTGGAAGCGCCAACGATGCCCGGGCTAACCTTTGGCAAGTGGGAGTGAATTCCGAAGCTGCCGTGTGCAGGGACCACACTGGACGCCTTACGCAGAGTGGATCACAGTGGATCATGGGGTTGATGACCAGGGCAGCTGAGGATGAAGCAGCAGTTTCCCAGGCGGGCGAGCCCAAGCCCAGCTCCCAGGGCCCCCTGCCACCCCTGGGGGCCTTCTCCACGGGTCCCTGCTCTCAGTCTCTGGCTTCTGCGTCCCCCTTCTTTGTTGGGTTTTTTCTCCAAGGCAGAGTCACCCGCCATCTCTTCAGAGGTTCTCTTCACTGCCCATCTGCAGGACCATTCTCTCTTCCTGGGCCATCCTGGTCATCCCATGTCCTCTGCTGCCACGCCTGTAGATGCCACCCAGTGAGAGACATGCTGCCCACAGAGCATCCGCTGTAGGGATAATCACCTCAGTGGGGCGCTGAGGCAAAGTTCACGTGCATACACTTGACGTGGAAAGGGCACAGTTCCCTGTGTCAGTATAAGCACCGGCTTCTGTGGAGACCTGTACCGACGTATCCCTATCCCCACAGAAGGCCTGACCCGAAGCAAGGGTTCCAGTGGCTATGTGTTGATTGGACAGATGAGTGAATGTCATTTTTTTCTATCTTCCTGCATCCTCCCATCAAAAGTCCACCTTTTTCTTGTCATCGTCATGGGCCACATGTGATGGGCACTTACCCCCCCACGCAGGCACCATAAGCAGGAACGGACGAGTTACAGTGAGGAAAGAGCGCCATGCCACACTTGCAGCACTTTACCTCTAAGAGAGATGAGCTGCCGACAACTAATCGCCTGAATGCATGTTTGCTGTGGCTACTCTTAAATGAGAGAGGAGTGCTTTAAAAAGAAGTCACAAGACAGAACAATTATATGCATGCCGAAAGTTCACAATAAAAGGCGACGCTTCCTGCACGCCCCCAGGACTGTGACTCCACGCTGATCACCAGCAGCACACAAATGCCATCGTGACATTGCACCGGCCTCTGCAGTCACGAGTCTCGTCCGGCGACTTTGGCAGCGGCTGCATCGTTATCTCCTGGTTTCCTGGCACTCTCCTTTTGAAACCAGACTATTCAAAAAGGAAGTATGTCCTTAGCGCCTCTAGAAGTGCCTGAGCCTGAAAAGGCAGCAAATAAGAACCAGGTTTGGAAAACACACCAAGGGTCGGTTGGGCAAGACGTGATGTAACTTCACTTGACCCCAGCTAGGTGGCCAAGAGGCCAAGGCTCCTCCTGCCAGGTTTGGTCAACTTGATATGCACGACCATTTCTCTGTACTGCAAAGATCAGGTGGCCTCATACCTTTATTGCGTGTTGCTTTAAAAATCATAATGATAGAGAATATAAGGCAGTGGATCTGAAGAGTTGAAGAAGCACCAGGCTGAAGAGCACTTAAGGAGAAGGTGGCCCTGCAGACCACGCCCAGGGTAGCAGGTAACTGCTTACCGGCCCAAGTCAATTGTTTCTTTGGATTCATCTTGATTTGCCTTCCTAAGGGGACCTAGTCTCCCACCGAATCCCAAGGGAAAGCCCTTTTCTAACAGGTGAAGACAGACATGTGCATGGGTGGGTTTCGTTTTGACTTCTTGGCTAATATGGGAAGGTCTGAGATAAAAACCACCAGCATGAGGGTGGAGGGACGCTCCCAACATCTCCCTGCTGTCCACAGGGCCTCACCTGCTATAGCGAGCAGCTCAGTGCCAGCTTCAATGGGCAGAACGGCCACTGACCTCTAAGGCCAGATAACCCAAACTTGCTTGAATGTTTTTCCATGGTTCCTTACACCTTCTTTCTTCAATCTGAGGATTCAGACAATAACGCTGGGCGCTCAGTCTCTCGGGCTTCAGTGTGATGGAATATGTCATGTCTCTGCTGGATTACACACCCTATCGGCATGGGAAACGCTCTGGCCTCTTTATCTCTGTAGAGTCTGGACTGAAGGCCCTGGGGCTGCATTTGTGCTGCCGTAAATATGATGGAAACGCACCTTGCAACACACACAGCCTACCACCAGAGATAAGTTCACGAACAAGCGTGACCCTGGGAATCACGCGGCAAACTCAGGGCAGCGGAGTCTAAGATTTGAAGTGGGATTCCAAAACCAACTCTAACTCTTCGTTCCTTGCCATTCTGGAGAGGGGCAGAGCTGTGGGGGAGACAGACCAACAGAAAAAGGAGGCAACTGGGCATGCCTTTTCTCATCTCCACCTTCACATCCACTCGTTCGCATCTTGAAAAAATGTCAGCACTACATTGGGGTGCCACATCTGGGATTTCAAACTCCACGGGGCCCTTGTGGGCCTGCAGGCTGCAAGTCCGCTTGAGAAGCTTTTCATTGTTCCTGGGCCCCCATGCTGACATCTATAATCACAGATAATTACGCCGCACCCCTAACCAGTCACGGTAAGGCTGTACGCACTCTCTGGGGTGCTCCTGACTCTCCCAGCTCTGGGCTCCACCCCTGGGGCCCCAGCACTCACACAGTGCTTCCTCTCCCTGAGCATTTTCAAAACTATGTAGAGAGCGGCCAGTGAGCCCAAAGGGTCCGCAGTGGTGAAACTGCAGGCATGGGGTCCCCCAGTGATGGCAATATGACTGAGGAGCCACAAGACGCATTTGGGGTAGCAGTCCAAGCCAGCATCCTGTTGGGGTTCCCCTCTCTTTTGCCCACTTGTAAAACTATTCCTCTCCTTCTCGACCTGTCTTGGTAACTATATTCGAAGTACTCACAAGTTGGAGACAGAAAACCATTTAGCAGTTATGTATTAAGAGGTCAATTACTAAAGAAACGTAACAGCCCTAAACTTGTATGCCCCTAATAACGGTGCTTCCAAAATGCACGAAACAAAATCTAACAGAAGTGCAGGGAGAACAGACAAACCCACAATCGAAGGCAGAGGTGTCGATGCTCCCCCGCCCCGCCCCCACCAACTGCCAGACAGAATACAGACAGAAAGGCAGCAAAGACACAGAAAACTGGAATGAACTATCAACCAACTTGATCTGACTGACATTTCTAGTATTGGCAGAACACACACTCTTTTAAGTGCATGTAGAAGAGGATTTACCAAGATCACCATATCCGGGGCTACAAAACAATCCTAAATAAATCAAAACGATTCAAGTTAAATGACCATATTCTCCGGCCACAATGAATTTATTAGAAATGAAAAACAAAAGGCTACCTGGATAGTCTCCAAAAATTTGGAAACTAAATAATATACACCTACGGGTTTGTTGGAAAAGTCATGATGTATTTTTTTCTATGTTTTTCGTTGCAAAGATGCGTCATGGCTTTTCCGACAACCCAATAAATAATCCATGGATCAAAGAAGAAATCAAAAGGAATATTAGAAAATATTTTCAACGACCAAAAACTAAAGCACAACATATAAACACCCGTGGCTTGCTGCTCAGGCAGAACATAGGGGGAAAAGTTTATCACCGAACAGCGACATCAGAAAGGAGAAAGGCCTCAAATCATTGACCTCAGGCGCTAGGTTAAGAAACTAGAAAAAGAAGAGCAAGTGAAACCCAAACTATGTAGAAAAAGGGAAATAATAAAGACCAAAGCAGAAATCAATGAAACAGAGAAACATAATAATGAAAATCAAAGAAAACAAAAGCTGGTTCTTTAAGAAAAATCAATAAAACCAAAAAACTCTAGCCAGGCTGATTAAGGCAAAAAGAGAGAACTCACTTTTCCTGTTAACATCTGAATGCCTGCCTTCTAGCCGGGGGGGAGGGGGGGGCACCTAATTCCCCTCCCCTCGCCCAGTCAGAATCACTAAGAAGACGGGAGGCCCAGGCTGGCCACATCTTCCTCTTTCCTCTTCATCTTGGTTTGCAAGGTTTCAAATAAAACACCACCTGTAAAGATTCAGCTCTTTACTAACACCTCTAAGACAGAGCCAATAAAGCTCCAATCGTGTTCCCCTTCCCAAGACCACCCCCTCTGCCAGCCAGCTTGCCACCTCAGGCCGGGCCACCAGAAAAGCCTGGAGTCACCGCTGTTCCTGCCTCGTCCCATTCCTGGGAAAACATCCCCATTTTGCTTGTTCTGTGTTTGCAATACAGCATTTATGTGGGGCCGGCTGCCGTCCATAACAACTTCTCTCCAGGACCCCTCAAATCCTGAGACGCCGTCATCAAATCAGCAGCCCAGAGACTGTTACCAGCCAGACTCTCCTGCCATCATCTTCCAGATGCCATCACACTGGGAATGAGGGCTTCATTGTATGGATTTGGGGAGACACAAACCTTCGGCCCATAGCTGGGGCCACCATGGAGATGGACCATCATATGAACGGATACCCCTCTTCAGAAGGGTCAGACCAACTGCTCTTCCAGGGGCCGGGAACGAGGGAGCAAGATGCTTCCGACACACCCCGACATGGGGTGTTATGATTTTTTAAAACTTTGCCAGTTTGATTAGCATCCCATTGTTAATATAAATCCTAATAAGCCAGTACTCTTAAATTAAGACAAATATCACTGAGAGGCGTGGAGAGGTGTCATTAACTCAATTCCTCTGAGTTTCCTGATGATGGGTCACCTTTCAGGAACTGAAAATGACCTCGGTAATAATATGTGACATCTGGATCACTGAAACTGTTTTCTAAGCCTTTCACAGCTGGCATGGCTGAGACACAGTCACGATCAGCCTACTGCCAGGCACTAGGGCTGCCAATGTCCCCACATCCTCACCAACACTTATTCTCTGTTTTGATCAGCATGGCCACCCTTAGAGTTGTGAATTTCTATGTGTTCAGTCTATAAAAATAAGAAAGAGATGAACCTTGCCCAGTATTTCATAGCTAGATGCATGCTGGCCTTGCTTTGTAAGTCCTGAGGGAAGAAGGAACGTGTCATCCTTGAGGCAAGGGACACCATGGGTACACAGAGACCCTCCCTCTCTGACTCGCTTTTAATGTATTACTAAGTGTTGCAGCCCACTTAATGGGTTTCAGGGTTATACTACCCAGTTTTAATTAACCTGATCTTCAAATCATCAAGATGCAATCTGCAAAACCCACCTATAGAAGGTAACATGGCTAGCATGCAAACAGCAGAGTGGCACTGCTCCCACCCCACAGATGAGCCCTCTGCCAGCCACAATTTTATATCAGAACAATGACAATCTGAGAAGAAGTTGGCCAAAAAGAGTGGAATTAAGAAAACCATTGTAATCCAGATTTACATCCACTTAGTAACAATGCAGCCTATTTGAAGTGTGTTATCATGCTTTGAGAAGTCAAGACACCAGCTAATGACTGTGTGTGTGCGAGGGCAATCTTTTATTAATCGGGACATGTGATCAAAACTATTTGGAGACAACTGCTCCCAACAGCAGGTTGGGAATTAGGAGGCTGCTGTTTTTCATGGCTGGATTTTTCAGACAAAAATGACCATCAGTTTGGAGGAATGACTTGAAGGATATCAGGAGTGTGATGGGACAATAATTGTCACACGTGGAGAAAGGAAGTTGGCATTCTTAAGGAAAAGCGAGTGACTTCTAAACAGAACCCCAAGATTTCCCAAACCACTGGTGAGGGCTGTGGTCAGCCCTAAGAGCTGACCCCACTGTTGTGGCAACATCTCTTTTGTGGCTGCTTCCTGGAACTCCGCCCTTCTTTTAAATGTAGCCTTTCTGGGCCTCAGTTTCCTCATCTGTAATATGGGGACATAGCACCTCATTGTGTGTGGGGGGGGGTGTGGTGAGGTGCTAGGCATAGTGCCTGGATACAATAAGAGTTCTCCAGAGGCAGCTAGTCAGATTACTGGACTATTTTTTTAACCTTTTAGAACCAGAAAAATAGTATACACAGGCCCATTGTAAAAATCTTACAAGGAGTATAGAAAGAAATAAGAATCGCCTCTATAGGGCCGGCCGAGTGGCATGGTGGTTAAGCGCTGGCTTAGGACGCCAGCGGCCCCGGTTCGGGTCCCACATATGAGGGCCGGTGACACTGCCCTCAAAAAAAAAAAAAGAATCACCTCTATATATGTCAATTATACTGCAATAACAAAAAGGAAAGAACCATCCCTAATTCTTTCCTCAAGAGATAACCATTTTAGATGCTCCCCTTTCCATAAATGGCTACAGGAAACAGTGTGAAATCCTGATTTCTTTTAAACTTATTCTTTCTCCGGGGTTTTCCTGTGTCAATAAAATCTCTGTAGGGTCAGCCAAGTGGCTCAATTGGTTAAGGGTGTGAGCTCTGAGCAACAGGGTCGCCGGTTATATTCCCACATGGGCCAGCAAGCTGCATCTGAGCTGAGCTGCCAATAGGTGGCAGGATGGCTCAGCTGGTGAGAGCGCGTGCTCCTAACAAGATTGCCGGTTCAACTCCCGCATGGGATGGTGGGCTATGCCCACCGCAACTGTGATTGAATATGACACCTTGAACTGGGTGCCGCAAGCTGCCAATGCGAGGCCGATGGCGACTGGACTTGGAGCTGAGCTAGCTGCACCCTCCACAACTAAAATTGAAGGATAATAACTTGGTTATTCCCCTTCCCCAATTCCCAAATAAATATATCTTAAAAAAAAAAATTTCTGTAAAACTGTTTCTGAATAGCTGCAGTAACTCCAGCAATAGCTGTCCCACACCGGTGTTTCAGGACTCCTGTGTCTCTCTGCCTTCTTCCTCTGCCTGCCGAGCCCCTTCCGGCTCTGGCTTTAGCCTCCGTCTCTCTCCATTGTGGGCTGGGGCTCTCCGGCCTAGATGGTGTCGGAGCCCAGGCCTGGGTGTCAGCTCCCACCTGCTGGCTCCCAGGTCCCTTCCAGCCCAGCAGGTCAAGAGGAAACCATTATCACTCCCTCTTCCACTGTCATCCTGACACACACGCACGCCCACCAGCCCCTCAGCCAGAGCCCAGCAGACACTGCATACAGGAGGTGTCCTGTCCACCTGCGATGACTGAAGGGAAATGATGGAAAGAAGAATGAAAAAGGGAGGGAGGGAGGGAGGGAGGACGGATGGGAGGCGGGGTCTTTGCACACATCTCCAAGCCTCACCACTCCTTGCCCTCCGCCGCTCCTGCCAATCCCCAGGGCCTGGTCAGACCTCCTCCACGCAGCCCTCTTGGGTTGCAGCCCCACGTGCATGATCTTGCTCACCGTTCACAGCAACCATGCTGATGGAGGCCCTGTTACTACTGCGTTTACAGACAGGGAAACTAAGGCTCAGCAAGTTTCAGTGATTTGCTCAAACTCCGGCAGGAGAGGAAGGAAGAGGAGCTTGGCTTCCTTCTCTCTTACCCCCAAGTCGAGGGGGACCCAACAAGGCCCTTTTAAACAGGCCTGCTGTCGTGACTTTGTTTCTAGTCTGCGTCCCCTCCAGGAATGACACCCTCCAGGACACGCCAGGCCCTCAGCAGGGGACTGCACTGCAGACGCTCGCTTGGGAGTTTTTCGTCGATGACGGAATGAAGGAATGCATTCCTGCTTCCTGGTGCTTGCCCCAAACTCTCACTTGATCAGGGGAAGAATCAGACTTTGGAAAAACAGCAACTGTTTTGCAAGACGAGTTGGTGCCACAGTTCTGGTGGATTTTATAAAAGTCAGAGAGCAACTGGTGTCTTTTTTCCTTCTTTCGATTCCCTTTGTTAAATGGCCATCTGTTCCTGGAGACCATATTTTGGAGGACACGGAGGCAGGAAGAAGCAGGAGAAAGAGGCAGAAGGCAGGGCCCCCCCCAGGCTTCCCCGGGACCTCTGCAACTGATGGGGTTCAAGCATTTTTGAGGGACTGTGAACCCAGCACAGCACTTAGTTCCCTGTTGGGTCTGGTCACTGTTCCCGCTAGGACAACCTGGGCGAGGGTGGTTATGGCAGGCTGCGTCCCTCCTCCATGGAGCACAAAACCCTGTAACCCTAGCTGAGAAAGCGTGCCAGTCTGGAAGGTACAAACCTCTGGCCCTCCGCAGGTCTGCACAGAACCTACACTCACTTCGCTAAGACAGCCAGCCCTTCTCGGCAGCAAGGGTGGCAGCGGGCGGCCTGCCGTCTGCTGGTACGGAATGCTCTACTCCCTGCCTCTAACAGGCCCTGCCTCATCAAATGCTAAATAAATGTCACTCTCCACAATTGCTCTTACATGTCTTTCTCAAAATCATATGGGTTAATTATAAGCATTGCTCTCTCATATAAGGACCAATTATGTGTCTGGCAGTGTGTTAAGCACTTTCTGTGAATCATCTCATTTAATATGTGTGAAAACCCCTCTGACTCTTAATTATCCTCATTGGACAGATGAGAAAACTGAGGTGCACCAAGGTTAAATAATGTGCCCAAGTCTACCTGGTGAAAGGTGGCAGAACCAGTCTCAAACCCGTGTCTTTCTGACCCCAAAACCCCTGCCTTTCCCGGTGATACTCCAGTTGGCGGCTGGCTGGCAGATGGCTGCCTTCTGGCTATGTCCTCATGTGTCAGAGAAGAAAGGCCCTGATCTCTCTCCCCCTTTTTTTTAAGGGCACTACTCCCATCATGGGGCCCCAGCTCCATGGCCTTATCCAAGCCTACTCACCTCCCAAAGGCCCCATCACATGGCGAGCCAGGGCTTCAACATGTGATTTCTGCTGGGGACACATTTCAGTCCCTGGCATCCCCCTCCACCATCATACGGCTGACCACACGTCCTGGTGACCTCAGGATGGCTGCAGACTTCCAAGGGCCATCCAAGCACCGTGGCCAGGGCCTGAGGGAGCCCTCCTAACTGTCCTCACTCTTCCCACTGCTCCGAGGGTTTCAGAGGAACCAGCTCGCCTTCCAGGGCATACCAGCCCCACCGTGTGGGTGTCAATGGTCACCTCCTTCCAGGGGAGGGTGGAGGCACCTCAGAAGAGTCCCTGTCACTGGTGACAGAACCAAACTGCCAAGCTGTAGGCTCTCCTTTCATCAGGACAAGAGTGGAAGGAAAGAGGAAAAAGGTGACCTTCTATTCTAGTTAGAAGAGAAAACGCACCCAGAAGAGACTGGAGAATAATATGAAGGTGATATGTGAACAAGTTCAAGTTTATAATGGTCTACAATGGTCTCTGCAATTCTGGTATCTAAAGATCTCTAAATATTACAAGTTTACCTGAAGTTAGTTGGTGGCAAAAAGCGACCTGAGCTGATGGGAGACAGTGTGTGACATCTGTATTTATTCCTCCTAAAGGGCACGTGCCCATTTCCTGGGCTGAAATACTAAGGTGGATGGTTATGGGGGGCAGCCCCCACACCAAGAATTTCACTGGAATCCAACGGCGGGGTTCTGTTGTCAGCCTAGAGCAAGTGTATCTGAGCACCAGGCTGGAAGCTTGAAAGGAAACCCCGATAAGCAGACGCAGGACCTTTTCATCTGGACAGTTTTCAGATAAGGAAGATACACAGAAGTATCAAGCACAATGCCAACTGCTCTGCCTCCCACCACAGCTCTATGAATGCCAAGGAGAGCTACAGTTGGGCTTAGCCGGCACTTCACACTGATGCCATCAGCCTTCTGGAAAGCTCAGCCTTAGCGTGTTATGCGTTGAGTGTTCTTATAAAACGGGGTAACCTGGACACAGAGAGACATGCACAGAGGGAAGATGATGTGAAGGCTGGAGTTATGCCAACCAAAGTCTGGGGCTCCGAGAAGCAGGAAGGGGCCAGGTAGGATCCTTCTCCTAAGGTCCCCAGGGGGACCATGGCCCTGCCCACACCTTGATTTGGGACCTCTTTCCTGAGGACTGTGGAATGACACACTTCTGTTCTAAGCTGCCCAGTGGTACTTTGTTAGGACAGCCACAGATAGTTCATGCAAGGAGCTCCCCAACCCCAGCCCCTGAACCCACGCAGCAGCTGGAAGACCTATAAGAGGGACACGGGGCATACTCTCGCGTCTCCTCTCTCACCCTGCTTGGGGTGGGTGGGAAGAAAGGACTGGGGTGGGGAGAAAAAAGAGGGGATTTGGGCTGGGATTTGCACACCCGCCAGCCCAGAAGCAGGGCTGCATTCCTATGTGAAGAGGACGCACTGACCAACCCCTGCGGGGCTGGCTGGGTGCGGGTCCAGACTGGGCCTGTGGGCTCAGGGTGCCTGTCTCCAGCCCTCAGGTACTGCTTTCCCTGCAGGCCTACTGAATTCATTACCTGACGTTTCACTGACAACAGAGTCAGAGCAGCTCTCAGGGTGGAACCCTGAAAGCAGGGTCCCAGGCAACTCCATTTGGGCCTGGGGTTCCTCTGCAGCCTCTACTCAGAGCCCGGCCCTGTGACAACGCCGCTGAGTAGAAGAAACTATTGGGTTGTCAGAAAAGTCACGACACATTTTTGCAATGAAAACCGCAGAAAAAGTACGTCATGACTTTTCCGACAACCCGATAGTTCTTCCCAGGTAAATGGCTGGGTTCCGAGAAGCACCCCTGAGCCAACCCTCTTGACAGAGCGCAAGGCAACCCCAGCGGGCACCTTCCAGCCCCTACCCCCTGAACGGGCGGCATCCGGGAGGGCTGGGGCCCAGGCAGCCTCAGTGCCCACCCTCACTCATTCTCTGCAGGACAGGGGGCCAAGATGACGTCACGGACCTGGAACCCCCTTGGTCTGTCTGGCAGTTGAGATGGTCACCTGGACAGACGCTCAGCCGGCTTCCTCCATCGCCCTCCAGGCCGCTGCCTGGCATGTCGTGGCCTCCTTCCTGCCTCCCACCAACAGAGTCAGGGAAATGAATTCTCCCTCCAGGCCGCAGATGGGGACGTGGTCTTGGCACTTACTTTTGGAAGAGGGCAGAGCTTGGGCGGACGGAGGCAACTGGGCTTCTGCGAGGGTGTGTGGAGGATGGAGCGGAGCCCTCAGGAAGGCTGAGCTGGCTGAGGACAGGCCTGAGACACCGAAAGTCGGCACAGGAATCGGGGTACCATCCCCCGTACGCCCTGAAGCCCAGGACAAGGCCCTGGACTCTCCTGGCTGCAACCTCGGGGCAGGCCGCACAGCACTGGCTGCATCCTCCATCCAAGGAAGCATGCTCCTGGGTGTCCTGAAAAGCCAGGAAAGGGTGTCAGGAAAGATGGAGGCACTAACCCAAAACCATCCTGGTGACAAGTGCAGCTCCTAGCACAGGGGGAGGATTTGGCCTTCTCGGGGACCGTCTTTGGGTTCCCGGTTCCACTTTTACCAACAGCGAAGCATACACGTCTAAGATCTCGGTCCCCTGCTTTTTTCCTTCCAAATTGTCTGCTGTTTCTTTGACCTTGCGGGAGGGTGCTCCCAACCTTGGGTTTTCTCCACAGCCCTTCTCCTCCTCCCCCTCCATTCTCTCTCTGGATCTCACCTAAACCCCCAGCTTTTGCTGCTCTGCCATGCCAGTGTGTCCCCAGAAGCCTCTCAGAGCCAAGGGACCAGCTCCCCTTGGGTGCTTCAAACCTGGCAGGTCCAAACTCAACCCGATGACACCCCAAGCCTACCGCCACCTCCTCCTCCATCCTTTAGGAGGCAGCTCTACCTCATTAGCTCCCTGTGCACATCTCTCAGTGGCCCCCCATTACCCTAAGGAGAAAACCCAACCTTTAGCTCAGCACTCAATCCGGCTTCCACAGACGTTTCTAGCTTCTGTCCCCATCCTTCACCACGGACAGTGCTCCCTGATACAACTGGTGGTGGTGGGTTACTTGTCAACACGCCTGGGGGGCTACAGGCTGTTACTGATCAGGTCAGAGTCCAGGGGTGCTAACATCCCGTCCTGCCCAAAGGCCTGGGGGTCCCCTCGCCCCATGTCTCTGCAGCTCCCTCTGCCTGGCATATCCTTCCCTAGATTCTTCACCTTGCTCACCCCCATCTGTCCCTTAGAACTCCCCTACACCCACTCTGTGCCCTAACCTGCAGGCTGGGTCAGGTGTGCCTCTGGGGTACCCACACCTGACGGGAGGAAGTTCACGGGACGTCGCGGGGTAGGAGCTGTGGCCATCCTGCTGGCCCCTCGCCACCAGGTGAGCTCCTTGAGGGCAGTGTCTAGGCCCACGGAAGGCCCCCGGGGGTGAGATGGATGACCGCTCGTGCTGGCTTTTGGGGGACTCCCCCTGACCCTCCACCATGAGAGATGAGCCTGCCTGCTTTCTACAGGAGCTCTCCAAGCTGGGCCTGGGAACACACATGGAGGTGGAGCTGCGGACCCTTGGGCTGCCCGTGGATGACAGGGAGGTGAAGCAGCGGGTCACCAGGATCTGGGAAGAGCTTCAACCGCAAGTAAAGGATGGCTGGGGAGCCGGAGGATGGGGGGGTGGGGCAGCACGGGAGGAAGGGGGGGTGCTGAGGAGGTGGTGGCGCCCCAGAGCCTGGAAACCCCTGCAGCCTGGTCCTAGGGTGGATGGCTAAAGTGCACCCCACCCCCACATCCCACCAGGATGGTCCCAGCTGATTTCTTAAGTTTCTGGGTCTGCTTCTAAACATTCAAGAAGAAACGCAGAGAGTATCTTGGAAGGAGATTCTGCAGAGAGGAAGGGAGGAAGAGAAATGGAAGCATTATTCCCAACAGGGACTCCAAGATGGGTCCGACCCAACAGAGGGGTCACAGCCATGCCCCTGGGGCGGGAGGGCGACTCCCATTGGAAGGCAGGGCCCAACCTCCTCACGCCCCGCGGAATGTCTCCCAACAGCGTCACTACATTAAATACTGATAACAGGGCCGGCTGAGCGGCTCCGGGGGTGAAGCGCTCGCTCAGGAGTGCGAGCTGAGCTCTGAGCAACAGCAGTTCGATGCCCAGCCCAAACTGAGCAGCCGCTGAGCTGCCAACAGGGGGCAGGAGGGCTCAACTAAAAAATAAATAAATAAATAAAAATATATGCATGCTACGGTGTTGAAGAACATTGTGAAATAGAAAAGCATTGCAATGCAAGCCCTCCGCAGTCACGGGGTCACGCAGCTTACCGTGCACACGGGCCTGGACGCTGCTGCCCAAACCATCGTGCTGGCACAGCGCGGCAAGAACCGCGGCTTCCGGTGGGGGCGGGCGGACATCCGGGGCTTCCGCCCCGAGTGTGAAGTGCGTGCCTGGCGGCTGGCCCGGAAGTGATTGCGTCGCGGGTCAACCGGAAGCGCGGGCTGCAGGCGCGTGGCCGTGGAGGGCGTGCAGGCCGCCTTTTCCCAGGATGCGGGCAGGGGCGTTCTCTGGTGTCACTGAGCAGGGAGGCGAGGTGGGCTGCGGGGTCCCCTGAGCAATCCTTCCTCACGCCCCCCATTGCCCCCCACCAGAGGGCGGCCTGTGCGGTCCAGCTGGGCGCTGGGTCCCTGCTGCCAACCCAGTGCAGCCCCTGCACTCCACCCCCATCCCAGGTCTCGGTTCCAAGCTCCCCTCCCCCTACATGGCCTTTGGGACCTTGATAGAGAAAAGATAAATAAAAAAAGGCAGATTTGGGGAGCCACTATCATTTTGTGGATGCTTTATTTTTTTTATTTTTAACTTATTTTTTTTTTTTTTTGAGGGCAGTGTCACTGGCCCTCCTATGTGGGACCCGAACTGGGGCCCCTGGCGTCCCAAGCCAGCGCTTAACCACCGCGCCACTCGGCCGGCCCTGGATGCTTTATTTTTATGTGTGGCGGCCAAAGCTGTGATGGAACGATTCGGATTTCGCCCCAGAGAAAGATTGACTGGCCTTTGTGTTTGCAAACTCGGACCCCCACCCCCACCCCCAGGAGATCAATTCTCCTCCCCTGCAAAAAATGAATGCACACATGACTCACTGCAGACATGAATGAGAGAGGCTAGTGGGGTAACAGCGTTTCGGTGCAGTGATGGAAAATCTGCCCCTTCCAGGCTTCGCCACGTGCTGGCCGTGATGCCCAAAGAGGAAGGACCCCACCTTCGTCTCCCTGGGTGGCAGCCCCCACTCCTGTTTCCGGGTTGCCACATTGCCACTTGTGCTGACGTTTTCCTGAGCTTCCAGGCCGCTCCAAAGAGTAACGTGGCGTTTCCTGCCGTGGCAGATACGTCTGCGATTGCACCTACTACGTGTCTTTGCATCATGGAAATGGGTGTGCGACGCTCATCCACGTCCCTCTGTTATCCCCATGGCTCCCGGCCCGTCTGCGGGGAAAAGCCTTACAGGTCATCATCCAGGAGATGCTGCAGAAAGGTGAGAAAAGCGCGCGCGCACAGCCTGCTTTGCAGAACACTCAGCCTCAGGAATTGCAGCCCAGGGGAACCAATGGGGGCGCTGCTTTTTTTTTTTTTTTTTGAGACAATTAAACGTTTCAGCCCTGTGTGGGGAACTCCACTGCTTGGAGAGGCTTTTAAAAACGTGGTTATAAAACAGTTTACACAGAGGGGAAAAAATTTCAGAATTAGCCAGCGAGATCACAAAGAGGGATGTTATTGTCAGAAGACAGGAGAGCCCTCGGAAAGGCAGACTTCACAAGGGATTAGCTAGCTTCAGTTCTGGTTTTCATGACAATAAAATGATAGTCCTAGTCATTTTTTTTTTTCCCCCTCTTAAAAGACTCTGCAGCGGGCCTGTGTGATCCGGCCCAGATTGCTGGGACCACAGACCTGTTCTGCAGAGCCTCCCATGGTGGGTTGATCCATGATCATGGCCTTGGAGACTCAGGTGTGGCCACTGCACAGGTGCCCCGTTCCTGGCCTCCACACTCGTGTGTCCAGGTGCTGTGGGCAGCTTCTGAGCCACTGAGCCGCTAGTGTTTGAATTTTTTCTTTTATTCTTTTTTTTTTTAAGTTGTGGGAAAATACATGTAACATAAAATTTACCATTTTAATCATTTTTAAGGGTGCAGTAGCATGATGTACTTTCACAACATCACCACTCTCCATCTCTAGAACTTTCTCATCACTCCACATTGAAACTCTGTACCTATTAAATAATATCTCTCCTTCCCCCCCCCCACCCTTGGCAGCCATTATTCTACCTTCCATCTCTGAATTTGTCTACTCTAGGGAACTCATATAAACGGAATCACAATATTTGTCCTTTTGTGACTGGGTTATTTCACTCAACATAATGTCCTCAGAATTCATGTACGTTGTAACATGCACCTGAATGGCTTTCCTTTTCAAGGCTGCATAATATTTCATTGTATGTACAGACTACATTGGGCTTATCCATTCATCTTTTGATGGGCATTAGGTTCCTTTCTTCCTTTGGTTATTGGGAATAATGCTCCAATGAACACTGGCTTGCAAATATCTGGCATAGTCCCTGATTTCAGTTCTTTTGAGTGTATAAAAGTGGAATTGCTGGGCCGGCCGAGTGGCGCAGTGGTTAAGCGCTGGCCTGGGAAGCCAGCGGCCCCGGTTCGGTCCCACATATGAGGGCCAGTGACACTGCCCTCAAGAAAAAAAAAAAAAAGTGGAATTGCTGGATCCTAAGGTTTAATTTTTGAAGACCTGCCACACGGGTTTCTGTGGCAGATGCACCATTATATATCTATGTATCTATATATATATAGATATAGATATAGATATATCTCCCCATGTAATGTTTGATCTTAAAGCCAGGGTTAATAGCTAGGTTTAGCTCCTCTGCCTAATGTTTTAGAAACAGAATCTCCCCTTTTCATCTTTCATGTTGCTTTTACGACACTGCACTGCTCACAATCAAGTTTCACTTGTCCAGTGTTTTCTGGGGGCAAATTTCCCCCTGGGAACCCCATTAGCAACATTGCTGTTTGGAGGAAGGAGTTGAAGGTGGCTTCAGCTCTAACAAATTTCTTGTTAGGTTGGTGTGTTCCCAACTATCACTGTTCACTTAATCATGTGTAAAAAACATTGTCACTTAGTGCCAGATCCATTCACTGTAAGAAAAATCATTTGCAACTTAGTAACAGAGGAGCGGGGCAGGCCTTGCTTATTTGACCATGAGCCGCTAACATGCTTGTGTTTTGAACAGACTTTACAAGACCCCTTTGACATAAAACAGATCCAAGTCACACTATAGCAGATCAAAGCCAGCAAGTGGCCAGCATGCGTGGGTACGGCTGCACAGCTGTTAATGTGCAGATCCTTCTGTATTTATAGGCAAACACCGCTGCGCAGAGCCCGCATCACACACACCCACCCTCCTTATTCAAGCTTCTGTCTCAGTGGCAAGCAGGGGGCCTCTGACGCTGGTCCATTATTTCAGATTGTGTGGCACCCAGCAACACGTTACAAACTTTTAGATGTCATCTGGTTGGGAGGCCCAGAGCACCCTCTTGATAAACGTCCGTCATTTCCCCCTCTGTGGCCTCCCAGGTTCTTTCAGGAGAACACCCATAGGGCCCATCCCATCCTGGGCTAAGTGCCCCTCCAACCCCTGTTGGTACTTACCGGAGCCTATTTCGTGATGGCTGACATGACAGTTTTGAGTCAGTTTCAACACCACAACTTAAAAGGCTGAGCCCTGGGTTGGTCATTTTGCCGGGGGTGGGGGTGGGGGTGGAGGTGGTCTTGCGCATGTCTGCTTGTTTGCTCTTCTATACAACAGTAATAAAAATCCTTCCTTTGCAGAGTTGTTATGGAGATCCAGTGAGAGCGTGTGTGTGAAAGTCCATCAGTGATGACAGAACACTGTCAAAATACGCACATTCCTGAGTTTGGGCTCTAAAAGGAACAAAATTTTGCCACCGTGATGTTCCTTTGAGCCCCGCCCCCCTTCCTGCCTGAGAGATTCAGAAAAACGTGCTTTTTAGAAAGGAAACCTGGGTTTAATCACCTGAAGAATTTTCACCCTAGCATCAGTCAAGAGGCCTCCAAGCCTGTTAGCTAGACACCCCTGTCGTTTCTGAGCTGCCCAGTAAGAATTTTCCTGCCATGTATGTTTCCCTCTTCCTCAACTCCCTGTAAATCACCCATTCTTGGTTCTGAAATCTATACCCCACCTCCCTTTTCGCCTGTGTCCAAAAATGCTGTGTATACCCAATGTTGCCTGACTGTCTGGAATTTTCCTGCTTATGTGAATTCCCCAGGGGTATGTATTAAAATTTTGATTTTCTCCTGTTAACCTGTCTCTGTTACTTTATCATCCCAGCTAGAAGACCTTAGGCGGTGGGAGGGAAAGCATTCCTTTTTTTTTTTTTTAGCCCCCACAGCTTGTAGCCGGATCTGTGAGGGCAAAAACAGAAATAGCCCAGCTGGATTTGTGGTCCTAAGAAGTGGCAGATGGGGGAGGTGCTGTCACGTCCGAAGACACAGCGCCTTCAAGCTCAGGAGAAACTGCTGCTCCTTCGGAGGATGTGCATTAACCCACCCGGGAACGTGGGAGAGCCACGCTGGACTCCTGTGTCCACACCACAGCAGACCACACAGCCATCAGAGCCTCAGACACGAGCCTGCCTCTAGCCATTGGTCATCTGGTGACATCCCCTGAAGGCCAGGCCTCCACGACAATGGTGAGCACAATCCCTGGGGCAACACCAAGCCTGAGAGCCCCCTTCTAGGAAGGCCTTTTGTTTTAGGTGCCAGTACTTGTGTGCCTCAGTAGGTCTCCTGGAAGCGTGGCCTCTGATTTACTTCTACTTGAAATCAAGCTCTTTATGGAGTGGCCTGTGTTTGTTAGCACAACATCATTTCCCGTGTTCAAAGTGATAATCGAACAGCTTATCCTCCCGATGTGTCTAAGCATATTCTAGACCATCTATACCTTGTTCCTTTGAACATGCATTCACATCTCCTCCCTTCACCATTGCCCCGGCAGAGACACTGCTGCCTGGATTGTAGAGTCCTCGGGCAGGCTGAGGTCATCAGCTTGCAAGGAACGAACATTTTTGAACACCTCCAGTGAGCCGCGTCCTGTGTGTGCTTTCTCGCTGTCCCCCTGCCCCCTCGGAGTAGGCACGCGGGCTCTGAGGTACCAACATCATGGAAATGTGGAGTGTCAGTCCGTTGCCTCAGCGTCATCCAGACCCCACCTGCCTTTGTCAGTGAAAGGATAGGAAAAGCCTCCAGATCAGTAACAGAAGGACCAATTTCTGTATTGTGTGGGTGCAGCTTTTCTTCAGGCATGGAGTGAGAAACAACCGCTTCTGTGACCTCACCAGCAGTTCGCACGCTGGGAACAGTCCGCTGTCAGAAATAAAGCCGAGCCTTCACACAGAACACCTCCAAGTGCCGTGTGTGAACACACATGCCACCCAGAGCTCAGCTTCCCGGCCTCGGAAGCGCGGCGATGCTTCCAGAAGGCCGTGGGGGACAACATCAGACACCCAAATGCATACAGAAGTCTTTTATTTAACTTAAACCATGTAGTACTTTTAACTACTAGAAAAAAGCAGAGTAAGAGAAACTAAAGTTGCCTTAGCTTCAGCCATTCAAAATAGACAAAGTTTCTTTTTTCATAATGTAAAGAATCCAGAGTATATCGCAATAACAGGAATAAGTCCTTACAACGGAATATACAAAAACATTTGGAAAATTTTTTCATCTACTGATTTTTTTTTTTATATAAACAGAGGAATTTTCTTAGGAATAATTTATACACAGAAAGTCATTTGATGTAACAAATTGGCCATGTTATTACCTTTTTTAAAATTTTTTACCTTTTTTTTAAAAAACTTTTTTTAAACAAGAAAACTCAGAAAATACATTATTTGCGATGCCTCCATTCCATCGCGCCTTCTGGTTTGATTTTTGTTGTTGTTGTCGTTATTCCAGAGGTAGACAAGCTCTGGCACACCTCTCACCTCAGCCTCCCTGGCTTAGAAAGCAGACAGGTGCTTGTGCCGAGCGTCTATCCCAACTGTGCATGTGTCTACGCAACGCCAAACATCCGAATCAAAAGTCAAAAACTGACAATAAATGGTTTCTGGATCTTTCTCCCACGTAGCGCAAAACACCCAGATGTTGGGTGTTTCCAATGACGGGGATTTTGTGGAGGTGTGTGGACATGGCCCATAATCCACTGGGAGCTCAAGGACATGGAGTCAAACTTAAACAACAACAACAACAAAAAACCATTGTGTGTGCGTGTAGTTTTTCTTAAAAACAACTTGTTTTGTATTGCAAACACGGATCTCTGGTGTTCTGCCTCAACTAAAACCAGAAAGGTCTCTTCCTTGTAACAGAGCAGTCGTCCTGACTCGAGGCAGTTAAGCCCACAGCCCGCGCGCACCGCAGTTGCCATCTTTTGTGTGCTAAGTCTCTACACGGGGCGGGTTGTGACCACCAGGAGCAGCGCAGTCAGCCCTTCCCCTCGAGGCACTGCGGAACCAGTAACCACCAACCCAGCAAACCACACGCCCCAGGGTGCCCCGTGCCCCGCTGGGCGCCAGCCAACACCTCTGCTGCTTCCTGGCCAGTGAGGTTCTTGAGTCTGTTAAAGTCGCTACACTCCAAAGGGAAATGACCAATAAGTGATCCCCTTCCCAATCAGAGGGTTCTGGAAGACCAAGATACTGAAGATACAGAACCACTTCGATCCTCATCTTTCCTTTGTTATAAACTAGGGCACAAAGCATAGGGGGAAAGAGGGTGGACCATGGCTTGGGTCAGGGAGAAATCCTTTTTTGGCATATTGTAAAGCTAGCTAGTAAACAGGTGTCCTAAAAAAAAAAAAAATGGATCACAAACACATTTGCACACACAGAGGGGAAAAAAAAAGTGTCTTTAAATTATTTTCGGCGATTATAAACTACAAACATTTTATAAAATTATTCTATGTTCTTACAAAAATGCAATGAAACATTTAATTAGTTCTTGTAAACCAGATCTTCGTCAACTGACTACCCGTAATCTACTGGACTGAAGAGCCCTATGGAAAACGCTAATGTGTGACTAAATTAAAACAATGTTTACCAGAAAGATGTGGACACACACAAACGTGGACATACAGATGAGTGATCATATGTTTTTGCAGAAACAAAATAAAACAAAACCCTAAAGTCATACCCCGGAACTGGCCACTGCCGGGCGCGATGCAGTTCATTCCTTGAATGATTCAACTTAACTCCACAGTAACAGTTTCCAGAGTAGGATGCTAGGTTTATTTGTCGAAACCAAATGCCCACAGATGACTTGTGAGCTTGATGTGGTCTGACACCTTCAGAAACCATCATGTTCAAAACACGGCCCCCCACTTCCTCCAAGCCCTGTGCCTTCTGCTTGTAATTCTCTTCACGTCACGTCAAGACGCGTTAACATGGTTTCCTACTGCCGGACCATCAAGGAGGGTTCATTCGCTTTTTCTCCAAATGACCCACTAGTCATCTGAGCTGGAGGCCAAAAATGAAACCCTCAGGCCTGTCCAAGGTCTGTATCTTCAGCGTCTCTGGTAACAGAGAGCGTCAGTCTAAACATCCTTCCTTGAAGTGCTCCCTTGTACGTCCAACTGCGTCAGAGCGGAGTAAGGAAGTTTGGCTTTCATCTCTGGGTCTTAAAAAGTGGATCTCTGGTCCATGATTCGCAATGCTGCTTAGCCCAGGAAATGAAAAGACGGCTGACAAACATATAAGTAACATGAACAAAAGAACAAACCCCAAACCTTAAATGCATTGCTGGGGCTGCTGGAATGGGCCAAGGCGTAGCATGGGTGGAGATTACTCTCTACGGGGAGGTGCTGATGTTTTGAAAAGGAGTTGCCTGGACACCGTCCGGCCACTCTGGGAGGACCCGACAGTGACAGCTGAGGACCTTGCACCGAGCATCCTAGCTGCCTCGCCCATCTGCACCAGTGTGATCTTGCCGCCATGACAGTGGCCTGCTTTACGTACGGTCACCTGCCCACAGAGGCGGGCCACTGAGAAAGAGGCTTCGGTGGGACAGACTGGCCTAGAATTTGGCGTCATGGCTCGTCCATCTGTTATCCCAGCCAACACACCACCTCTTGCCAAGCGTCTTGCCATCGGGTGCTTCCGCGATGACCACTCTTGTATTTCGCCAAGCCACTTTTCCTACCATTGAAATGTCGTTCGGAGTCATGAGACACAGGCTGGAAGGCGAGGCCGGTCTTCCATCTTCCAAGGAGGAAGCGCGTTCCAGCTGCGTGTCAAAAGTCACGACGTCCTGTGAAGGAGACCTGGCTGGTCTGGGTCTCACCCAGGGGAAGTTCAACAACGTCTCCACAACACACCAGCTCCTGCTGCCTCGGGGAGGGCTGGGTGTGATAATCTCTGAACACTCACATCAACTGAACGATGCGCCTCAGTGGTTCGTGCCACTTCAAGCAGCGGGAGCCGCTGCCAGAGAAGGTTGCATGGAAAATGCCACAACTCAGCTTGATTCAATTATTCGGAGCATACAAAAGAGAAGGAGATGAAGAAGTGGCGGGGGAAATCAGCGTAGAAGTCAGGCTAGAACTGTTGGATGGACGATGCCTGGGTGTAGTCAAGGTGGGAGGCTTGGTCCAGTAAAATGACTGCACCGTCGCACAAGCCAATTTTCTCTCTTAGGTAAGTGTTTCTGAAGCGCTGGGTATGATGGGCACTGCTCTATTAGTGTTGGCTTTCTACCGAAAGAAAAACCACCTACATAACACAACAACAAAGTGACACTGACAACTCGGACAATTTAAACAAAACCCTTAGGACCAGCGGACGGAAGAGGTCCAATTGTGGAAACCGGTAGGTATGTGCAAAAGAGAGGGGGAGGCCGCTATTCCCAGGGGTCACCTAGTGTGGAAGAAGAAAGCCCTGATCAAACAGCGTTTCTCAGTGACCTTGAGGAACCAGGGCACGGGGGACAGGAGAGGCGTGTTCTTACGGGACGGGGTGCTCCTGAGCGGCGGGACCGGGACTTTCTAAGGAGCCGCCCACACTTGGGGAAAGGCCCCCCACGGCTCCCGGAGCGTCACCAGTGCCTGTGAGAGCAGCTGCTGGAATCGGGGGATGCACTGTCCACCCCTGGGAGCAGCAGGACAACGGGACAGGGGCACAGCCCTGTGCGAGGTGTGCCACCCCAGGAGGAGACCTGGCGCTGACCACTGCCCCTTCCAGCCCGAAGGTTTGGTAGAGCTTTGCTTTCCCCTGGGGCAGGAGGAAGTGAGGGTGAAGCCGAGAGGACAGGCGGGGGAGGCAGAGGCATGATTCTCCGTGGTACATTCTGGAAGGGGTTGCCTGGGAGTCAGGAGGCCTGGCAGGCCGAGCTCACAGGGCACCCGGCGGCCGCCCCGCTGACTGGAAGCAGGGCAGCGGCGGCACGCACCCGCCTGGCCCAAGCCTAGTCCAGGGCAGCGAGGGCAGCCTCCCGGGAGCAAAGCCCAGCTCGGAGCCTTTCCAGGCGGGGTTCTCACAGAGACCACCCACCCCCTCGGAGCTTCCTGTCCCCCAAAACCCGGAAACTGCTCTTCCAATGAGGGAATCTGTTCGTCATTCAATCTGCACAAAGCAGCTGCTTTCAGACAACCAGCCGGGAACACCCCCAGTGTTCTCACCTCCCCCACCCCCAGCAGAGGGCAGGGGGCGCTGGGCCGAAAGGAGGAACCTCCCAACACCTCACAACCACTTAGGGAAAGAGTTAGAAGAAGAACGAAAGCAACGTAAAAGGAGACATCTCAGAGGAAGGCAAGCTGTTTGAAAGAAGTGGAAAGGCGAGAAAGCGCTGCCTCGACCCCGGAACACAGCCTGGCCCGTCCCTGCGTCACCTGGTGTGTGTGGCCTGTGGTGTGGATGAGGTTACCAGTATCAACGGCATATTGTCAGGTGCTGAGGAAGGTGAGATGTACACTTTTTTTGTATATACACATATAAAAATTAAGAGTGAGGTAGATAAATGCTTGGGAAAAAGAAAAAGAAAAAAAAAAACAAAACTGTCCCGTCTTACACACATGCACATACACACAAACCCTTTCCTCACTATTTCAATTCATAATGGGGCTTCTCTACAGTGATTGAAAGTGGAATCAGAAAATGAATTAAAAACAAACTCCTACATGTAATTCCTTCTTAATTAACTTCGTTCTTTCTCTCTCCTTTTTTTTTTTTTTTTTTTAAAGGGAACAGCTATGGGACAGAGGCTGGAGAAAACGGTGGGACTGAAACTACTGACGAGCAAAAGAAGCACCACCAACTTGCTTTTGTGCGATTCATCTCCAGTCTCAGCTAGCAATCATCATGTGGGAGCTTTGTTCTTACTCATAATTTAAACATTTCCATCCCAGAAGCAATTCTTGTGCTGTCATCACTCTGGTAAGAAGTGCTAAAAACTAAACAAAACAAGACCCCGGGGCCCGAGGACTTGGATTCCTGGCCAAGGAGGAGCGTGCCAATGCCAGGTCCTGGTGGCCGGGGAGGGGCGTGGGCTCCTGGGCTGGGGCGGCCGGCACTGCCCCACCGGATCTGGGCGGGCTTGCCCACCCCCCAGAAAGCTGTGCCTGCGCCCCAGCAGGTCCCTGGGGATTTCCGGTGCTACAGACAGGTAGGTCCGTCTGGAGGGTGGGTCCCTGTGGAGGGTGGTGGCAGGCGGCCACAGGGGGGCCCGCTGGACCACTCCACTGCACCCTTGGACTTAGCAGCTGTTTGTCACGGGATGGAAGGATTCACTATCCACTTAAAAAAAAAAATAGTAATCCAAATGCCTAGTGTCTGCAGTTCAAACTGCTGTTGTACCCAAGAATTAAAAAAATAGATCTATGTGTCACAACCAAAACGAAGGCCAGGGGACAAGAAGGGGAGACTTCTCAACCTTGGTGACCAGAAACACTGAACAAGGGTGTGGGGACTATTGAACCTTTTTTTTTTTTTCTGACCTGAGTTTGCATCACGTCTTGCATCACTGTAACAGACTCCCGTGTTGTGTGGGAGCAGGCCGGAGAAGGCGGGCATGGCGCACGGGCCCACAGAGGCTCCGGGTTGGAACAGAACTAATGGGGTCGTGGGAGCAGGGAGGGCAGGATGTGTTTATCAAAAGGCATCAAACAGTTCATGGCGAATTACGTTATATCAGCATCAGTTACTGGGAGAAGAAGAAGAAAGTCACGCACGCTAGTACAAAGCATAAGAAGTTTCTTGGAGTGAGCAGAGAGGGAAAAAGGTTAGACCTGAAGATTTTCATAGATTAAATCCACAAAGATAAAGAACAAAAAAAATAGCAGCTTTTTTTTTTTCTGTACAGACGTATAGATGAATATCTGAACCGTAAAAAAGTTATAAAAGTGACATTAAAGACGATGTGTATGCAAATGTCTCACGGTCTAACATAGAACTGTAAGACCCATGAAGCAGTCCTAGTAACAGAGAAAATGTCAGCAACACTGAGAATGCTTGAATCCGCTTACTGCTTTTCTTCTGACTGTTGTGGTGTTTGAATGTCTTTCCTTGCAAACCTGCATCAACTGTTGGGCTGAGTCCCTGGGAACCCCTTCCCATCTGTGTCCATGGGAACCGGGAGGGGGCGCTGGGGGTGGAGGCCAGGTCACTGGCACGTGGGCCACCTGCCGGGCTCTCCACAGGGTTCCTGGGGGCTAGAAGGTGGGGGTGGGGCAGTGGGGCGGGGAGGCCAGTTCAGCTGTTCCCCATCTTCTCTGAGAGGAAGTCCCATCTGTCCGGTTCCCCCACACAATACCCTAGTCAAAAGCAAATGGAGCTGTGTGAGCAGGGGGCGTGCATGGCCCGCGGGGCTCCCACACAGGTCACCAGAGGCCACGCCCGCCCCACGCCTCTGGAAACAAGAAAACAAGTGCAGGGTGGGGAGGGAGAAAGTTCCAGGGCTTGGCGGAATTTGGCAGCGTTAACATGGTAACAACCTTGGATGAGCGATGGCCCTTTGTTAAATGTCGTGTGTCCCAAAGCAGGTTAAAGATACGTTGTTGTTTTTTTAAAAAAAAAATGCCATCTCAACGTGTGTTTTATAAAGACCTACGGTGACAGGCAGGTGTGTGGAGGGGCAATGTGAGGACATGAGGCAGGGACAGCCATTTCCTCAGTCTGATAAAAAAGGGTGTCCCAGCTGGGCTTGTGGCAAATGCTTTTCCATTATGAAGCAGAGAGAGAGAAAGGCGCGGTGGGAGCGAAGGAGAGAGAGAGAGGGGGTGGGGGGGAGAGAGAGCTGAGAGGTGAGGGGCTGGAGGAGAGAGGAGACTCGATTCTCAAGTGTCCTGTTGCTATTAAGTGTTGTCATTAAGGTTCTTAAAGGCCCATGTCAGTTAAGGGTTTGGGTAGGGAAATAAAAAGCTGCTTGCATATTGAAAAAAGGAACATCCCAGGTGTGTTTACTGCAGAGAGCTGGCCCCGTGGGCAGCATGGCAGCTCTGAAGCTCCACTGAGGTACAGAGGCTGTGAGTGGATTGTTCGAGCCCGCTCCCCCCACCCGCGAGTGCGCGCACGTTACTGTTTCGGGGTCCCATCAGCAGGTCGACGACTGGGGCAGGGGCAGGGTCCGCTCGTTCTTGCGCCCCCCGTTCATGTGCGCGTAAGGCTGTCTGTCGTCGAAGCTGGCCCGGAGGACCAGCACGCCGGGGCCCGGGCCGTTCTCAGCCTTGTGTCCTGAGTGCCTTTCGGGCAGCGGCAGGGATGACGACGAGGCCGACGGGTCCAGCGGGACGCTCTCCATGTTCTCGGGCTCCAGCTCCAGCTCCTCCTGCTCGGGCGGCTTGTTCTCCTCGCTGTAGTAGAAGGAGACCTCCCGGAACCCGGGCTCCATCTCGTCCTTGATGCTGCTGATGATCTCCAGGAAGGACGGCCTCATCTTGGGGTTGTACTGCCAGCACATGCGCATCAGCTCGAACCTGGGGGGAGACACACGGCGGGTGGGCCAGGAGGCCTCCACGCGCCCAGCTCCACGCGCCCGGCGCGGGCTGACACGGCCCCTGGCCGCGCCCCAGCCTCGCTTTCCACCCCGATGGCGCTTCAGCTTCTCCTGACTCACAGCCGCCACCGCACTCCCTTCCCCCGGGGACCCAGGATGCTCCATGGTACAAAACCCGAACTTATCTCCTAAGGAGGACACATCCCGGTGCCCACAGAGTCCATTATTCCAGGTGACAGTGCTAAGAGACGAACAACACGCCAACCTGCTTTCTACGCGCAGTGTCTGCTGCAGCCACTGATTACACATCCGTTCCAGAAGGAGCAAGCGGGAAGCCTGGGGTCCCTCACCGCTAGGGCGGCGGAGAGATCACAGCTTCCCTGACAGTGATCTCTCTTCAATCCCACCTATGCTATTTCCAAGCTTGCTCGCGATGGCAGGGGACCGCTGGCAGGGAAGCTGCGAGACAGGCAGGGTGAGGGCAGAGCTGTCAGACGGCAGGAGCCCATGTCCCATGCTCGCCGGCTAGCCCAGCTCGGGCAGGCCGGCTGAGGCTGCTTGCAGAGCGCCCCGCGGTGGCAGAGCCTGTGACCCAGGCTGTACCGAGCGGAAGGAGACCCCACCGAGCCAGGGACAGGCAGAGAAGCTGTGCAAAGCCCCTGCGGTACCTGGGGCTCACCAGCCACAATGGCACTTGGGCTGCAAACCTCCCGTGAAGCTCTCAGGCACCTAGGCCCCCCTGTCCTCCTCCGCCCCCATAACAGGAGGCCGCACACAGAACAACAGCAGAATGGTGCTGGGGTGCAGCCAGCCACCCCGACCCGGGAAAAGCTCTGACAAGGGTTCGGACTGGCAGCAGGACAAGGGGGCACTTTATTCCTCCAGAATGCAGAGGGCCAGCTAAGGAGACCTTTGGAGCAAAAAGGGGGTGGCTGAGCACACATCCAGGCTGTCACCGGGTGCACAGGAGGCCACAGTTCCGAGAAGGGACCAACCGGCAGCCCCTCCTCACATGAGCTTGAAACCACTGCCCTCCCTCCCACTTCTATTCTCCCCAGAATAGTCTATTCTCTGTCTTATTTGAAAACTGGCTAAAGAGATGCATTTCCACAAAAGCAGCCAAATGGAGGACCCCATATCTAGGAGCTCAAAGCACCCCACCCTGGTCTCAGCCACCTGTCAGGCTGACGCTTGACCAACAGACCACCTGGCTTATGTCTGGCCCCAGGGAGAGTTCCAAGGGGACAGGTCTGTAGGGCACAGGCAGCGGCCCCAGAGAGAAAGCTCCATGCCCAACGTCGAGCTATGGGGACATGTGGGGAAAAGGTGACAGGTCCCGTCAGATGGAGCAGGCTGTGGCCTGAGGGCGGGTGGGGATGGGGGAGAGGCTTGCTGCTTTTATTGGAGCAGAAACGCACTCGTGTTTACGTGGTGCCTGTGGCTACTCTCAAGCCGGCTGAGTAGTTGGAACAGAGACCGTTTGGCCCTTTATGGGAGAAGCTTGCCACCCCAGCCTCTAACGGAAAAGAATGAGACGAAACATGAAGACTGATTTGATTCCCCCTCCTCCCACCCCAAACCCACGACATCAGACCACGCCAGTTAACTGGGGCAGGGCTGACGTCAGCGATGCTTCTCAGCCACGCTGGGGCCAGGCAGCAAGTTTTACGCGTGAGCCTCTTTCCTTCGCACAAGCCTGACAGGCAGGTGTCCCGGGGAACATCCCCACTCTGTAGATGAGGCAGCGCAAGCATGAAGGGATGGAGTCATCTGTCCCGGGTCCCCATGCTAGTGAGCGTGGAGCTGGGATGGCCTTCTCTGTGAGACGGTGTGGCTGCACTTGGGACACCTGCCTCAGGAGAAGGGATTTTCCCTCGGACTAAACAGGAGACACCATGGACCCGCCAGGAGCCCGTCCTCCGCTGGCTGCCCCCTGACAGTCACAGGTGCTGTGGGGGTTTGCAGTGATAAGCTCCTCCCCTTCAAAAAAGGGCCGTAAACATGCGAAATCTCTCCAAGGCTCGGCTGCAATTTCCTCTCTGGTGACTGATCCCTGACTGGAAAGACAGCCAGGGCCCAGAACGCGTGACTGTCCTGGCTCTGGGAGGAGGTGTCACCGGGAGGACAGGGCTGTGAGTGACATCAGCACCCACAAGCCATGTGACCCTGCTTCGAAACCACTCCAGAGTCACAGCCCTTCCAGGGCTGTCCATAAAAGGAAGGCTTTTTTACTCCATGGGATTCCAGACCTTGTTTACACTATCTCCACAAGAAAACTTTCCAGGCCATTCTAGAAGGATTTACGAGCTGATAAAACTGCTCTTTTGAAAAGCACATTTTTTATAACTAGTCAGCTCTGGTGAGCTGGGGGGGTGGGGGGCATGGACACGGCCCTCCACCTGGGGAAGGCCCAGCTGCACGGAGCTGCCACTGCGTGAAGCGGCTTCACAGACACGCGTGTGGCCCAGGAGGCTGGGTGGCAGGCAGGCGCCTGAGGGCTGCGCTTGGCGGTGTGTGCGGGCCTCCGAGCATGGGCACAGCCTCATCTAAGTGGCGAATGACCCTTACCGTGGAGCAGGAAGCACTGGGAGGGCTCGGGGCGCCCCTCCTGCCACCTCCTCCAGGCAGCTCCCAACAGCCAGGGTTGTCTTATGAACCACTTCTCAGCCAGGAAGGGCAGCGGGGCGGTGGGGCCGGCCAACCCCTCACCCCATGTACCCGGCCTTGGGGCCAAGATCAGACACGGGAAAGCCCGTCACAAGGCTAGCTGGGCAGGAACGTTCGGATCTTACACCACCGGCAGCACAGGATTTGGGGCTCTTCCCTCAGCGACAGAAAAAGCCATGCCAGACACCTGCAAAGTAACCCGAGTCTACTGACTCCGCTCCAAACTCGTCTATGAGGTGAGGACTCTCCGGGCTAAAAAGGTCAAATTCCTTCCTGAAGGCTGCAGACTGCCCGGCAAGGGCTGCCAGGGGACGCCGTGGGCGTTCTGCCCGCAGAGGACGCAGCCGCTGGGCCCGAGGGTCAGCCAGGGCAAAGTGCTCTCACCCTGCATTCAAAGGCATCACCCGAGGCTGTGAAAGCGGGGGCCCCTCCCTACAGGCCCCACTCTGGGATGTCAGCGGCGGCCAGTACGTGCCCGGAGGGGCTCGGGGCTTTCTGTGGCGCACAGCTAGAGACCCGAGCTGCAGAGCAGGTTAAGGGCGACCTTCGTCATCGACTTAAAATGGATCTGCCAGCAAACCACAAGCCCAGTCTGATCTGTGCCACCTGCTAAGTGAATTCAAACTGAGTCCCAGTGCTGAGACTTCTGGGCCTGGACGCTCTGAGGCCTGGGCCATGGAGCCTTTCTCTAAAGCCTCAGCTCTCTGGGCTACAGAGGGGGTGCCCTCCACCATCTCACAGGCACCCCGAAACAGCCGGAGCGTCTTTCAGCAGCCACTGAGCACCCCGCTCCCATACTGCCCTGTGGATGCCCGTCCAGACGGCTGGAACCACACGACCGACGTGACTGCTGTGCCCCACGGTGGCCCAGCCTCTCCTCTGGGAGAAACAGGAGTCCATTCTTTTTTCTTGTAACAAAAGAACCCCTCTCCCAGGACACTCCTTCCTTACCTACGCTCATCAATAAATTGCCAAGGATAACACGGACACTCCCTCTGAAACCAACGTGCCTCCTTTCGTTCCATTCTTTGCTTAGAAGGGGGAACAATTTGCCAAGGGGGTTCTGGATGGCAACGCAGACGTGCCTCCTGAATTAAACATTTAATATCCAAGAATAAGCGCTCCATGTAACTTTCCTTGTCACTCTACGCTGGGAACAGGAAGCACACGGCCGTTCCCATGGCAGGTGGGCCGCTTCCCAGGCATATTAAAGTCGGACAAGAACTCCAGTCACCTGGGGGGGCCGGTGGATCAATCTGAAGAGTCCCACAAGTTTCTCAGAGACAAACTTTTCCACCCAAGTCCAAAAGAAAGCTCAAAAACAATCCCTCTCTCCTCCCACCAGCCCCACACCACATGGACGAAACTCACCCCTGCTTTCTGGGATTGTGTGTAGGCTCGCTCAAGTACCGCCACCCTAGTACTTGCCTCCACTCTGGCACTGCACACACTTTTATGCGGATTCAATGGGCATCACTGCTCATCCCCCATCATCTCCACTTCGACTCTAGAGGGCAGTTTTTCTTATCATGTGCTAAGGGTACAGTGACCACAGTTGAAAATCACCTGTAAAGGGAACTGGGAGCTGGTGGGGAGTGGCACCCAGCCTCCAAAACCCCAGTGGCCTCACCTCCTGGTGGTCACGCCCCGTGTGGTCTCCCCCATGTCAAACAGGGATGCCCTGTAACCCCACGTGTCAGGAGACGCTGGGAACTATGGAGTGTGACTTTGGAGGACTGCAGGGTCAGCTCAGCTGTGGGATTGTTTACTGTCGGACAGGGCAGGCAAGCTCGGGGCCTGCGAGCCAAGTGGCTGATTTTGCAAGGCCGATGAGTTGAGAATGGTTTTTATATTTGCAAGTGGTTGAGAAAACATCAAAATAAGAATAATATTTTGTGACATGAAAATTATGTGAAAGTCAAATGTCAGCATCCAAAAACAAAGGTTTGCTGGGGCCCAGTCACAGTCGCTCATGTGATATCTAGGGATGCTTTTGCATATGTTTTGCAAACGTAGGAGCCCAGCAGCTGAAACTATTTACTCCTCTGTCCCTTAAGAATGAAAGTTTGCTGAGCCTACTCAGAGAGAGGCCAGCATCGTGGCCTGAGGACATTTGAGCAGCATCATGGAGAAACAGACCTCACGTGACTCATGCTCCACCGTGATCCTAAGCCCAAGCCCAGCCTTCAGATGAAAGCAGCCTCCTAGGAGGCCCGGGTCAGAGACACCGGCTAAGCTGTTCTCACATTCCCAACCCTCGGAAACTCTGTGATCCATGCTGGTCATTGTCAACTGTTAGGTTTTAGGTAATGTTCCACTGCCATAAGAACACGAATAAAGGCGGGGAGAGAGCATTTCCATGCTAGGAAAGAAAATGCACTAAAAAAAAAGCCTCTGGGTCTTGTTTCTTCTTCTTTCTCTTTTTTAAAAAATTATTTATTTTTAAATTAATTTACTTTCTAACTATATAGGTGACATACAAAATTGTATTTGTTTCAGGTGTATAATGCAGTGATTGGATAGTTATATATCTTACAAAGGGATCACCCCGATAAGTTAAGTCATGGGGAGTTTCTTGATGAGGGTCCCAGAAAACCCAGTGTCTCCCTCATGCACTGCCCTCTGAGAAGTGGAGCCCCGTCACCGGTGGCCCCACCCTGAGCCCAGAGACAGGACACACGCAGGTTTCCTAGCCCAGACTATGCTCAGATGACCAATGGTTCCAACACACACACACCACGCACACGTGGATGCTGCCTTCCCTGTGGCAATTTCTGGCCCCTCTTTCTTCACTCCATGCAAGCTGTCCATGGGACGGAACAGGCTTTGGCTGAACAAATGTTCGGAAGCAGCAGTTAAAAGAATATCACGCCCAGCTCACGAGACCCAAAGCATAGGGAAGCGGTGCCCAGTCTCTCCGAGGGCTTCAGAGAAAAACAAGACCTTGGTTTGCTGATAGGACAATGGTTTCTGCTTCCCAGACTGTGGAACTCAGGTTCTAAGATGGTCCCCAAGTTTCCTGCCCCCGGTGTTACCACCCTATGTGCATGGGGGGCGGGGGGGAGTTTGTGAATATGATGGGATTTCACTCCTTTGTTAGGTTACTGATCAGGTGACTCTGACTTAATCAAAAGGGAAAAATGATCCTGGGTGGATGGGACTGAATTGGGCAAAAAATGGTGAATGCAGCAGAGAGATTCTCTTGCTGGACTTGAAGATGTGAGAAGGCCTATGGGGGGGAAGAGGGGGGCAAGGGCTGGGAGCTGCCTTGGCCTCTCAGAGCAAAGCCATGGGACCTCAGTCCCACGGCCCCCAGAGCTGAGTCCTGCCAACAGCCTGAACCAGCCCGGACGCTTCCCCTGCTCACAGAGCTGTGTGTGCCAAGCTGGCTGTGAACTTGGCATAAGAGGAACCAGTGTCAGAGTGTTGCCTTTTTTCCCCCCAGACACTGCATGGAGATGAGTAAGGATGGCTTTGGGCAAATGTCTCCCAGAAACATTAGCCTCAGAAACTGCAGTACAAACTGCAAATCAGAACTAAGGGACCGAGGTAGATGGGGTGGAACTAAGGTAACTTCTGTCGCATGACCCTCTGTCGCACCGCTCCCAACCATCGCAGTGTCCCCCGGGCCCGAGAGACGGGTTCTCAACACCACCCACTTCCCGTGACCCCAGAAATACGTACAGCATGTCGGGGCAGTTGTCCGGCTTGTCCAGCAGGCCGCCCTCCATGACGAAACGCAGCACTTGCTCGTTGGACAGGCCCTGGTAGGGCTGCTCGGCCAGCGTGGCAATCTCCCAGAGGACGACACCAAAGGACCTGCCATGACAGAGAAACGTGAGGCCTCGTCAGGGTGACAGGACCATGCCACCCTCTCCGCTCCGGCATCTGCTCCACCTGGGACCCTAAAAACCACCCTCCACGTGTCGGACAGCGTGCCAGGCACTGGGGCAGCGGGGTGGCTGAGAGCCGGGCACGCTGAAGTGGAGGCAGTTTCAGGCTTCAGACTCTGTACCAGAAAGTCGTATTCGTTGCTTCAACCCCTTTCCATGGACAACGGGCTCTGTACACTGATACGAATAGCAGATGTTACTAACAAATAGAATCTTAGCCATCAGAGGACTGACCCACTCAAGGCTCTTTTTAACTGACAGTGACCAAGAAATAGTTCTTTCTATTGCACAAGAGACTTCAAAAAGCCAAAAGCAGAGGCCGAAGCGTGGCGTTCAGGGCCTGGCTGAGGGCCGAGGGCTGCCTGCATCCTGACATGGGCCTGGCCACACAGGCGGCGTGCCTCGGAGGCTGCAGCCCCACCTTCACTTCTGAAATGCGGTCCGGCACAAGAAATGACAGGCTGGGGCCGGCCGAGTGGCGCGGTGGTTAAGCGCTGGCTTGGGATGCCAGCGGCCCCGGTTCGGGTCCCATAGGAGGGCCAGTGACACTGCCCTCAAAAAAAAAAAGCAAAAGAAAGAAATGACAAGCTGGCTGCCTGCCTGCCTGCGGGCCAGGCCTGAGAAACCACCTGAAGTGCGGCTCCCTCCCAGGGCCACTTGGGCTCCTACCCCACACGCGCTTTCCCTGGCTGTGTCTGCGGCTTGCAAGCGGCCAGTTCTCACTGGATAGCTGCCACGCTGACTCTCTCAGCCCCGACGGCTCTGTTTCAAGCGCCCAGTTCCTTGACTGTCCACAAACGTAGCGCGTCTCCAACTCAACTCTGCCCCCAACCCTGTTCTTCTGGTCTCACTGTAGGTGACGCCCCATCCCACCTGAGCCGTCAACCTGTGGTCACCCTTCCCTCAGCCTCCTGGAGTCCTGCCAGCGCTTGCCAGTTCAGGCTCAGATGTGTCCACAGGTCTGGTCGGGGCAGATGGTCCTCCTCCCCCCGGCACCGTTTTTGGGTGCCACTGTCTTACTCAGTGCAGCCTTACACTAGCTCACATGAACTTAAAACACAGCACTAGGTCACGCTCATGTTCAGGAGCCTTAAAAGTCCACAGAGCCTGCAGAATTGGCCCCACGCCCCTAACACACATCCAAGGCCTTGCCGGATCTCGCTTCAGTCTCACCCACTTGAGGAAGCCCCACTGTCCTCAGGCAACAAGCGCTTCCCACCGCCATGGCCTCCCCGAGCAGGCCCACTGGTGACATCCATTTCCTCCTGCTCCGTAGGTGACAATGCATACTTCAGGGGGCGCCACGACTCCCTGTCCTCTGGGAAGGCTTCCGTGATCCCAGCCTATCAGGGTCACCGCCTCTTCTCCGCACGACCTTATCCCTGGAGGATGGGCACGGGGTCTCCAGTCATCCTGGTCCACGCCAGGTCCTCACAAATGCGGGGACGCAGGCCTGTCCCCTCCCCATCACCTCCATCTCTAAACATGGTGCCGAGCACTTTGGTCTGACAGTAAAGACAGGTGGCCATCTTGGGCAGGCTGATTGCTAAATAGATCTCCTACTTGAGCTCAACAAACAATCACGCTTAGCCGGGTCCCATTCAAATTCTCTTTCCAATTTGCACCTGTCTTCAAAAGACGATCCAAGAACCTTGAATTGTGACAGGGTCACAAGGTTAAAAAAAAAACAAAAACCACCATGATATCAGTCACTATTTAAATAGCTCCCCTACGCAGACACTCAGACAACTGGAATAAACAACTACCATTTCCGTAACACATCAGCCACGGGCTCTCCCAAGAAGACAGCCAAGAAACTAGCCACATTCTAGAAGGTAGCGGTGCCAGGGCCTGAGCGTGCCAAGAACCTCGCTTGTAATCCAGAACCTGACGGCCTCGCCACAACGTTGCTGGGGAACTGCAATAAACAGATGAGCTCCTCAGCTGGGGAGCTTCCTACCCCCCCGAGACGTTTAGGATTAAGGGAGACAGTTCGCTTCCCAGGCCATCTCTGGGTCAACAGCCGTGCATGCCCACTGAAAGGGGACAGGTGACAGTGGGTGCAACAGGAAGACACATCCACATTCACGAGCTTTGGGTCTAAAGAAAGCAAGGTCTGCAAAGGAAGGTTTAACTAGGTGAGGCAGCCACACACACACACAGCTTGCGTCTACTGTGAAAGATAAACTAAGAGAAGGCAGGCGGGGGCGTGCGCAGAGGTGCAGTGTGCTGTCACATACCGGCTCCTAGCCACGCGGTGCGCAGCTCAGCACCGAGAGCCCTGCGGGTCCTGCAAATCCTTTAGGTCTCACAAATGCCCTCTGTCCTCCGCTAGCCCCCCTACAGCTGGAAGACTTCCATGATGGAGTGGGGCCCACGTAACATTTCGCCAAAGCTGGCAATGGGGCAACAAGGACCAGAAAACCGAATCCTGGAGGCTGAGTCAGCAAGGTCTGCGGAGGTGGGCACTCGCATCCCAGGACGATCTCTTACCAGACATCGGAGTGAGTGGTGAACACGCCGTCCTTGAGAGATTCGGGGGACATCCAACGCACGGGCAGCAGGCCTTTCCCTCCTTTCCGGTAATAGTCAGTCTCATAGATGTCTCTTGTCATGCCGAAATCTGTGAGGGGGGACAGGGCACGAGAGTTACGCACAAGAGCAGCTGTCGGGGAGAAGCAAAGGTGAACCATCACTGCTGGACAGGAGGGTCCTGTACCCACGGCCATGGGTGACCGCACACACTGCGGCCGGACACCAGCATCTGCCATCTCACACGGATGAGGGACTAGCCACAGGACGAGCAGAGACCCAACAATCTCTGCTTTTCAATACACTTACAATTCGGTACTTTTAAAGACTTCATTCACTTACTGTATGGAAAATGAGAGGCAGTTTAAAAATGATCAAGTTTGGGGGTGTATCAAGCAAATGTTTACTGTGTAGACTGAAGGTTATTCATACTTGGTTTTAAAATTAATGAAACACACAAGAGTGTGTTGACTCTTATTTACAGGATTGCACTGACCCATTGTCACGGGAAAGGAAGTGGTCTCACCATCTAAGAAGGGGGGAAATAGTACCAATTCACAACAACAACAACAACAACAAAAAGTACACAGAGGAACGCCTAAGAGATGCTATTTATGAGGCCCTGAAGCTATTACTCAATAATGTTTTTCAACATAATACACCCACTCAGTTTTGAAAATTTCTTCCATTTTCCCTGTCTCTAGAAGATGTCACATAATTATGTTGGATGGCAGCCTTGCTTTATAATCCTAAATTATTGCTTCTTTGTCAGAGTTTGATTTCTCACTCAATCATGCAACTTATTCCTACAGGGACTTTTCTGTTCTCTTTCCCAGGAGAAAGGGCTGCTCTCCTTTTGGAAATGTGCACTTGTGTCTCTAACTCCGCCACCAGGAGGTTAGGCTACAAAGCCGAACAGGGAACCAGGTTCCAGGAATGTTCACCAACATAATTTACTGGTCCTACACGAAGCGCCATCAAATCACCTCTGGTACAATGACCGGCCAAATTTGAAATCTGAGACACTGGGCATTGGAAAAACAGCTCTGAGCGCCTAGTGAAGAATCAAAATTAATTATCTCCGAATTAATCCAGGGCCATGCACATTAGGGGGTCTGCCTTTACTTGCACGCAAAGGACGAGGGGGGGAGAAAAGAAACCCCAGAAAAAGAACACAAACTGTTTCTTCCAACACGAAGGGAAAATTTCAATTTTTGGAAGGAATACCACAAGTACAAAGACAACATCACTATCACTATGCCCCATGGTTAAACAGCAAAGAGTCCTCTGAGATTTGAACTTCAAATGGCAAGTGACACAAGGGCCCCCACTGTGATTCAAAGCAGGGACGGAAGCGGCAGGGACTGAGCTCCTGGTGCGTGCCCGCAAGGGCGAGGGCAGGACGCTGATGAGCACCGGAGCTCGGTCCCTGCGGCCCCGCCCCACGCCCCTGGCACGGGCGCAGTGCCGTCCCGCACCGATGCCGCCCACCAGCTCATGGGTCTGCTACAGCATCATCCCATGTCAGAGGTGAAGCAACAGGGCTCCCAGACCTGGGGGTCTTGCCCCAAGTCTCTCATCTGTTAGTGGCAGAACTGGGGCTCAGGCCCAGAGAAGGGGAGCTGGCTGGCATCTCTGTGGGAATAATCTGAGCCCCCACTGAGAAATGGGGGGAAGCGAGAAGGAGTGGGGTGCACAAAGGAAGCCCAGAGAGTGGCCACAGGGGCTCTTTCCTGGGAACCTTGGGGCAGGACAGCCTTTAGGGCTTCAAGGGGCACCAAATGTGTGGGTGCCTCCAAGGGCCAAATCCAGGGACACACTGGTGGCTTCTGAATAACTCTGAGGGTTGAGGGATGCCTGCTCTGTGACATGGCTCCATTCATCACCTCTAGCTTCTACGAATCACAAATAACGACACGAACCCCTCATTTGGAAACCATTCTAGAGGGACAGTCATTGTTCACCGAAGGGCCAAAACATTTCCGCCAAAAATCATTGCTAAAGAAAAAAATATGGCTGGCAGTTCAAGGGCTAGACAAAGAGGTACATTTTCAATAGCGTTTGGATGTAAAGTCTCCTGTGCAGTTTCCCCAGAGAGATAGCTGGTATTTTTCTGTACCGTCATCAGCTCCCAGTGGGAAGATAAGGGTCCTGGTAAGAGCAGAGCATTTCCTGAGCAGCCCTGAGGCGCTGTGTGTTTCCATCAGGCCAATTAAGAGACCAAAGCAAAACCCAAACCCAATGGCTGAAATGAATTCCTAACCGGTGGTCAGAAATGCAATCCAACCCCTTTTGTTGGTGTGACAATGGGTGGTGGCAACAAGGGGACAAACCTGCAGGTTGGTGAGCTACATAAGGGTGACAACAGAGAGGTCAACAGCTTAGCAGCTGACAAGCCAGGTGTAACCCCCATAGGCAGCAATCTTCCCCTGCTTGAGGGACTGCCACTTCCCTGCCACCACCCCTGCTCTGTGCAGGGGCTTCATATTAGGGCACCTCACCTCAGAAAACTCCAAGGACCCCCGGAGGGGGACACTGCCTCTTATACACTAGGAAAACTGGAGGACATATTGGTAGTTTGGATGGTGATTTTTATTCCCAAGTCAAGATCGCCTGAGGACACTGACTCGGTTATAAGTAACCAGTACTTGGCACTGTTCTGCCAAGAAATGCCTCGAGTGCCAGCAAGAGGTCACCTGAGGGACAATCCTTGTCCACTGTGTGGACGGCCGTGCCCTTGGGCTCTCAGGACGAGGGCCAGCCCGGCCAGGCCTGTGCTTGTCTATCAACAGGACACAGTGATATTATTTCCAACAGCAGGATGTGGCGCTCATAGGATGCACTGGCAAACCTGTCCACAGGCAGCCGAACCCCTAGAACACGTGCGACTGGAGTGCGTGCCCTCATGTGAGAAGCAAAGGACCCACCTCCGATTTTGACGGTGAAATCTTCGGCCACCATGCAGTTGCGGGCAGCAAGGTCTCTGTGGACGAACTTGTTGGCATTGAGGTATGCCATGCCGTCGGCGATCTCGCCCGCCATCTGGATCATCTTGCTGAGGCTGGGAGGGGCGAGGGCTGGATTATTCTGTTGGAAATTAAAAAAAAAAAAATTATAACATTCACGTGAGAATCAAGGAATTTTTCCCACTCCACATTCTTTCGAATCCATCTCTGCGCAATATGGGCAGCACAGGTCAGGACATGCTCAGAAGGAACGCGTTACTATGGAGACCATAGCATCAGCTTCGTGGTCACATCACATGCCTGCTGCCTGACCACATCACACGGATGCTGAGGGGAGCAACACGAATTAACACAACCTGAGACCGGCATTGTCTATTCTGGGCAGGGCAACAATTACGTAAAGTGAAACAAGCCATTTTTTTGATATTAACCATTACGCGAACTCCATATCTGTTTATGTTCTTTTTATTTCTAGAATCAAAGTACAGGTAACAGGAGGGCGAGGGCATTGCAAAGGTTGTGCGGAAATGCACAAACATGTCTCCAGAATGGACACTGTGTTTTCGGTCCCACATAAGGAAGTGTTGTAAATGTAATCTTTGTTTCTCTTCAATTTTCTTCTGAAGTGCAAAAACACCAAGACTAATTTTTTTCACCTTACAATGTGACATTCCTCGGATTATTATGTTGTGTGGGCAATAAGAAAAATAAGCATTGGACAATTTAAGTCCAGCTGAAGCTGATTCTGGAGGGAGACCAAGGTAAAATAGTGATAAGTCATTGGAGAAGTGTTTCCTGTTTGCAGAGGAGGGTAACATACTGGCTTTGGAATTAAAGAGGAAATACTCCCAAATCATAATACATCCATTTAGAAAAAAAAGTTTTGCATAAAGTCTCTCCATCCTAAAAAAAAAAAAAATAAGTGCAAAAACCACTCAGCACTCCACAGTTGAGATGCTAACCATCTCTTGCTTATCCTACTGCAAGAGAGTTTTACCTTAGTCGCCCTGCCTATAAAGTGTCTCTTACAAGACTGCAAAGCCATCTGGCTCTGACAGGACCCATGTGTCACCTCTCCAGCTCAAACCCTGTGGGCCTCAGACAGGGCACGTCTGGACTCTGGGATCAGACTGTCTGGGCTCTTCCACACGTGACTCAAGTTGAGATCACTACCAGGAGGATGACCTGGGACCCACAAGGACAGTGCCCGCCGGGGCCTGGCCAGGGCCCACTGGATGCTGGCTTCACCCAGTGAGGTGTTAGTTTCTGCTGAAAGGCAGCTTCTAGAAGCAGTCTCACAACTCTCCAAGTCCTTCTGGCTGGTTCCTTCCACTCCACATCCATCCGGATTCTGAGGAGACTCTCAAAACTGTTTCTGATCATTT
This sequence comes from Aselliscus stoliczkanus, assembly GCA_033961575.1. Lineage (NCBI taxonomy): Eukaryota > Metazoa > Chordata > Mammalia > Chiroptera > Hipposideridae > Aselliscus > Aselliscus stoliczkanus. The sequence continues at coordinate 31,140,916 of CM066741.1, forward strand.
AAAATACTTATCACTGAGCTGCCCAGGGAGGTGACACAACGTCCCCGAGAGTAAGCCAAAGCCACCACTTTCTGTTACAGGGGAGATTCCTCTAGACAAGCTTTGCTCCCTCCGATGTGCCATTTCCTTTTGACCTTCTCAGGGCGTTCGAGACCCAGTGCCCGCTAGGACATTTGCAGATGACATGTTAAGGTTCTGCTCGTAATACTTAAGTTGTGGAGTGCTAATTACAGGTGTTCACGACAAGTGGCTGTTCCTAATTAATAGGAAACACAGAATCGATAAAAGGAATCCAATTTTAAGTATTGAAAGAGAGGGCTGCCACTTTGTCAGCTCCAGTCTTACACAGCCATGCTGTCAGGCGCTTGCGAGAGCAGGAATCTGCCATTTGCTTAGCGCTACTTAAGACATGGCATCCACAAGCACCCCCATGTCGTGAAGCAAACAAGCGCATCTTAACTCGGGCGGAAGATGCCAGGTGGGATATAATGAAACTGCAGGACAAGCGTTCCTGTTTTTACCCCTGATAGGAGTTAGAACAGGTTTCAATCACACATCTAAAAGCGAATTTTCAATCTGAAAAGGAATTCTGTCCTCCTCTCATCCAACCCTGTTAGTTTACATACAAGGACACTGAGGAAGGCAGATAGTGACAGAGCAGAGAATAAGACCACATGTTCCAAATTTGCATTCTGTGCCTGAAATTGGGGATGGAGGGAGGGAGCATTCCACACTTTTCAGAGGCGCCTGGAATGCCTCTGATAAGAAATACGCTGCCGCATGTATTGTCACCTATCTGGAGACAGTCACCTATCTGAGCAAGCTTTTCTCCTGTATGCTGGCTTGTGCATTACAGAGTGAGCTGGCGAAAAGGGCCTAAGATCCAGGGGCACTGGGACATATGGGTGGAGCAGAGCCTGGGCATGTTGGAAGTCCCCCCAACTCGGGGCCTCGGTCCACATTCACGGCCCTCACAGAACCATCAATGTCACGTGCTGTGTCTAAGGGAAGCTACATGTGAACAGCTACTCAGAACTGAAATGAAGGCACCGTTACTTGGAAGGTGATTAAGTTTCAAATTAAAAGAAGAAAACAGGGCCGGCTGAGTGCGAGCTCTGAGCAACAGGGTCACCAGTTCGGTTCCCTGAAGTGTGAGCTGAGCTGCTGCTGAGCTGCCAACAGGTGGCAGGATGGCTCAGCTGGTGAGAGCATGTGCTCCTAACAACAAGGTTGCTGGTTCGACTCCCGCATGGGATGGTGGGTTACGCCCACCCGCAACTAAGACTGAACATGGCACCTTGAGCTGAGCCAATGGGCGGCCGGATAGTGACTCAACTTGGAGCTGAGCTAGCTGTGCCCTCCACAACTAAGATTGAAGGACAACAACTTGGCTGTTCCTCTTCCCCAATTCCCCAGTAAAATCTTTAAAAATAAAATTTAAAAAAAAAGAAGAAAACCAAAGATTAAGCTCAAACAGAGAAAGGCCACAGAAGCCCAAAAGGGGCTGAGAATGGGCAGTATTCGAGGGAACACAAGCAGCCACAGAGTTTATTCAACACAGAGCAATGTCAGGGTAAAGGAGGGACTTCAGGCCCACCAAGGCAGCCAAATGAAAGGCCGATGTTGCTAGCATTATTTCTAAGTATCTACCACTTTATTTTCAGAATTACTCACTTAGAAGTAACACCTCCAGGAGTTACAGAGCTGGCTCGGGGGTTCATGCTATGAAAGGGGAGACACCAGTGCGACCACACAGGACTCAAGCAGGTTTCTAGTTTGAAGCTCGTAAACACAGCCTGGTATTTTTTGACTAGACGGAGCACAGATCCGGCAGCTGAGGAGAGTATCGTTCAGAAGCGCAAGCAAGACCCTGACTCAGACACAGAGTTTGAGAAGTGCGGCTTCCAAGGTGCCAAGGGCATAGGCTGGGGCTGACAGCACTGGCAGGGGGTGCGGGAGGGGAGAGGCGTGTGTGGGGGCAGGGAGCTTGCAAATCAGGGGGTGCCCGTGCACTGGGCTGCATGGGAAGCCACCCAGCACAAGAATCTAGTCATCCTGACGTTGGACTTTGACAAACATTTCATGGAAGCCTGTGTGGCCCACACATGTCCCTGAGCTGCAGGCTGCGCCTGGGATGATAGGCTGAACATCACGTGATGGGGCGGAAGGGGACATGCTCAGAGGACCAGAGGAGTCAGCAGAGGAGACGTTTACCCCTGGCCAGGGGGCAGGACAGGCTTCAGGAAGCACATGAGCTGACATGGGTCTGTAGGGGGGAAATCGGGAGACAGGGCCGTGAGGGAGGCACCTGGAGGTGGAGGGAAGGCCATGACAAAAGCACACAGGTGGGCCGGCTAAGTGGTGCGGTGGTTAAGCGCTGGCTTGGGAAGCCAGCAGCCCCGGTTCGGGTCCCACATGTGAGGGCCAGTGACACTGCCCTCAAAAAAAAAAAAAAAAAAGCACACAGGTGTTTAAGGAAACGGGTATTTGAGGCACAACCTGTGCCTCTCACAAAAGGTCGAGACCTCGCTCTCATCAGGGAAATCCTCCCTGTAAAGCACCCATAACCACGCATGCAGCAAGAAACATGCCATGCTGAAAGTAAAGGGATTTAAAGACATGATATCATCTGGGGGAAGGTTCTACAGGGAAGAGAACAGATAACACGCAAAGCCGGTTAAAATCAAAACCCACCTCTATTTCTGGTCTCAGAGACCTGAGATAACTTTTGAGGTCCCCCCGTGTCATCAGTTCCATGATGACCAGCGTCGGCTGGCCCTGGGACACCACGCCCAGCAACCGCACCTGGGAGGAATGACAAACAGGAGGGCTCAGAGGGGGACAGTGGCTCACACCGGCCACTGCCCACGCCATGAGAACAGGCTGTGTGCTGCTGGCATCTGCTGGCCAGGAACACAGCCCAGGTGAGCAGGCCACGGGGGCTCCACCCAACAGGGACCTTCATGTGCACAGGTAAGGCGATGGGGGTACTCTCTGGTAGATGGATGGGGGCGAGTCACACTGGTCGGGGGCTCCCATGAAGCGTGCTCCCCGTGTCAGGCTCCGCATTCTGAGGGGCTTCCTCTTACCACATGGTGACAGTTGAACTCCTTCATCACTGAAGCCTCGTTGAGGAATTCAATCCTTTCACGCATGCTCGCGGCCTCGTTGACGGTTTTAATGGCCACCCGGGTTTCGGGCTCATCTTTGACCACACCCTTGGCTACTCCTTCGTACACCATCCCGAAGGAGCCCTGCCCCAGCTCCCGGCTCATGCTGATCTTCTCCCGAGCGACCTCCCACTCATCGGGCACATACACTAGGAAAGAGGGCACAGGACTCAGACAGGTGTGACGACACCTGGGCAAAAATACGTGTCTCGGGGGGGACCTCTGGGCCACAGCACACAAGGTGCCCCGCCCTAAAGCCCACCCAGGAGGTGATCACCCAGGAGGTGATCGGGGGACGATGTCTTGGCTTGATCTGAAATTTCCCACATGTTGTGGAGTTCAGTACCCCAAGTCTATGGCCAGATACTGGTATTTCAAATCTTCAAGGATTCCTAGAAAATGCGAGGATACTAACGGCACATAACAAGGACGAGAAAGTCGTCCAACTTGAGACGTGCTGCAAGTATAAAACTCACGCTGGATTTCAAAGACTTAGTGCAAAAAATAATGTAAATATTTCCATAGTTTTTACACTGATTACATATTAAAATGGATACTACTTTGGATACACTGGGTTAAATAAGACATTATTAACATTTATCTCACCTGTTTCTTTTTACTTTTTTTATGTGGCTACTAGAAAAGTTTAAGGTTATGTATGGGACTGGCATTATGTTTTCACTGGTACCATTGCTCTAGTCTAGATGAAGCGTCTCCAGCCTTGCCAAAGACCCTAAGTAAAGCACAGAAGCAACGAGTCTCTAACACCAAGGGACATTCAGCGGTGACCACGTGGAGGGACAGCTGATGAGAAGACAGCTCTCTCCTGGGCTACAGTCTGCGTTCTGTGAACCCAGGACCTCTCATGACCGGGGTGAGGGCTGGGCGATGGGGCACGGTAATGACCAAGCCCGAATATGATTTCCTCCCAGCCTATGCTTCTGGTCCCATTCAATCCTGTTTTAGAAAGTAAATAAACAAACAATTCTAGGCAGGAAGGAAGGAGAAAAGAAGAGAGAGGGAAAGGAAGAAGGGAGGTAAGAAAGAAAACAAAACAGATGGGCCATCCCACAACTCTGATGGGTAGGGTGAAAATGAAAATAAAATCAACCTGTTCCATAAGCTCCATAGGAAATATCAATTATAATCATATTGGTCTAATGCTGTGGGCCTTCTTACATCCTTGCGTGACGGGAATCCCGGCAGGCTCCCCTGCACACTAAGTGGGAAAAAGAGGTGACCCTGGATGGCAGCTGTTTGCTATTGCGCTCAGATGATGGCCTCAGGCACTGCAGCGGGCTGACAACTGAATTCCAACATCCCGAGTCCCCAGTATCTACCTTTCAATGATGTCTTACAGGAAAGAGGTCCATACACTAGGCCCAGGAGTTACCATCCATTTACACCTCTGCAGGGTCTCCCATAAGGACTGTTTTAGCCAACCTAGAATTTTCTTTCATACACATTTTTGTGTGTACGTAAGTCCATATGTGTTTAGGAATTTCACAAATGGACGTCTGCTGTCCGTGGGGCTGAGACGGCTTACAGCCCCGAGGAAGAGGCTGGTGCTTGCTCAGGAGAGTAGTACCGAGACAGCCCAGCAGGTAAGGCTCCTCACAGTAGCTCTCGGAAGGTATAAAGAGACACTGTCTCTATCCATTAATCTCTGAAAACCCAGGCTTGCTTTTCATGGGAATTAACTAGCCATAAAACATGGAGTTAGGAGCCGTGGCATCCATTCCTTGGGAGGTCCCTACAATCAATATCCACAGTCCTTTTCTCTACATTCAGCTCCAGGGCCCTGACTCCCCGCAGCAGCCTAAGCCCTGCCAGGCAGAAGGGTTTAGGCACACAATGTTATCAGCAAGTCCCTGTTGGGGACTTTCAGTGTACTCTGGAGAATGGTGACATGCAGATTACTTTTTCAGAGAAAGAAGGTTTTAAAGCATTTTTTGAACTGCAATGTCATTTTGTAGCACCCTGAGCAAAGTAGCTAGAAGGTGCCTGTCAAAAAAGCCGAATAAATTAGGTTCAAATGAGGTGACAGTACTCCTACCTGTTGGCCTGGATGACAATAAATTTGATTTTTGTTTGTTTTGACTTTAAAGATGAACCAAGACATATTATGAAAGCATTCTGGAAAGACATGAAATTTAAATTCAAACCAACATTAGACTCTGATGTTACTGTATTAATGCTCTCTCTAAATTTCCTAGACACTTCACAGTCAGAGCGACCAATGCCAGCCTGCCGTGCTTTATTTCAAAGCAGAACAGATTCTCTAGAATAGTCTTATTCCATCCTTACGGGGCGCTGAGGGGTGCAGGGTGGCCTTGCATTTTCCCTATAAATTCTACTAAGTGTTTGATGACTCCTTATCATAATTTCTTTCTTTAAAAGCAATTATTTATGCAACCAATGTATAAAAAAATCTTCTTGCTTTTTTTTAAAAAAAAGAAGAAAAAGATCCTTTCCATAAGTAACTCCTCTTTTCAGTTTGGTGTGCATCCTTCCAGAATGTTCTGTATGCCTTACATACATACATAGGTACATCTATGGGGGCAGAGGGGTGCATGCGTGCATATACATATGCCTGTTAAAAATACAACTTTGTGAGACCTTTCCATAAACAGGAATAATATCCTTATTATTTGACTTCCATTCAGAAGAGGCTGCTTTTGATTGGTTTTAATGCAAACACAACTAAATTTGAAATGATTAAAAGATATCACAGCAAAGCTTGACACACTGATACAGGGCTTTAAAATGGTCCAAGTGTTCTCTTATGTTTTCTGATCTGACCAGGACAACCAATCAGAACAACTGTGACTATTGCACATCTTCCCTTCACTTCCCCTGAACCAACAAAAGAGGCAAAAACACCTTTTCTGAACACACCTGCCCGATGGCACGCACTGATTTATCCATTTGACAAAACCGCTCCAGCTGCTCCTGTGGGCCGGCTGCCCTGCCTGCCCTGAGGACCTCAGGGCCCTTTTCCACGGTGACTGTCAACAGGATACCAAGGACAGAGTCCTTTTGACGTCTCAACTGCCTAGTTATTGGACCTGGGCAAGTTTCCCCTGTCAGCCTCATTTCCGCACAGACACATAGATGAGCACACGAAAATCTACCTTACAGGGATGTAGGGGTCAAAAGGGATGGCGTTTGGGAAAAGCAAAAGTGCCAGTTAATGGCACTAATGTCGTTGGACCCCATGACCGATGCCCCACCCCAACTTATTTTTAAAAGTTTGGATTTAAGCACACTAAGAAAAGACAGCAAAAATGGAAAGTAAGGAAAGGAGGGAGAGAGGGAGGGAGGGAGGGAGGAGGGAGGGAACCACTGAGTACAACCCAACTTCCAAGTCAGACCTTCGGGATGGCAACCATTTAACAGCTTTTTTCATTCCAGCATAAAATTTCAAGCCAATAAATACATGGATTCCTGTGCTGGCCACATCCCTCCCTGAAGCCTGTTTTTCCTTGGGGCATCCCAAACAGTCGCAGAATTTTTAAGATGTTGAATGAACTGCTAAAAACTTTGAAAAAAAAAAAATGGTAACAAAGATGAATCTGAGGCCAAAGTTCCCCCCAAATGATGTAAACCTCTTCCCCTCTATTAGCAACACCCCTGAAAGCTCCCCGATCTGTTCTCTCCCCCCCCCAGAAGTGAATACCACAGGGAACTTACCATCGGCCGCGCTGAAATACTCCGGGTTCACAGACGCGTACAGCACTCCGTTCCCCAGCCTGCTGTTGTTTCTGTCAAAAAGGACAAAGTTTAGGCTAAAAACCAAACCAAACAAACAAACAAACAAAACCCACCTCCACACATCTCTGTATATATTTGCATCTTTGTTTTTCCACTCTGTCAAAAAGGACGAAGTTTAGGCTAAAAACCAAACCAAACCAAACAAACAAACAAACAAAACCGACCTCCACACATCTCTGTATATATTTGCATCTTTGTTTTTCCACTTCATTTATTCTGTTTCATTAAGTATCAGGGGAAAGGGAGTGGGGACTTTAGTGCCATGACAGCTGTCACCTACACTCCCAGTCAGGGGGCTAGCAGACATTTGCCAACACTTCTTTTGGCTTCTTCAGTGGCCTCAGATTAGAGCTTTTACGAAAACACTGCTTTCTTTACTTCACTGGAAATTAAAAGGGTTATTTGATCAAGAGCATTAAAACATCAAGTCTGCAAAAGCATTGCGGAAGGAGCCATATCTGTGAGACAGAGTGACCCATGAGGGGGCCATACGTCCTACCAAAAAAATGTTGTTACATCATTAGAAAAATGTTTTCTGTTCCTGTGAAGAACATCTGATTGGAAAGACGGGTTTCCCGACCCGTAAAATACTTCTTCAAAAAGCTGACCTTAACTCAGGCTCACGTCATCAAACCACTGAGTCACGAAACGGGTGGGGAGCCCTCCCCGTGTCACTCACCTCTTTCTATGGAAGACATACAGCATGATAACCAGCCCCCCTACTATCAGCAGCACAGCCACGGGGAGGGCGATGATCAAATGGATGAAGTTTTCATATGTTGCTGCAAAAACACAGGGAAACAGTCAGTTGTCACCCTGTGGATAAGCTGCTCATTTCATTTATTTTGTTTGTTTTTTTAGTTCAGCTGGAAGTATGGGGGCGGGGGGGAAACAACCCTGATAATTCCTCCACTGCCCTATCACGACCTCGGAATTCTGAAGGGAAACTGTATCAGAAATAAGCACCAAAATACTGAGTTATCTGAAAAAAGATGAAGTAAGTGCAGACTGAGGAGTATACCCAGGTTTTATTTTTGAAGTAAAGCATATCCTGCAATAAGAGTTCAAAAGATGGGCTTAAGTGAAATAATCTTTGTAGGCAGTTAATGACTATGAACCGAAATGCGTACATTTGCTAAAATAAAATTAGGGACCCCTTCATATACAGTTTCCACGCTGTACTGCGTGTGGCCTTTTCACCTATCTTAAGACAGTTCCACAGACGACTTAAAAAAAACAAAAAATAGCTGGCTGGCACCTCTTGCCAAAGTGGCTCTGAATTCTCCCCAAACTTGAGAGTCTAGTTACAAGTCTGAGACCACAGAGCTCACGGTAGCACCGGCTCGTCTCTGTCACCGGCACTTATGTGACAGATGTCAGCCTGGATGTTGGGGACACATCCTAGAAAATTCTGCCCGACGCAGGAAATCAACACATCCGTAAGCGGCGCAGCCACCACAAACGTGGGCGAACTGATCGGCTCCACATATGGAGAGATGACTGTGCGAGGACAGCCTGGGGGGCTGGCCGCGGGGAGGGGGTGCTGCCATGTCTGGGATTGTGCCGGGGTGGGAGGGGACCTGGGCATGTGCTCGTGACCCAGCTCAGACCTCACGAAGAAATCACTGCTCCTTTTCTGTACATGAGGGAGACTCAGGGATGCACTGCCATCCCCAGGGTCACACAGGCACGTGGCAAGCCATGGTCCTGGATGGAACCGGGCTTCCTGCACCCACAACACAAACTGCCCCCAGGAAGCAGGCACTCTGGAGGCTCCGAGCCGAGGCAGAGGTAGTGACAACAGAGGCTGGTGACAACAGATTCCAGAGGTATTGAAGGGGCAGAATCAGTGAGATGGGTTCGAATGAGAAATGAACGAGGCTGGAGAGAAGTGAGGGGCGACTGTGAGGGGCCCGGCTTGAGGGGTGCGTGGGTTATGGGATACTGAGCTGAAGCACAAAGAGCTGAGCCCTGCTGCCACCTGTTGGCAGCTCAGCGGCAGCTCAGCTCGGGCTGGGCATCGAACTGCTGTTGCTCAGAGCTCACAGTCTTGAGCGAGCTCTTAACCAACTGAGCCACTCAGCCGGCCCTAAAGCTATTTTAATTTTTTAAATTAAGGATTTTTTTTTTTATCAAAGAGCTCTCAAAACGGATGGACGCAGGCCCCTGCATTTTCTAACTCTCGAGAATACTGGCAAGTTGTCATTGCCTTTGGGAAGTTGATAAGAGTTGTTGTTGTTTTCCCCCCTGAGGACTATTCCTTATTTTTGTATCACTTATATTACTGGTTAGGTTGCACTGTGTTCTTTTCAAGTTTCATATTTCCACGGGGACATGGAGAAACTGGAACACATCCAGAGAAGAACAAAATGATTAAATGGTGAGAAAATTGCTCTCTGAGCCTGGGCTACGAGAAAAAGCACAAAGACCTGAGACTGTTTCATCTGGGGAGGAAAAGTCTGAAGTGTAATTTCATAGTATCCACGCATGTGCAGGGTTCACGGGGGGAGAATAGCCGCCAGAAAGCTTCCAAAGCTTGCCTCTCCTTCGAGGATTAAATGAGAGGGAACGAGACTGCATTGAAGTAGGAGCGAGACATGCCTGACAGAAGGCAAACCTCCCCGACGGCAGCGCGGGAATGCAGATTTCGTTTTCCTGTGGTACGTGCCACCTTCTGTGGAAAGAGCCCATCAGAGGGGCTCTTGGGTTTCCCATTGGTCTCCTAGCACTCATGGGGTTAAAAACGGGGCAGCAGTGGCAGAGGAACACATGTCATCTCAGCAGATAAGCCCCGGTCACTGAACCCCAGAAACCAAGGCTGCTGTTTCTGAGACCACAGTCCAATGCCAGACCTCAAACCTAGGCTCTGGTCCTGGCTTGAGGGGCCCGTGGGTTATGAGGCCACTGACTGAACTCAAAATCAAAGAACGGAGAGATAGTCTGAGGGTAGAAACTGTGATTTGGGTTTTGTGCACGAGGCGTGGGAGGTGCCCATGGGACACCCGAGTTGAGATGTCTACGTGGAAATGAAGTTGGAACTCAGAGAGATGGATGCAAACAGAGGAGGAGAGAGGAAAAAGCAAGATAAGACTCTGGAGAAGGCCCGAGGGAGACTGTGAAAGTGCTAGCACTGGAATGACAGCACAGGCTAACTGCGGAGAACCGGTGAGGTGGATTGCATGGAGCCTTCAGGCTATGTTAGTCGGCAGAATTACCTGCCCAAGTGTCTACTGACTCCTAAAACCAGAACCCAGGCTCATGAAATGTGTCCTCAAGGTCTGCAATTCTAGTCACCCTATCCTGCTTTTGATAGCTGTCCCTATTAGGGTTTTCAGCTATCCCTCAGGTGTCTGACTATCAGGCACCACCAAGGTGGACTGCTGGACCGGTTAAATCCTAAATTTAAAAACTCAGACTCCAGGTCAGGACAGTGCAAGTGTGGGCACCAGGGGAGACCGGGCCGTGGGCACTGCCCCCCAACTCACAGGGCACAGCAGTAAGCAAAGTGGGGCTGCTCTTCCCTGCGGGACAGGCAGCAAGAAACAGTGTTAACGCCAAATTTCATCCCATTCTCTGACCATGAAATAATCTAAGACATTGAGTTTCTAATAAGAAATCGTAGAAACTCATTATGGAACTAAGAAGGAATATTTATGTCGTTAAAAAAAAATAGACTGAATTTTCTTGGCCAAATATAGGGCCCTTGTTGTGCTTATATATTTTACAAAACTCCGTTTTAAAATCCGAAACAGTCACATCGGATGGCCTTCTAAGAATTCTGTCTTGTCAAGGGTTTCAGCATAATAAACTCACAACATGGCCCAGTCTCTGTGGGCACTGAGTGTATTCAATGCACGTTGGTGCTTTCAAATGCATCAGTGTTTTACCAACAGGCAGGGCAGGGGACACTGTCTCAGCCAGGGGTGCTGTCACAGACACGCTGGCCTGCGGCGGGATGGCCCAGATGGTGCCCAGGTTTCTGTCACCCTTCAGAATTCTAAGCCCTAACCAGGGTCCCTGACATGACAGCAGGCAGAATAGTCAATTCAGCGCTTTCCAAAATGCTTGGGACAGAAACCCAGTTGAGAGCAAAGGCCTCTTGCTGACCCCTCAAAAGAGGGGCTCAGACACCCCGCCCCCCCACCCATCAGACGAGCAGGGACTCCCGAGTGCAGCAGCCCCGCAGCCTGAGCTCCCAGACGACGTGCTGGCAGCAGGGTCACCCTTCCCAGAGTTGGTGGCCGGGACAGCCTGAGCTCCCCAGCCCCGGCCTGGCTGCTGGCCTCGCCCCCCACGGCCTTACTCTTGGCCTGAACGTAGAAGAACACAGGGTCGGTCCAGGAGCCATTCCCAGACAGCGAGGTGGCCTGGATCCGGGCCGTGTAGTTGCCTGGGTTGAGCCGGTTCAGCCTGGCGCCTCCATACTTCCGGTACTCCTGCCTGGACACACACTCCCGCTGGTCCTGGAGCAAAGGAAACAACTGGGTCAGGCCCCCAGCAACACGCGAGACGCAGGCGCCTCTTGCGGGCCCCGGCAAGAGGGCTTCCCATCGGCAATGAAAGGGAAGAGGCCACATCTTCCACCGCACTCCCCCTGGAATTTGAAGCACACCGACGTTTTAACCAAACTTTTTTTTTTCTTTTTGCACCCCAAAAAAGCTCCAGAAAGAGGAAAAGTTATGAAGTCCCATCTAGTCTGTGCCAAAAGCTCATTTTTGTGCAACAAAAACAGGTTCTCGAGGGTGAGCACGAGCCCCGCTCCTGGGACACGCCGTGTACCTCCCAAAGACTCGGAGCTGCCCCAAGGGCCTGAACGGACTCACGCCTCACTGGATCGTTTCAGGTCTTACGCTAAGCAGGAGGTGACCCGGGTGGTGCTGTAACCCTCGCTACCAGCTGTCATGGAGACGCACCCAGACACGGACCATTGCCCGCTCTTACCTCGACTTGTGATCCGTATTTTATTTCATACATCAGAATTAATCCGTTGGGGTTCTCAGGTTCTGGCCACTTTAAAAAGATGGAGTTTTCGGGTCTCGGCTCCCAGGTCACTGGCCCAGGAATGTCATCTGCTCCTTCTGTGCAACAACATAAACAGGCAATAAAGTCAGGTTGGGCTAACCCTGGGCTAACCTAAGAATACCCTCCCCCAATCCACACGTGCAGGACTGAGGACAGCGACGTGTCAAGTCCTCGTCAGCTCCCTGTTCACACAGCGGAGGCTTTGCAGTGACCTGTAAGTCTCGAGGTGCCACAACGGCCCCCCTACTCGCCGGGCCCCCACCAAAAAAGCCTGCTCTCAAACATTTTTAGCAACCTGAGTAACGTATTGCTGGTATCAGTTTCTACCGCTTGGCCACAGAAACCAAGTGACGCCATCACACACAGCAGCACCGAGAAGGTGCCCAGTGAGCACAGCGCTTGGGCTGGGACCTGGGTCCTTCCCGGAGCCCGGCCTGTGGGGAAGCTGCTGGATCTGGTGCTGGGAGCGGGCCTGGCTGCCATCACCAGGTATTCTGCCCCGTGGTGAGTAGAAGTCACCGGCAGTGGCAGCTGGGAAAGGCTCTGAGAGATCAGCTGGTCTGGGTCTCCTCTGGGAAGGAGGGGAAACTGAGGCTGGGGACGCTGACCGCTGCCTCGAGGCTCGCTGCACGTCAGCGCCAGAACTGTGCCCCAGGCTCGGGTCACTCCGTGCTCTGACTGCCACCTGCTGCCGCCGGCAGGAAAGCGAACTGCGCAGGTCAGCCATCCTTCAAGGTGGATGGATGGCTGTCTGAGCAACAGGCAGCTTTTAACTTACAAGGCGGAGGGGAAGACAGACGAGCAGACCCAAAGGCTACTCCCTGAGGCGCAATGGTCACTCTGAATCGAGGCAGCTAATGGGGAATTTCAGGGCACCTGTGGGAACTCAGGTGGGACCGGGCAGATGTACCTGCACACACACGGGGAAAAGGGCCACGGAAGTACACACTGTGAACCAAGTAGGGGCGGGGAGAGTTGACCTTGAAGCAAGCTCCCTGCCCTTGACTAACTCTGTACGGAGAGACTAGGTTGGGCGTGATGTCACTAGGAACGGACGCCACCTCCTGGCTGCCCCCATTCCCCCCTAAGCAGGGCTGGCCGAGAGCAAGGAGACGCCGTGTCCAGGACACGTGGCCTTCTCCGCGAGGCGGGGAGTGAGCTGGGAGCGGGGCGAGCTGGGTCAGCCCGTACCTGCAGGCATGGTTCTTGCAAAGACAAAGTTGGAGGCGCTGCAGCCCAGCTTCTCGGCTTCGTGGTTGCAGCTGTGGATGTCAATGCGATACAAAGTGAAGGGCCGGAGGTTGGAAATGACGGTTCTCTCCTTGTTGTCCACCCTACTCTCAAAGAAAGGGTGCTCCGTCTCCAGCTCCTCGGGCTCCGTGATGTTGTAGGTGTCCGCCACCGTGCTGTTCCGGCTTCGGGTGGCCATGGTGGTGTTGGCGACCTGCATAACGTCCCTCCGTTTCCTTTCGGGTCTGCAAGACACAGAGGAACTGGGCTGGCCGGCGTGTCCACGCCTTTTGTCTCGGCCATACCTTTTGTCTCGGCCATGACTTGGGTTAGAGTAACAGCAAGCAAAGAAAAATCTTCACCTTGGAATCACCAAAGGAGCTCTTTAGCCCCCTTGGATGAGAACCCACGAATAATACGGGGGTTTCCTTCTTCAGTATTTATTTTGCTTTCTCGTCTCTGCAGACCTCAGAGTCAGCACACAGACTGGCCCTTGGCTCCCAGAGCGCTTACTCGATTATACCTAGAGGCAGCATCCTGCTGTTTCATCAGATGTTGTGACATCCGGTCCACAGACCTCATGATTAAGCACTAAAGGTGACCAGCCTACTGGGCACGCTAAGACTTAGTAGGGGTGAGGGGAGAGGGGAGATGTGCAGTGTGGGCCCCAGAGAGATAGGACAGAGGAGATTCAAAGGCCCGAGGTGGTGGCTTCTTTGACCTATGATTGTGGAAAAATGTAAAGATGCCAGCAGCGCCTTAGGATGCCAGCGGCCCCGGTTCAGATCCCACATATGAGGGCCAGTGACACTGCCCTCTACAGCTAACAGCCCCACCTGGAGCTGGGCTGCTGTGAGTCCCCGGGACGGCATAGCTGCAGCCCCTGCTGCAGTGGGCTGCCATAGGCTACAGTGAGTAGCCAGCGTGAGCTGCCAATAGCCGCAGTGAGTGGCCGTACAGAGGCCAGCGACTGATCTGCCTCACCCGAAAAGAGCGCAATGATGATACCAACATGGGCCAGTGAAGCAATGTCCTCCGCAACTAGACTGAAGAACAAAAAGACAGCAACTTGTCTGTTCCCCTTCCCCGATTCCCCAACGCTATCCCCCGCCCCCAATTCCCCAATAAAAATCTTAAAAATAAAAAAGATGCCAGCAGCGAGCACTTACCTGGAGCCCCCTGACCATTCCCTCTGAAGCTCCCGCTGACCCCCACTTCCTCTGAGGTGTATTTTTCACAAAACCAGAATCTGTATTTTTCACAAAACCAACACAACACCTGCTTGCATCTCTGAGTAAGAAGTTGCTTGGGTTGCATCCACTACAAAATAACTGTGTCAAAACCCCTCCCACAGGCAGCCCTGTACCTGGGATTACACTGTGAAGTTCACTCAATAGTTTATTTCTGTAGAAACACCACACTTTGGGAGGCTGAAAGCTGTTAGTATTGACACTACGTCAGGAACGGGGAAGGCAGGCCACCTGGGACATTATCAGGAGGACAAGGCACGGGCAGGCGGAATGGTCACTCATGGTTCTCTGTAAAAGGCCACGTTTCCAAATGGCGCAACCAACAGCAACTAGTATCACCAGCTTTCCCCACTCCCCCCCATGATACAACCTGCTCCTTCTGGAAACCCTGTTACTCTTCAACATCTGTTGACCTTTCGGTTACTTAAAACCAAACTATAGGATTTAGAAAATAAAGGCAACAGCCAAAAAAAGCCATTCACCATCACTGACTCCAGAAAGCAGCTTATAAACTCTGACTTCCGTGGGACGCGTTGGATGATGGATAACGTACTAAATCGGACTTGGCTGGGTTTAGCCCCCAAATAAATTGCTCTTAGAACGCACTGAAAGCAATAAAAAGCGTCTCTGGAAAATATAATAGTAAAACAGAAAACCTTCCTTTCCGATTCAGTTATTCTGTCACCCGGACACTCCTCTGACCCAAATTCTGTTGGAAATTGTGTGGACATCAGATTTATGCCTCAGTAGGAGGCATGAAAAAAACAAACTGGAAGTCCTTACACATTGTGGCCCCTTGCTAACGACAAAATAGAGTATTTATGTTCATCTTATGAAAACAAACAAACAAACAAAAAAAAAAAACGGGCGGGAAGCTAGGACTGTCCTGGAAGAGAGAATGTCGGGACCATAGGGTTGCCTTCGCCGGGGGAACTGGCCTCGGGGAAACATCTTTTGAACTTGACATCACGAGCACCGTGCTGTAATAACGTCTGTGTCAGCCACAGCCCTGCCTTCATATCACTTGGCCTTGTGTTCCACATCTGCTGGGAAGAAAAAGGCGCTGCCTTATAACTACAAACAGGGAGCTGGGGGCATTTCGGCAAAACCTTCCCAAAGCCTGGATCACAACCAGAACCTCTGGCAGATCGGGGGGGGCAAAGCAGCAAGTAGCCGACAGCCTTGGACGGAGACAAAACAGACAACTCCTGCCCAGCCTGTGTGGGACCCTCTAAATTTCTCTTCTTTTGGGAACACCAGCTGAGCCTCCGCTGGCTTGCAGGAATGGCCCATGTGGAGAAGGAATGCCACAAAGGGAAAGAGTGGTGGTGTGCGGGAAGGTGGGAGGGCCAAGTCCCAAATCCACCGAGAGGTCTTAGGACGCTGGGGATGTCACGAACCCTGAATTCCTCTTTTGAAGTATCTCTGAGCTCTTTCCCACTCCTCAGACTTCCTGATTCTCGGAACCACTCACGATCTACAGAATATCTGAACTAACACTTGAACCGAAGCCATGTAATTACCAGCAAACAGGAAATGTCACCTTTTGCATCTGGCATCCTTCACCTAGCATAATGTTTGCAAAGTTCATGTTGTAGCCTGTATCTCAGAATCTCATTCCTTTTCATGGTTGAACGGTATTTAGACACACCACCCTTGTTTATCCATTCATCTACTCGTGGACACTTGGGTTCTTTCTCTCTGTGGCATTGCTTCTCCCCCGAGGCTGCTGACCAGCGAACCACCAAGGTGGAGAGAAAACAGCAGACTCCAGCCGAGGGGCACGAGCCCGTAGACATTTTCAAATGACACAGGTACCTGGGCACAAAGATGGAGTTGTGCAGGAAATTCTCGAAGACTTTGCGGTACTCGGCCTCCTCCTTCTCGGCCTGCTTCTCGGCTTCGGTCTTGGGGCAAGCACAACAAGGCCCCTTCTCTCCCCCACACACCTCGGTCCTGGGGTTCTCTGTCACCTCTTCAATGTCGATGGTGCCGTCGGCGTACTTCCTGATGGGGATTTTGTCTGCTCGGAAAAGAGAGGCCCAGTGAGAGCAGCAATGAAAGCCAGGTTCTACACGCTGCGAGGACCAGAGCTGTCAGCACCTCGCCCTCAAGAGTGTGGCTGGTTTCCAGCAGAGGGCGTGATACAGGTAATTGGGGGTGGGGGGTCCCAGGTCTCCCCGCCCTGCAGCCTTACCTTTGGAGCAGTAATTGTGCCGATAGAGGTAGCTGTCCTGAGGTTGTCGCTGCCACCTCACAATGTAGTAACTCAGGTTGCCGTTGGGCAGAGAGGGCGGGTTCCACTTCACGATGAGCTGAGAGGAGGAGTTGGAGGCTGAAAGGACATCCAGGGGGATGGAAGGAACTGGAAAGGGGAACAAAGGACATTTCAGATAATGGAGTTAACCCCAAGATCCAGGCTATCAGACACTCAGTGCAAACCAACCAGGAGGAGAAAGCTTGGCCTGGAAGAGAAGACAGCCGTGAACACGAGAAAGCCCAGTGAAAAGCCAGGCCTTGTTTTGAAATACTACTCATTCCGATGCCATTGTTTCCCTTCATAATTATCTATTCTCAGGTAGTCTCTGCGAACACAAACATTGCTGAGCTGCAACTGGAAAGAAGTGAGAATGGATGACAAAACCTACAGCTAATTCCGGGGTTTTTTCTTTGACAACTGCTGGCCTCCAAATCCTTGAAGTCCAGCCAGTGGTAAACTGATGGACTTTCATTTGGGTTTCTGCATTTCTGATACAAATGGCAAGAAGCCAAAATGAAAAGGGAAAGTAAAAAAGGAGAGAGAGGGCTGGGGAGGGAGAGAGAGAGAGCGAGAGAGAGAGAACAAACTGGGAGGAAAGGAAAAGTCAGGGTAAAGCGCCCAGAAGTCTACAATTCCAGGTGCATTTCAGCGCAGTGACTGAAAGGCCTCTGGAAAGCAGCACGCGATACCTGAGGCATTGGTGCGAATGTACAAGATTTCACTCTTGGCCCCGCGGATGTGGTCATTCTCCACCATGGTGAGGGTCACGGCCTTGACATACACGGCGTACTGGGTCCAGGGTTTCAGGCCGTGCAGTAAGATGCCAGGCTCGATATCCTTGTTGGACGGCAGGTCCACATCCACCATGTTCCAGCTGTTAGAGCCACAGGCGTCCTGCCCGTCGTACTCCGTTACGTTTTTAAAGGGTCTGCAAGACAAGCGGTAAAGCTCAGAGCGTGCGGGGCGATGGCTCTGCCGTGGACGCCCTCAGGAAACCTCTCCAAGGGCCTAGCGCGTCACACACTCTAATGGGGATTCCAAATAAAACGGATAATCAATCAGATTTTTATGAAGAATAAAATTCTGCTACCGGGCTCCAGGTGTCAGCACAGTAACGTCTGCACGACAGACTCAAATACTCTGCCTCAGGAAGAGTAAGCGCTCTCGTTACTGGGACCGAAGGTACTGCTGCTGAACAATAGATGCAAATGCCGTTTTTCTCTTTCTGAATAGGGCATTTTTTGCGCCATGAAGGAGAAAAACAAGCATTGTCATTTCAAGCACACAACAGCTATCGATAAAGGGGAACTTTTGGAGAACAATGACTTTGCTACAGAAAAACATCTTCTAAAAAGGCAGCTTCCAAAATCTGAGTAGCTCACAAGCCATTCTGACCGCTTAAGTCTCTTATTCACATAGCTTGCTTCCAGGTTGTCTCAGAAACTCGCATCAACTCTTGGGGGAAATGACCAGTGGTTGTTGCCACAGCACTGGAAGGACTATCAAAGGGACGAGGGCATTTGCACAGAATGCTGGGTAGAAACTTGACATGTACCAGGTGAAAGGGCAGGGCAGCCGCTGGCCACTGGCTTCTGAAACAGACGTTCATATGCCCGTCCCCGTTGTCGCAATGTTAGACCCTGCGGGACCCCACATACAAAAACACCTAACATCCTGGGCCCTGCCCTTTTCATGGCTAGGACCGGGGTCCGGGTGCCAGCAGCGGGGAGGGTGTCAGAGACTGCCACTGGGGGCTCTGGTTCCAGCTCTGGGGGAGCCTAGCCCCCAGGAAAGGGACCTGCAGCATGAAGATGGGAGCTGGGTGAGCGGGACTGAGCAGACTGGGAACCACCTGGCTAGAGGCAGTAAAGGAAGGAAGAGGGAAGCTGAGATCTGCCTGCTGGCTGCGTACGTCACGGCCGGCCACTGTCATCTGAAGGCACAAGAGGACCCAGCAGACGTGGGAAGAAATCATGCAAGGTCAGAGACAGGCAAGGTCTTGGACCTTTCCTTCTGCATTCTCCCTCATTCGCAGGACTCATGACCTTGGGAGGGGCCGTGGACAGAGGGGCAGGAATGAGACGATGGTCCCCCGGAGGGGAGCCGAGCAGCACCCTGGGGGGTGTCCCTGGAGTCAGGTTAGCAGGCAGCAGGGTTGATACATTTCAACCGTGTCGCCCAGCCCGGCTTATAAATGTTTATAGACTGCCCTAATTCTCTAAAAAAAAAACAAATACAAACTCTAAAAACCAAGCTTTGCCTTTTGGATTTAGTCTTCAAAGGCCTCTGAA
Source organism: Aselliscus stoliczkanus (assembly GCA_033961575.1). Taxonomy (NCBI): domain Eukaryota; kingdom Metazoa; phylum Chordata; class Mammalia; order Chiroptera; family Hipposideridae; genus Aselliscus; species Aselliscus stoliczkanus. The sequence goes on from CM066741.1 coordinate 31,159,913, forward strand.
GCTCACACGTTCCGGTTTGTAGCTGTCGCCAGCTACATGTCACACGGGGGGGGGGGGGTTGCTGATGCCGCGAGGCGTGCCCACAGCCAGCCCTGCCAGCCCAGCGCCGCCGCCCAGCCCGACTCACGCCTCCTTGTAGTAGACGGTGAAGCTGATGAGGTCCCTGTAGTCCGGCGGCCGGTACCGGTGCCATGTGATGATGATGCGGTTCTTCCACGTGTTGGTGGAGGTGAAATGCAGGACGTCGCTTTCACCTGGGGCAGAGGGGCGAATGCGTGAGTGACAGGCCTCAACAAACGTCCTTTCCGCCCTGTGCCTGGGAAGCCGCCTGCCCTGCACTATTTCCGTCGCCTGCAACGCTCATGCGAGCTGAGTCCCTTTCTGGACTTCTCTGCGGCTTTCTCCCTTCTCCTTTCGCACCAAGGGGAGCTCCGCGGGGCTCTCAGCATATTTGGTGCACGTGGCGTGGACCCAAGAGTCAGTCATCCCCTGAAGGACAAAAGGGCCTTATCTTTACGCCCATCCCTAAGCTGCGGGCTCCAGAGAAGGGGAGTGTAGACCTTTAAGTGGTGCGGACTCTTCTGAGAGATGAGGTGTGGCAATCTGCCTGCTCGTGTGAGGCTACCCAAGACGGGGAACAGACCAGGTGTGCCACGGAGGGCAACCTCTCTGGGTCTGCACGTGGGGTCACAATGAAAGGGGAAAGGAACTGCTCAGGGGGCCTCCAGCTTGTACTGCCACAGGGAATGGATTAAGCACAGACAAGCCCAAGTTTACTCGGCAGGGCCTTCTAGGCTCTGGGGGAAGTAAACCCTTCCCCAGTGTTGTTCCTCCAACCAGATTCAAACTGCAAAGAGAACTCGGGATAGATGGAGGGCTACTGCCCTCGTGGAGACCCAAACTCCCCCGCATTGGGCTTTCCCCGCTTCTGTCTGAATCCCCCTACACGCTCACCAGGTGAGGCAGGGACGCTAAAGGCAGCTGATAGCTAACAAGTCTGTGTGACAAAGCCTGCAGGATTGAGGTGTGTATGGGGGGGAAACGTTGCAGTTTCTGCTAAAGTGTGATTCAGAGAGAACACATGATGTCGTTTTCAAAGGAAAATAGATGGCTGCTGTATTCATGATCCGACAGGTCGGACTAGCCGAGTGCAAGGAGAAAAGCTCTGAAAATACTCGGACACAGGGAGTGAGGCAGGGGCGGTGGTGGGGAGGTCTGAGCAAGAAGGCGCCGACTGTGGACACGCTCTTCAGCTCTGTGTTGGGTTTCTTTGCTCTGAAAACTCTTCCAGGGCAAGCTGAGTGTCTCCCAGGTAAGTTCAGACACCAGCGAAACAAGTCCAAGTCAAATGCTGACCGTGTCACACCGTGTGCTGGCTGTGTGCACACACGTGGGTGTGTGAATCACCCTCAGGCACATAAATTCCTGTTTTTGTTTTTCTAACAACCTTCCCATATTGAAGGCTGATAGTGGAGAGACAATTTATTTTCATAATGCTATCCAGCCAAACGAAGCACACTGTTTATAAAAGCAGTGTAATATACAGGGTCAGACGAGAAACGCACTGCTGTATCTCAGATAAAAACCCTGAAAGTAAAAATGACATACACAGTGGAAGGTTGGAATCATGGTGTCCTAAATGTAAAAAGCAGGATCAGCTCAGGGAGGCAGGCTCTCACCATCTTTTTCATGTTGGGGTGCCAGCATGGAGAAGGCCGAGTCAGGGACACAGGACCCCAAAACTGAGTCCCCCTCCCCTACCCTCAGGCCACCCCTACACTCTATGGGCAACCGAGGGCCAGGGTTGCTGTCGGCCAGGGCCGGAAAGGACCAGCTCTTGCCTGAAAAACAATCTAACCGTATGCCTGTGCCTGGAAAAGACACTGAAGTCTGTATTCTGTAAGCACGGCTTTCAAATCTGAGTAAGAGCCTATGGATAAATGCTTAGCGCATCCGTACAGAGGCTAAGGGCGGTTTACAGAAGTAAATCGGTCATAAGTCGGCCCCACTACTGACTCTGAAGATACACATGGACAAACAAAGTGCCAGTTAAGGAGGCCTGACGCCCCTCACCCCCACCGGGGGAAACAAGTGCCAGATGGGCAGAGGGGCCGCCCCATCCACCGCCCACTCACAGGAGGCTCGCTCTCCATTGTTCCTGGTGTTTATGTCCCCTTTGCTCTGGCGCCCTTTGGTCCCCGTCACTTCCTCCATGCGGTAAATTTCGGAGACACACAGTTTGGGGTTGAAAGCGAAGTACATCTTCCCGGCTTTGATGGTCAGGTTGCGGTGGTCCCAGTCCCACAGCTGCTGCAAGTTCTGGTTGTCAAGGACGTAGAAAGAGTAATTCCTAGAAGCACAGACACCCACAGTTAGCACCCCTGCCCGCCTCCACCCACAGCCGAGCCCAGCCTGCCGGCCACCCACACGGGTCCCCCTTTGCCACGGGGCTCCAGAACCCACAACCTCTGCGGATAAGGCAGGGACTTAGCTCCAACGGCGCGTAAGAAGAACAGTCACCACTAACAATGGCCGTCACGGGATTCAAGGACAGGCATATTGACATCGACAAGAACTCCTTTTACGACCGCTTTTACCAACAAAGAACGCTTCTCACACCAGAGGATGTCACTCGAATCATTCCTCCGAAATGTCTTTGGTTATTTCTTTCAGTCAAGAGTGTGTTTGATGTGCTGGAAACCAGTCCACGGGAGAACAGATATGCTCTGCTGATCAACCAGAACGGCTTACACATCTGCTGTAGAAAGTCTGCCATTATCCTTGGGGTAAATCCCATCCCCGCCAGCAGCAGAGTACGGTGGGGTCGATGGGGTCACAGAGAGGACGAGACAGGGAGACACACGCGGGGGTGGGCCAGCCCTGGGCCTGCTCCCTTGTCCAGGTTCACCCCACCTTCGAAAGCCTCAGCTGCAGTCCCTGGAGAAGATGGGGACGGAGAAACAGCCCCCAAGGGGCAGTGCCCCTGGGCCACCCGTCTAGACAACCGTGGGCTCAGTGTCCAACAGCTGAACGAGCACAAAGCTTGTTTTCAGAGTGCGAGCCCCACCCCGCGAGACTCTGATCAGCAGGCGGGGGTGGGCTGAGAACCTGCACATCTCACTGGCATCCAGGCCATGACGACGCTGGCGGGCCTAGGACCACAATTGGGACCAGCGTCTAACAGATGCCGGGCACCAGCACGGGCCTGGAGGCCCGGGGCCGACCAAATCAGACGTGGGGCCTGTCCCCAGGGGGTGGACACAAAAGCGGCAGACCCAGCTGTCCACGGAAGCCAAGACGCGTGGACAGCCAGCACTGGTGACAGCCAGCTCAGAAGAAAGCCGTGCCTGAGAGGGGACCGAGCGAACAGCTAGAGCCTCGGGGCCTGGAGAGAGGCCTCTTTCTCAGGGCCCCTCAGGAAACCAGGGCCACGGCTGCCCGTCTGAGCCCCCTGTGCCGAAGGGTATCCTCCCAGGGACCCCAACTCCTCCCCTTTCCTCCTGCTCCTCCCCAGCCTTAGTTTCTTTCTGGGCTCCGTCACACACTGGATACAAAACCGAGTCTAGGAACCAGTGCAGACTTTGAGCTATTTCTAACATCTGCTCCCAGGTCCAACACACACACAGCAGAGAAGAAAGGATCCAGCCCTCTTCGCTAAGCCAGGCCAGCAGCCCCCAGCCCTGCCCAGCCCGGAGGGCTGTTCCATGGGCACCTCTCTGTACCAGGTGCAGTGCTCACTTATACCTGTACAGGACTTCTACCCACCTGGTCAGTCTTCAGCCTGCGTCTCGTTCATTTACAGCAAAGCCAAAGTTAGGGTTACAACGCTGCCCAGCAGGCGTGTGACAGTGGGAATTCACGAGGGAGTTGAGAGATGGGGACCCAGGGCCATGATATCACTAAGGAGCTACACCGCCAGGTGACTTAGTGCTTTCTGTAGCCCCGATGACTCACTCGTTGGACCACAAGGCATATGAGCAGGTGTCATCTGAGCTCCCTGTTGGTTTGAAGAGCCCAAGACCCTAAGGCCCAATAGAAGTCACAGAGCTGAGGTGGCGTCCGTCCCTCCAGCCTGGAGCCAGCCCACCCCTCCATGTGCACTGGGCCCCATCCACACACGTGCTAAGGGGGGCGGGTGGGAGCCCTGCCCACACAGGGGTTCCATGGGCCAAGTGAGACCAAAGGTGGCGCCTCTCAAACCACACCAGGCTCCTCATAAACCCACCTGGAGGCCTCCTGCCTGACACACTCATGGCCACCAATCAGGTGGCAAAGACTTTCAAGTCAACAACCGTTCCCTTTCAGTAAGCGCTCACTCCTTAACACATATATTTGCTAGAAAACAAATGTAAGATGGCATCCAAAGAATCTAGATGCAAGATATGCCACAGCTGGGACGCACCGGGACATGGCAAGGTGACACCTGTTGTCCCTTTGGACAGTCCCTCTCCCTTACCGCCAGGCTGCAGGGGGCTGGATGGCAGGGGGATTCATGCAGTTATGCAAGCAAAGGAGGGGTTCGCAAGTGAAAACAGATGCCTCCTATTGGAAGCTCTGTCTCGCCCGTGTGATATTTGAAGTTCTGATGGGACACTCTGCAGTGCCAACCCCAATGGGACACTATCTCCTTGTTAGCACAGAAACCACTGGGCTGAGAGCGAGTGCCAATTAGCCAGGTCAAACTGCCGTCTGAACCCAGGATGAGGCTTCTTTTTAGAAAACGAACTTCACTGGCAGGGAACGCAACTACAGAGAAAACGCCTTCTGAACAAAACCTGGGTTCACCCCACAGGAGGAAGCGTGACTCATAAATCAGGAATCTGACAAATGAGTGGCAAGCACACAGAAATTCTGTGTATGCGATTAATCACTTTGAAAAGCAAGATTATCTTTTTACAGTAAATACAAACATTTTTTTTTTTTTTTACAGCACTGAGTAGGCCGGGAGCCAGAATACCAGTATCAATAAAACCCTGGCATTATGGAGTCTGTGTAAGCAACAGAAAAATAAAAATAAAACCCTTGTCAAAATAAGAATCAAACCTTTCTGGAGCTGCCTGTCGAGACCGCTCTTGTTTTTGAAGCCCAGCTGGAGGCTTGGCTCCCCCAAATCCCTCCCGTGATTAGATGAGAATTAAGAGATGGTAAAAGGCCGACGCTCGTATGCACATCTTGAAGACACACACACTTAGATTTTAATTGTTTCCTCGAGGAAATGGCTATTAAGGCAATTACTCAGTAAATGGGATTTTCTAATTGTTTCTAAGCTTACTGCCTTTACATGCAAAGACTATTTTTAAAAATTATTTGTTTGTTTATGGAGCTTACACATGAGCTCCATGAGGCCTGGGTTTTATAGATACAGAAGGTCCCCATGAAACGTTGCTCATAGGTTCTGTGGCTTTAAGTAAAAGTCCCATTTTCCCGCAGTCTGATTTATATAAACTAGTGTTAAGTTCCCGCTCTGCCTTATCACCGTTGTGATGAAGTGACACTGAATGCAAGACTCTGTTGACCCCGAGGACCTGCCGTGTTGTATCTTGGCTCCTGGTCTTGGCAAGCTTGTAGAACATGTTGCTGAACTGGGGTCGACCCTGCCTGCCAAAACGTAGACCAAGCGAGGTACGCTGGGAGGGGCCGGTTATCTCCTCAGGGACACCTGTATATCACCTCTCTTGATATTCTAAATGTCTGGCACGCTCAGCTGTTGAATCTGTGGCTTCCATTTCTGAGTTACCAACACAGCCCACCTCCCCGCCTGCTCCCACGAAGGGCAGGAAAGATGGGGAAGCAAAGCAAGGCGAAGGGGGTTTTTGCACGGTCCTTAGAAGACAGCCCAGGGGCCAGAGCATGTGCAAATCCAAAGACAGGGGCTGAGCATCACCCTGTCACTTACTGAGCAACACCGTCAGGCAACATATCCATTCGGCTTCCCCCGGCCCCGAGAGAAGGCGGGGTCTCCCGTAGGGAGGCAAACAGGGACCTTTCCCCCCACTTTCAGCCCCTTGCTGACAAATGGGGGGAAAAATGTCTGCAATAAACAACTGATCATTCTCTTTCATTTCTCTGAGAAGAAACCACGGCCTCTTTACAGCTGTCTCTAGGGGGCATCAGAGCCCAGCGCATGGGGGCTGTCTGCAGACCGGAGCAACCTGCAAAGGGCAAGCGCTGGGCCTTTTCACAGATGCTGCCTCCAATCCATCTGCAACAGGCTGCTTTACGCCATGGCCAAGTCGCCCCCAAACCCGACATTCGCACCAGCCTTGGGGGTTCAGCAAGGGCAAGGATTTACATTCCAATGGCACTCAGCACCAAACAGACTCAGAAAATGTTTCCTCTTTAAGTGTTGTTGGGTTTTTTTTACATAGCTTTACTGAGGTATAATTTACCTGCCTCCAAATTACCCATCGTAAGTTTCATGAGCTTCAGTAAATCGGCACAGTTGTCCGACCATCGCCACTAGGTATAGTTCTAGGACATTTCCATCACGCCGGAGTTCCCTCATTGCCCGCGGTGGTCGGTCTCCGCTCCCACACCCCCAGCCTTCACCGATCGGCTTTCTGTCTCCGGAGTTTTGCCTCTTCCAGAAACTCCACATTAATGGAATCATACAACGGTGCAGTCTTTTGTGCCTGGCTATTTTTCACTCAGCCTAATGTTTCTGAGATTCCTGCGTGTTGTTATATTATTCCTGAGTAGTATTACACCGTGCCACATTCTATTTATCCATTCATCTGTTGATGGGCACTTGGACGATTTCCAGTGGGATTTTTAGGGGGTGGGGGTGCAGGGAGTAAAATGAATAATACTGCTGTGAACATTCCCATACAAGTCTTGTGTGGGCATGTTTTCACTTCTTGTGGGCAGCTACCAGGTAGAGCCTGGAACCGCTGAGTTACATGGCTGACTGTGTATTTTGTACAAGTTCCAGAGACGTGCGGCCCTGTTGTAACCTAATCTTAAAGTTGCAGAAAGGGAGAAGGAAGCACCAAGTGTTGCAAAGTGGAGTGGTGGGTGGGGATGTGAGGGTGGAGATGCCTAAATGCATCCAAGAATTTCCAGTCTTATTACCCACGACTCTAGCTACTTTTATTCTTTCCAGGTCAACAGTCCTTGGTGACAACAACAACAACAAATCTGAAATTTTAACTCATTGATCTGATGCCATCAGAAAATGGGGTTGTCCAGATTAAGGAATTGTCCAGATCACAGTAGTATTCTCTTTCTTTTCAAGGGCTTACAAATTAGCCATTTGATAAAACTCTTGTACATGTGTATTACCAAAAAAAAAAAAAAAAAATCCAAGTGCTTTGGGGATATGCATATGAGAACAAAAAGCAACAGAAGACACAGCAGTGGACCCCAATATTTGCTGGACACTGAAGTCATCTTTAGAACAGCACTGACGCCTGGATCCCACCTGAAACACCTTGATTGAATTCGGATAGAGTGCAACTTGGGGATCAGGGTTTTTTAACGGCCTGATACCATCCATAGATGACTCTAATGGACAGAAAATGTGGGAGCCACTGAAATAAAAGTTACCTTGGCTGAAAGCAAAAGCACACAGGAAGGAAAGGCCCAGACAGCTCTGCTAACACTCCTCTACCTCAAAAGCCTTGACTCCGGAGGTTCCACTGCCTTCCGAAAGTATAATCTCCACACCTGGGTGCATAACACTTGACGTAATCCTGACACCACCTGCCTCCCCAGCACTACAGCAAACAGGCCCCGGGATGCCTCAGCTTGCTGTCTGCTTTTGCTCCTGCGGCCCTATCCTGAACTGCCTTTATTCACTTTCTGTTTTCTGAGTGTATCCGGAAACCCTCCGAGGCCCATCTCAAATGCCACATCTTCTAGGAGGTCTGTCTGATCTTCTCAATCAGATAGCGGACTCTTTTTCCTGCCCTTGGCATGTTCCTTTTCTTACCCTTGTAGCATCTGGCAAGTTCTGCTTTGCACTTATCTAGTTATCATATTCCTTTCTTCTCGTCCCTTCTGACTCTTCCCTTCCTGCGGGAGGGGTGAGGGGAGCAGGTGAAAGGGCTGGACCTAACTCTGTTCCCAAGTCTGAAAAGGATACGTCAAGAATTGAGTGATTGCCCGCTGCTTGAGCCTTATACAAACATATAGCTGTGGGGGAGTTCATCAAAACTGAAGACGATCCCTAAGTTTGGTTATGGGTGTGGAGGGCCGGTGAGAGAGCCCAACCCCCATCAGGAGAGGCATGATTCTCAAAAACCCTCAACAAAGAGAGACCCTCCAACGAGCAGCACACAGGAATAAAAGGCTGGAAGCCCAGCACCCTCAGGATACAAGGCCTATTGATCAGCTGCCAGTTGTGAAAGCCTGAAGCCCGCCTACTCTCCCTTGTCATCTAAAACGCTAATGGCAGGGCAGCACCCAACACCTGAGCAATGGCATGCATCCTTAAAAGGACCCTACTGGGACCTCAGGTTTTATACAGGTTTCAGATCATGAGGCATACAGAAATATTCTTGCAAATAAAAACCAGGCCTTGGTTTTCCGCTACAGTTAATTAAGTGCATACTACTTTCAGTTAACACACAACTAACAGGGAATCACATCATGTAATAACTCTGAATAAAAAATGAATGTGACTCTCCTCTCGGCTTTCCCATCTATGTCTACCATGTGCTTAGCCTGGGGGGAAAAATGTGTGTCCTTCAGCAGCAGGAGAACTTGCAGATACCAATCTGCCAAAGAAAAAGTGCCCCCCGACACCAGGAATTCCAGAAAAAAAGAAAAAAAAAAACACACCAAAAACTGTGCTCAAATTCGCTTTAAAATTGGATACAACAGACAAAACAAGCACCAAATGGCAGAGCCCCAGCTTGCGACCTAAGTGACTGGGCCACTCCAGGGCTGGGCACAGTGGTAGCCTCCTTGGATTTGCAAAGGAGAAAGATGTTTTTTCCAGAGGATCCGTGTTCCAGTGGTGGGACAGCCATGTGCTTTTTTCAAGGACGGAATGAAGAGCTGCCCGCTCTCTTGAGCTGTATCAGATGATGGAATTTTAAGAATTTCAGACTGACCAACAGTTCGTCTGAGAAAAGCAGGGGGGCTGTAAAGAAACCCTCATGCGGTAACTGTATCCCGTTCCGGCCGATCCATCAGCAAGGATGGCCTTTCCCATGACCTTCCCACCTCTTTCTTTCCTAAATTATTTCCCCAAACTCTCTTTAGAAGGAATCCACTCATTAATGGATGTCTCCTTTCATTTCAAAGCCTGTGCTTAAAGCCTGGCAGGAGCTATATTTAAAAGGGGGAGGGTGACGAGGAAAGTCTATATGCAAAGGTACACACAGCGAAAAAGCTAGAAAGATACTGTGGATGCAATAAGCCATCAGCTCTTATTTAACCTCCAGTGAAAAGCCTCTGGCTATTTTAAAATCCCTCTCACAAGGCACATGAAGGCAGGAGACAAAAATCCCATCAATGGCATAAATCCTGTAAGTTAATCAATAAAAGTGATTTTTTTGTGAATCAAGACTTCCTGAAAACAAACGAACTGCCTATACTTGTCTAAATCTCCTGTGCTCCAATATATTTTTAAAGACGGCATGTGCTTTTATGGAGTTGAGGCCAGCACCCTGAGGCAGACAAAGGGTCGTGTAAATGATGATTTCACAGAGTTGAGCCCTTCAGGCCCATTCCTGGGGCTCCTGGCAGAAGGAGCCCCCAACAGTACCCGAGTCGGCTGTTCCCCCCGCCAGTCCGACACACAACCCTGGACTCGGACCAAGGGATCACAACAGTTCTCCAACACAGCCACGTCCCAGGGATGGAGAATGGTGGCTAGGCGCGACACCACGCCAGCCTGTGGGTGGCTCAGGAAGCACGGTACCTCTGTTGTCCTTGCTTTCTTCTTTTTAACAAGAAAGGGCTCTCACCCTGAGAACGCTGCTGACTGTGCGCTAGACTGTCCGTTCACTCGGCACACTTACCCCTCCAGCTGCTCCTCTCCTAAGATTTGGCGGAGGTTTTTGAGGAAGGACAAGGAGACCAAGGCGTGGGAGTGGCGTATCTTCACGTAGCCCGTCACCACCTCAATGAGCCCCATGAAATTCTCCAGCTCCGAGGCGATGTTATCTATGTGGAGAGGGGTGAAGACGGGACCCAGTTACGCACTGCGCGCTCGCTTACCGCATGAGTGGCCAACTCTGGGTTTCTCACTAACACGTGCGGGGTGCGATGCCCTGGTGGGTCTTGTGTTGGTGGGGACGCTGAGATGCTTGGGCTGCTGTCACAGAACCCAGACCCCTTGTCCAAAACGGGGTCCCTAAGCTTGGCTTCCAGCAACCTCTCCTGGGACAGGAAGGCTGGCTTCTACGAGGCTGGGTCCTGCAGCTTCAGGCTGATGAACAGAGTGCAAAATCGTAAATCCCAGACGGCCAATGAGCAAAGGCCAAGTCCGGGGAATGCCTTTTAATGTGCTCTGTCAATGGGGAGCACTGCCTCCACAGCACAATGGCAGGACTCAACAGACAGCGTTTTCTCAGTCTGACTAGAAGCTGTCTCTGAGCCAGTCTGGGTCCTCGGATCCCGGCATGTCTATACTGAAAGACGCCATCTTCCTAAGACTAGGAGAAAACACACTGCTCCATCGAAGAAGGCTATTGGCAGGTCATGTTTTCAAATTCCTATCTGCATTTCTAAGCTTTCCAAGTATTATTTTCATAGCTAGAACACAGTTGGGAAAATAGTTGCTAATGTATCTGTAAAACCGACATTATGTATGGAAACAGTGTGTTTGCTTTCATCTTGTTTGGCCTATCTTTTTCTCACAGTCAACAGAAAACAAACTTGAGTTCAACATACACCCAAATGATATTAAAACGCTATAATGAACTGGGTGTGGTCACCTAATGGGATGTTTACTGACTATAATTTGTGAAGACTTATCTAATCAAAGGTCCTATTGTGCTTTGAATTGATAAAAATAAAATAAGGCTTCTGTCCTGGAGGGCAAGACTCTACATTGAATGTACAATTTAATGTCTTTCTAAGAGAAATTAAGGAGAAGTTCACGTTGTAAACACTAGAGGTTGCCTGAAGTTGATAATTCAGACAAGATCCCAGATTTTAAACGTGGGCAGGCTACAAGCCTTTTAGTCAAAACTGGGGTTGTAGTCAATCCTTTTGAATGAGATGTCCCCTCACTCTAAGTCCAACTGTATACTTTGGACATACACTGGAAGACACGGATCATCATCACACACAAATATATACCAATCCCTTCTCAAATTATATTTCTCCAGGGATTTAGTTCACGGATTCCATTTTTGTCTTCAGGGCAGCAATATTTTTAAAAAGCAGGTTTAGGCACTTAAAGGGGGTGTTCTAAGGATAAGGGAATCCTTTTTAAAATTAAGAGATCTAATAAGAGTAAAAAGAATCAAACTTTAGATTTCTTACCCATGAGGGTAAGAAAATTCCAGCTGTGTGGGAACAAACCTCTCTCTGTTGTCAAGGGCTAGAAAATGGGGAAAGCAAGGATGTCAACACGTTCAAAAGAAGCAAAACTGTGTTCCCGCCATCTCTGGACCATAACTCCTTTAACAAACAGTATTAAGGAAAAATCAATTCAGAGAATAAACACATTAGTCATTTGTCCTCCTTCCAACTGTAGAAAAAATTTCTTCGCAAAAGGATTTAGAAAATATATATATATATACATTCCCTTCAACGTCAACGTCTTCTTTGTATACTTATTCTAGCTTATGAAACCATCGGTACCTCCACCGAGCAGTCCTGCGGTAGAGAATTTATGGCATCCAATACCAGAAGCCCTTGTCAATTAAAGAGCAGAAGCGAGACTATCACAGAACAAGTCGATGGGAGCTGCTTTACCACAAATGCCATCCCCAGGAACGCCCTCTGCCGCAAATGATGGTCATCCCACGTGGGGAGACTGAAACTTCAAATACGTGATGACACACGCTTCAGCCTTTTTGGCTCTCCGAAGTAAATTCAGAGATCAACCACTCTTTTGAACTTCATAAAATTTTACAGTGATATCATGAACGATTCCCTTTGCCCAGATCCAAGTAACCAAAGCTCTGGGCTGACGGCCGTGCGGCTTTGGCTCACTCTGGAGACTGCTGAGTCACGCCTCTGAGCCGGCGTCTCTTCTGGGATCTGGGTGTGTTGGGACCTGCCTCTTGTGCGTACGAGGCGACTCACCAAAAGATGAGGGCTGCCCCTTTTGCAGGAAGAAACGCTGTGCCCATGGCTAACACACAGACTGTCTTTCAATCTGTGATTTTTTATTTTTTTTATTTTTTTATCTTTGAGGGAGACTCTAAGAAGAGGGGTCAAGCATCAGGCTGACACCGTGGTGTTTTCCTAGGCCCATATTTGAGTTGTGAGTCAAGGGCGAGGAGAAAACATCCACAACTGAAACCCAGAAGCCCCAGCGTCTCTGCTAGGAGGGGGGATACTTACTGCCTCGGCGGATGTTAATCAGTAAATTGCCCTTGAAGATGGTGCATCCTTGGAGCATCTGTGCAGATGTGACCGAATCAATGGTCTTCGTTTTCTTTTCTTCCTCACAGACTTTGGGACAAGGACCCTCACAAGGGATGCAATACATGCTGTGGAAGACAAAGAACCAACCACAAACAGGGGTCAGGGTGTCTCCTTGCATTGAAAAAAAAAAGACATTAGAAGGATATAGTTGGATGCTAGTTGTTTTGACAGGACACATTATAAAAACCATGAAAGCATCTGAGGGGTCGCACCGTAACGCGTCCCCAAGCCCACCCAGGACCAGCCACTCAGATCGCAAACCAATGGAAAAAGTGCCTGGGAAGGAAAAGCGTGCAGCTTGTTTGGGGACAAACTGCAGCCTAGAAGCATGTGTGTATCATAGGCTGTCGACTGCTGAGCCAGCTGGTCCCATGTGGGAGACACAGCCTTGCAGAGGAAGCGACGGTGGCGATGGAGGAGAACAAGGCTGCTCCCTGCTGTCGTGGCTCCTGCCTGCACACCCTGGAGACGTGCTAGGAGGCTGGACAGATGGGGGCAGCAAATGGACAGCAGTGTCTCCACCGAGAACGTGAGTCTCACGTCCGCAGCCAGCATCCCACCAAAGCTCCGTGAGGGACTCTGAAAGGCGTGTGGTACAGCACAGATCTGTTATTTTCTTGCTAAAGCGTAACTGACATTATTTCTTGACCATGTTGTGCAGAAACTCTAAATTGATCCAAATGCTGTTTTCGCTGCAGGCACAATAAAAGCTGGGATGTTCCATTACTTTGTAATGCACTCCCATTTCCAACGCTCTCCTGAACCCGCCCCAAACCACCACGCGTCAGGGACGAGGGAGTGACGCTGGCACTTGCCCTGCTTACCTACTGGTATTAAGGCAATAGCCAGCTGCTGAACCACAGAGCATCGATCAAAACTTGGGTTGATTTCCAAACAAAATAAATGACACAACATTACAGGGGTGTGTAAATAATAGGATGGTGCATTGAAGAGCCATTCAATTTATGTTATTGTTCTTGAATAATCTTTGAAACATCACGAAGGAAAAAAAAAACATTTAAAAAAAATGTAAGTTACAGCTTTTTCATTCAAGTCTGCCCCCTGGCCCGGAAATTTACTGCACATCTAAGGCAAAGATGCAGGGTTGTGCTCTGCATAGGTGAACAAAACTTCTCTGGTACTTTTCCTAATTCACATCAGGAGAAGGGGAGGCAAGATTTGCAAAGGAGCTGGAGCAACCATAGGAAAGGAAGTCTGTCCTTCCTCCAATATCACACCGGATGCTGTCATCTCTGGCATGGGTAGTGACCTCGCTCCAGCACTTTTTGTTGGTCTTTTATTGCTTCTAATTTACCTACACACCATATACTGCCCCAGCCCTCCCTTTTAATAACTTTTTGTTTTGAAACAATTATAGATTCCCAGAAAATAGCATCGAGTACAGAAGTGTCTGTGCACCCTTCTCCCAGTTTCCCGCAATGGTTATTACCTCTTATATAAGGATGATACAAAATCAAAACCCGGATGTGGACACTGGCATATGTACGTATGCCATTCTATGTCGCCTTATCACTTGTGCAATTGCCACAGAAGTCAGGGTACTGAATGAGCCCACCCAGATCGCCCATATAGCTACCGGCCCCCATATCCCTCACTCCTTCCTGGCAACCGCCACTCTGTTCTCCATCTCTGTAATTCTGTCATCTGGAGAATGTCACATACCCAGAATTACACAGTACGTGACCTTCTGACGTTAGCTCAATGTCCTTAAATGTAATGTCCTGGAGATCCATCCAAATTGTTGTGTATTTCCACAGTTTGCTCCTTTTGATTGCTGAATAATATTTCCTGGTGTGGATGTACCACAGTTTGCTTAGCCATTTACCTGCTGTGGGGCATCTGAATGGTTTCCAGTTTGGGGCCATTACAAATAAAGCCGCTATGAACAACCGCATACATGTTTTTTGTGTGTGCACACATTTTTGTTTCTCTTGGATAAATGTACAGAAGTGTAGCTTCTAGGTTATATGGTAATTGTATGTTAGTCCCGCCTTCCCCGTACTATTTCATTCAAATAGTAATTTCTGAACCAATTACTTCATTCAAACTTCTGAACCAAACACTTTTGCTAAAATGTCTAGTATATTGTATATCAATTGTAATTCAAAATTTTTTTTAAATTTTAAAGACAAAATAAGATAAATAAGTAAATAAATGTTTTTGGAAGACAAAATGTCTAGGAATCATCTATCATTTTAAAAATGTTTTTCTAAGGCAGAGCTCTGATTGTGTGTTTCTAGATTAAGCCTCCTCAAATCCGTTCTGGTACAGGGAAGATATAAACAGTATTTTTAAAAGCAATAAATATTTCAAACTAAGTGTTAAACAGGCCTTAAAGATTGAGGGGGGGCGGTATTCTTTCTTGATGGCGTTTTATTCTAAAATGGAAAAGGTACATACCTATGGCTCTGAATAGGAAGAATGAGTAGGGAAAATAATGGCTCAGCTCTCTGCAGACTGCACTGCAGCGGGAGAAACAATACCGCCGGGATGCAGTGCCCTCGCTCGCTCCTGCGTCACAGGGCAATGTAGCCACAGGATGGTATTACCCCTGTTCCTGGGCCACCTGCCCTTTCTCTGTCCCCACGCCCAGGAGGAGCTGTGGCTGAGCCTCATCTGAGCTCCTGACACTGCCCACGGCACTGAGAAACCCCCTTTACAGTCTGAGACTGCCAATAAAATGTCAGTCAGACGTGGGAGCCTGATTTTAGGGTGGAATATGTATTCCTTTTTTTTTTTTAGGGCAGTGTCACTGGCCCTCACACGTGGGACCCAAACCGGGGCCGCTGGCTTCTCAAGCCAGCGCTTAACCACCGTGACACTCGGCTGGCCCTGGAATATGTATTCTTTACAGGTCATGAAGTCTCGGCACATGTATCATGTGAAAGTATTTAGAATAAATCTTATTATTCCAATGGTTATAGGAATTATAGCAGAAGGAAACTGTTCTCCATCCAATATTAGGAGCTAACGTGCCTTTTACCTTTGATTGGAAGTGAAGCTTATGGGGGTGAGCAACATCTCCAAATATTCCACGGAAAACAGGGCTCTCTTTACAAAGACTTGCTGAAAGCAGTGCACAGCAGCAGGCTGTGGTAGACACATAGAAGTGACACACCATATTCAGAATGAATATTTACTTTCCTAATGGCGCTGTATATTTGCAGTATACTTCTGAAGAGCCCAGAAACGTAAGGGTCCCCTGGTGTTAACCATGAAGGAGCCATTTGGTCTGTGACAACTGAACTGCTCTGTCAAATGCTGGGCTCTGCCCCACAGGCGGGAACAGCAACTCCAAGATGGCCAGTCTTTTTTGCTTCTAGGGTGCTGCATGTTGTAACAGCGCTAGAATTGCTTTTTTTTTTTTTTTTTAAAAAGATAAACCAACAGCAATTTCGTAGATGTCCAGATGGTACACACACGAGGGATGCCTGTTGCTACAAGGGACTTCTTTGCTTCCCAATTTCGGAAGAAAAATGAGGGACAGAGAGAAAAACCCAGGGATGGCGAGGGTGAGGGGGTGAGAGAAAGGAGAGGGTGCTGATGGGAAATGGAGGCTCTTTTAAGCCACTGTTTACTCTTAGTGGCTGCAAGTTCAGGCACAGGATGCCAGCTCATGCTGTAGAGAGGTTTTAGGCCTGTTCGCTGCCTCAAAGGTGCTGGTGGGGGTCATCCTACCTTCTTCTTGCACCCCCAAAGCATCCACTGGGCTAGTGTTGTGTAGGAGTGTCTACCATCTGCCCTGCTTGGATGGCAGCCTGGGAGTTCAGGGAGCCAGTGACCCCCAGGTACCTGAGCCAGCAAGTCAGGTACGTAATTTCAAAGGGTCAGGCAGTAGTATACTTTGAAAACAAAACAAAACAGAAAGTGTCCACGGCTCCTAAAATCTCATCAACAACATACTGTTATGTTGGCCCTCTCAAGTAGACTCATCTCCCTTAAGCTCCCTAGGGGCCCACCCTGATGGGATAAGTGACAGAGCCCACTTTCTGTCCCCTCCCGGAGCGAGCGGGTTTGGGGGGGGGCCTGTGTGACCCCCAGGCCGCGAGACTGACCTCTGGCTGCCGTTGCGGATGAAGCCGGAGGGGCACTCCTGCATGCACTCGCCGTCGTGGATCACAAAGCCCTCGGTGTCGCTGCTCTCGGCGTTGGGGATATTGGCACAGAAGTCGCGGTCCACGCAGCGCCAGCCCTCGAAGCGGTAGGTGTTGGGCGGGCAGGTGGGCACGCAGACACCGGAGTAGTAATAGTGGCGGCAGGCCACGCAGGCGGCGGCGTCGTCGGGCGCGCTGCAGCTGCCCAGGCACTCCGAGTGGCAGCACTCGTTGTTCTCGGTGCAGGCGCGCTTCCCGCACGCACTCGGGCACACTGTGGGGCAGAGGGGACAGGGCGGTGAGACTGGCTGCCCTCCTCTCGGTCCTTCCCTCCCACCAGCACCAGGTCGCTCCACTGTCCACAACCAAACCCATCAGCCACAGGTGACGTCTCCAAGTGGACAGTCACTGGGCTCTGCATCCCACCTGAGATGTGCAAGACAGAGTGACAGGCCGTACTCAGAGCTTCTGCAAGGCAGGGACAAAATGCCCTGTATTTCCCGGTGGGCGAGCAGGGTGTGACATCCCGCCTCTCCTATATATATATATTCAAGGTGGATTCTCTCTTTTCTCATCTATCACACAGGGAAATCACACCCACCTTCGAAGGCTGCCCGAGGCGCACCTGAGCCGGCTTATTGATGCTTTAAAAGCCACTAGGCCCTGCTTCTTCTGCAGCTTGAATGTGCGCCTAACTGAAATGATCTTGAAAAGCTCTGATGTGTACAGATGCTGATTATTTTAAAAAATGATCAACCCGGACTACACCAAACGTGACTCCATTCACGTTTATAAAATGGTTTTAGAAAAGCTCTTACCCCACATAAGGGATGACACTAACTTATTCATGCAGCCTAACCTACTATATCACTGAGAAGTCCTTGTGTCTGATGGTTCTTCTCAAATACAAGAACACGGATGGGTGGGTAGAATCTCTGAGCCCAGCGGACCCCAGGGTATCAGAAGCCATCTCCCTTTGCCCCTCTCTGCTCAAGTTAAGTGAAAGCAGGGTCTAAAAAAAAAGAGATCCACAATTCACATCCCAAAGAGATGAGTGGCGTTTATTGAGATGTTGAAAAAGTCATGAAGCATTTCTGCAATGAAAAATATAGAAAGAATGTGTCATGACTTTTCCGACAACCAATATTTCCCTAATCGAGCTGTAAGGATCACACTCCAAGGGGCTGGTAGCCTCACTAGCAAATAAAATGTAAATCCACAAAACAGGAAATCTGATTGGCATTATATAGTTCCTACATTTTCTCTGAGCTGGAAAACAACACAAATCTCTCTCTCTCTCTCTCTCTCTCTCTCTCTCTCTCTCTCTCTCTCTCTCCACACACACACACGTATGTATGTATATATTTGACTGACACACATTTATTGAAGATTCTATTGTTTTTTCTTATAATAAAATACATGCTAAAAGAATCAGAGATGACAGATAAGATAAAATGCATAGAACACTTAGCCCACCTGCCCCTTGTCAATACCTCAATACCTTCATGTGGATCCTTCTAGATCCTTTCCTATGCATAAGCATGCACATAAAAATATAAATATCTTAAAAAAAAAAAAGGAGAATGCCACCCTGAAAGCATTTTTTGGCATAATAACTGGTGAACACATTAATTGTTTAACAGCTATATTGCATCCCATAGTATAGTGTTTGGTAAGTTATAACCAGTTTCCTACGATAGAACATCTCACTTAGTCCTAACATTTTTTTTTTTTTTAAGCTGAGCCGTCCTGACACCTGTTGGCAGCTCAGTGGCAGCTCAGCTCTGGCCAGGAATCCAACTGGCGATCCTGTTACTGAGAGCGAGCTCTTAACCAACTGAGCCACTTGGCCGGCCCCAGTCCCAACATTTTACTATTACAATGAACACTGCAATCTTCATGAGAATCCTTAATTATTTCATAAGAATTCATTTCCAGAATTGACCTTGTCAAGTCAAACTGACCCCTGGAAAGTCTGAACCAATTTATACACACACCAGCTGTGTCCAAGAGATTCTGTTTCACGGCGAACAGGTGAATTTCAAACAGACGTACAAATTACCAGTTATAAAAATAGTCATGAGGATGTCAAATACAGCATAGGGAATAGAGTCAATAATATTGTAATAACTATATATGGTACCAGATGGGCACTGGATTTATTGGGGTGAAAACTTCATAAGGTATATAATTATCTAATCACCATGTTGTATATCTGTCACTAATATGCTATAGGTCAGCTGCAGCTGAAAAAATAAAAATAAATAAAACAGATATCAAGGTACTCCAATGAATACTGTCCCCTCTGAAGAAATGAGACGAATTCTCATGATACTGTCAAGCTTAAAATAATTTTGCAACTTTCTCCTTTGGAATCATCCTTTGGCAGAGACAAGAACTTGCCTTCCATTATTTTTTCTTTAAATAATGGGGTTCATTAAGCATACACCCACTCGGAGTACTGAAGTCCCTGGAGACTGTACCTCAGCCACCCGCTGCCACCATCCTTTGTGACTGGAGGAGAGGAAAATCAATGACAAATCTTACGATCATCATCGAAGACTAAATGGGACCAACTTCTACTTGCAAACACCGCCCCCCGCTTGCCTCACTTACAATTTAAATAAAATGCTAAACAAAATGATAGGTAGCGGACATTACTATCAAATAAATGGAGGACTAAACACCGAAATGCATTTCAAAGAACAGGAAAATCATGTTACAGTGGACTTGCTTGGAATCAGTTATACCCAGATGCAAACGCTGGGCATCTCCAGTATGAGAAAAACAAATAAATAAATACGTGGCAGATATGGTTTGCATTCCATTTCCTACTGCACCAGTCTCTGGGGAGTGGTCCATTGAGACTCCCCAAACGGGTGTGTTTCATGGCACTGCACGGTCACGGTCCGTCAGGGCTCGCCACGAGCAGCACACAGACAGTGTGGCTGCGGAACCAGGCTTTTGTGTCAGCGATCGGAGCTACTTCCGAAGGAATTTCAGTGCAGCTTCCATTAGGAAAAGCCATCTTTATAGACAAAACAATTCTTCTTAAAGGGATCACAAATCAGGGGTTTCCTTTGTGTCACCAGCGGCAAACTGCACACACACGTTATCAAATCCTCCGGGGGCATAAAAGGTGATGGGGGCAGAGGGAGCAAGGACAGGTGACCTGTTTGCGAAAGGACAGGCTCTGTAAATAAGGGGGCGTTCCAGGGATGGGAGCCGGTGTGCTCCGGACTGCAGCACAATCCAAGAGGGGTCTGGAAGGCACGGGGCAGCCCAGGGTTAGCACGGCCTGGAGCCAGCCCCAGAAGCCTGCTGTAAATTTTGTCTCCTCGCAATGTATATAAATATTATTAGTGTTCGGGACTATTAAGGGATTTCTTGAAAAGCCCCGGGCAGTGCGTCTCGCCAGCAGATGGATGGCTGCTCCACGTGAATGCCAAAACTTTAAATTTAGTACAGTTACCAAATTTCCAATTACGGAGCTGCGGGACAAAGGGCGGGAAGCTCTTCCCTGGCCTCCATGAAGAAGGACGCTGCCGGCCAGGATGAGAGGCATTCCTGCTTTGAAAAAGAAAAGGAAAATGGGAGCTGCTATACGCTAACAAATACACAGGGGGAAAGGGTGCACTGAGGATGCCCATGAAATCGTCCTGTTCACCGGAACTCGTACAACGACCGACAATAAAAACAAAAGCCTGTCCCAGCTGCTAGAAAAGCAAATGACATGTCCCACGTCCACCAAAAACAGGACTGGTTTGGGGGTCACAGTTACATAAAAAGGAGGCACTGCATTAAAATCTCACTCTCGGGGCAACCAGTTAGCTCAGGTGGTGAGAGCGCAGTGCTCATAACACCAAGGTTGCCGGTTCGATCTCCACATGGGCCACTGAGATGCGCCCTCCACAACTAGATTGAAACAGCTACTTGGAGTTGATGGATCCTGGAAAAGCACTCTGTTCCCCAATTAAAAAACAAACAAAAAAAACCTCATTCTCTTCATTTTGGGGGACAGAAAAAAAGACCTCACATATACCAGCCTTTAAATCTCTCCATCACCGGAACACTTGCATTTATTACATTCTTTCTAGGGTTTTTAAAAAACATTTGTTTTCATTCTCACCAGTAAGTTCTTTAACAATCTTTACTTCGGTGAAACCATTTGTAAAAGCATATGGTAAAGTGCTTTGCTTGAAGAGAAGATGGAGAACTCTACATCTTCACAAAGGAACACAAAATGGAAAAGGGGACCACGTGGCCACCTACTTCTTTAAAAATGCAAATAATTTTATCCGAAATCATTTCTGAAGGGTAGAACTAGTTCAGGGGCGTTCAAATGAGGTCAAGCCTTCTGAGTCAAAGTACAGACTAGTTTTGGGACACCTTAATTATTTCTGGGTGACCCTAAGTGACACCACATTGTTCCATATATAAAAGAGGGGTGCCTTTCCTCACTGGCGCGCACCACGAAGCATAAAGGTGAACTGAACCGCTCTTAATGCTAGGAAAGTAAACTCCAACTTCCAAAGGGCATCAGAGATATGGATACAGGGCCAGGGAACCTGTCGGGTTTTCTTGCTTTGCCAGGAAAGGAGTCGACTCCATCACACACCACTGGGAGGGGAGAGGAGAGGAAGGACCCCACCCGGGTCAGCTGAACATCCAAGTCCACCCAAGGCTGCTGGCATTGTCCTCCAGGGGGCACTGAGCCACAGGTAAGGGGTGAGCAAGGCTCCTTTGGACCTTTATACACATCAGCCTTCTCAGCCAGGCCCCAGGCTATGTCCTGCCGACAAGGAAGGTACCAGACAGCCCAGCCCTCCCGGGGACCCCGCCTGAGGACAAGCAGTGGGAATGCTGAGAGGGGCGAGCAAAGCCAGGCGAAGAGGGCTCCCCAGGGGAAGGGACTGATGGGGCTGAAGCTTGACAAGCCCGGAGGAGCCCGCAGGTGTGTCGGGGTATCGGCGTGGCTGATAGACGGGGAGAACCAGGCTGGGCAAGGCTGCATGGCTGAGGCTTGGGGGTCTGCAGGGGTGGGGGAGAGACTCGGAGGAAGGAGTCAAACCCAATGTAGAGAGGGGTAAGAAGGACCTTCTAACCCACCAATAGGAGTCCAGACTGTTCTTAAGAGGAAAGGGATGCTACTTAAAGAGTCCAAGTGGGGTGCCACGGGAGCCGACGCACATTTTTGAAAGACCACTCTCATTGCTGAGATGAAAACAGCACGGAACGTTGACCCACAGGCCATCTCTCTGAGCAGGGATGGTGGCCCGCCCAGGGAGGCAGTGATGCAAATGGCGCACGCGGGCTGATTCAGGACACACCTGGAGAAGCTGGAAGAGTGTGTGTGGCAGAAAAGGTTTTTGGGGGAGGGGGAGAGAAAGGTCAGGTCAGTTTGGGGTGGGGTGCTTTTGTGTACACATCCAAATGAAGCGAAATGGAAATGCCCGTGTGCGGCAGCATGGGCGCAGCAGGGGGACGGAGCGAGCAGTGGCCTGGAGAGCGGCCAGCAGACAGAGGGGGAGGAGCTGTCCGTGGGACGGAGGCCGAGGCGACCCTCCTTGAGAGACACACTAAGCGCCACTGTAAGCAATGATACTAATGCTTTTGTGATAATAATGTCTCTTCTAAGCCTCACATACATGGTACGAAAGACCTAAAGATGAACGGCTCAACCAAGGCTGGGCCCTCTGCTTTCTCGCTGGTCATCAGATCAACCGGGGTGAGGGAATAAAGAGTCCTGGCCACGGGCTGCTGCTGAGGTCCACAGGACCTGCTGCTTTTGGAGCTCCGTGCTGATCTGTCCAGCTAAGGAGGCCGGTGACCGTGAACTCCCTGCCATGTGGTGGCATGTTCCAGGTTGGACAGAAAGGGTGTCCCCTCTCGAGGAGCCATGACGGACTGCAGAGGAGCTCGGGGCAGGGCCAGGGAGCCCACGGCCAGCACTGAGTGCTCCCACCCTGTGAAATCACCTTCAATCTGCCCTCCCTTTTGTCCTCAAGCACATACTCCCCACCACCCATTCCCAATCAGCCCAAGCACAGGCATCCATCAAAGGGAGCAGAGTGGGGTGAGGTATCCAAGTTTCTCAGGCTCCGGCAGAGCTGCTCTAGTTTATCCCAGCTAATTAGGGTGGAGTTCTCTACGGCAGTCAACCAGGATGGAAAAGCAGGCTCATGTGAAAGTGCGTAGACCCATAATAAATAAAACAAAAATAGAGCCGGTACAATTACGTGTGAGCGTGCATACACACACACACACACACACACACACACACACACACAGGGTAAAACACAACTTTCTCAAAAGGAAGACAAGAAGAAATGTCAAGTTTCTTGACATCCTGACCAATGGTTCATGGAAAACTGCCCAAACCCACTGTCTAGAAATCCCAGGTGGAGTTTTAAAACAACTTCCAAACAAACCAAGCAAACTGTAGCCATTATGCCCAATCCTCTCCGCATGGGAAAAGAAAGCTCAAACGGCAACCCCTGTATCTTAAATGTTCACAAAACGAAATCGCGTGTGCAGCAACGCCTCTCTTCCCAACGACAAGCCAACACATCCCCGATGGGGGACCAAGCATTCCAGGGTGGCCAGAGAAGATACATTGTCCTTTTAGAGCCTGAAGATACTGCAGTTCCTCCGTTGGAACTAAAAGTATTCAGTGTGCCACGGAAAGGTCATCACGAGAACCAGAGCTTTGGGAAAGCACCCAGAGGCTCCCAGAAGGAACTGGAACGGAATTAGGTGCCCGTGGAAAGGCTGGTCGGTAATAGGGGTGGACCACGGTTTGGGAAACCGCGAGCCTGTGAATTTCTGAAAGTCACCTGAAAGCTCTCGCTTCCTCCCAAGTTCAGTGTGTACAAAGCAGCTCCTTCTTGCCGTGTTTGAAGGGGTTTCCAAGACTCAGTTTTGAGTCTCCTTCCTTCTTAACAGAAAGGCCCCTGGACAAGGCATCCTCATGTGATCATATGAACGTGACACTGGAAAAGGGTCCACTGTCCAGGTGACATTAAGGAGATAACCTGTGCCCACGAAGTCTTCTTTATTTAGTGAGCTACAGCAAACAGAACCCTCAAGGCCATTTTCCAGCCCAAATTTGCAAGGCTGAGACCTGACAGGCTGACCCGTAAGGTGGCTGCTAAGTTGAAGACTGAAGCAGCAGCTTGGGTCACAGACCTTAGGGCGAATTCTATGAAACCAATGCAATTAGATATAAACAGCTGTACCATCAGAAAGCCAGACCAACGAGACGCAGGGAGACGCTATGACCCACAGTGCCTGTGCCACCCAAACAAGGCTTTGTCATGAGATTAGATAGCCAGAGTTCACTGTCTTTACTAACTCATGTTTCTCAGCAAGACTGGAAACTTGGTCATGGAGCAGAAGAAAAAACAGTCTGTGCCTTTGCCTTGGTCAGGCACACAAACAAATATAGCCAAGTCTCAGGGAAATAACCAGTTCCAAGGAAATCCTCAATGTCTAGTCCAGATGATAAGCCAAGAGGTTTGGGGAAACATTTCACACTGGCTACGGAATGCATCTGTGAGCATTTCATTAACGAGCAAACGAAATCATCAACTACAGGCAATGCCCCTCGGATCGCGTGCGTTTCCAGGATCCAACAAGCAGAGGAGCTGGGCAGAAAAATTGAAACAACAGCAAAAGAAAAAAAGACAACCAACAAACCAGAAGGAGGGACCATTATCACAGCAGCATTATTTAAAAAAAACAAAAGTCAAGAGCTAGTTACTGAGAGTCAAGGAAGAGCAGCATCCATGCAAAAATATGATGCGGGATTCTGGCTGACACGGAAAGCTAAGTGAGGAACAGAAGGCAGCTCAGGACCTGCCTTCCTCTGGCTGGGCTGCCGCTTCGGAGCACGGTGGGTTTGTAATCTTTTTCCTTCATTCACACATTTTTATAAACAGCTTTGTTGAGATCTAACTCACATACAACTCACCCAATGGAAGTGTACAAATTGGTGGTTTTTATGGTGTATTCATCGCGTGTGCAATCCCCCCAAAGAGAAGCCCACAAATCACCTCCCCCACCCCTATGCCCTCTCCAGCCCGAGGCAATTACTAAACTACGTTCTGTGTCTACAGATTTGCTTATTCCGGGCATTTCGGGTCAGTGGAATCATACGATACACGACCCTTTCTTTGTCCTTGGCTTCTTTCACTTAGCATAACGCTTTCAAGGTCCACCCATGTTCTGTATGTGTCAGTACTTTGTTCCCCTTGATTTTCTTTCTTCAACTTTTGTGATCCACAGGTGGCAGAATTAGGCCTGTCAGCCTTTCTAGTCACATGCCGTGACAAAGTCTCGGGTCCATCAGTGGGAAGTGGATGGAGTGGCCCATTTGGACCCCAGAATCTAGATCTATTCTAAAGGAGGAAAGACTCGATACCTGCCAAATGAACTAAATTATGTCATTCTCTGATATTAGGGGGAAAAAGAGGAATAGCCATCTAAGCTGTGGGGGACAGGTCACCAGGTCTGTGACCCTCCTCTACCTGCTGGGAAGAGAGAGGATGAAATATGCAAAGAGCTTAATCTCTATAGACACGTGGGCAGAGGAAGTTGATGCGGCATCTCAGAAAAGTCTCCTTAGGTGGCAGTCAGGGGAGAGAAAAGGAATAAAGTCAGATTTGACATCTCTCTCCTTCTATTTTTATAAAACAGAATATTCTTTAAAAACAAAAACGAAACTATCTTAATGTACTTTAACACTGTCCCCAGATTCTTCCTTCTAAATTCATATTCTAAGCCTACATATAAATTTGGGAGAGGCAGACAAGTCAGTAAAAAGCCAGGAAAAGGGGGTGGGAGACTTCGGGGGTCCAGGCAGGATCTAGCCTGCTTTGGGCAGCTGCGGCGAGGGCAGCCTGAGCCGGTTCCTTCCCCTGGGACACATAGAGTTTCTCTCATATACAACTTACACCCTGTCCCACATCTTTTTTTTTTTTTTAATGTTTCTCAAAAAAGAAGAGAGAAATCCCCACAGAACGGGTGATTCTTCTGAACCTCTTCCCCAGCGTTGGGCCCTCCAGGCGTGGCCACACGAATGGCAGACACAAGTCACTTACCATTGCCTGTCACAGATGCACACATGGACAGGATGGAAAAAAATACTCTGTTTTCACGCACTTAAAAATTACTCCCAGTTATTTTAAATTTGGAACTGTTTGTATATTCCTTATAAGTTTATAAAACTCACACTGTCCCTCCATGACTAACTAACGTGGAATTGAGAGAGTATTCTATATTTATAACTTGTCTGGTGGTTCGTGCTTACAGCTCTATTTCTACTCTCTGTTACTGTACACAGAGTTATGTGAGGTATTGTGGGCTCCTAAACTTTGCTGATTTCCTAACAAGGCAGGGCTGTGTCCCGGAGGGACAAATCGGGGGCTGTTTCGTCCCAGGGAAGGCCAAGCTCAGAGGGAGAGGCCTACTGGCTTTGTGGTTTTGGCTGCATCTCTTAAAACCAGTGTCCGGGCCCATTTCTGGGCACTGACATGCCCTACTGGTGTTGACCGAAGTATCGATGCCACCAATAGACTGCTTACTACACATCCCCATCAGGGGTGCCATGCTATCCAGCCGTGGCTGCACATGTCACTTCTTCCTATTTGTTTTCGTAAACATTGTGAGTCCAGAAAGTGCAATGCTTTCACAACCCGTGCGAAAGCCCCTTTCCACATACATAAACACGCGTGTCAACATAATTTAACCCTCCGTAGGGCACAGCTGATCTCACAGATTCATCGCACACAAATTTTCAAGTATCTGACAGTTAACTTAAGTATCGTGACTCCTCGCTTCCATAGCTTTCTCCTCTACCGTAACCTATCTTCAGTCGTGTCTGTGACTTAGTAAAGACGTATTTCATAGCGGCATCTCTGTGTGCAATGAATCTGTGAGATCAGTTGCGCCTGACGGAGGGTTAAATGAATTCAACTGCACACACAGGTACTTGCAGGAAAACTATTTAGAGACCAGCAGACAATGTTTGGGATAAAATTTTATCAACAACAGAACCGGTAACCAGGGGGACAGCGATCCATGAAGGAGGTGTACACGGAGGTAGATTGTCACCGGGCATGTGCAATTTGTACACATGTTGGTATGCTGCAGCCTCTTTACAGCTGTGGATCCAACAATGAAGAACGGCTCTTGCAAAGCTGTCTCTTCGAGGATAGACACTCGCCGATGCCCTCGTCATTTTGCCAATTCCTTCTGGAATCCTCTTCTGAAAAACGTGCCTAGAGACCAATGTAGATTCTTTGCTACAGCCCCAAGAGTGGCACATCTTTGTAAAATCACGGGGGAAAAAAATGGCCTGCAGTCCTATTTTGCTTGCTTTCCTGATGCGAAAAGGGAAGATAGATACTTCATATCCAATCTATACCTGTTAGTGAGATCGGGGTTTCACCATCCCCCCATCCAATTTCTTGGCTATATCTGTACCTCTAAGTGTCTCTTAATGTCTTTGGTCCATTTTCTTCTTGGGCGCTTACATCTTTACCGTATATTTAAATTTGTGTGTGAGCCCTTGAAGATGGATATGCCTTTTAAACATAGCATCGTGCCTTGGAACTATTTGTTTTAGGTGGCTTGAGAGAAAAATGCCTCCCTCCACCCCCCACCCCTTCCTTTGAGTAATTAAGGAGACACATGGATAGCAGACTGTACAGATCAGCCAGCTTTACGTCATTTATTATCTCCCCAGCTTGCCTGGCCATCTCACCTTTGATCTTGGTACTTCCGAGGGCACACTTTTGGACTGGCAAACATCTGTTTTAGAGTCTTTGTGATGCTAGAACCCACATTATTTTTGTCCATTAGCTAATCTGATTGCTGGCCCCATTTCCTGAAGTTGAAGTCTTTTTTACTACTGTGGACAAACCACAAAAGATCCTCTAGTCTTTCAAAGTCCAGTAAATTCTGTTATCCAGAGAGAAGGGGGAACAGGGGATCCCAGATGGCAAGACACTGATTAAGAGAACTACCAAAGAAACCTTATGAGAAGCAGTTTGTGGAGAACTGGGCAGCAGAACACCTACTCGCATGAAAATTCAATGTATTTAATCTGTTGGATGATTCAAAAGTGTCCCAGAGACACATACAAATGTAGAAGATTAACTGTTCTTGCAAAGATGACTACTAAAAAAAAAACAAACCCCAAAACACAACTTGCCATTCTCATAGAATACTGCTGGTTCCTATTTTATTTTGTTAGTTTTATTTTGGAGGTGGGGGGTGGGGGGGACAGTACATTTGATGCAAGTGTTATCATCCTTGCTAGAATGCATTCATGTTTTTTTTTTTTGAGGGCAGTGTCACTGGCCCTCATATGTGGGACCCGAACCGGGGCTAGAATGTATTCAAAGCGCTAAAATCCTATCTTAAGACAGACCCAATCATATTGAAAACTATCATTTCCTTAATTTCAGCTAGGAAAACCCCAACTCTATACTTTGGAAAAATCGACTGAACAATCCAAAGTTTAAGCCTCCCTCCCTGTTTTGTTTTGTTTTTTTAACCCTAACCATTGAGGGTTTCTTGGTTATGTTTTTGTAAATGATAGATAAAATTGGGTTCAGATGAAGTGCCAACTCAAGCATCTCAGGTGTAACATTCTAGTTGAATGAGCGTGTTTTAGTTGTAAATGTCCAATGGAGATGGGCTTACAGGTGCCATCTGCTTTTTCCAATCACTTAGGAAAACGTCTGAGAGTAAATTTTCACTCGAACTCTGAACTATTAAATATCCAGTATCACTTCTGGTTTCAGGTATTCAGCTTTGACCCTAGTACTATCCAAATTATAAAGCGAATTAGAAGATGGCAGGCCCACCCAGCATCACTTCCGGTCTAAGAAAGCTGGAACGGGAAGCAAAATGTGACAAAGCCTATTGTTGGCTCTGAAAAGTAAGTGAGACAAATTCAAGGGCTTGTCCTTCAGACAATGCCATACTGAGCTGGTATGTGCAGGGAGCTTCAAGTGGGTTTCTCACCCCTTCCGGTTTGAGCAACCTTTCCCTCGTCTTTTAATCGCCTCCCAAACATAAATCTGTTCGATTTGACAGCTCCATTTTCAGGGCTCAAAGGGATCTGCCTTCAAAGATGGAAGAACTTAACATGTAAGGAAGAATTTTATTTAAAAAAAAAAAAATCACACAAGCAGGGCAGCTCTATCCTGCAAAACAAAAATGAGACCCCACACTTGGAACGCACGGCTTAGGATCGCCCTTTCATTCCATCCTCAGTCTGAAGGCAGGAGCAGTGTGCACACAGAAAGTTCATAAACCCAAAGGGGTCCGGTTGCACTCAAGGTCCAGCACGCGTGCCCACGCGGCCACATGGACAGCATACCACGAGAGTGCCTAAGGCTGACTTGCTAAATGCGGGGACAGCCACTTTTAGAACACACGGCTGTGTGCTTCCCAAGTCAACTTCTTAACCCTTGCACCGGACAACCCCAAAGTGGCCACGTCACATGAATGGATGAATGAATGAATGAATGAATAAAATTTTAAAAAGGAACCCTCTGCAGCATAAATCTCTTCTTCAAATATCTTATCCAAAATCCTAGAGTTGAATAAACTGAAAACAAGGATCTGAAAAATGTTAAAAGAGTTATTTATTTACGTTTCCTTCGAAGGAATAAGCTGCGTAGCAGCTCCCTTGAACTTCATGACAAAACTGCTGTCTCCATGCATCCCCCTCACCCCCCAGCAGAGGGCCTGGGAGGCCCAGCACAGCATCCCTCAGGAGGCCTTGGTGTTTGACTCCCAGAGAGAACAAGTACTGGCAAGTGACAAAGAAAAGAACATGTTTTGCAAACAATCAGAGTGACCTGAAAGCCTGAAGTAAAGGCTGAAGTCAGCGCTGTGTGTTGGGTGGTGCGGGCCAGGCAGCCGCTGCGCAACGCTTGTTAGGTGGAGTGCTGGAGAGGAGGAGGCAGGCAGGTTCTGGGGTTCCCGTTCCCCCAGGAGGACTGCTCCCAACCACTCCCCACCCCCAGTCTAGGCTCACTGCTTTGTGGGGCTCCGCTGCTGAGCCGGGAGCATCATTTGAAATGAGACCAATTGCCCAAAGCAAGGTGTCGTTCTTTTCCGGAGCTGCAAGCAACCCAAGAAGTTGGCCTCTGCTTGAATGTCTGCGTCTTCATTTGGCAGGTGAAGAAAGTGACGCTCGAGGGCTGAAGTTATGAAAGACACCACGCACAGGGCGCCAGGCTCCTGTCACACCGGCATGTGATGTTCCCACTGGCCCCACAAAGAGAAACGTCTCTGCACCTTTAAGGCGCATGAGCCTTTCAATAACCTACAAATCCCCCTGGTACTGTTGGCAATTTCAAAATTCATTTTCCAAACGATTCCAAAACTGCCTCTTCAAGGTCATTTCTTCCCAGCTGCCCTTGTCCTCCAGGCCACAGACATACTTTTCCCACTCTAAGTGAAGCCTTTTAAGTGCCTGTGCACCCCAAATGCAGTCTCCTACCCCCATCTGAAGGACAGCGCCTAAACTTTCCCCCAAGCCCACTTTCTCCTGCCCCACGGATCGTGTCTGCCTACACGCACATTCTCAGTCCACGCCAGAAATCCGTGGGAGCGCTGATACATTGTGACCCTGGGGCTCGATCCTCCTGCCCTCCACACTGCCTACCCACAATTCCTCCGGCCCGGCCCCTGTGCTTTGAAATTTCTAAACCCCAGTACAGGAAGTGCCTTAGGGCTCTCTTAATAAGCTCAGTCATGCTCCAAATATCCGTTTCACCCACGAGGTACCGTAGACAGCGACTAGAGCACACGCTTCGGGAAAAGATGACCTTTCTGCAAGACTCCAAATTTGGGATTCCTAAAAAGGCCATTTTTATTCATTTTCATTCACACACCTGTGCACCTCCCAACAGTCCAAGGCTGAAGGGACAGACACTGTCTGCCAGATCCAGCATCCGTGGGAAGAACAGGGGATTAGGAAATCGCCCTGCATGTCACTGTGACCACAGAGGGTACATATTGCAACCCTCCTTCCCTGGCACTTGCAAAGGTTACAGGAAACCCTCCGCCACCTACATAGAAAACCCACAGCCAGAAAAATGAAGTGTAAACACTTTATATTAAATTAGCCAGGTGTTTAAAAAAAAAACACTACCCCAATCCAATATTTTCGACATCCTGGCTCGCTTTCAAGTCTGCTGGTGCCTATGCAAGCAGACGTGCAGCCGACACGTGTCTTTGCCTCTTTGTAAGGGGGCATGTTTTGCTTTTTTGAACGTACACAAACAGTCTGCAAATGAGTACACATCTAAAGCAGGCAGGAGGAAGCAGCCTGCGATCCCATTTCGTTTATCTGGGGTTCCTCTCTGCTGTCTTTACCCTGGACACTGACGGTCATCCAGATGATATATCTATTTATCTAAAGATAAATCGTTAGTTTGGTCTGAAACTTACTGGAAATACCTTTGAAAGATGGATCAATGAAAACAAAGAAATGGAAAGAACAGGAAACAATGTTGACGTGTACAAGCGTACAGGTTAACACATCAGTACGTGACTGAGATATTCTACGTAAAAAAATCTATCCGCCCTTGAATATTACTATTTACCCCAATCCCGCCCGCTGGGCAGTTTTGCTTCTGGACACACATCCCCCGATGTGGCCCCTGGACACACTGGGCTTGCCCTCAGGGAGGAGGGACACAAGGACGAGCCGTAGCATCCCTTTGCACACACACACACAGTGTCAAAAACATATTAAAAACCAAACAAAGCTACTAGACCAGAAGTGATGCTGGCAAAACTGAAAGCAACAATTTAGGAACAGCCTACACCCCCTGAGGTGCCAACGTGGCCACATTTTCAAGGGCCCAAGTCATGTCTGCTTGTCTGTCTACTTAAAAAAAAAAAAAAATCAGTTTTCGGGAGAGTCAGTGTTTAACTTTTTGAGATGCTTCAATTCCTCTTTTTGGCAGACCCAGCAGGCGAGAACAGGTGGTGTTCAGGTTAGAGAAGAATGAGGGCTCTGGGGTTAGACCGAAGTGAGTTTAAATTCCAGCTTGGTCATTTATTGGCGACGATGTGACAAAGGGACTCGGTGTCTTCAGGATACATATAAGAGAGTATCACCTGGTGCCCCTGGTACAAGACCAATGTGGAAAACCGTATCACTAGGTGGAGTAATCTCCGTGGCATGTTGTCGCTCCATTGTAAATATCACCTCTTACTATTTTTGATCCCTAGACTGGGTTTTGAAGGTCCCAGGGTTCTAGTCCTGGCTCTGCCTACTATCTGCCTGCTCAGCTGGTACACGGGGTGGGAGAGGTAACTTGTCTCACACTGTAACCCCCAGTCTCCGTCGAATTCCCTGGAGATGCTTAATGGGCCACCAGTGCAAGGAAGGTGGAGGGAGAGGCCAAGAGCTGTGGTTTTGATAGGTTTCATATATTGGGGATCCACATCAGATTTCATTTCGCGGGGAGAGTTACGTGGCTAAGAAAGAAAAAGAAAAGAAAACCAGGAGACACGGTTCTAAAATATTTCAAATTTCATCTCTGCTCAAACAAACAGAAATACAGTAATGCCTTGGTTTGCAAGCATAATTCGTTCCGGAAACAAACTACTCGTATTGCAAGACACCACTCCTTTACCACATTAAAATATATTAGAAATGTTTGCTAGTCTTGCCAAATACTCGCAAACCACATTACTCGCAATCCAAGATTTTACTGTAGTATAAATTTCAGATGAGCTGGGCACTCTAATGCTTTTTAGTGTTCTTCTTCAACCCATTTGTTCCGAAATAATCTTCATTTCATGCAACGACGTACCCAAGACAACCTCATTGGAAGGTTCACTAGTTTCAGTTACTATTTGGAAGGTTCTTCAAGAGGAGGATAAACTGAGAGGTGGGGGGGGGGTTGTTGAGAGCTGCGGGCTGATTCAACTTTCTAAAGCAGAAAGCTTTCACAAGCCTGGAAGGTAAACCGTCTACTTCCATCAGGCAGTAAGCTCTTTTTAGACATGAAAAAGAATTTTCTGTTTCAAAGGACTTCACTTGACTCTTCAAAACAACAAAACAAAACAAACAAAAACTCCCAATACCATTTGCTCCTAAATACTTTATCCAACGTTGACATGGGTTAGATGACGCCTCTGACCATAACAATGAGTTATCCAAGCCCCTTTCTCTGTGGAAATGGCCAAATTCCCTACAAGCAATAAAGAAAGGGGTGAAGAGGCAGCTCCCTTGTAGCTCATTCCCGGGCTGAGATGGAGGCAGGTAGACGGAGGGGATGACATCATGATGCCAGAATTTGGGACAGGCATTACCAATCATCACCAATGCTCAAATAAGTAGGCAGTGCTAGGTAATACTCATTTCCACTGTCAGGTTCAGAGGCTACTCAGATTTAGGGGTTCTACAAGAACCCCTCGGAGGCTTGCTTGAGAGCTGAGTAAAAATACCTGCCATTATGATTTTCCAGGTCCTAGGGATCTCTTCCCAGGTCTATCTACAGGTTAGACCAAGAATATGTTCAGGTTCTTTTAAAAAACACCTTGGCCTTGGGCACATGCATCCCAGACTGTTCCTCTGTGTGGAGATGGGAAGGACAGCCAACTGGCCGGAGCGCCCGTCACACTGCCACCTTCACCACCCTATCTAGAACCCACTGCTCTTGCCTCACAAAAGTCACCCTGGGTGCCAGTGCCACAGGGACATTCCTTCATCGTGACCCCATCACTCCAGGTCACTGCGATGGGAAGCGGGGTGCCAGGAACATGCGGACCGCCTGCTTGTCTGGGACCATCCCTCTCTGGGCCTGTCGCAAGGAAGATGCACTACTCGCTCAGCCACGTAGCGAGGGTTTTGTGATTTCTTGGGACGCAGCTATGAGTCTGAACTCCGGGTTTCTGCAAAGCTGCCGAGGGTGGAGATGGTTTTACTGAATCACAAAGGGGATGCGCAAACACACACACAAATAACCAAATGACAACCTTTCGCCCTCCTGGTCCCTGCTGCAAGCACACGAGTATTCTCTTTCTTGAAGGAGGCAGACCCTTTCGTGACCCTGGGCCTTTACAGATGCTGGTCCCTTTCCCTGTCTGCACTTCTTCCCATGCTCGACCTGCCTCCCAGCATGCAGTGCTGTGTCTGGCTGTCTTCACCCCCAAAAGGCCGCTCCTGACCATCATCTCTGGGTATTTTGTGTCTCATCATCCTCTTCATCTCCTTCATTATTATTATTTTGCCAGGGGCTGGAGGGAAGAGGGAACATGGCTTTCATGTTTAATGGGTGCAGTTTCAGTTTGACAAGATGGAAAGAGTTCTGGAGATGGATGGTGGTGATGGCTGCACAAAAATGTGAATGTGCTTATTCATGCCACTGACCTGTACACTTAAACATAGTTAAGACTATGCATTTTATGTTACATGTATTTTACCACAATTCCAAAAGGAGAGAATTTTATGTTTCATGCCTCTTTTTCTTTCTTCCACTAGTGGACACTGCACTGGGGCAGGAATCCAAGTTTTTTCATCACTGAGTCCTCAGGACCACGCCCAGAACCGGCCGGTCACCGGTACTCTGTTAATATGAGCTCAGTGAGTCGAGACATATACCTGTTTCCTGCTCACCTGTAAGCCCCTTGAAGGCAGGGTTAACCATTTCTTATTTTTAATTTATGCAAACTTCCCAAAAGCAAAGGCCTTGAATTTGATATAAAATGTACGTGCAGGGGTATGCGTGTGTATCTACGCACTGTTTACTGTCTCTCGGCTTTGGCTCGGGCTGCCAGAAATCCAGAGGAACCAGATTCCAGGAAGCCTGACCGTCCTCTATTGCGCGGTGGCTCTCCTGATCACTCGGCCAGCCAGGTCCTGGGTCAGCCAGTCTTTTTTTTTTCTTTTTTTTTAATGAAATCTCAAATTCTCTTTGGCACTAGACAAAGTACAAATTGAAAGCAAATAATTAAGTAACAGGAGGCAGTTTCCTTCAGGACAAGTAGTTTTCTTGGTTGTGATAGCAAATTATTAAACACAAAACAATGACAATATTTGTCATTGAGTAATATGAAAAAAAGAAAACCCTATTCTCCTTGCCCCCTCCTAAAAGAGGGAAAAATGACAAAAATTAGAGAAGCCACTCTGAGGTGATGAGGACTAAAATGAACTGGAGTCGTTTGGCTTCATTTCTGGGCTGGTTTTCCCCGAGAATAACCAAAGAAACCATCTGACATAACATCAAGCCCATCTGCCTTCAGGTTAAACTTGCTTTGGGGCAAACTACCAGTTTTTAATGACAATAGCTCTCTTTCAAGGACTTCATATAAGTTAAACTTGCTTTGGGGCAAACTACCAGTTTTTAATGAAAATAACTCTCTTTCAAGGACTTGATATAAATTGTAGGTACTAGATGGGAAGGGGGTGAGAGATTAATGTTTGCTCGAATCAGTGCTAAGGCACCTATCAGTTCGGGCACTCGTTCGTACATGTGCTAAGCGCGTGACCTGGCTTACTCCCACAGCCGGGACAGGGAGAGCCTACTCTTTTCCCATCTTCCGAACTGAAGCCTCCGACTCAGTCACACAGCTTGAAGGAGGCAACCCAAGGGACCTTTGGACCAGTATGCTACAGTATACCTGTACCCACCACATTGGTTTCTGCTGTAATTCTCAGAACCCACTCTCATAGAAAGGAATCCGCATTCTTCTACTGTGACGTACCAGGGAGGCAAAAACTGATAAGTGGAAGACAAATACGCAACACGGGCTGCTCATTTCTGGGCCTTAGAGGTTTGTCAGGGCCGTCTGGGGCCATTCCCAAGGACCAAAAAGAGATGAATCTGGCTATATAAAAAAGTGGTAACTTGACTGCTGTGCTTAACCTCACTGCAAAACATTTCTCAATTATCTCTACTTTAAATGTCATAATTCACACAAGTGAAGAGAGCACAGAGTTAGTTCCACCCCAAACAACGGCTTTAAAAAAAAATACAGGGCCGGCTGAGTGGTGCAGTGGTTAAGCGCTGGCTTGGGAAGCCAGCGGCCCCAGTTCAGGTCCCACATAGGAGGGCCAGTGACTCTGCCCTCAAAAAAAAAAAAAATACAAACAGCTCTTTTTTTTAATATGTTGTTATGGAGTCAATATTTGTTCATTTTACACCTGAGCGCACATGTCTGGGAGATAGCTAGAGCCTGTGAGGGCCAACTGAAATAAACAAGGCTTTGGTGGCCAGGTAATGATGATTCAAGGGAAAGGCTCACGTCATACACAGCAGGACAAAAATACTTCCGGCTGAGAGTACCTCTGAAAGGTAAGCAAGGCAGGTGGCTCTGAATAGGGATGCTCAGGGACTGGAGGGGGGAGGGGTCGGGTTCCTCCAATTTTTCAACCGAAATTTTTAACTTGTCATCTTGATTAATCTGTAACTTAAAATTCTTTAAACAATAACCTCCGTGTGTATTTACCTTTAAGAAAGATTTTAATTAAACAAATCAAATTTGTTTAAAATCACAGGATGAGGTCCAGAAAGAGGCTTCTGTTGGGGTTCCAAGTTAATGCCTATGGATCATCTATTGCTCAAGTTGTTTAGAATGGGCTGATTATGTCCCCACCCCTCCAACTAGGAAATTGAAAACCATCTTACAAATCCCTCCATTAAACTAAAAAATAAACAAACAAATCTCTATTGTGAGAGGCGCCATGGGTGTCTGCCTCTCTGGCTTCCAGTCACAAAAGGAGAGGAGTGGTTAAGAACACTAACTGGCCAGTATTTCATGCATTTAAAAAAAAAAAAAAAAAAAAAAAAAAAACTGAAGCAATGCTGCTTGGCCACACAGAGCAAAAACAACAAAAACCTCAGCCATTTGTTGAAACATACAAACGCAATACCACTTCCGCAACATACCCAGCGAATTCTAAAAAGGATCCCATGTGGCATGTGATTTTACACACCGTTTTTCACAAATTAAAAGCAGCATGACGGGGCCAAACGGGCATCACCCTTCTCTCCTGCTTGTCTAGATCTGCTTTCGCTCAGCTGCCCGAATCACGGCCTCTCATCCCCAACAGGAACATTGCATGGCTCCCGAAGGTCTGAGTCAGACCAGAAAGCTCATGAATATTCTGATTTTTCTGGAGCTGATGCAAAAAAAAAAAAAAAAAATTCACTGTTCATTGATGACCAGACACTAGTCACCTACCAAATGTCTTGTCCCCAGCACTACTGTAAGCGACAGGATGGGATCACAAGGTCAAAGTTGCATGTCCAAAGTTATGAAAGAAGAGTCTGTTTTGGGTGTTTACGACGAGGTTTCCATCTTTTTGAGCCTTGCTTCGTCCCAGTTCAAAGTGTCTTTGGGCACTGGGATCAGCCTGAGGCTCCTTCATGTGCTTTTAGGGCAAGTTGCGTTAACGAAAGTGCATAGACAAGAAACTAAGCGCACCACGCGCAGCGGAAAGAAAGGCGCGCGCTGCACATTTGCAGGAGGGTCGGGCCTGACCCGGCGCCAGGGGATGAGCAAGAGGGCGCGCGTGTCTACGTGGCGGCCGCGGGCCCGCGCCACGGGCGTCTCCCCGAGCACCCACGGCCGCTCCCACGTGGCTCGGGGTGGGGGGGGGCGCCGAGGGCGGACCACGTGGGACGCCGGGCGCGCGCTCCGAACAATAGACCCAAGTCCGGTCTGGGCGCGCACGCCCTTCTTTCCCTGGTCATGGCTCCGTGTCTCCAAACGCACGTCTCTCTTGCGCTTTCACTTTACATCGTGCACCGCTCGTAGGGGCACGCGCCGCGGGCGTGGGTGACCCTGCGAGCCCCCCGAGGCTGCTGGCGGAGCCCCCCTTCTTGCAAGTTTAGGCCACGCTGGGCGGGTTTGTGTATTTTTTTGGCGGAACTCGATTTGCGCTCAGCGGAAACTCGTTGGTCGGGGACCTAGTGGAGAAGCACTTCCTTTCCCAGGAACATGCATCATGGACACTCAGGAAATACAAGCCGTCCACGTCCCGTCCCCAGGGAGCCCGCGTGGCGGCTGGGGCGGCGGGAGATCCGGGCCCGCCCCCCGCCTCCCACACCCCGAAACCACGTCCCCGTGGACAAACTTTCCCCGCCAAGAAAAGTGGACACGGCCCCGATCGGAGATCCACGAGAAACCAGGGATGCGTTTGCAACGGTCTCGGAATGCAAAAAAAAAAAAAAAAAAAAAAAGATGGAGAAAACAAAAAAATAATGGAGAAAACAAAAAAATAAGGACGTTGGGGAAGTTCCCGTCTTCCAAAACCCGAACGCCACGCCCGACCGCTCCCTTGCCAGTCCGGGCCAAGCACGTGGTGTCCGCAGGCCACGTGACGTGGCGGCGGGCGGGGCCCAGGGCGCAGTCACGTGGCCGGGGCCCGCCCTCCGCGGGAGCGCGCACGCCCAGCCCCGCCCCGCCGCCGCCAGCCAAAAGCCTGAGTTGGCGCTGCCACGGTTGCGCGGCGGCGGCGGCGGCGTGGCAGTCCCGTGTGCACTAGTTTTAACGCATCCATCGGAATTCCGACGCGGGGATTGGGGGCTGCGGAGAACACGCGAAGCAATGTGCGCTAGGTGTCGCGCTGCTTTGCCGCCCACTGCCAACAACATGCCCCGAGAAATGGCAAACACAAAAGAACTTTTTAGTAACGGGGTGTCGTGAATGCTGCGCATTTGAAAGTCATGTGTGTTTAGCGTCCACACTAATTCAGAACCATCCATAATACCGTCAGAATTCCTACTTGATGCGGCAAAGGGGAGGGGAGCTGACAGCGTAGCCCACGGAGGAGCTATGGTGTGAAGTCCGTGGAGTTTTTTGTCTTGTTTTTTTTTCTTTGCCTTATATAACAGTTACATGTCCAACTCCTGAAATTGAATCTGTGAGTTGTTCCAAGTCTGAGTGCGAGAGAGAAGGGCCCCGGGAAGCTCGGTGCACCGACTGGGATCCTGTCTGAGAATGATGATAAAATGACAAACGGGGATGGACTGCAGGATATTAAAAAATGGGGCCGTGTACAGTTCTCTCCAAAAGATACCAGGTCTTTGATAAAAATATACTTGAGAAGGATACATACTCTTTCATTCTTTGAAGGTGTATGTAAAAAAGGATATAAAAGATCACATAGGTAGGATTAAAATGAAACAATAGCATAATTTTTTTAAAAAACTCTCCAAGTAAAGAATAATGTTAAGCTTTTAGTGATGGAGAATTCAAAACAATGGTTTCCTCACAGGAATCTGATTTGGGGATGGAGAAATTTAATTAAATGGTGGGGGGGGCTCCCCTCCAAATGGTTTGCCATGTTGGTAATAATGTATATTCTAAAAGCAGGAAACTAAAAGCTTGATTACTCCTTTCAATTGCGGCCTGAAAAGCTCAGAGATACAATTTCATACTGTTAATTAAATTTCTTACGGTGTCAGAATCCTTCCTAACACACCCCAACATTCAGGGCTGGCCTTCAGAGTCACTCCCCCAAATGGGTTCTCTCTTTTGAGTCCTCAAAGGCAAGAGACACTTGCCACCAGGACCAAAACTAATGGGACTTTTTAAAGTTTTTGGCAGTTGAGATCTCCCTTCTCCTTCACCTCCTTTGAAGGGAAGCATGGCCGTGGCATTTCAAATAACATTCATAGTTGAGATTTCTTAGGCTTCTGAGTATTTTTCTGCTGCATGTCATTCATAACTGTCCCCACAGAGAGCATAGAGCTGGCACTGCTACTGAAAAAGTTTTCTGTCCTTCATTTTAAAAATACATCAAGACCTCCGAGTAGAATGCCAGTTACTAAGTGCCGAAAACAGAAGTAGAAAAATCACCGTTGGGCAAACACCACAGTAGTGGGGGTTAAAATTAATAGGGGGAAGAGGAACGAGGAAAAGGGTGAAGAGGCTAGTTCATGGTCAAGATGTTTCCTAATTACAAAGGGAAGAGAAGTCATGACGAAGGAACATGCAGAGGCCACCTTAATTAAGCAATCAAAGTTAACGTCATCAGAAATAAACACGTGGGCATCCTGTGTCCCGATAAGATGCACTGAGACGGGCACAGTGGCACTTCTGCGATTTTCCTGCTAAACGCATATAACCTGAATTTGGTCGTGAGAGAGCACAAACTCAATTTCAAGAACATTCTACAAAATAACTGGCTGGGTTCTTAAAAAGTGGGAAGGTGGGCCGGCCGAGTTGGCGCGGTGGTTAAGCGCTGGCTTGGGTAAGCCAGCGGCCCCGGTTCGGTCCCACATAGGAGGCCAGTGATACTGCCCTCAAAAATAAAAAAAAATTAAAAAAAAAAAGTGGGAAGGTAGGCAGTGACTGAGGAAGACAGAAGAAAGAATCCCAGAGGCAAAGAAACTGAAGCGATACTGACAAATGTTGAGTACTGCCTGGGTGTTAACATTTCAGTTTTGATAACTGTGTGATGGTTATGAAGGATGTTAAGCTTTGGGGAAGTCGGATGAAGGGTGTTCAGGAACTCTTGGTATTTTCTGTAACTTTCTTTGCAGGCCGAAAATTATTTCAAATTTAAAAGTGAAAAAATAAAAGTTATTTAAAAGTTCCTAAAAGTGGCGGGGGGGAACCCAACTTACAGCATGCTCATTGACTCATTGAAAGAGAGACTGTTAAGGGGGCCGGCCGAGTGGCGCGGTGGTTAAGCGCTGGCTTGGGATGCCAGTGGCCCCGGTTCGGGTCCCACATATGAGGGCCAGTGACACTGCCCTCAAAAAAAAAAAAGAAAGAAAGAGAGACTCTTGAGCTATCAGGATCCATGCCAGTACATCATTGGTCAATTCTAAAACCTCTCTTTGAATGACAAGATTTAACGGTGAGCCTCTAACAGCCCCACCACGCAAGACAAAGTCACCAACAGTTTCCTAATCAGTTTCATAACATGTTTTGTAAATAATTTGGAGATAAAGCAAATCTGTACTTTTTAACATGATTTCCAGAGAAATACTGTAGCTGGAGGCTAATGAGGCTGGGGGGGAACCCAGCGTGCTTCCCATTCTGACATGCTGCCTAACAGTTAATGCATAGTCAGTTTATCCTACAGTGGGGTGGAAGTGGGGACTAAGATGGGTGAGGGATGCCAACATAATAGTCAGCAAAATGGACAACAGGAAACTGCAGGTAGTTCTCCTGGATTCTTAGAACAACCCTCTAGTCTTCAAAGCTTTAAATGTAGCTTTAAACCCTAGTTTTCTGATTTGGCCATATCCTCTGCTCTGTCATCTGCTGCAGATCATACAGACTTCTGCACTCTTCCTGTTATGCGTGAAAGAGACTAAATTCTCTCAGCAGCAAACACCTCCACTGCAGTGGCAGCAATTCCCCAGCGTTGCCAGCCTACAGTTTCCTGATTCACCACTGTGTGGTAGCGAAGGCAATCAAAAGAGTTTGCCAGGGCTGCACTAAAATCTCACCTGAAAAGCCTGGTCTACTTTTTTTTTTTTTTTTGGCAGCTACTGGCCTCGAAGGAATTGATCCTCATTGGGGAATAATGGAAAATTGAGGCCAAAAATGAGGGTGCAAAAGCCAGCCTTTTTACTTCGGTGTTCTCAGCATGGTGGGGTGTACAATGGAAGATGAGAATTCTGGAGTCTGGGAGGCATGGCTGCCTTAAGCACAGGTACCACATGGCGTGCAGCATGACCCAAAGGCAAGGAGCGAGGTCCCACTGAGCAAGCCCCTGCCTTGCCCTGGGAATTGGGAACCGTCTGATGAAATCTGACCAAGCTCCTTCCTTAAGGATGGGACCTTGGGCTCCAAGACCCCTCTGACTTGTCCTGGTCTGAGAGCGCCTGCCAGGTGGTGAAGCGCGGACTCCGGTCGGCCTCCCTCCAGGATCTGGACTCAATTAGAACTATGTTACCCCCCAAATTACACTAAAGTTCCCTTGTACAGACTACAACAACTAACAGGGGTGTTTGTTCACTGGAGTGGCAAGTGGAAGGCTAATGTCCCCCCAAAACTCCTTCAGGTATATTTACCTGAAAGTGAGGCAGAAGGGGACCCTTCTAGAACAGGATGTCATTAAACTAGGTGCTGAGGGGTGGCCTAGGATACAGCATTGGGACTCCACGCATTCTGAAAACTATTTGACCACTGGGCTAGGCCTCAATGTGGATAAATGTGTTCCATCCATTTTACTGATTCCAGCAACTGTCATTTTGTGTGTGTGTGTGTGTGTGTGTGTGTGTGTGTGAGAGAGAGAGAGAGAGAGAGAGAGAGAGAGAGAGAGAGAGAGAGAGAGAGACCAAGAGAAGCCGAAGGAAAAAAAATTATGTAAAGAGAAAAAAACTTACTACCTGACACCTCACCTTTCCAGAATTCAACTCCCCAGCAAATGCCCATTTCTGGGGTAGACTGCCAAGGGCCAGAAGGAAGCTACAATCCACTTACACACAGTTCTAACAAGCTTAGAAATCTGTTTTCAAAGTCCTTGGAGCAAAGAGGAAGCATCCACTAATCACCTACAGAGGAGCTGACAGACACGGCTTTTTGTCTTACTGCAATAAGTCTATTAACCAGAAATGGAGACATAAAAATGATAAAACCAGACCATCAGAGCACACTAAGCCCTCAAAATCTTCAGTCTGGGGCAAACTGCTTCCCACAAGGCCTTGAGGCTACCACCGTATTATGCATAATACAACAATTTATGCTCACTGATGTCCCCGAGTTGGCCAGAAATGATTAAATTATATTCACTAGAGTAGGAAGCAAAGAAGTACATAATCTATGTTGAAAAGATTTCCGGCACGACAGGGTCCAAAAACGGGTGCGGGTGTCTCAGCCATTCCCAGGGCTTCCCTGTACTCTGCTTGCACTTTCTTGCATCTCCAGACTGTTCTGAGAGAGAGGCTTTGCTCCTGCACCCAGAGAGTTTACAATCTAGTCTCAAAGATACTCAGGGCCCACGTTTCTACCAGGATAGCTCGCACAAGTGTTTGGGCTTTTGTACTCAGCACTATGTACTGACTCTGAAAGGGGTTTTGACTTATCTTTGGATATGAGCAACTGAACTTGGCATTTTCGATTGTCACATTAGGATTCAAGGAGTCAACACTCTTAAGAACTGGTCCCCACAAGCAAAGGCAATACGGTTTTGCCCGCACAGAAATATAACAATAGGCAAAACCCACAGAGCTGCGGGTCCTGAATTTGTGGGCTTTTTCTCCTTGTTGAAATTCATTCTGAGACACGCACTCTTAGATTTAGGCTCTAACATCCTATAACTGGATCACCCTACCTTTAATCGATGCATTGTAGAATGTGACATGTTTTAAGTGACTCATTTTTGTGCGAGGAAAAATCCTAGACATCTTGATACTGTTTGAAGAATTTACAAGATGGCAAAAAAAAAAAAAATCATAACTTAATCAGAAAACCCAGGTACGATAAAAAAAAAAAAATTAGTTTTCATTTTCTTATTGTTTTAGGAACCCAAGTCTTTCTTTCCCCTCTTGAGGGCAACGCTCACAAACTGAATTTTTTCATTTGAACGGGCTCTTCCTGGGGCCGCAAACACAGGCAGCAGAAGATTTTTCTCTACCGTCTGAGCACAAATGCTGTAGTGCATCCACCTTGAGAACTTGGGTTTCTCTTGGTTCAAATCCTGTGTCTCTCACCTACCAGGTATGTGACCATGGACACCTTACTTTTTCCAGGCCTCCATTTGCTCATCAGAAAAACAATGTTGGTGGAACCTCCTCCCGCTGGCTGTTGTAAAACCTAAATGAAATGTGCCCGGCCAATTACAGTGAGCTCTCAATACACCGCTCATTATTATGCCGGTGAACGTACACTTTTACACAGACCCCGATATCCATGGGTTTAGTAAACGATAGCACCGTGGAACTCAAATCGGATGTGTTTCAGTGTTGAACAATTCTTTCCTTTATGAGTTCGTACTTTTTCTTGGAAGAGTGGCTCACTCTCCCCTGAGGCTGGACTTCCTGGTAAACTGAATGAACAATGACAATAAAATAAAAGGGAAGCATGAAGGCAGAAGTCTGCTCTTGGGAGGCCCGCGCTGGCCTTCTGTTCCTTAAGAAAGAGTGAGCCACTCCAGGCTGTGTGTAAACACCTTCCCGCGTCGCTGGTCCCAGTTTGCAAAGAGGCAGTTTCATCACCTAGCCCTGGAATACACAAGTTGTTTAAACTAAAACTCCACGATGATGAGATGGCTGAAGAGGGAGTGAGATCTCTCCATGGCAAGCTCAGGGCGAAAGTCTGCACTGGTTTGTGGTGCTGCTGGGTGGACAGCCAACTGAGGGCCTCGCCCACGTTTATTACTGTCCTGAAAGGCAGTCTGTGCCTCTGAACCCCACCATCCTCTGAGCCTTTATCTCTCCATTAAATGGCTGAGATTGTCCTTGTATACTTGGGTGGATTGATGTTATTTCTAAAGCATGCAATTCATTTCAAGAGGGGAGAGGGAGGATTAAGTTGGAAATATTTTTCTATTGAGGAGAAAAATTAAATGTAAGTGGAAATGTTTTCATGAAAATGTTTTCATATTTCAACCTAGCCCGGGAGCACTCTGATCTCAATACATCACAGGACTCTGCTAGATTAGAAGGAATGAAGACAAAATGAATTTAAATAAAATTGAAACTGACCAGCCAGGCTTTATTCTCACAAACACGAGGAAACAACAAAATGGGGGAAACCACAGATGAATCAAAGGAAGAAAGAAAAATCAACTCCACGAAAATGTGAAGCTCAAATGAGAGTTTCAGTTTTGTTTCAAAAACTCTAAATTCCAGCTTATTTTCAAGCCACAAAAGCTTGTGAATGTCCACGCATCAACAGCACCTGATAGAATCATAAAGTCCTTCTTGGCTGTTTTCTCTCAAGCAAGACACCCACTGGCATTCAGTGACAGAAGGTGATTTGCTTGTTTTATAGTCCTTAGGTCATTAAGAGTATTTCACACTTGCCAATAATCAACGCTAACAGCTCCAGAAAACGCGTACAATTAAT
This sequence comes from Aselliscus stoliczkanus, assembly GCA_033961575.1. Classification (NCBI taxonomy): domain Eukaryota; kingdom Metazoa; phylum Chordata; class Mammalia; order Chiroptera; family Hipposideridae; genus Aselliscus; species Aselliscus stoliczkanus. Next base: position 31,204,597 of record CM066741.1, read on the forward strand.
AGCTGGTCTAATATATTGTGTTGCGTTTTTTTTTTTTTTTAAATTTACACACCCCCTTGCTGAACCTTAAACATGACAGGAAAAATGAAATGCACAGGTGTCAGGGGCCCTCATCTAAATAAACACAGACTTCCCAGAGGAAAGAATTTTGTCAGCTGATCTTGTCTAGATCTGTACTGTCCAGTAGCCACAAGCCACATGTGGCTGTTCCAATTTAAATTCATCTGAAATTCATCTCGCAATCCCACTGGCCACATTTCTGGTCCTTCGATGCCACGTGTGGCTAGTGGCTACCTTACTGGACAGGGCGGATCAGACATAAAACATTTCCATCATTGCAGGAAGTTTTATAGGACAGCTCTGGTCTAGATGAAAGAACAGAGCTGTGAGCTTCAGGCATGTACATTGATTTTCAAAGACGTACACAAAATGGTCTACCTGAATTTGGGGGTCACTCTGGGGTAGCTTTCTACTTGCACACAACTGCTTTCTCTAAGCAACTTCAATGCACAAGCCAAGAAAAAGCCAATATATGCTCTCTCCTCCTCCTCATCTCTCGTCTACTTTCCATTGTAAAACCCCTCTCCCCCCTACCAACAGAACCTCTCACCCAGAACTTGAATCAGGATTCCAGCTGCCTGCAGAGAATGGAGTTAGCTGCAGGCAAAAGGGCAAATCCTTGTTGTCGGATAGACAGACTTTCCCAAGATACACTGAAATATTAAAACCCACAGCAGGTGTTAAATATTAAAACCCACAGTAAGCTTCTCCCTCTACAGCCATCATCACACTTCTATTTATTTAATGTCTACATTCCCTGCCCAACTGTCAGCTCTGTGTGAGCAGGACGCGGGGTTCTGTTTGCTGTTGTACACTCATTACAAGCACAGCGCTCGGGACAAAACAGATGCTCAGATTTTTGTGGAGTGATTGAATGAAACTTAAGAAGAATGGTATTTTGCTAAAGAACAGCAAACATCCTTTTAGAGCCTGGATCCAATTCTTTTATATTTGGATAGCAAGCCACCCTTTATTTTCAGATGCAAACCTAAAATAACTCGGCAGACTGATTCATGCAAGAAAGCTCCATTCAATGTCTTCTTCTATGGTCACGATGGCTCCTTGCAAAAGGGCACAGCTATGCTATTTCACAGCTTCCATTTCTGCTATCTCACCTGCCTCTCACTCTGATACCTTCTCTGCTACGAGGACGGGGAAATTAAGGCTCAGGGAAATTAAGTGACTTGACCAAGGTCACAAAGCTGTAGATACAGAGTTGGAAAAGCTCCCCTCAGTAACGAATATGGACCAGCCCATCATGATGCCTGGATGTACAATTCCTACTAGGTCAGGAAAGCTCCGTGGTCCTGGGCACACCTTCCAAGAAGGGCATTGCTCTGCATCTCTGTACCCCCCCGAGTTTAGCACAACGCCATCCCCACAGGCATTCCGCAAGTATCCTAATAGCTTCTCTGATCAACAGTTCTCATGGTCCAGGGCTACCCACTATCGGGTTAGATGCCTACTAGGGTCTCAGAAGTGGGCAGAGCTCGGCAAACATCAGCTCTCTCCAACAGTGACAATGGGGACTCCCAGTGACCTTGGCCCCTGCCCAGTGTACGGCAGCGTCATGCTTTGGCCACCATGGCCACCCCGCGTCAGGGGCCAGCCTGCTTCCGTAAACTGACCACTGCGGAGGAGCTGGCAGCACTTCAAGTGTTACCATTTTTCTTCCTGCTCTACATTTCCACCCAACAATTCCATTATTTTAAAAACACACTTGACAATGACTTAGGAAGGACCCACTGGGTCCAGGTGTTCAAACAACTGTCTTCAAGGGGCCCAGGCGTCCCTGTTTGGCCCAATTCAGATGAGGGGTTCTAGAAGTCTGAACTCTTAAGTAATCATTTTCATAAAAAAAAAAAAATCACTATTGGCAAAGCAAGAAGTTCTAACTGTACACATAGGGAAGAGCCAGCTTCTGTTTAATATTTACCAAGGGTTTGCCAAGTGGAACACAAAAGGGCATACGTGTAATATAGGACAGCTGTCCCTTTGGAGAAAAGGTAAACAAACACCGGACTCCCTGTAAGAGATTTTGGACAATTCTCAGGTATTCTCTCGGTGGTCCTATAAAGTGGGTAACAGCCCCATCGGGGGCTGATAAAAACAACACTCATGAGAACGCATGCTTTCTGAGAGCCTACTACGCACGAGCGCAGTGCGAGGAGCACAGTTAATCCTCATGGCTCCCCCAATGGACGGGTATTAGCTCCCCTTTTACAGATGAGGAAAGACGGGCTTGGAGGGACAGTCACGCGTCTAAGTTCCATGGCCCAGGGGCCTTTCTCCCAGCCTGGGAGACTCACAGGAAGTGAAAAATGAACTCGAGATCATGGAGGACACACTACAGTGTCACAGTGTCCCACAAGTGGTGAGGACCAGACTCACAAGAAAAGAGGGTGAGGGGTTTGTGCAGCGGGTGGCCTCACAGAGGGCAGTCTGAAGTTGGTTCTAGAAGATGGCAAGGGCTGGCGGGTTTGTGGGGCGGGGGGGGCGTTCAGAAGGGGGGTGGGCCAGATAAACAACTGAGACAGGAGCGGCACGTGTCCTGTCGTCACAGGAGCACTGAGTAAGTTGGTGGCTCAGGGTCACAGGCACACGCTGGGGGATCGGGGGGGGGGGGGCCAGAGGCAAAGGCAGGTTGAAGTCAGATCAGGAAGAGCATGGAGCCCAGTCATGTGGAAGAAAGGGGGAGCCCCACACTGGGGTAGTGATGGAGGGCGTGTTTGGGGAGATGCACCAGTTCAGTGAACACGTGTCTCCACTCACTAAGGCGCAGGGCAGCCGGGGGCTCTTGTGTTTCCCCCACTTATTTGTGCAGGAGAAAGCCACTTGGCTCCCAGACCAGCCTGCCCTGGCATTCTCCAGAAGGGAAACATGCTTGGCTTATTCAGACGTGACTTACTGGCACGTAGAGGCTGTTGGCATGGAAAAATGAACAGGCTGACCTGGCCAGAAAAAGAGCAGGTGACGCAGAAACCCAGCAAAAGATGAGCTCAACATGCCGGCCTGAGTCAGTGGGAGGCTCACAGGAAGGGCCCAGAAGAAAAGATCGGGGGAGATGGTTTCCCAGAGAGAGAGGGCAGGGCCCTGGGCACCTCTGGGAGCCGGGGCAGAGACCCAGGCACACTCCCTAACCGGCTTTTCAGTCTTCACAGCTGCATGGGAATCACTACGCCCGGCTCATTGGGGGGGTGGGCGCGGCGGGGCACTGAGGCTCACACAGGGAAATGCACTGCCCCAGGTGAGCTCCTAAGGGCCAGGAACTGGGACACACAGCATGGCAGCACACCGCCGCCGTGTGCTGTGATGACTCTGGCAGGAACTTCAGGTCCTGGGGCAGCACTCGGCCCAGCCCCGAGCTCTCCGTCATCTGCTGGGACCTCCTGATGCACAGGAACCAAATCATGAAGTGGAAGCGGAACCTATTCTAACAATAACACCATGACACCCGTGAATTTGATCATCTTAGGAAAATATTCCTAGCAGGGGAGAAAATGCAAATGAGCTAGGCCTATAGAGACACAGAAAACTTCATCAGCCGAGGTGGCTAACTTGAAATAGGGCATCGTCCTGGGTTTTAAGTAGGTCTGGAAACTGTTCTTCCACGTCCTGGCCACCATGTGCCCTTCCTTAACATTTATATCTGCAATGTATCTTTTCCCCTTTTCATTCCTTAATCCCACCTCAAACGGCCCACTGCTGAAAACCCGCAGACTAGAGGACTGAGACAGGTGAAGGCCCCCTCCCCCACACACACGGCCACAGCTCCCTATGAACCAAGAAGCAGCTGCCTTCTCCCTCTGTGACTGTCACTCAGAACCCGAAGGAGGCCGAACCTCCAACTCAGCACACCAGAACCTCAAAATCTTCATTGTTGGTTGACAAGGCTTCTCACAAAATATCCCAAACAAACCATCTTCACAGAGAACTTGACCATTCTTCTAAAAAAGAAAGGCTTTAATTAAGACTGGATGTCCCCTGGAAAGAGCAGCTCCTAAAAATGGGCATTTTCGAACCGAATGCCACATGCTGTTTTGCCATCTTGCCTGAGCTTCCTGCTTAGAGCCTGTGTTAACATAACAGAGAAACTGCAGACACCGGAGCTGCTCCGGGCCACGCAAACTCCGCTCCACATCTTCCAGGCAGCCCTGTCGCAAATAATTCATGTCCACTACGCCCCTATCACACTGAATACAACCACATTGTGCAGCTGGAAATGGGAAACCTGATTCAGATCTCAGAAGAAGGTACAAAAACATCTAGTTCAACACAGAGCTGCCCTTTATTTTGGGGGGGGGCGGATAAGGGGGTTATATCTCAAACCTATGAAGAGTGGGTAAAGGATTCAAGACCCATCTTGGAAGAAAACACAATTAAGCCTTCCACGTGCCCCCAAACCAGCAGCGACAACAACAACAAAAAAACCCGCCCAGTCCCTTGGCGAGCCGGGCCCGTGTCAGCTGCAGGGCCCCTAACCCGAATCCTTGGGGCCCGTGCATGCAATTTGCAAAGGAAGCATCATGTCCTGGAAAGATGGTGCATGTTGACAAAAGCACAGGCTTGTCCCACATGGACAGGAATAAAAGGGAAACAAGGCTGATCCCAAGCCGGCCGCCTTTCCTCTGTGGGCTACAGGGAGGACGAGAAAAAAGGCGGAGTAAGGACGGGGCCGGGAAGACGTCTCTGCCCTACGAGGGTTCTGGTAAACAGCAGCCTGTAATGGCCACTGTGAGAGAGACGGGAAAACAGACATGGAGGGAAACGTGTTTACAACTGCAGCAGCGGCGGGCGGGAGGGAGGGAGGGAGGGATTCCCCGGCTTTGCGCACAGCCCACTCCGCGTCGGTGGGGCCCCAGGGCTGAGTTGTGCTTTGGCGCCCCCCACCCCGCTTTATTGGGGGGGGGGCTACATCTTGTTTATGGGGAAGGTTACTCCTCCTCCGCTCTGGTGATCGCGTCCCTAATACTCCTGCTGCATCCTTGCGGGATGCCCGCTTGACTGACAGCTGCCTGAGCCAGTCGCCGCCGGGGCCCCTCGGCAAGGTGGACTTTCCCAACGAACGGATTGGTCGGCGGGGGGGGCGGGCCCTCGTGATTGGCGTGCTCCTCGGAGTAGAAAGTAGTAAACAACCTTGGTCCAAGGCAGCAGCGCAACGCTGGGCGCCCCGTGCCCGCTCCCAGGTCCCAGCCCCGGGATGGAGGCCGGTGGGTGCGGGGGAAGCAGGAGGCACAGACAAAAGGAACCCACCGCGGGGCGGGGCGGGGGGGGCGACAACGAAGGGTCGCCCCGAAGAGCAGACACGGGTGGGCGTCCTTTAGAGCCCCTGGGTGAGAACTGCTGACTTGCAGCTTCCCATCATTTTTGTTGTTCTGGGGCAAACGACAAAAGGTTTTCTTTTCCACAGTGTTTGTTCTTCTTGGGGTTTAAAAACGCTCAAAAAAAAAAAGCATCGAGATCCAAGTTGCTGGGCCCTCCCCACCTTGCAATTCATTTTTAGTCCTGTCTTTGCAGAAGTTGTTTTTAAGTCCCTGAACTAAAAATGGTTTCCTCACCCAACCCGCCGGTAATGGCACCGAGGTGAATCAGGGGCCCTGCTACATCTTCTCATCGCCAATTTCTGGAGCTGTGATCTCACTGGAAAGGGGCCTGTGCTAGGAAGCTTATATAAAAAGAAACTGAGATGATGGTGTTAGGGGCACCTGATGAGAAATAAGCAGTTAATTTGCATTTTCCATAGAGGGTGTAATTCACCCAGGATACCACTTTCGATGGCAATTGCCCATTTGGTTTGACTTGAATGACAAGCCGTTCCTCTTTTTGTCCTGGCCACCCTCCTAGGACTTAGCAGAAAAAAGATGCAGCTTCCAGCTGCTTCCCCAAGTTAGGCAGCCCCCAGGCCTGCCTTCAGGAGATGGATGTTTGATCCATCACCTGGGAGGTCTCCACAAACCGTCTGCCTGAGCTGTTGTGTGGTCGGAAAAGTCATGACGTATTTTTTTATGTGTTTCATTTCAAAAATGTGTCATGATTTTTCTGAGGACCCAACAGATTCCAGAGACACCCCTCCCTGTGCTGGTGAAGGACAGGGAAGGCTGGGAACTACACTCTGAGGACAGGCCACACTGTCGCCTGCAGCCAGGCAGCCAGCCTATCCAAGCTTTGAACATAAAGAGAGGGTGCAAAGGACTCCTTGCAGAATGCAACATAAGCCAAAATGGCCACCTTTTCATCAGCCCCAGGCCCGTATCCTCCCCCAGCCTCTGGTGTCTGCCCACTGCAATTGTGGCTCACCCCAAGCAGTCCCAGGGAAATTCTCACAGCCTTGAGTCCCCACTCCTCTGAAAACCCCCACAGCCTGCAGTCCCCTTTGGCCCCCTTGGCCCATCCAGCCTGGCCCGGCTGCCACGCATGCAGCCTTCTTCCTTCCAAGCTCCCCTCCCTCCAGCCATACACACCCTTCACTCAGATGGTTCCTCCTGCTCTCTAGGCCCTACCCCTGCCCGCCAGTGTTCCCCTGCCCCAGCAGAACTGCTCTGAAATCTGAAGCACTTACATCCATGTCACTGACAACACTTCCAATACTGCATTCTGACTCTGCTTGCAGGTTTGTCGACAGCACTAGACTCTGAACTTCTCGAGGATAAGGGCTGTGTCACCTTCTATCTGTGTGCTAACATGTCCCCCCAACCCCCTAAGTTGGAGGCAGTGCAGCTGTCTTCCTGCTGATGTCTCAGGGCTTCCCTGCACACACAGCTCTTCCTGCTTGTGCTGCCTCACTGCCAGTCAGGCCTTCTCTAATTGGCAAATTCCTATTCTGCCCCCTGTCACTTTCAACCTTGGGGGGACCTCCCATAAGCCCCACCCCAGTCCCCTGCTTCCATGCATCCTCCACTCTCTCTCCAGGACATAGCTACAATAACCACCACTGGCACGGTTTGCTGCAGAACCAAGGGCTGAAGGGCAGTTTTACACAGTGGTGCCCTGCCGGAATCAACAGAGCCAAGACACTGGGAGACGCGGAGCTCTGCTCCAAGCTCACCCCTCCGCTGGGTCTTTCCCTGTCCTCTTCCCAAAGGTCTCCTCCACGCCTGCAAGTCTCTGGCTCCTCACTCTTCAAGCCTCCGCTCAAATGCCAGCCCTCCCACTCCCACCTGCCGCCCACTATCACACAGATCTGTTTAGTTTTCTTCACGAGATTTAACTATCATCCCTCTTATCTGATTACCCAGTTGCTGGCTTTACAGTCTGTCTTCTCTCCCCTGGCATACAAGCTCCAAGAAGGACAGGAATTTTTATCTGCTGGCCTCACCCCATCTCCAGGATGCCTGGAGGAAGGACTGGTCTGTACCAACAGTTCCAAATTAACTTTGGGTGCCATGACGGACAACAGAGAACAAACAGCTCAGCAACATATCCAGGCAATGGGAAGATAAGTTTGGGGGGGAGAGTGCTTCAGGAAGTACCCTGAGGCTGACACAGAAACACACAAGGACTAAACTCTGTAGCCTCACTTGATTGACCAAAGGAAGTCCAGGCTTCTTGGGGATCCACAGAGGAAACCCATGGCCTTGGACCCCATGTAACATGTTATGTGTGTTATCCTACATATATTCATTCCCAAATGAACTCAGATTAATGGTGGCAAAGGGGGACTTTTTACGGACAAACTTAGTGCTTTCAGTAATAAACAACCAGCATGCTTTAAGCCTCTTATGATAGGTACTTATCTTTTCATTGAAATGTTTTGGTATAGATAAAAACTACGTGGCATAAAAATGGAAAAAAAAATATATATATATATATATATATATATATATATGATAGAGCACAAAGTCTTCCTTCCCAGACTTTGTTTTCAATACCTGTCAAATACAAATATTTGCATTTCTCCCTTTTTACACGCATAGTAACCTTTGGTACACACTGTTCTGTGTGCTGTTTTGTCACTTAATATATCTTGGAGATCTGTCTATATTGGCAAATGCAAAAAGTCTTCACTCTGTTTTAATGCTATGTAATATTCCACTGTACGGTTAAACCCTAATTCAACTGTCTGTGCATTGGAATCCCTTTGGGGACTTCAAAAAAAATATGAAGTCTGTGACCCACCATCCAAAGATGGATTGAATTGCTCTGGGTTATGACTTCAACTTGGAAATTAAAAAAAAAAAAATCCCCAGGTGATTGTAATAAGCAGACAAATTTGGGAGCCATCATCCTGACTTAGTTATCTATGCCCTCACAGAGGGATATTTGGGTTCTTTTCCATCTTTTGTGGTTTCAAGCAATGCTGTAACAAATAACTTTGCACAATGGTCATTTGGCATGTGTACAAGTATATCTGTGGGGTAAATGCTCTCCCCCAATTGCTGCATCAGCTCAAATGTCACCCTTACCAGGATGTATTTATCACTGGAGATACATTCCCAAATCCCCCTCCACAGACGTGGTACCATTTTGCAGTCCTCCCAGCAACAGGGCTGTTTACCATGGGTTTGTCAATGGGGCGTGTTATCAAACGTTGGGAATTTTTTCCCAATATGAGAGATGGAAAAAAGATATCTCTGTGTCGTTTTAACTTCCATTTCTCTTATAAATGAGATTGAAGATTTTTTCATACTTTCTTAATAGTTATGTCTTTTCTCTTCTGTAGATTATCTGTTCAGTATTTCAACCCCCAACCCTTTGGAGTGGCTACTCTTTTCCTTACCAATTTCTAGGAACTCTTGTTTTTTTTTGTTTTTGTTTTTTGGCTTTGTTGTTGTTGGGTTGTTTGGCTTGTTTGTTTCAACTTGGAAGATTAGTTCTTGGTCTGTGACAGAAGTTGCATATATTTCTCCCAGTACGGCACTGGTCATTGCTTATGGGTTTGGGCTATACAGAAGTTTCTGGGTTCTTTTAAAATTTATTAAATTCATTCTTAAGAATGTTTTCTTTTCTGGTTTCTGGATTTTGTGTTGGAAATGAAAAAGCCGTTCCCCCCTCCAGGGTTATAAAGGAATCCCTCCATGTGTTCTTTTAGTTCTTGATCGTTTTATTGTTCACGTTTTTACCATGGATCCATTTGGAGTTTAACCTGGTGTAAGGTAGGATGTATGGATGCAACAGGATTTATTTTCCAGATGGTTGCCCATGTCCCCATGCCAGTAAATGAAGAGTTCATCTTTATCCCACTGATTTGAGGGGCTACTTTATCCAAATACTAAATTTCCATGTGTACTGGCATCTGTATTTGGACTATTCTGTTCCGTTGCCCTGTCTCTTCATGCACCGTGACCTCATCACTTTAATTATTTAGACTCTATAGGCTATTTTAATATCTGATCAGACATTTCTCATTGTTCTTGTACAGTTTTATTGACTACTTTGTTTAGTTTCTTTCATCACTTTAGAATTCGTCTGATTGAGAGAGAAAAACACCTGTTGGTATTTGGATCACATTACATTGATCAATTAACTTAAAGAGTGCTGACATCTTGATATCGTCAATTATTCCTGTCTAACAATATGTTATGATTTTCCATTTACTCAGGTTGTCTTTTGTGGTTTTGAATAGCATTAAGTTTTCCATGTTAATTCGTACGTGTTCTCTCTTTGGATTTTCATTGGAAATACGGTCTTTTCTTCTATAATGTCTTGTAACAAGTGACTAGTATACTGTAGGGTTGTATTACGACACATCTGTTCATGTCGTTTCTAGCAGAAGGCAGTCTCTTCTGTGCCTTTGGAAGAATACGGTGGGGTGGGAAAACTCAAAGTTTAAAAACTCTTTATCAACAAATAAAGGTGACGATCCTACACAAGCATCCAAGTAACACAACATTTTGAGGTGGCATTCAGAAAACAAGCAAGTCAAATGATGTAGGACATATCACTGGACAGGCACAGGTGGGAGCGAGTTGGCAACAAGAAGATGGCGCTCCTTAAGCTACCCACCTAACAGACTCAGGGACGTTAGGGAAGCACATGGGGAAACAGAGAGACGGATCTATCAGCTCTGAGCCGCTGACCTCAGGCCTTCCTGAGGACGGTAACACTTTGGCTAGGCTGACACAATCAGTCACGCGCACGAGTATCTCTGAACCAGCTCAAGTCCCAGGAGACCGGCACTTCAGTGTGAACACGCAAACTGTGGGTGAGGGATTGTATTTCCCATGAGGTGATGAATGCAAGGCTCTGCTGGTCTTTTACAAGTCAGGAGGCAGCTTCCTCTCCCATGGCCATGAGTTTAAAGATGTACCCCTTTAAGCATAATCCAACTCTCACCCAAAACTTCTATTTTTCAAATCTAAAGATCCCACGTTAAACATCAGGGCCGTGTGGGCTCAGGTCTCCTTTAAGAAAGGACTTGCTGTCCAGTGGACAGCCTCCAGCTGTTAGCCCCTCCATTTCAGCATTTGGCCAAGGTCACACACTGGGCACAGCAACGGCCCCAGGGCCTGGCTCCAACTGTCCAACAGGGGGCCCCTCAAATGGCACTTGGTGCTGGGAGCCCCCCAGGGCTGGCAGAGTGTCCCTCTGATCAGGGTCCTGCTCAGACGTGTGCCCTCCTCCACGCATCATCTTTTTCCCCCTTTCGTCCTCTCACAAGTGATCTCTTTGCATTCCTAACTTCACCTTGGAAATCTGTAGGACAACCCAATCTGCCACGAAGGTGCTTAGCAAATTTGGGGGGAATAAAAATCCCCACACACTGCAGTATCTGACAATCTGGGACAGAAGTGCAAAGTCCTCACATCACAGGAATCAAATCAGTGCGCAACAAAAGTTAGCATCATCAAGTTTTAGAGGTCCTCCACGCTGCCAGGGGTATAAATGAGCATTTCCTGTGTGCTGGGCGGTTACACAGTCTGTCTGGCTCAGTTGACCCTCACATCTGTCCTGGGCAGCAGGTATGACCGGGTTCCATTTTACAAACAAGGAATCAGTGGATGCTGAGAAGTGGTGGAACCCAGACTGAAATGCAGGCAGGCCTATTTGCTTCCAATGCCTTTTCTTTTCCCCGCGAGTCCACTATCCAACACTGATAGCTTCCCAGCCGTGAAGCCGATGCGGTCTGGGGCTGGCATGACACGTCTGGGTTCTTCCGTGCCCATACGAAGACAGCTCCCTGTAAACAATGGGCTGCTACGCCTTGTCTCATGGGAGGATGTAATAATTGGTAGCCTAAGTACCGTATTGTTGGTACAAGGCTGTGCCCCGCCCAAAGCAGAGTAGCCACACGTTTGTTTAAACATATTCCTAGAGGTGCTTGCTTCATTCCCCTGGATTGCACGGACTCATTAAACTGCGGAGCGTAACCTTGGATGGGGGTGGAGGAGGTGATCCAGTGGTTTTCAAACATTTTTTTTTTAAGGCAGCATAGAGAAACAGGGCTGCACCTGCTGACCGAGGTCCCTGAGTCCAGCAATACTGCCCTCTCGTGTTCACGGGGACCTCTGAGAAGCCCTGGCTGCATGACACAGGGGCTGCACAGCGCCTCTGGTACCCCCTTATGGGAGCGCGAAGGAAACGCACCAATAGACAGGCAGCCCAAAGCGCCACCTTGTAAGTAGCGCTCCTGGGAAACAGATCTGAACTCTCTCTGTCCTGCCGTTCCCCCACCATAGCTTAAGCTATAGGCACAAAGTTAAGATCAATTATGCCTAACTATAATATGTGACCCTTAACGTCTCGCCTACCTCATTATTTCTGAATGGAGTAAAGCCCGTTTTGTCTCTGCGTCACCGTGACCACTGCTCAGGGGAGCATGAATGTGCCCAGGGATACATGGCTTTGAGGACTTTATCAGACACACAGCTAGGAGAAGTACAAAGGAATGAAAGGAGGATGTTCAAACTGCTCAACACCCCAAAATACAACTGGATTGTCGGAACGTGCACCAGCCTGCGTTTTAGGCATGGCTTAGGTGACTGGCAGAGTTCTAAGCTTTTATAATAAGCCATTGGCAAGAGCAAACTTGGATAAGATGTCAATGAGGAGGTGGGGAGAAGGTACATATAATCACAGAAGGTGTCTTTCCTTTGGTTGATATCAGAGAAGTAATAGGCAGAGTAACATATCTTTTAGAAAAACAAAGATTACGTGAAAACGGCCCCTGACAGTCGTCATATGACAACAGTGCAAAACATGCTGTAAAATTGTGAGCCTTCTACCTGTAACCTTTTATTTGGTAAAGCTGCCAATTTTATAGTACAGAAATGTTAAGTCAATTAGGTGACATCTGATAGTCACTGTATTGACTCTCAGGGAAGAAAATGTCTTCGAACAGTTTTTGTTTTTTTTAAATACTACTTTTAGCACTGATGGGCACATGAGGTGGGGCACTGATCATTGTGATTTTCCCGCCACCACCACTAGGTGAGGCCTGTAGAGGGCCGATGCAGGTATCTGCCGATGCAGCTGCCACGGCAGAAGGAGAACAGGAAGTTGCTGATCAATTGCAAAACGAGTGATGTAACTGGCTCATCTCAACTGCCAGCAAATCAGAAAGACAGAGGATGGGAGAGAATGCTGAGGAAGGTAGAGGGGGACAGACCGACAGGCTGACTCAGTGCCCAAACTGCATACACACACATAGCGCCTCAAAGGTGACCATGCCAGCTCTGATCTTCAGCTAGGGGTAAATGACAAATAAATTCCTGGCCGCCATTCACAGGGAAAGTCAGACTATCTAACCTGCTAATAACACACACTAGAAAGGTATCGGAAGCACGTTTATAATTCCTCACCCACCCCTCAGAGTTACTGAGTGCCTACTGTATACAACGTACAGGAAGAGTCTGCCAAGTTTGGGGCGCTGCCCAGGTCCTTCCAGGGTTAACAGGGCAACAATATTCCTGGTAACCTCACCTTACGTGAGGTGATGGGTACGTGAACGAGCTGAATTGTGGAGATCTTTTCAAAATGCATGTGTGTCAAACACGGGCAATGGTTTTCTCTTGTCAATTATACCTCATAAAGCTAAAAAAAGGAAAAAGCCTTTGGTGGATCAGCATGTGGTATGTGGAGAGGGTTTCAAGGATGTCTGATGAGGTCTTCAAGTTTTTACTTTTATCATTCTCAGCTCAGGTCTGGCTGTGGAATTACTAATATTTTAAACAATGCAAATGTAATTATAGTTGAAGCATATTCTTTAACAGAAGGAAGAAAAGATTGGCACTTGGCAGCTTCATTAAACTTTTGGCCTTTTCAAGGCTAAACGAATCTTGGGGAAGAAATAAAGAAGTTCCTATGGGTTCACTGAAACACAGATTTCTTGCAAGGAACAGATCTATGAAAAAGAGAGCCTTAATAATAACATCAAAAACCTCTCGCTCTCGCTAGATATTTCAAATAAAAGAATACATTTCTCTCTATATAGAATATATATGTAAGTCAGCAAATCTTAATTTTCTATTTTCTAATATAAAGAAAACATCGGTTACATTTGCACAAACAACTTATTTACAAATAGACATGCGAGCTACAAGATTAGGAAAAAGCATTTCATCTCTGTCATGACATGCCCTCCACCCCAACCCCGTGAGTGCGTGAGTGTGTGTGTGTGTGTGTATGTGTGTGTGTGTGTGTGTGTGTGTACTGGTCAGCTGAGGAGTTAAAAAGCATCTTTGGAGTACAGTCAAGTGGTCAGCACTTAGAATATTCCTCTTCATATGCTGCATATCACAACCTATAAATTGGGATGATTTGTTAAAGAGACATAACTCAATTATCATATTCTCTTCATCTTCCAAATTTATTTAGGCTGGCTCCCCTGTTCTTTCTCTGGAATTTCCGTTGCTTTTTCTTTCGTCAGTACACTGAATTTCTCCTCTCCCCACATGCATAAAAGCATTAATTTATAAAAACACATAGTCATATGTCACATCTCATGTAATTCTATTTTACATTTCACCACCATCCAGACTTATCTAACATGAACAAATAGATATTATTTACTGTAGTCAGAATGAGAATTATCTAATGCCACTTACATCGCCATAAATTGATTTTTGATTAATGTTTAAGCAGAAAGCAAACAAGCCCATCTGCTCTGAAAACAAACAAACAAAAGGAATCGGCAGCACACACAGTTCACAGGAATTTCTTCAGTGTTAGTACGTTTCAGCTGCTGGTGAGAAGAGTTGGTTTCTTTTTTTTCCTTTTTTTTTTTCACTGCAGTTATGAAACTGGACTGCTGACAAGAATATTAGTGCATATCTAGATATAGTTTCTCTTTTAGCGACTGTTCATCTGACAGACTATTAGTTACAGTAACACAAAATTTTAAAAATCCCGCTCTGCAAAAAGCCCAGAGGACCGGTGACCAGCAGTGAATTTCTCTGGACCGCTCGGTGACAGCAAAGGAAGCTGCACGTGGATTCGGTTTTCTGCCTGAAGGGCTGCTCTCTGTGGTCAAGTTAAGAGTGAAGAAAAGCGAAGCAGCCGGACAGCGAGTGCTCAAAGAGGAAGACTGAAAGAGGAAGACGTTAAAGAACATTTTAAACCGTCTACTGGGTAGACGAAATTTCCTTGGAAATGCAACTCAGAATTGGTAAGGCGCTAAACCAATGAGCAGTAGAACAGGAAAGGGGCTTGGCCCTATTTATTTCTGTGATCTCTGGGCCTGGCTGGGTCTCTGGCACCCATGCCAGCACACCTCCCGTGTGGCTGATGGGAAGGCCAGGAAGCATGAACCTCCCCGGTTTCTGTTGCGGGGGGAAAAGAGAAGAAACCACTGCAGAAGATGGGCGTTTCACTAATACCAATGAGCTGCCAATATTCTCCTTCTCAGGGCCGAGGGGGTGGGGTGGGGAAGAGGTGCAAAAAAAGAATCAATGCAGTGAGCGCATTTTGAACAAAAATAAACAGCATGTTGAGTTTCTGTAAATGCAGCCAACCAAAGGCACAAGAAGAGTAAAGAAAACTTCACTCTTCACAAGAAGATGTTACGGCTGCAAGAAGAAGAAATTTCACAGGCCGCTTTCCGAATTCAATCTTAAATCTGACAACAAAAAGAAAACTTTCAAACACATTTACCTAGTGTTACATTTCTTGTCATTTGCAAAGAGCGTAAAGAAAAGAATGCACCTGAGTTTCTATAGATTTCCTACAAAATGTTCACTCCCAAACGGAGAGAGAGCCGATCCAAATAGTTGACTTTAGGACTGAGCTTTGGAAACCTCGGGCTCACGGCAGAATGCTTGCACGCATCCCGTTGCACCCCTGTAAAAATGACTGTGTGTGAGGGTTTCATTCTAAGAGTTTGTTTCACAGTGCTGCTTTAAAATGCTCCCCCCACATACGCACTGGCCTGGAGAACAAGAATCTCTGTCTTTCTTGGCCCAGAGACGGTGTTTCTTGAGGCCTGTTTTTACCTTCGATGGACAGTTCAGAGTTTGACTTCAGAAAAATAAATGCATGACTGTCCGAAGCCCAAGAGAGAAAAAAACCTCACAGACTGTTAACATATCAATTACATCAACCTTTCCTAATTACAACTCTGCATTTCATTATTCTTCAGGCAAAACGAGTACCTTAAGCTTCGAGTGCCAGGAAAACAAAGCTTTTCACTGTCCCTGTTTCAAAAGTTTGTTTTTTATAAACATTCCCCCTTGTCCCCCAAACCCGCCTGAAACAGCACAATAGTCCCTTGTTAAGCATGGCCTTGACCTCAACAGGACAATAGATTGTTTTCTTCTTAGCCCCCTCAGAGCAAAATTAGTTTTAATAAGGAAGAGACTTCCTTATTAAAGGAGTCAAAACAAAACAAAGTGAACGTGCATAGCATGGCTTTTTAAGCTTCGATTGTACAGAGACGGTAGGTGCGACGCTGGCTGGAGAAAACACATCACCGACTTGCCCTTCTCCAGGACAGAGATTAAGGGGCCTGTCTTGAAATTTTTTTAGGGAGGCCGTTTTAGGTATCACAACAGGAAACGTTCCAGTCAGAATGTTACTCCTATCTACAGGCGAAAACAAAACAAAAGCAACACAAAACACACAGAAAATCACTTCTAATGGAGATGCACAAAGGAGCTTATCTGGAAGATGCCAGGAGCCACCCTTTTCCAGGAAGACTGAAAAGCCAACCATTCTCCTCAAGAAGCCGACAGTGCAGAAGCGAGCATGCTGGAGCGTCGCTGGGGTGGAGAAGCCCCTTTCCAGAACCTTCCACAGAGTGGGTGAACTTCTTAAACGTACACACACAGAGCAGAGGAGCCCCCAAGAGACAAGGAAGAGAAGCCCCCCCAAAGCTCCAGCCCTGCTCCAGACGAGAAGGACAAAGACGAGCGAACTCTCGTCTTTGGCCAGGAAGCTTGTTCCCCAAGTGCTTGTCTCAACACCTTCCACAAGCGCCCGTATTTTCAAGGCACTCAACACACAGAGGACTGGTGAACCACAGGCAGGGTGACCAGGCAAGAAAGACCAATCCCAACTCCTCCCCATGGTGACAGGGATAAGCAAGGGACAAGGCCCGGCTGAGGAAACAGCTGTCTCGGTACCCTGTAGAAAGGCACTAGGTAATTCCACTATGATGGTGAGGACTGAGGTCAGACAGCCACACACACACCTCCACACACACCCCAACACA
The DNA here is from genome assembly GCA_033961575.1 of Aselliscus stoliczkanus. NCBI lineage: Eukaryota > Metazoa > Chordata > Mammalia > Chiroptera > Hipposideridae > Aselliscus > Aselliscus stoliczkanus. The sequence continues at coordinate 31,221,239 of CM066741.1, forward strand.
CACACACACACACACCACACACAGCCAACATACACACCTCCACATACATACACACACCCCAACACACACACACACCCTGACACACACACCCTAACACACACACACACCTCCCCACTCAGATACCCCAACACACACATACACACACACCACACACACAGCGAACACACACATACCCCCAACACACACACACAACACACACACACAGCCAACACACACACCTCCACACCCACACACACCTCCACACCTCTCCACACACAAACACCCCAACACACACACAGCCAACGCACACACCTACACACACCCCAACACACACACGACACACACACACAGCCAACACACATACATACACCCCAACACACACACCCCCAACACACACACACCCCAACACACACTACACACACAGCCAACACACACACACACCTCTCCACACACCCCCAACACACAGATGGCCAACACAACACACACACCTCCACACACATACACACACCTCCACACACATACACACACCCCAACACACACACACACACCCAACACACACACATCCCAACACACATACACACCCCAACACACACACAGCCAACACACACAACACACACACCTCAACACACACACCCCAACACACACACACACCAACACACACTCACCTACACACACACTTTTAAAAACAACTTACTGATAAGACAAGGCCTTTAGTACGTTTTCTCCCCTACCTTCTTTTTTTCCTAAAGGTGATTCCTTTCCTCACTTTTCTTCACTGGTTTAGAGAAAACCAGAAGCCACAGGACACTATTAAAAAAAACTTATTGCACTACCACAGAAAGCAACACTCCACGGCAGAGGGGTTTGTGCAGCAACTTCCATCTACAAGGGCTCTCGCGCCACGGCCTTCGGGCTCACGAACACACCCTGCCCGGATGCCCCGGTCAGGGGGCGTGAGGGAGTCCCTGACAGCCAGCCAGCCCCAACCATGCCAACAACAACCTCCACAAGCACAGCAAAGAACGGCGCATGCAATGAAAGCCGCGAGGGGCCGCGGCTCACTAAGGCCAAGTTAACCGCCAGGGCGCTGCGAAAGCTGGGTGGAACACGGTGCTCCAAAGGGAACTGAAGGGGAGTAACTGCACCGTGGACCCTGTAGTAGAAAACCTGGAGTGCACCCTTCGTGGCTGTGGTTGCTTTAGACAAAACAACGGCAGGCAAATTATCTCCTTTCAAGAGGAAACAAAGGCCCAGGGATCGTCGGAGCAAAGACGTCCACCCACGTTATGTCTTGGGGAATACCCAAACTAAGGAGGCGTGGGGAGTGGTGAGGGGGGGTGGGCACCACGCCACAGGCACAGGACAGGCGGCTGCGGACACAGGGCATGGCGGCGATGTCCTGCTCAGCGCCCTCGGGGCTCCCCGCGGCCTAGTGCTAGCTGAGACATGGATAAAACCGGGGGTCCTGGGGCCCATGATGAATGTGGCAAAGCAGAATCAGGGGTCTGTGGGAGCTCAGCCACCAATCCCCATCTCCCCCATTCAGGATCCTGCTGTGCCACTAAATCTACAAAGAAGGGGGACACAATTTTGTGACCAAGAAAGCCTTTTTGTCTCGCTGAACGTTTCTTTCTCCTTCTTCTGCACAAAGCTAGGAGAAAAGCCGAGTCTTGAGGGGAGGCTGAACCTAACGTTTTCATGTCTGAGGCATCCATGGTTCAAGCTGCCACTTCCGGCCACCGGGAGAATCCAGCTAGATCCGGTGTGTGTAGTGTCCGGACAGGCTTCGAATCAGGGGCAATTGAGAGGAGGGTCTAAGAGAATGGACTCTGGAGCCAGCCTGATGGAATGCAAGTCCCAGGTCTGCCATTTAGCGGCTGTCATTCTTGGGTCAAGTCACTTACCCTCTCTGTGCCTCAGTTGTCCCATCTCTAAAGTGCGGACGCCAATTATATCTATGCGACAACTGAGCACAGTGCTCAAAACAGCACCTGACACACAGTAAGTGCTAAGTGTCAGCTATTGTTGTAATCTGGGTGTCAGCTCACCGCCCGAGGATGAGTCTGCCCGATGGTTACCAAGCTCCAGCTTGAGGCTGGCAGTGCCGTGTATGAAACCCAATAGGCTCTCTGCCCCTTAACGGCCCTCCAGTCCTCCTGTCGCGGGTGGCCTCAGCAGGGGCTCGGGGTTGAGTGGGGACTGAGACAAATGAAAGTCTCCCAGCAAAAGCAGGAGGAGCCCAGTCTCCAAAAGACAGTACGGGACAAATTCTTGTATTTTTCCAAGGTCAGCTGAGTGGTCACAAGAGGAAAGAGCGTCAGGCAGTGACAAGCGGGCCTGAGCATCTCCTCCAGGACTGCAGCCAGCTGCCTCTGGCTGGAGGCTTATTTAAGTTGTCCTACGTCCCATTTTAAAGGGATGCTTTGGGCGCTGGGCCTACAAATAAATCAAGATGAGTGAGGCAAGGGTAAGACTGTGATCAGACCGGCCAAGTCCACTGCCCTCTGACCTCAGCGTGCTGGAAATGTCTGGATGGACAAGGGCATGAGAAGGCCACTGAAGCACAGGCTGCAGAGGTCATTCGGGAGCCTCGCCCAGCTGTGAGCAGGCTGCCATCTGCCTGCTAAATGATAAGTTTAGAGTTCAAGGAAGTCAACTCAGGCATCCCGACCATCCCTAGATATTCCTATTCCAATGAGACCTAGAATAGTATTAGTTCTTACCGCTCCAGGTGTCATTCTCACCAGCAAAACCTGGCGTCAGAGACAGGCCACGTGTTGGCTTGCATTGCTTTGCATACGTGACGCAGAGGGCACTGTAATTCTCATCTTTCTCAATATAGCTCGTTTGGCCACCGTCCCTGCTGAGGACTCGCTCTGGAGCCCACAATTCTAGTAGCTGGGCGTTGATGATATTTCATTATCCTCGTTGGCTAGGATTTATGGCAACTACCTCTCTTATCTCCTTGCAGAACAGGCAGCATTTGACACGGTTAATTGGAATCTACAGGTTATCGTAGACATTCATTTTGGCCAGCAATGTCAACCTCCTCCCATTTTCTCATCTGTACCTTGTACTTCTGATACCGCTCCAAAGAGATAGATTTCATTTTATTCACCGATCTTTCAATTTGGGTGGAGATGCCACCAAGCACTGAGATGGGCAAATGCAGACAGATGAGAAAGTAAAGGGTCTGGATGATATATATATCCTAAGTCACTTGTGGCGGAAAGTGAAAAAGGCTGATTTAGGAAATCTGAATTTTTTCCAATAAAAGTGAACCCAAAACATTCTATAATATCCGACTAAATAAAAGCTATTCAAAGAAATAGTAACAAAAAAAAAATCAATATCACAAATACTCTCAAGCCATGAAAACTACAGTTGACCCTTGAACAACTCAGGTATGAACTACGTGCATCCATTTACATGTGGATTTTTTTCAGTAAATAATGTAAAAGTATTTTCTCTTCCTTATGTGTTTCTTAATAACATTTTCTTTTCTCACGCTTACTTTATTGTAAGAATACAGAATATAATATATGTGATGTACAAAATATGTGTTAGTCGACTGTTTACCGGATTGGTAAGGCTCTGATCAACAGTAGGCTGGCTATTAGTAAAATGCTGAGCGAGTCAAAAGTTACACACAGGTTCTCAACTTTGTGGGTCGGGGGTAGGTCAGCTCCTCTATCCCCGTGTGGTCAGGGTCAACTGTATTTTCCAAATGCTCTGATGAGCTTGGCAATCTGAGCGACCCAAGTGGGAGCTGCGGTCAAGGCAGTTTGCAGTCTCGATGTCAGGAGGGGAAGGCAATCCCGGCTGTCCTTTCAACATGTAAAAGACATCGCCAGTCTTTATACATCAACTTGCATTACCCAGAAAGTTACCTGGAGAAAAAACATGGTGAGGAGACTGTTTGGGGGAAAGGGTGTGGCGAGGGGAACTTCCTCACAGAAAACCCCCAATGAATAAATGTAGAAGAAAATAGGAAAGCTCCATTAGGACGCTGTAGTAATAACTGTTGCAGGGAAGCGCCACCAAAATAAGTGGCAGGAGAATGAGAAGAAGGACCTTTGCGTCGTCTCCAAGAATCCCCCCGCCCTCCACCCAGGCACTGGTTACCAAGGGGAAAGCAGTCACTTGACAGGGAAGAAGCCTGGCAGACAACACCGTAACCAAGGTTCCCATCACCAGGAGTAAACATGCTGACATCACCCTGATATGAGAAGGACACGCCATCACTTCTGTGGTATTTTTCCCCCAAAATGCGTAAGTCTAATGATGAGAAAACATCAGTAAAACCCAAGTTGAGAAGCACTGAACAAAATAACTGATCCATAATCTTCAGAAGTGTCAAGGTCATGAAAAGTCAGGAAAGACAAGGTCATGAAAAGCCAGGAAAGACAGTCACAATCGGAGTAAATAAATGCAATGAAGGATTCTGGGGCTGAACATGGGCATTTCTGGCAAGTCTGTAGTTAAAAGTACTGTGCCAGTGTTAATTTCATGGTTTTGATAATTGCATGGTCACGTAAGATATTGACATTAGGGAAACCTGGGTGACAGTTTGGGAACCCTCTGCACTGTTTTTCCAACTTTTTGGTAAGTCTAAAATTTTTACAAAATACAAAGTTATTTTAAAAAAAAAAAAGAAAGAAAGAGATTGTTCCATTTACCACTGGGGAGTGGGGCTGCCCCCGCTACAAAGCTGCTGGTTGGGGTTCAAGCTCTCCAGACAGATGTTACAACTGTCAGTACCACTGATATTATCCAGTTGAAATTCAATTTGAATAGATTGAAGGAAGAAGGTGAATAAAGACATCACATGGACACTAAGAAAAGAGGAATTGCTGAGAATTTTAAAACTCTAAATATTTTATACCACCCTCACAATCCATTGGAACCTCATCTCTTCCAGGGACAAACTTCCCTCAACAAAACTGCGGTAATGGGGCTAGAATCCAAAACAAAGCCTCCTGATTGAGAGCTTGACTTTGTAGAAAATGAAGTCCCTGCAAACTTTCGGTAAGTGACTCAAGGATGCAGAGACCTCATTATACAGAAGTGAGGTCCACCGGTGATTTGGGGACCAGGGTTTTTCCCAGATCCCCCCCGCCATTTCTCTCCCCATGGAAAGCTGTCAGGACTCTCTACCCGCTCCCAGATACCCTTACAAACTAAGTCAGCATCACTTGTTTCCAGGCCTTGCAACTTGCCCCTACTCCTTGACCTGTTGTACCTTTTTAAAATTTAATTAAATGTAAATTGCACTAAACAAGAGGGTTTGCCCTGCTTGCCTAGGTCATCCCTTGTGGGGTAAATAAAAACAACTAAGAAAGCCGACCCCCTGCTGGAAGGGATAGTGATTCCTGCAAGACATCTGGACTTTTAAGCTTCAATGAAAAGCACACCACCCCACCCCCAACTTTCTTTGAAAGGGTTAACAATGGGGGAAAAAAGGTGAGTGTCTCCACTTTGCTGGTAAGAGATGGTAGGAGTTGATGGTCCTACAGGATTCCTTCTTACCAGTCACCTGCACACAAGAGTAACAGGTAGATTGGTTGCATCCTCTCAGCAGAGAATTCAAGTGTGTGTGTGTGTGTGTGTGTGTGTGTGTGTGTGTGTGTATGAGAGAGAGAGAGAGAGATTCCTTTTTCTCTTGTCCTGAGCACTTACAAATCCTAAATTACTTCTGACAAAGGATCACATTACTCTGGGCTCAATATAAGCCCATAGGACAGCTCAACCCTCTCCTTCTGACAAACACAGGCAAGCATTTAGGTGTGTCTGACAGGTGCCCCCAAAGTCCCCACCCAAAGCTGTTAACAGAGACAACAGTTTATATGAAATGACAGCGCACACCCTAGTATTCCAGGTTTACGTCAGCTAGTTGATGAGGGTGTCCTAAATGTCCTTGCCTAATTAAAACCCTTTCAAGTCCAAGGGCAAAGGGTGCCCTCGATGAGCAGATCTTGAGCCAACAGAACCATGGCTCATGTCGTGATGCTCTCTGCCTTTCAGAGCTGACACACGAGTCTGCAAAAGCAAGAGCGCTCAGCCTAACAGGAATTGCTCTGGTTGCAGATATTTCTGGTAACCCCCAGAGTTCAGTGTCTTTTCCCACTCGATTTGTCCCAGTGGGACTGGAACCTTATTGAACCCATGTATCAATTCTGGTGGAGCTACACAGTGAATAAGACAGAAGAAAGCAGAAATAAGTGTGAAGCCAAGAGTTTTCAACAGAATGTGATCCTTTAATTAAATAACTCGCACAATAAAAATACAGATTCTATTGTTGAATCTGGAGTGTGTAATGGCCTCCATTTTCTTAAAAGCATATCCCCCTCTCCCCTAAAAGGATGGCAACGACTCGGGCCAGAGGAAGGGATTTCTCCTGATGTGTCTGCCATAAACACTTTGTTTCTATCATAAATGTAAGCCCTGCTGTGGGGCAGGCACCATGGTGATGCTGGCTATACAAAGATAAATAAGAATTAGCTTTAAAAGCCTTAAAAACCCTTTTAAAAAGCCATAGACGCGCCAAAGATCAAGCTGTAAACATATAACTACAACACAGACTGTTACATGCTATGGAGAAAGAATGGATTCATTCCTTGGGAGCAGGAGAGAAGGGTTAGAAGGATAAAGAGGGTTTTAATTAAGCGATGGCATTTAGCAAGTCCTTATAAACCCAGCAGAACAGACATCTGGCCATAATAAATCAAACCCCTGATTTCAGGGTCCACATTATTACTCAACAAGGATCATTCATGCAATTAGTAGAGTTATCATGATCCAATGATCCAACACACAAGTTCACTTGAGGACCCCAAGTATGTAAGCGTGGATATTTTTTTGGCTGCCTCTAGCTAGCACGTTTATGAAAAACAGGTTGTTACTGGCTCCAAATTACTTTTTAATAAAAAAAGCAAACAAACAACAACAACAACAAAAAAAGCTTAAGTTTTTAATATTTTCTTTTTTTAAACAACTGGAAAATAATTTCCCTGTCAAGAGCATTTATGATTAATGACTTATGTGATATAAGCTTACGTATCTGTTACTATTACATGACATTTCCTAACAGTCTGTAATTCCCCTCAAGATTCTTCTGGAACTGATGTGCCTACTCCCACACACACCCCACCCCTGACACACACTCACACTCTCACATACACACACACACACACATACTCCCTTTAAAACAAATCCTTGTGTAATTTCTGGAAATTTTTAGACTACGACAATCAATGGACCATTCAAACATGAGAACTATTGTCAAGTCATTGCTATGAAATTCTGAAGGTATTCCCATTGAGAGAGAATAAGCAGCCAATGCAAACACTAGACTCAGCTGCGTCCTCGCAACCAAACTTAAAAAGCTGTCTACATGGAAACTCCTCCTGACGCTGGACCCCATCAGACTGACCAGGTAAACAACTAGGACCAGTCAAGTCAGTATCACACTAAAAACCGTCCTTTACATCACTTGAGAGGACCCTTAGAGATACTACAGAGAAAGGTCTGGAACAGAGCACAGGGCCGTCAGGTGGTGGTTCTTCAATTTCCCAGACTGGGGAGTGGGGGCACAGACGTTAACTGCTCCAAAGTCTTTGTGTGACGGATGAGGAAAGTGATGTTGACGAAGATCCAATGAATGAAGACAAGGTTTGTCTGTTGGCCTACCTCATCGTGGTATTTTACTGCGTTTCGGGATTTTACTGGGATTTTACTGTCAGTGGACACCTCAACCCAAAGTGACTTCTCTTTGACAGTTTTAAATCCGAGCAGGGGGGCAGTGGCGCACGGCCATCTTCCCCTCGTAAGGGCTAGCATCAGAGCCAACCCAAACCTACAACCCTAGTTCAACATTCGGGTCCTCCCAGCCAAGGCCAGGAATAAATGCAATGGCTGTCACCATTACAGATGGTTTAGAAGCTGAAGCAATTAAATGGACAACAGTACTATGTGCAACAAGAAACTGGTTTCAGAACTCTGTGAATAACAGGGACCAAGAGAATGTGCCAGAAATTCTGTAAACCATGGCTTACACGTTACATCAATTTTTTTTTTTGTAGACACAGCAAGTAAACACAGTTTAGGAGGTCAATGTCCATTTAGCATAAGGTAATCAACTGTGTCTTAAAAGCGAGGAGAAAGGTACACCCCACCTTACTAAGCTGGCTTTCTGAGAGAAAACTGCACACCTGAGCAAGGCAACCCATCTTTACATAATTCACTCACAGTCACAGAGACGTGTCAACATGTACCTGTAAAAGGATTGTCCTTTATCTTTGAGTAGGAATAACATGCCCAGACTGGCTCAAAAACTCTAACTTGTGAGGAGACGAGCCACCTTGGAGATAACCTAATAACGTACGGTTTTACCAACTTTTCCTTGCTGGCTTCTCGCCATCATTCCGTCACTCATTTCAATATGGCACGAACTCCCAGGATGTGTCGGGGCTTGTGCCAGGTGCTGGGGACCCGGCAGGGTATCAGTCATATGTGATCGGCACGTCCGCGAGTGCAGCTGGAGCTGCAAGGAGTATTTTAAGACACCTGTCTGCTCTCCTGACCTCTAAGAGTTTACACTCCTCTTGGGCAGACGGAACCTAGGCACGAAGGTAAAATTGGACAAAAGTATTATTGTCAGAAGGGAAAGGCAATGTGAGTTCTGGTGGGGAAGAGGAAGAAAAACTTCCTGAAATCTACAGAAATGGACCCAGACACATGGAGAAGAGCACCGAAGCCTTTTTCTAGAGGTGTTGTCTATACGGGGACAGCACCTGCAGAACAAACGAGGGAAGGTGGCTACCGCTGGGAACAGGGAGCTACGTTCACACCTGAGCAGGGTCCATGCGGAGCGGTGTTAAGCTGGCAGGTGGAAGGCAGGGTGGATTCAGGTGGGGAGCAAAGGGCTGCAGGAAATTCATCCGTCGCCCCTAGAAATCCCGGGGTAGAATGAGGGCGGAGCAAACGGAAAAGAGAGCTTTTAAGTGGGAAAGGTTCGGCAGAACTTGGTTCCTGGTGACATATTTCAAGGCTTTGAGCTTAGGCCAGTACATCAGCGGTCGGGTCCAGAGGTTGGCTTTGAAAAACCAACGCATTTGGTTGGAGTTTGAGATGATGGGGGGCTTTCCCAGTGCTTGAATGTGGTGAAGAAGGGACACAGTGGGGAAAGCCGGTCCAGGCAGCACCTGACAAGCACTCTGAGAGTTTCCACCCCAGGCAGGAAGACAGGACCACGGCTCCAGGAACTTGGAGAAGGGCCCAGGTGGGCAGGACAGATGCTCTAGAGAGGTGATGCTGGACCCGAGCTCAAAGGGGTTGGTCAGCTTTGCTGAGGGAGGGGAAAGGGCATTCCAGGCCACGACACCGTGGGGACAAACCAATGAGACTCCAAAGGGCAGGCCACCCCACCCTTGTTGCCTCCATATTAGAAAAGCACATTTAACTTATTTATGGTAGACATTTGATCAGTAGTCAATGAGGTACATACAACTCTATGGAACAGCCCCTTAAATTCAATTACACTTTGCTTTGCACACTCAGTTATTTTCATAAATACATTAGTTTCCAATTAAAAAAAAAAAGGTACACGGAGAAAAGCAAAGGTGTCAGACTTCACCAAAAGACAGTGCTCCAAACACAGCAGTGGTTAATTCTGGACAATGTGGACCCTGACATTTATGCATTAAAACTGTTTCACGTCGCCAAATGCAAACATGAGAGCCACCCGTTTTTTTTCAAGGTGGTAAATTGCTGCATAGAAAAAGATGTTGGGTCACAGGCTGTCCCTGCACAGCAGGAGCCCTCCTGGCCTGCCTCTCCCAAGATCCAAGAAATGCAGTCTTCTGTTCCTATTTATTTATTTATTTATTTTTATTTTTTTTTTTAAGATTTTATTGGGGAATTGGTGGAGGGGAACAGCGTTGGGGAATCGGGGAAGGGGATCAGACAAGTTGCTGTCTTTTTGTTCTTCAGTTTAGTTGCGGAGGATGTTGCTTCACTGTTGGTATCGTCATTGCGCTCTTCCCGGATGAGGCAGATCGGTCGCTGGCCTCTGGATGTCGCTCACCGCGGCTATTGGCAGCTCACTCTTGGCTGCCAGCCGCTCACGCTGGCTGCGGGCCACTCACTGTAGCCTATGGCAGCCCACTGCAGCAGGGGCTGCAGCCCACACCATCACCGGGGCTTGCACAGCCCAGCTCCAGGTGGAGCTGTTGTTAGCTGTAGAGGGCAGTGTCACTGGCCCTCATGTGGGATCCGAACCGGGGCCACTGGCATCCCAAAACCAGCGCTTAACCAATGCGCCACTCGGCTGGCCCTTCTGTTCCTATTTAGAGCGTCACGAATGCTAAACAGAAATGTCAAAAATGATTCCACAAAACAGCGCCATGTACAGCATCCCCCCTGCACACCCTCACTCTGAAGCAGTTCCCCACGCAATTGTGGCTGGTAAATGTGTTCTTAAAAAGAAGAAGAAGAAGAAAAACCAGCCTAATTACGTACTTGTGTAACACAAATATGGGGAGGGGAAAAACTCAAGTTACTTTTGAAGGCAATAGTCACTATTGCTGCGAAAAACTCGCAGAGCAATTCCACCCAATCAGTACTTCGGGCACTTAGCATCATCACTTTATCTCAGACGTGGGTGGTGCCCAAGGCAGGAAGAAAAAAGGGCACAGGGACTGGTGGAAATAGTCATCTCTCACTATACACATCAAATGTGGTTAAAAAAAAAAAAAAAAGAGCTCTTTGAGCTGGACTTGGTGGAAGCGACTTGTTTGAATCAAAGTCCGATGGGGAGATTATTTTTTAAATTAATGAAGTTTTGTTTTGTTTTTTCTTCTGGTAAGGACTTACAATAACAAGAAGGATTTATAATAACAAGAAGTGGCATCCTAAGAAGTCCGCCGGGACCTGCTTTACTGAATAAGAATAATTTGCAATTAGGCTGACAATTGTTACTAAGTGTTTCTGAGGGCTTGAAAGTAGCTGTTCTCAAGTCGTTCAAATACCATCACGTTCATGTAAAGGATTCTCTGGCATTTCACTGAATGCGTCAACTTTGCCATGCACTGGGATATGAAGATGACCAAATACAATAGATAGCAGGTATATTTAGGCATCGCCTAGGTTTAAAAGAGAAACAAACTTCAAAATAGGAAAAAAACAAACAAACACGCTAAGTAAGCACATGAGTATAAATACGGATTCAAGAAATAGTCACTTCAGGATTCCTTTGAACAGCAGGTTCCACGCATGCCTGGTTGTCTTCACCAGTCATTAATTACTTAGCAAAGCGATTGGGGTGCAGAGAGCACGTGTTCGGAGCACAGGACCTGAGGATCAATGGAAACGAGATTGGGGGGGGAGGTTTGGGGAAGCAGGCGTGCTCCTCTCAAGGCATAACAACCACCTCTTTCCTCCCCATGGTTTCCAGAGGTCATTCCATCTCCCCGTTTGAATCCACCAAGTCAGAAGGATAAGAAGTCAGACACAATGAGTCATTTCGCCATATCCCGCCTCCCCGGGCAGCCAACCGCCAGGCCACCCAGCAGTCAGTCGCAGGGACCCCACCAAGGGGCGCTGTCTCGCACAGCTGGTCAAGGGGGCTCTCCACATCTCTATTTAGGATTCTAGCTGGAGCCCAAACTACTTGGGAGTCAAAGAGAAGTTCCCGACAGGCAGCCCCTCCCAACAGACAGGCAGCCCCTCCTGACGCTGACGGGGGTGCTGGGAAGAACATCAGAGCTCACTCTTTCTATTGGGACTCAACCTGGGCAGTCCTGGCCGTGCAGAGTGGCCACTCGAAAGGGCACACTTGTCCACTGCTGAGCGTCTCGGGTGACGTCGCTCCCGACTGCATTTCTTTCTCAGATCATCCCCCCACCCCCCGAATTTTGGAGGCTAGTTTACAACCAGCAGGGAAAACTCAATACCTGACCCACAGATGGATCAGCTTTCAGCAGGTGACACGGGGACGGGAGAAAAAAATGTCTTCTGAATACTGGCTCCCTCTCCACGGCAGGACGCCACAAGGAGAATGTCTTTCCTCCTGATTGTAACCAGCAGTTTAAACGACCGCATGTAATCAGCTAAGTGAGGGGTGGTTTAAAAGGCCATTTACAAAAGGAGGAGTAATTGGTCTTTTGAACCAATTCACACAATTTCCAAGGACCTCAGTTCACCAAGTTGGAGGCTTTCGTAGAACTTTCTTTAGAAGCATTAAGAGTAAAATCTAGCGCAGGTTCCTCTTACACGAGTGCCACCTCTTCGGTTCATTAAAAATGTCAACGTCACTCAATGCAACACCAGCGACCTGAGCGAGGGGTCCTAAAGGAATTGGGTCTCAAGGTTTATATTCAAATCCCACGTGAACAGCAGTCTCGTGACAAAACGGAGAATTCCTCCATATGTTCTACAAAGGTCCATTGCAAGGGATTCTGCGTGATTTCCAAGAGCCGTTGGCTCTCAGACTCCTAAACACTGGTCCAAAAATGCCAACAGGAGATGCCACTGTCATGGTCATTTGTTAGTTCTTGTCTGATTTTTTTTTTCCCTCAGGGGGTACTGTCGATTAAAAATGTATAGCCAAGTAGCCTCTAGAGCTGGCAATGGTTTATTCTCAGTACTAAATTCAAATCTTAGTACCATAGCCATTCCATTCAAAAATAAACCATCTCCTTGTTCTTTGCTAAGGAGAGTGTTTAGTGTAATCATGGGCAGCCGTGTGGCAAGGCTGATTATAAAGCCCACAGACACGTCATAGGGGACAAGCTGCTCCATCCAGGAGACCTATTCAGGGGCTCCAGCGCTTTCAAGATATCCTTGTCAGCAACAAAATACAGCACTTCCGACTGTCTTTATCACATGGGTTGCCAGACAACTGCACAGAGCTAAAGTGGGTAATGGTACAGCAAACATTTCCCTAAAACATTTATATAAGTCATTGATAAACAACAGAAAATTTCAAGAAGACACAAACATACTCTTGGAACCTTAAATCTTCCTCCCGCTGAGGCCTGGGAACTTACAATCTTCATACACCTGGCGGAGACGAAGGTAAACAACCAATTCTAGAGGAAGTCTATCAATTTATAGCCTAAATATGTCTTCCTCTAGAATATTTAATACGTTTAAGCTCTAGTCATGCTATGCACTTTGAAAATGCTCTTCTACAATAAATTACAGTAGGCGCATCTTTCATTGCTGTACACATAAATATCATTTTGCTTTCAGGAAACCAATTATGGAAGAATAAATCATTTTTACATGGCTTTCCAAAAAAAAAAAAAATCTTTAAGTTGCAACATGGACTAGAATCACAAGGAAAACACGGCTTACATATCCTACCCTTCATTCTTCCCCATTTAGCAAGTGAAATCCTGAAGAAGTGCTACCATTTGGGTTGGTTTTATAATATTTGGGTTATTTCCGCATATGCACACGAGCATCACATGCAACAAATGTGTACTGAAATTCTGCAATTTGCAGTTGTCCAGATCGCAGGGGAAGGATTTGGGGATCTCCGCGATTTCAAGGAATCCGCCACTATCACCACGACCCGCTACTTCACAGCCACCGATGACACGTGGGAAACGGCCCTAAGCACTCTACACACACAGGCCACACCTGAGCACCCCCACAGCGTTCCTGAGAAGCGGAGAGGATCACCCCACTTGACACTTTAAAGTTACGAGAAACAAGGCTGAGGGCCATATGTAGGTCACAGGGCTGACCCACTGGGGAACCCATCCACCTCCCACCCCCATGGACTTGATCAATCGACGGCGCCTCTAAGATGTCGTCCAGGCTATGCCAAGCTTGTGGGATTAAAGAAAATGACACCATGCAAGGCCGCGTCTTAGGGGAGTGAGTGACGGCCAACTAACGGCGCAAAGCGCTTAGGGAAAAACGTAAACCTCAACCAGTATCAAGATCAAGGAAACAATGAAAAGGAAGGCATTGCATCCAAGCAGGGGAAAACCTGGGGCACAAGGACGTAGCGTTTTAGCAGAATCTTCGGGAAACGAGTTCAAGTGGCCGAAGCCTCTGGAGAACAGCAGACGATAAGCCTGGGTATGGAGCGGGGAGAGCTAAGGCTGACAGCCATGACTTCGCATCACAGACAATAGGGAGCCCCTGTGGCTTCTTCTGAGCAGGTGAGCGTCTTAACCAAAGCAGTAGTTCAGATAAAACAGTCCGGCAGTCCTTTCCAGGCTGGACGGAAGGGGAGGAAAAGGAGGCTACATGAGGGACCAGGCATCAGGACTGAAAGAGGAAGGAAAAAGTGAGGCATTTACATAAAAGAGTGAAGGAGATGAGCCGGGAGGAAAATTCCTTCCCAGTCCCACTTACTGGACATGGCTGGGAAGTGAGGACAGAAACTGGGCCACGCGTGCAGGTCTGCCTATGCGCCTGCTCTCTTCCACCTGGGAAGCAGTGCTACCTGGGACAGTGAGTGCCCGTACCTCCCTCTGCTGTACGGGCTGCAGACAGCTCGTCAGCTCTGAGAATCACAGCCACACTCTCACGTTTCCTACGCTAGTTCGGAATGCCACAAAGTTTTTTTGTTTGTTTTAATTTTTTTTTTTTTAATTTTGTTTAGAGGGCAGTGTCACTGGCCCTCACATGTGGGATCCGAACTGGGGCCGCCGGCATCCCAAAACCAGCTCTTAACCACTGCACCACTCGGACACCCCCGGAATGCCACAAAGTTTTAATGAGAAAAACTACTCTCAGTTCAGTTTTGTTTGACCTGCATCCTTCACAAATGACCGAGTGATAAAAGATCCATGCACTCGTGCTGGTTGGTTTAGGATGTCTGGTCTTTTCTCACTCCCAGATGCCCGAGAACAGCAGTGAACCAAGTTGTTTTTGTTTGTTTGTTTGTTCTCTGCAGTGGTTGTTATGTTTCTGTTTGTGTTTTTTTAAACCAGGGTGGCCCAGAGTAAGAGGCATTTTCTTGGAGAGTTTTAACTGTTAGATCACAAGCAGAAAGTGTGTGGAGGCTGGACAGAAACGCTGTCATAATGAAACCAAGAAGTTAGAGCTATCGAGTTCAGTAAACGTCACGTTCGCTTAAAACCATGGGTCTATTTGTCACCTGGAAAGGTGCCATGGGGCTCACAGACCTGCCCTGTTTGGCTCACAGTCAGAGTCAAGCCTGACCATATCCCCATTTCTCACTCAATGAAACATGGTTTGGGCCATCCTGGTGGGAGAAAACCAGAAAATCAGCTCTGAATTAGTCTGCATGTTTTGCAAAAAAAAAAAAAAAAACCCTACTAACTTGTTCAGATGCGCCCTTCACGAACAACTCAGCCTGGAGTAAGACTCTTCAGAAGTCTGCCTCTGACTTGGCAGGTGGCGGGGAGAGGCGACGTAAGCCATTTCTTCGCTTTGTGGGCATTCAAGTCGCTGCCAGGCACAGGATGCCAACTGTCCCCATTGGTTCCAAGTGGTTCCATCACCTGACTATTCAACTCTGCATTTCGGCTTCCCCCTTGTCAAGGACCTCAGGACCCCACCAAGCCAAACCAGTTAGAGAAGGAGACAGTGAAACGCATTTCTTAGGCAGTCACCAAGTCCTCAACATCCTTGGTTTTCCTACGCCCAAGTCCAAACACAACCGGAGAAACAAAGGTATCAATCCACACAGAGGGAGAAGGCTTTTCACAGCCCGAAGAGGGTGACGGGAAGAGGAGCAAAAGTTACGGCTAAGCCTTGAGGAAGTCCACGCTGATGGACTGCAGTAAAAATCCTGACCGTTTGTTTCGTTCGAGCAGGAAAACTATCAAATGGAAACTACATGCACTGTTAGGCTGGAACCTCATTTAAATCATTCACACTTCAAAACCTCTGGAGAATGTCTCTAATTTAGGCAAACACCACCTCTCTTTCTGCACAATAAGTTCTCTTCATTTATTTCACCTACTTTTTTTAAATTTTTTTTTCAAGATTTTATTGGGGGACTGGGGGAAGGGAACTGCGTTGGGGAACTGGGGGAGGGAACAGACAAGTTGCAGTCCTTTTGTTCTTCAGTCTAGTTATGGAGGACATTGCTTCACTGGCCCATGTTGGTATCGTCATTGCACTCTTCCCGGGTGAGGCAGATCGGTCGCCGGCCTCTGGACGGCCGCTCATAGCAGCTGTTGGCAGCTCATGCTGGCTGCCAGCCACTCACTGTAGCCTATGGCAGCCCACTGCAGCAGGGGCTGCAGCCCAGCTATGCCATCCCCGGGGACTCACAGCAGCCCAGCTCCAGGTGGAGCTGTCATTAGCTGTAGAGGGCAGTGTCACTGGCCCTCATATGTGGGAGCTGAACCGGGGCCGCTGGTGTCCCAAGCCAGCTCTTAACCAACACGTCACTCGGCCGGCCCACCTAACTACTCTTTTTACATTCCGCCAGAGGTTGGAATAACTCCTTTCTGATTTGGAAAACAGAGCAGTTTATCCTGATTTTTTTCCACCTTCCATGTAGGGCGGTACCCCTGAGGTCACAAAGTAGTAGGGAGACTTCAAGCATCCCAGGGCACCATTATTCACTTTTGATGCATGTGCAACTCAAAGGCACAAGCTTCCTTGTAGGATAATTTGTTTTAAAAAAAATATAAGCAACAGGCTTTACAACCCTATACTGCGGAACTCAGTGACTCACTGGTGTGAAATTACAGCAGCTTCCACGCCAATGGGTCCAAGCGCATTTTATATTCTAATAAGTTAGGCTTGGCCATTCTCGCTGGCATCTTGTAAGACAGCACCTCCTAGCACCCTAGGACTTCATTAGCCCACAGGGAGTGCAGTGACAGTCACCAAACATGCAAACCTATGTCAAGGCTACAACGTGCGTGACCGCAGCCCTGTACTTGCTTCCTCCCTTCCAGAAACAGCACCAAGAGCTGAGTGAAGATGTTCAGGAGAACTGTGCCCGGGCCTGTGGGTCAGGGGCAGGGCCGAGGCCCACACACGATCACTGCCCATGGCCCACAGCTCAGGGTGGGGCTCTCTCTCGGGGTCGCCCGCCTCATGGAACATTCACGAGATAACTATCGGCGGGTGTCTCAAATGCTTTACAATGGTCCTTGCACACACAAAGGGAATGCCCCACCTTTCTGAAGGCCTAACGTCTCCTTTCTTGAAATCTCACGGATTCGCTCTGCCCAGACGTGCCATCCAGTTACTATTGATCATTTATAGAGTCGTTCATATTTACAATATACTCTGCAAGTCTTTTTAGCACTTCATCAACCCTTCGTAATGTTATAATGCCTACGGAGGGCAAAGGAACCTTGCAGGCCTGCAGTTGGAATTCAGAGGCCACCGAGAGAAAGAGAGAGAGAGAGAGAGAGAGAGAGAGAGAGAGAGAGAGAGAGAGAGAGAGAACATACACAGGCATGTTTTCCATGTGTTGGGTTGGTAACCAACTCCCACCCTCTGACACTTCCAAGTTTTGGCCCCTTGGCCCCGGCATCCTATTCCAGAAGCTCCTAGCAGATGTCAGAGCAAACGAATGTGGTCTTCCCAGGACTGGCTTAGTCGTCTGAGGCCAGTTTCATGAGGAAATCCGTCTCACTCCCACCACTAATCAAGGTCAGTTATCATTTATAGAAATAAACCTTTTTCTCGTATTCCATGCTTGAATGTTCTGTTGTCTAGACAGGACATATTTCTGTGATTCAGAAGTATCTACGTATAGGTCTTTGGATGAGCAGAGAGACTAGTTACAATTACACTTAGAGGAAAGCAGCTTCAGCAAGTGCCTAGTTACACAGGGCACAACTCTCAAGCATCGACTTGGGATATGGAACTCATTATCTGTGAAGAACTCATGGTGACGTAAGTGCCTCAGCCATGGGCTAAACAACATCAAAGCCAGGGACCGGGGTCTCTAGATCCATGGTTCTCAAAGTGTGATCTGTGGACCCCCGGGGGGAGAGGCCACCTCTTTTCATAACACGACTAAGACGTTATTTGCCTTCTTTTCACTCTCATCATCTCACGAGTGTACCATGGGCTTTTCCAGATGCTGTGTGATACTGGCAGCAGATTGAATGTGGAAGCAGATATGAGACTCTCATTGAATTCCATTACGTCAGACATGAAAGAGACTTTGAAACGTAAAACATCGCCCCTCTACTCACTACACTGTGTGTGGGGGATATAGCTCTCCCCCCAAAAAAAATACGTTCACATGTAAAGCGTTGATTATTTTTTCGATGAATTAATAACTAATTTTTACTTATTCAATATTAATTTTTCATATGGTAAACTTCCACACACATAACCCACATAAACCAAAGCTCTTTGGAGTTCTCCATAATATCGAACCATGTAAAGGGGTCCCAAACCACTGAGTTTGAAAACCCATACATAACCTCATCCTTCCTAGGAGGGCACTGGCGGACAGGTGAGGCCCAAACGCTGCCCCCCGTTGCCGACCTGTCCGCTGAGCCCCACACTCCTATACTCACCTCCCTCTCAGCGCTTCCCCTGGATGTCTAAGTCATTTCAGATGCAGCACATACAAGACAGAGCTTGTGCTCCATCTGGACATCTGCACACCTCCCCAAACAAGTCTGCTTCTCCCTCGCACTCCTTCCAGCTCAGGAACTGACACCTCCACCCCCTGTCCTGCCCAGGCCAAGAAGTCTCAAGCATCTGTAATTAACTTTAATTTATATTCTTCTCTGGTCATCATCACTAGCTTGTTATTCTCCCAGTTTATGGGGCATCCATCCCCCCACCCCCATCCTGGGACAGAATGCGGAAACCCTTTCTGTCTCAGTCACTGCTGTATCGGGACAGGACGCGGAGTAAGTAGCTGAATACGATTTGTTACATCGATAAGGAAGTGCATGAACCTGCCATGGGGCATTGCCCTGCATTTTCTGCCACTAAGCCACCCAGCTTGCAGGAGCCATGAGGCTCTCTGAACGTGCCCTGCCTGCCCCATGACTCACCTCCCTCTCCCACCTTTCCCCAAAGAAGGCACCGTGTCTGTGTCAATCTCAGATTCCCCAGGGACCGAGTGGGACACGAAAGAAGATTTCACTTCACTATCCACAGTGAGCAGTTACTCATATTCCTTCACTCCAGGGAGCATCAAATCTTCAGGTTATGTTGCAACACAAGCCTGGACACAAAAATCACCCAAGCGCAAGGAAGCACGGGGGCCAAGGTTTGTTATCTGCAGCCACAGAGTGAGTGAGGACAGAAATGTGTCACTTCGGCAACTTCTCAAGGACCCAGCTTATGAACTGCCCCAAGACACCCAAGGCAAGTCATGGCCGCCGAGGGGGAAAGGGCGGGTCGCCATCAGGGGTTCATGCTTGTTCTTCCTACCATACTCAGGGCAGGCAGGTGCTTTTGAATTACTGGATCTTTGAAAAGGGAGGTTTAGACACACATGGCAGGATGAGGAAGGGGGATTCCAGGAAGGGAGATGTATAATGGATGGTAAGCTCACAAATTCCTGGTGGCCTACTACGTGACAGGCGTTATCGATGGGAATTTCAGGGGGACTCCTGAGGAGGGCTGCTGGCTCAAATCACGGGGAGTCACGTACACAAGGGTGATATACCCCTGATTAGTGCCACCATGGAGGCTTGTGAGGGTCCAGAGAAAGAATGTGATGAGTGCCACAGGAGAGGGAGAGAAAGAGAGAGAGGGAGAGAGAGATTTCTGAGGACACGAAGTAGGCACAGGTGAGGGGCTGTAACTGTTAGAACAGGAAGCCCAAATGGGAGGACTGGGGACACGGGCTGTTTTCGGGTGGCCAGAAACAGCGTATCATCTCGTGCCTGGTGTGCAAAAGCATGGCATCCCCACTTTGGAGGAATACGCTAGCGGAGTACAGAAGAGTATTCCACGTGAGAAATGAACACCGAAGGGCGAGAGGATGCTGCCAATATCCTCTCCTTTCCCCCTCATCCTTAGTTAAGAATCACTGTAACAGGTCCAGGCTTCAGCCAGAGTGGGGCAGTCTGCACAATAACACAAAGAAAGCATCAACAAGTAAGAGGGGCCGGAAGGCCGCTTCCCATCAGCCTTGGGTGGGGTAGGGCCATCTCTTCTCTGGTTCCTGGGACCAAAGCTAGGGGTGCTTCCAATGTCTCTGCCTTCAAATACCCCAACACACGGAGCCACAAAACACTCTCTCATATACATTGAGAGACCTCTGGAGCCGATGGAACATCCCCCTACACCCAAACTCTTCCAAAAACATCAAATATTTTCTTCCATAAATAATTGCAATAGGATGCCTTAGCTTTTCCCAAACAAACAATGGCCCCATTGTGCCCTGTGTGCCAGGGGCCCAGCCCAGCACACACAAAGGCTGGCTTTCACGCTGCGGGATGCCGGGTCTGATTTCCCCTCCTCGTTTCTTCCACAACCTCACTGCTGTGACTCCATTAGGAAAGGAACAACAGGAAGAGGCTGTGACCGCAGGAAAGGGAACAAGGCCTCTGAAAGACAACAGCCATTGTCCCCAGATTTTCTGTCGCCCTTGAGAAAGTTCTTCTGTCACCAGCACGGGGCGCTTGGCTCCAAAATCCAAATTGCACAGTTTTTACGCTGGGGCTTTCTTTGAAACTTTTTTTTAATGACACGTCAACCAATGATTTTAAACGGTGATAAGCTGCAACCTTCAAAATGTTACTGTTTTTTAGATCTTCGATGTTTCATACCAGTTTCAGAATTAAATACCATCTATGTACATGCCTATGTTTTTGTACTGATGACTTTTCCTGATAAGAAAAGTGTGAACTGAAGAATAAAATTCATCGCCTTATAAGTGCTGCTCAGACAAAAAAAAACACACAAAAACCTTTTGTATTTAAAAATATAAAGCATTATGTTTCCTTTCAGAATTTAAGTTTGATTTTAGCCCCGCGGGTTAAAGGAAGCACCTCAGCCAGAAATGCCCTTATCTGCCAGGTATAATAATATTTCAATAGTAAGTTGAAAAGTCTTTATATTTCCAATGATTCAGAATGGCCACTCTCCAGTCTGAGCCGCGGACACTGGACCCAAAGAGGTTTCTTTCCCCCCATTTTCTGGGTTTCGTTTCTCCTATTTGCTTCTCTTTCACTCTTCCCATTTAAGCGGAATTCCAAATGGCCAAGATGCTGATACCCTCTCCAAAAGCCATCGGAAAGCATCGGCGGTTTCGCTTTTCCAACCACGTAAACAAGCCCTAGACGGCTGCAGCGATCACGGCTACACGGGGCATAAAAAAGGCCTTTAGCTGCACGGTGAAGGGTTCTTTCGAAGCGATTCATCATTGGTGCCAGGAGGAGGGACTTCAGCGAAAATGAATTTTAAAGTTCAATCTTGGTTTCTCGACAAGATCTAGTGAGGCAAGCAACCCACCATCCTGTGCTTCGTTTGTTAGGAAGCCCCAGGAAGAGACACCGGCTCATGCACCATCTCACATACTTCAGTTATCACGTGATTCACCAAACAGTCAAGATTTGCTTTCGCGTCTGCTTGAGTTTCAGCACTGAAAGAAAAACAAACAAACAGAAAAAACCACCACAACCACAGCCAACCAGAATCTATTCTGGACCTTTCTCCATTGGATTGGGCTATGTTGTCAGAATTCATTGTAATTTTCAACATATAGAGTCACTATGATAAGGCAGAGAGGGGTGTATCTTTAACTACTGTATCAGAGAAGGCAATTCTTGGGACTCAGGCTCCACCTCACCTTTTTAAGGCCTCAGAGCTCAGACACAGGGATGAGATGGGGCTACTCTGTATCCAATAAACCAGCCTCATCCTCATCTGTCTCTCTATACAGGGTGACTGCGCCATGTTTTATAATGCAGGGTTTATTGTTATTCAGGTATGGCGAGGCCAACAAATCAGGATGCAACGGCCACTAAGATAGCTTGTCACTCACAGTCCCCAAGAGGCTCTGCCATGCCACGCAGGGCCACACAGAAAGGCACCAGAGCCTGTCTGGGGGCAAAAGGGGCAGAGGACAATGTTAACAAGAGCTTTTCCTGGGGTTTTCCTAGTCAGGAGCCCATGAGGCCCGATAAGCAGGCTTAGGATTGTCCAGAGCTGAATAATTTCTGTGGGTTCTGGGGTGCCTGGCCCTGGGGTGAATGGGGAAGGGGAATATGGGGCCTGAGTGTGAGAGCCACACACAGAAGTGGTACTGGTGAGTTGGCACACACACTCATATACTATCTCTAGAAGCTGGCTAGGCCTGGGAGCGGCAGTCTCTCCCGGGTCAAGAAGGCCGGGAGATATAAAAGCGCCAGAATCACTGAAAATAAAAAGGCGTGATCAACACAGAAAGGTGGCACAAGTCAATTAGGTGAAAACGTCTCTGGCCCCAGGTAGTGACTTTTCACTCAGGTCAAGGGGGATGACTGGAATATCTGAATAGAAACTCCAAATTCACCGACACTACTAGAAATGCCACTTAAACCACTATTTTTCAGCTGACATGAGAACAGCATACAAGAAAGGAAGTGGGTCTATGCACTTAAGACAATGACTAGAGGACGACTGCTTGTCAGCCACGGCACCTCCCATGAGACTTGTGAAGACAGCTCATCTGGCGTCAACTAGGAGTTAGTTATCCAGTGGGAAGCCCAAGGACGTGCCTCCAAGAGGGACGCAAACAACATAGAGATGGAATTCAAAGGTACAGCTGATTGCAAGGGCCAATTGGTTTCATAAAATAGGATATAAAAAGATCCAGGGTGGAAAGAGGGTCCCAATGGTATACAACAGAGTTCTGAAAAGCTTTATAAAGAAAAAGAACATACGCATCACACGGGGCTAAGAGCTGCAAAGGTCCAAGATGCGTTTGTTGGTTCGCGTCAGCCAGCCAGCAGTGCGAGAGGCTCCGAGGAAGATGACATGGTCTTCAGCCACATCCCAGGTACCGTGTCATCCAAAATAAGGCCAGTCAACGGTCTGGGTGTGATTTCTCCATGTGCTGATCCTCAAAGCTGATTTCTTAATTCTCAGGGACATGGTTTGAAGGGTTATTATTAAACTAGAATTTCTTTAACTGGAGACAAAAAACTCTCAAGTGATGAACAGATACGAGAACTGGAAACGTTTAATCTAGAGAAGGAAATATTCAGAGTAGATGTCCTCCCATGTTCAAAAGGGCAGTTATCTTCACAGGATATTTACTTTATTATTATTTTTTTTTAATGGTTCAGAAGATACAGAGAACCGACACATGCAAGTTATAAGGAAGTGGGGTCTTGTGGGGTCTTGTTTGTTTGTGTAAAGAAAGAATTTTGTAACGCTCTGAAGTTGTCTGAAAATGGAAAAAGCTGACTCACAAGATTAGGAGTGTCTTGAACCTGGAGGCGTTCCAGGAGAAACTAGGAACTCCTCTAGGAAATACACTGATGCTCCGGACACTGTCTCTGTCAAGAGATTTGCCAGCTATACAACCACTCAGCTCCGCCGCCAAGAGGACAAAACAGCCACAGGCGATGGGTAGGCCAATGAGTATGGCTGCTGTTGCAATAAAACTTTATTTACAAAAACAGGCATGCCGGGCTGGGTTTTGGCCGCATGGCCTGTAGACCACCAACCCCTGACTTAGGTTTAAGAAAATCATTAAAAATCTTTGATTTTACAAGAGAACTGCTCACCTATACTCGTAAAGAGGACAGAAAGCACTGGCCGTATACATACATAAACATTCAATAAGTGCTGCTTTCCTCAAGACCAATGCAATCCAAAGAGAGTAAACTAAAACATTCTGACGTTGACTCTTTACCTTATAATGGCACGGTTGTAGTTTAGGGGTGGAGTGGGGGATCTTATCGAAAATGCGTCAGTGCTAGCTTCACTATGCATCGTGATTTGGCAACAACCGAGTTCTAACGGGATAGTAACAATGCAAATACTAAGCAAACCACCAGCACCGCTAATGATGCCCAGAAAACAGGAGAGCAGTTTGCAGGTGGGATTCTTCAGGGGTGCAAGGGAAATACTGCCCCCCAACCCCAGTGCCTCCCACCCTACGGCTGGCTATCCTGGACCCCATCTTCCAAGGCTGGGGTGTGTATCAGCCTTCACTCAAACCAGAAAAGTCACTCTGGTGACCTCTTTGGGTCAGCTTGCTGTCCCCTGGATGGAGCTCGCATCTGGAGCTCCCTGAGCCAGGCCCTGTCAAGTCCTGGACGCCCCTGCCCTTGTCCCACCTCCACCCCATGGAAGGGGTAGAGGGTTTTCACTACGTTAACAAAACCCAACATGGGGACCACAGTTGTCGCAATTAGAATGGAGGGCGGGATACCCACTGGAACCACTTCTGCCCGAAGCAGTTGGGCCACTGCAGGCACTCATGGACCTCACAGCCGAGCCCCTGGCCGGCACTTGACATTGGAAAATGGACACGGCAAATGTTTTCTTTACGCATTTTCCTCAAAACCCAAACTAGTCTTCTCCGAGGTAGAATCCAGAAACTCGAAGACTATTTGCACAGGATTTAAAATGGTGTCTACTCAGCGGCGTTATAAAAACACGGAGTGGGAGAAAAAAATGGCACGTAACGAGCCTGCTAAGTCACTGCCAGCTCACTGCGGTGGTTCACGTTTCTTGCCCGGCAGACCAGGCAAAAAGGCTCCCAATGCCCGAAGCCTTGGCACCGGGCAAGCCTCTCGCGCTGGCAGGACCTGGGAAGCAGCAGGGCTCGCACATACCGACATCATGGCTCCTGTCCCAGATTTACCTTAGGAGAAGCCAGCCCTGCCAGCTCCCGAGATCCTGAGCTAATGGAGTCCAACCTCGGGTGCCCTGGAAAAGGCTAAGCCAACCTTCCCACGGGAGGTCGAGTGCTGCCAGCCAGCCCAGGAAGCCCTGTGCCACCCGGAGGCGGCCTCTATCCCCAGGGGACAGTCAGGATTGGAATGTCAGAGGGCCTCGGCCACAGCCCTGGGACACATGCTCTGGTGGAGTTTTATTTTCACACCAGGACAACTGGACCAGTCAGGGTAGGTGAGCATCCAAACAGCCTCATTTTAACTGTCTGCTGGCAACCTTGGAAGAATACATGTCCCCTATCCTTGCACAGGCTCTGGGTGACGTGCACGTCACATTTGTCATTGCGACTCCAGCCCCCAAAACCATAATGGCCCACAGGGTGCTCTCACGGGTGGGTGTTAAACTCCTCTGCTTTTTAAGTTCCCCGGTGGTGATGTGACACGGAATACACAGTAATCCCAGAGGGCTAAATACTCATTCCTACACCCACTGTTCTTTGGATGCAAAATTGCTGTACTGGCAATATTAAAAATCAACGTGAAATGATTCCTCACAATTTAGTCCGAAGCTGGAAAGGCATTTTGGGAGACAAACATATTGACAAGAAAAACGGAAATCTTTCAACTTCAGGCTTCGGAATGAATGCAAGGCTGATTAGCTGTCCTTATCTAATTTGGCAGCTAACCCATATCTCGATACCTTATTGTTACCTTAAAATTATTTTTTAATATTGACAGATCTTATACCAACAAACGCGACTCCACCTTCGACTGATTTAAGCTCCTCATGAGAAGACCCCAACTTCATTCTTTCCCGGGCCAAGCTGGCCCGCACCCCTTTTCTGGGCCACCACATGCATTTCAGGTCTTTGTATCACAGCTTCTTGGCCACCCAGACATGAAACCTCAACCATCGGTGAGTAACGTTCACTGCAGCTGCTCTTAGAAAATTCTCCAATTATAAGGCAACGCTGACAATGAGCTTGTGGATTAAATAGTCCAAGTTCACAAGTACGACCTTGCAAGGAAAGTTACTTTTTCCATGCAGCTGCTATTGTTTTCTCTACACTTACACTGGGTGAAACATAGAGGCTTCCGTTTGCTGGACAGTAAATCCTACCGCCACGGTGAAAGGGGAGAGGCAAGGGGACAGCACACATATGACAATGGCTTACACTCCCACAGGCGGTGTCTCACTACGGTCCAGCCACTGCTGTAAACGCTTCGTATAAATTAGTTCATCTAAACCTCACAACACAACAATCCTTGGCGGTGGGCACCATTGCGAATGCCCCGAGAGAGAGAGAAACAGAGGCACAGGCCTGGTGGCCATAAGTGGCAGAGTCAGGACGGAACCCCACCCGGCCGCAGTCCATGGCGCCAGCCCCTAGCCTCTCAGAGAACACATTCACATCTGAAACTATGCCAGGAATCTAAATTTCACTCGAACAAGCGCCATGCAACCAAAAGGCCTCAGAGATCACAGAGGACGACACTTACTGCTCACTGGTGCACAAGGAAAAGCTCTAGGAAGCTGCCCAGACCCTACATGGCTCATCCAGGCAAAGGGAGTTCTGAGGGACAGACGATCCGTCACGTGATGTGGTTCATCTGTGAAGACACCCCTGGAAGCAGCCTGTGTCCGGTGCCCCACTTAGGAGCCTCGAAGCTTTAGGGTCAGTATGGTTTTAGCTGCTAAAAACGTGACAGCTACGTCCAGGTTATTTGAATTTATAAACACCCCGTGGACGTTACAACTAATAAAGTATTTTACTGAGCTACTCTGAGCCAAGCACCGGGCGGTGAGGGGGGCCTGGGAGGTGGAGGACAGCTCTAACTTCAACGACTGGAGCACAGCACATCCGATGGCATAAAACTGCCAACGTGCAGGACGCTACCCACCAGGGGAGGGGTTGCCACAGTGGTCTAGTAACGCCCAGGGGCGGGCGGCATCACCGAGAGGTGCAGAAAGCGTCACATGTCCTCTGCCGGCCCTGCCCACCCGCCCGCCTCCCACCGAAGCCTGGGCTCCAGGGAAGAGCGCCTTCCCACTGTCCCTGACCAGCTCTCCTTGGGTGACAACACTTGAGGTCCTGGGGACAGCTCAAGGAGGCTTCCTTCACGTGGCTGTCACCACCACTTTTATAGCTAGTCCACGAGCACTTGAGGATAAAGCTCAGTCTCCCTCTCTCCCCAGTTCCTCCTCGCTTTCTTCCTGGACTTGGAAGGCTTGGAACTAGCCTGGAAAGAAAGTGGGAGAGGGGGTGCAGGGGAAGAGCTGGAAGCAAACTGCGGGTGCTCTGTCGGAGGTGTGCCCGATTCTCTAATAAAAATAGGGATTCAGCCAGTGTGCCCTGTCCCTCCGCTAAGCCCACACTGACCCAGGGACACCCACACAGGGCTGGCTCACGGGCCTCCCTTTTCATGTACCCCGTCTCCAGGCTCCAAGTGCCACCCCGCCCATCCCCGTCATCTGTTTCTTATTAGCAGCTAAAAAAATAATAATTAAAAATTGAAAGTTCTCGTTGAATGAGAGGAGGAGTCTCTCTCCATAATTGGCATGTATGGGAATAAACACGAAATGAACACCTCTGAAAAGGTGCTCCCAGAACCCCTGTGGAAGTGCTCTCACAGTGTTCTCGGCGCTGTGAACAGAAAAGCGGACTCCCCGGGATCTCCCTCGTCCTGCTCCTTCTCGTGGGCACCTGCCAAAAGCCAGGCGTGGGGCTGCGGCCGGCCAAGGCCATTCGCTGTCGCCAGAAGGAGAGACCGCCAAGGGTGTGTGTGTCCCGGCATCGGGCGGCCACCAAACACTGACAAGAGTGTTAGCCCGCCAACCGGAAAGCAAGGGGTATGCGAGTCCTTTATATTCGTTCCCAAAACGATCATTTCCAGGAACAACTTATCAGAGCTACTTTAGGATTTTATTTTAGAGTTTCTTTCCATTGGTTAAACAAGACATACGACACAGATATTTCTTCCTGGCTCTCTGGAGTTATCACAGGTTGCTACTTACAGGGCAAGTAAAGCAGAGGAGAATTTCAGGGCTGGTGGGGGTGACGGTGGGCAGATATACCAAGTACCCTGAATCAATCTCAATCTCTCTCTCTCTCTCTCTCTCTCTCTCTCTCTCTCTCTCTCTCTCTCACACACACACACACACACACACACACACACACACACACACACCCCAGATAAACATACCAGCACCTTCTGGAAAGGACAAGCACAAAAGCCCATTAAAATGCAGTGTGTCATTTGGAAGCCTGCCTTTGTCGAGAAGCCCAAACGCCAGGGTGAGAGAGCACATGCGTCAGGGAACAGGGTCCTAGAGAAACGTTTCACCCAAAGTAAAAATCAGCTTGGGTGGGGGGAAGGGGGTGGGAACAAGCCTCATCCAAATTCCCTCTGAGTTGTCACTGAGCCGGCCGATTCGGGCAGCACAGAGTTAAAATGGGATGCCTCCGCCTTACCTGTGGCCTGGGAGCCTACGAGAACCCCCTGTAACGGTCTACTCCTTCCTCAAGGTTTGGCCTCGCGAACCACCTCAGTTCAAACCTTAAATATATAATAAAACCACTAAGAACGAACGTGTCCTTGGCTAGAAGGATGCTTTCAAACGCGGGTGATGCTTATCTGGGAGAATTTGCCATTGCTTGTCCAAATCGTTTTCGGGTCACGGTACCTTCGAACACACGGATTAGCAAGTAGTTTCGGAGTGTCTGCGATGGTCTCGGCGCTCTCCCTCCCCACTCACAATGATATGCACATGCAGTGGGCACCGCCGCCCCCACCCCACCCAGCCCCGGGTCAATCCCCACTTTACTTGCTCTGGAGTGGCCTTCATCCTCCACAGTATCGAAGCTAAATCAATAAGCAAGCTGCATTCCTTCTTGAAAAAAGAAGAAATGTTTATTTCTTCCCTTTCAACTTGTGCCCCCTAAATTTCTTACCTTAGTCCCAAACCAGCCCACAAAGCACTGGTTACATGTAACACCCTTCAGAAGTGAAAGATTTTTTTGCCTTGCAAAACGGCACAATTACGCCTCAATTAGGCATTTCCTGGCATTCTAGAACTACAGAGAAAAGAAATTTTTTTTTAATTCCTCTAAATAAATAACGATGTAACAAGTATATAAACAGGGCTACTCATTACCTCAGTATTCTTCCAGCCCATCCAGCTATTATTATCCATGAGCACTGCTTGGTGATTCCATGACTATGGGATATAAATACGTTACTCAGGTCTGTATATTTTTAATTACTTTCAAGATACTGACTCCAACTAGAAAAAAAGCAAACAGCAGGAAACCACTTTTTCCGCTGTGTTTTCACTACAATTAAAAAATCATTAGTTCGGTGTCAACCTAAAATGGAAACAATTACCAATAGAATGTTACATATTAGATGTACTTTTCTAGGGAACACAATGCCTGCCAGGGGAAAAACATAAGGAGTTCTGTGTACCAAAGGTAAGAGAAATGAACCGTAGCTCCTATGAGACAGGACAGGTTGAAGACCATGAATAGGAAAGACAGAAATATAACGATATAACCAGAAGTGGCTCAAATCGAAAACCATTAGCAATCCTTCCCATGTGGAGCTCGGATTCGTGTGTGTGCTCCATGTATGCGATGGACAGAGTTCTAGGACCTCAATCATGAAACACATGCAACCTGTCGCCAACATAAAAGCAATCTCACAAGTCCTCTGAGCGTCATGGAAAATCATTTACAAAAACCCACCGTTTTTTCTTTTGCTGAGAGATAGATACTTAGCCTGACATCAGAATTTACGACCCCCGCGTACAGGGAGAACACGCAACATGCATCCGATGCAAACATGCACCGATATCTGAGACCATTCTGCTCAGAGGGAACCAGAACCCCACGTGGCAACAGGTTCTGAGGTGCCAGGTTTCATAACAATGCCCGTGGTTACCAAGAAAACGATCCATTATTAAAGACGGCAACAATGATGAGAACAAGTGAAATGTCTTCTAAGAAGTGAGCTTCGATGACTTGGGAAATCAACTCAAGCCAAAAACCTTGTGTTGCAATGATGCTACAAAGCTATGACGCACGTGCCTGCGCGTACACGAAAGGGATGCATTCTTGGCGTGTGAATTTGGGCACACCAGTAACCCTCATCTTTCAAGTTCAAAGCCTGTATCCACTTGGCTCCACTAAGTTGCTGTTGACCAAAACATCTCTGAGACATTTCTTGGCCTTCACAACTCTGGCTCTCCTGGCCTCGCCCTGGCAAGCCCCTGCCCGCAAGCCCCGCAAAGGGAAACCACAGCCTTTTCAGCCCTGCTTTATCCCCCCTCTTCTATTTTCTACCCGTCTTTCAGAAAGAGGAGCCTCCAGACCCCGCCTCTGAAGATACATTAACCACTGGGCTATATTCAGCGTGTTCTCCTGCTGCTAAAATGGTTTCGTCGCCAGTGACCCAACGCAACCCCTCAACTGCCTAACATTTTCTTACCGCTTTGAAAATGCTGTGCTTCCTCTCCGTCTGGGGTGGCTCCCTCTTATTCCTTCTTTGATTTCTTACTGCAATCCTTCTCCACCCTTTTTTCCTAAAGTCCTGAAGTTCTCTAAGGGCCTCGACCATGGGTTTAAGTCTCGTTAGCGGTGAGACCACAATACACACTCACAATACATGCTCGGAACCTGCCAGCCACACCCTCCTTCAGCTCACCAGGACTTTTTTCTAACCAGGGTCCCCGCTGGCCGCCAAGGCCAAAGCCATTTGCTGTACCCACAGCTGGCACACACAGTGTGCCTTCAATCCGACCCTCAGGGCGCTGGACACAATGACATCATGTTAGCAATGGGCCATCAGGAGAGACTCGACAATCAGGACCCAAGGCCAGCTGTGACGTCCAGCTCTCAGCATACTCCCTCTCAAACCATCTTTTGGTGGAACTGCAATGAAATGACCAACAACTAATCCTGCCTTTCCTTTCAAGGGAAGGAAAGCCCGCTCGCACTGCCCGTGCCTAAAACTGCCCAGATGTGTTATTCGAGGTGGAGGAGGAGCCACGTCCTGGTAATGGGACCCACACAAGAGAGAAACCAGGGCCACCAGGAAAGCGATTTGGGTACGCAATGGCGTGGACACCCACGCTGGGACAGGGGGCTCAGGAGCATTACAAGGTGTGTTTCTACACCATCAAAACATGGAGAGGAAACGAAAGACATTCCTGTGACCTCAGGGGCTCGGTGTCTTAAAGCACTTGGCTGCTGCTAGTATTGGCGGGAGCAGGGGCAGGAGTGGGTCCTATTTGAAAGCTGGAGCAAAAGCCAGCTTCATCCTGACCCTACTCTCAGCATCCACCTTGGGAGAGGGAGTGCCCAGCCTCTGTGGCTGCCCACCGTTACACCAGAATGATAACCCAGCGTTTCCACTCTGGGGAGCCGGTTGCTGTCAGTAGGGGGTGGTCTGCTGTCTGTGCCCAGGAGGGTCAGCAGGGAAAGGGCCTGGTGGGGCCTTAAAGCGCCCTTTGTGAGTGGGGAGGCCCTCTGTCGGGGCTCACACAGGCAGCTGGAGCCGGGCCGTCCCCCATCTCGGGCTGTTTGTTTTGATAGAGGTTCATTTATGCCCGAGACAATGCCTGCCCTCCTCCTTCTGTGCCCAGCAGAAAGCAGGGGCAGGGAGGAAGGCCAGGGTGGCCACGACCATGCGGCCTCAGGTGCCACAAAGGAGGAGCTGCCCACTGGGTGCAGGACAGGGGAACAGGGCAGGGAAGCTGGCCCGTGCAGACCTGGGCAGACCCCAGGTAGCTGGCACCCAGCCCAGCCCAGCCCACTCCCATCAGTTCTCCAACCCCAAGGTGGCAGAGGGACCCACCTGCCTCCTCTTAGGTGGCACGAGGACAGGGAAATACCTAAGGCCCCCACGGGTGACAATACCTTCCTTTCCTTTCTCCCACTTCACTTCTCCCACTGTCTGCCCCAACTAAGTGAGCAAACACAAAAAAAAACCCAAAAAAAAAAAACCATTAATGCCCACACATGTTTAGTGTTCTAATTTACCAACGGTTGCCCAGGGGGGAATGAAAGTCTAATCTCAATCGCCCCAAATGAACACTATCCTTTAAAATGCAGCCCTGCTCGATGGCTGGGAGTGAATGAAATGCATTACCCAACTGCTGCCGTAACACAAGCCCTCTCCTCCCCCTCCGGGGCCCATTCATAAAAAGCCTGCTTTGCCCCAGCAGCTGCAGGAACCGAACTGGGTCTGGGTCTGCCTTCGCCAAGCCGCCAAGCTGGAGGAAAAACAATCGGAACAAAGAGACTCGTCACAGACTCCCACCGAGCGGGCCTCCTCTGGGGACGTCTGCTGTGGCTTCTCTGGGTGTCCTGATCTGTCCCCACACGGGCAGAGGGCAATTCGCAGACCTGTTTGTCAGTAGCAGCTCCAAGGCTAACAACACCCAGCCTGTTATTAAAAGAATTCCCATCTGCTGAGTCACACACTCCTTATCTCTCACCTCCCTGTCATTTCAAAACATAAGAAAAACTAAAAACCAAAGGTTCCTCGTTGCTGGTGTAAAAGGCAGCCACACCATGCACACATTTCCAAAAGAGGTAGACTCTGCAATTGTCCACTTTTCAAGCAATATTACCATTCTCAGACTGGAGGATACAGCCATGCTAGAACTCTCAGGCGGTCAGGTCTTTCTTTAATTCTTTCCTATCTATGAATCACACACATCGACAACTGATAAGCTGCATCCTGGAAAAAGTGCCCCCCTGGGGAACTCCGTTTTTCCATGCCCCACCCCCGCCAGCATCTTGTACCACCTCCCAGGCCCAGGGAGGCTGCTCCTTTCAAAGCTCAGGGTCCCTAGGGCCGGCCGGGTGGCGCAGTGGTTAAGCGCTGGCTTGGGAAGCCAGTGGCCCTGGTTCGGATCCCACATATGAGGGCCAGTGATACTGCCCTCAAAAAAAAAAAAAAAAAGGGCTCCTTAGGAAAGTCAGGGACCCTGGGGTAAATAAGAGGCTACACAATTTTTTAAAACTCAAATACCCTTCTCCAAAACAAGGCTTGAACATAAGAGCATGTGTTCACGCACTAAGAATGGTTTTCAGGCAAGAATTAAATGGGAATGGCGTGTAGGGGACACAGGAATAAAACCATTCTTGGTCCCCTAATACCAGAGCTGTCTTCTGGTGACTTGAGATACAATTTTTTTTCTCCAGGGCTATTAACTGGTCCCCTCTTGACTCTTGCAAAACACAAACAGGGTTTCGAAATCTCATTGGTGGGAAGCGGGGGAGAAGGAAGTTGGCTCCCTTTCCTGAAAATGCTCAGCACTGCCCATAATCCCCCCCTTCATGCTCCCACAGGCCCTCGCCAGGTGCCCCAGGACTGTGACAGACACCCTCTGAGCTCTCCTTCCATAGTCAACATTCATCCCTACAGCATTTGCCCACCCCCCGCCCCGTGCGCCCCCCACAGCCAGAGGAACAAGAAAATAATTTGGAGATAACAAATGAATTTGTGAAATACCTGTCTGCGATTAAATCACAATAGTTCTATAACCTCTTCAAAGGCAAAAAAAGCACGTCTGGAGAACCAGGTGAGAGCAAAATAAACAAGTCTCACAGAAGTGATGCCAAGCTTTACAAAGCGATTTCCCACACCTTCCAGGGGCTATAGCCTGCAGTCCACGGCAGGTTTTGGGTTTAAACTTGTCTCAGACCTCTGGCCCTCGTGTGAGTGCTTTTATGTAGAGGGCGACAGGCCCGGGGGTGGAACTCTGGATTTTCGGTGACCGTGCACATGCTTTACCGGAAAGGGAAATGTACCCATGGTCATTCTTTTTGAGGGGCCTAGGCAGGAGGGGGCGTATGAGTCATATAATGGATACAGATTTGGTGAGAGCTGAACACCTGAGTTGTCTCCTCTGGTTCCACTCCCCAAAATCTCCTGTTAATCATCTAATTGTTTCTTAAGGCCTTGGGGGTGGGCATGGCTACCCAAACTTCCCTAAAGGGACAAGAAAGTACACAGCAGGACAACGTCCTTTAATCAAGTCTGCCCACCCTCTGCCCCTGGGCTCTACCTCCGTCTGCCACCCCTTATGCGGCCTGCTGCCACTTCCGCCCCTGACTGCCTCTCCCAAGGGTCCCACACCCACCCTGGTCCAAGACACATCTCGGCCAGGAGTGTGGCAGCTGCCTCCTCCTATGCGTCTCTCTACTCCTACCCCTGCCCTGTGGTCTGTTCTCCACTCCGCTGCCCGCCATCTCTTATCACGGTCAAAGTGGAGGTCCTTACCACGGCCTCCCCTGCCCCACAACGGACTGACCTCCCCGCTGCACCCTTTCCTGTAGGTCTCTGCCCAAATGCCGCCCTGAGTGACAGAGCCCTGCCCCCAGCACAGCCCCCCACCCTGACTTGAACAAACGCTCCAGGAAGGCAGATGCTGCTCGATTCCCGCATGGAGAACAGTGCCTGGCTCAGGCCAGTGCCGAGTGAAGATTTGGGGTGTGAATAAACGGCCCTGCCCCAACCCCGACAGCTTTCCTGACTTGGGTCCTTCCCCTCACACTCTGCCACCGTGTCCCCACGTCTTCCTGGGCTGACTCCCGTCCCCTCCTCCGTCCCCTCCTCTGAAGAGCTGGACCCCAAGTTCCCGCCCCCAGCACTTAGCCCTGGTTCCCCTCAGAGCACTCATCACCCTTGGAGATTTCTTGTTTACTGTCTGTTTCTGCCACTAGATGCTTCCATCTGTGTTCCCCGTGGCTACCACAGTGCAACAGAGCACTTGGTCCTTTTCTTTTCTTTTTTTTAAAGGGATAGTGGTGCATGTACTGACATTCTTTAGAAACTAAAAACACGGATCCAAGAGAGGGGCT
Organism: Aselliscus stoliczkanus; assembly: GCA_033961575.1. Classification (NCBI taxonomy): domain Eukaryota; kingdom Metazoa; phylum Chordata; class Mammalia; order Chiroptera; family Hipposideridae; genus Aselliscus; species Aselliscus stoliczkanus. The sequence goes on from CM066741.1 coordinate 31,255,854, forward strand.
GGGGGCTTCTTCCGTGAGACCCCACCGACAAGATGCTCGCAAGGCTCCCTTTCACTGAAACACGCCTCACGGACTGATCAGCGTTTCGTGAGGCAGTGGAAGCTCTCAGGGCCTAGAGACGGTTTGTGCGCAACGGAAAACACATTTGAGTTACTAAATAACAGCCCAACATCTGTCAGCCCAGATGAGCGACTCTATGCACAGTCAGCGGCCCCCGCAGGGCGCTACCTGCCCAAACGCCAGCTGGCAGCTTTCCTTCCCCCCGAGTGGGTTTTGCAGCGCTCATCACAGATGCCCAGGTGACGGCTCCCCACAAACAGGGCTCCGGCTGCAGCCCGGAGCCGACCCCAGGCTCCGTCCACAAGCCTGGGATGCATCTCCCATGCAGCAAAGGCCTGAGGTGGCTTCCTTGAAGAGGAAAAAATTGCCCCCCAAGGCCACTGAGGAAGCAGGTGCCACCATGAATGGCGCTGCTGTCGTGACCATGGGGAAGCCAGGAAGGAACCACAAAAATGTGCCTCTGAGTGCACAGCGCTCTGCCGCCCGCACAGGGCCAGCGGGGAGAGCTGTGAGGAATGTGGGGGACTGGCTCACACACCAGCACCCCGCAAATGAGGTGGATGCAGGCTCAGTCACCTCAAGAGAGCCCAGGACTGTGGCTCTGAGAGTGAGACACGCTCTCAGAACTCCAACAGCATTCGTAAGTGAGACTTCAAACAAATGCCGTGTGAACACGCGCTCGGCAAACACACACTAAAGCTGCAGCGACTTGGGGCCTCTGAGCGGGTGCTTTGCAGACACACATGCAGGAACACAGAAGATGCGATCCCTGCCCTTGCACAGCTTGGGGGAGGGGGAACAGGGCGGGAGAACACACAAAAGGCATGATTATTAAGTACGTGAAATCATGGGGTAGAAAGTGGAGACATCCAGACGAAAATCACCAAGTACTAGTCACGAGCCCTCAGCAGCTGAGGAAGACCACGGAGGTGACGTCAGGGCCCCCAGAGACATTACGCTTTGTGACAGACAAGCGTCCCCATTCGAAGGTCCACTTCGGGACCCTGGCCTCTCTCTCTCTTTCGTTCCCTTCAGGGTGCTCAGCCCCAGCGCTGAGCCTGGCACAGGGCAGGGGCCCAGCCAGCCTTTCCTGGACAAACGAAAGGTTCCCCAACCAAGTGCTTGCTTCTGCAATGACGTTCTGGGCAGGCGGCCCTCTCAACTGGACTGGACTTGTTCCAAAGGTGAGAAGCTGCTGGGCTTTTACAACAAATCACAAACAAATCCACGCACACGGGCACATCCGTCCACGCTGAGGCACACGGAGGTCTCGCACAGCCAGCCAGCTCCCCAGTCCCTATGAAATGGGATTCACAAGCCCCTCCTCCCATGCTGGGGCGCTCACAGGCCACGCCCATGCTGAGGACTGGGCTGCCTGCTGGGCCGCCCCCCAAAGCACAATCTGTCCGCCAGGCTGACCTGGGTACAAACTAGAACTTGAGCGGGGCAAGAGCCATCCTTCCATATCTTCAGTGTTTTATTATAGCTGCTCTAAAAGCACATTATCATCCTTAATGGTGACCTGGTTATTGTGTGTCCAGGGTAATTTATTTATTTATTTATTTATTTATTTATTTATTTATTTATTTATTTAATATTTTATTGAGGAATTGGGGGAGGGGAACAGACAAGTTGCTGCCTTTTTGTTCTTCAGTCTAGTTGCGGAGGACATTGCTTCACTGGCCCGTGTTGGTATCATCATTGCGCTCTTCCCGGGTGAGGCACGCTCTTCCCGGGTGAGGCAGATTGGTCGCCGGCCTCTGGACGGCCGCTCACGGCAGCTCTTGGCAGCTCACGCTGTTCACCGGCCACTCACTCTGGCTGCCGGCCACTCACTGTAGCCTACGGCAGCCCACTGCAGCAGGGGCTGCAGCTATGCCATCCCCGCGGACTCACAGCAGCCCAGCTCCAGGTGGAGCTGTTGTTCACCATCTTAGCTGTAGAGGGCAGTGTCACTGGCCCTCATATGTGGGATCCAAACCGGGGCCGCTGGCATCCCAAGCCAGCTCTTAACCAATGCGCCACTCAGCCGGCCCCAGGGTAATTTAAATAGAGGTTTCAAATTACTATGAAGACAGCATGGACCATACAAAGGGGTTACCCCGAATATTTGGCAAATTCTATACAGAAGGAACAGTTCTTAAAGTTAGGTCATGTCTTCAAGAAACACGTTATTCTAACACAATAATTTGTGTATTGTTAAATGTTTAACTTCCTAAGACATGTGGCTATGTTTGCTTAAGACATAAAATCCATGACTATTTAACCAAGTCTAGAGGACGACAAAGTTAAAATAATACGGTACACGAGTTACAGTGAGTTTTCCCCTTAATCACTCCTTTCTCACCCTCTCCCACCCCACATTTCTGAATTGGAGTTAAATATAAACTTACCTTTTAGCTATTTCCTAAATAAATGACAACTGTGATACCACTCCCTTCTTTTCCCACTTGCTTTCCCCATGGATTTGAGGGTCAAATGTTATTCATTTCCACCTCCTTCGGTGCTAAATCATTGGCAACTCCAGGTTATTCCGTAGGCCACCTGGCAGTGAGGTGAAGGTTAAGGAAAGGTTCAGGGCTTGTGGTCCAAACTGACAGCAATGCTGATGTACAGACCACTGGGTCACAGCTTGGAAGAGAGGGGAGAAGGTCAAAGATTACACAGTAGGAATGCTGACACCCACAAAATGAGGTTAAAGATTGGAGCCTAAGTGGGTGGAGATCAGGAAGCAGGGACCCCTACTTGCTCACAGGGACTCAAGGTCATGTGGTATTTTAACTTTCCCAAACTCCTATAAATGAAGGGCTCTGAAATGAGAGTTTGAAGCCCAGGACTGATTCCTTTACAACCAAACAACAGCAAACGTTTGCACGGCGGTCGGCGATCCTCACGCATGGAAGCACTTTGGAGGAACATGGAACTTTGCACGGACAAATCTAATCTAACGTGGATGGTTTGTATACTCATCGGCGTTTGAGTCCACTCTGTAAATAAAAACCGCACACCTGCCCTCTCACACAGAAGGTCGCAGACTCCCATTCGTTTTTAGGGAGAATGGTCTCAGACAGCTGGCATGAAATCAATGCTCACCTGAAAAGGACCTTGGAGAGCCCCCTAATAAAATCCAAAACTGCGGCCATGAACCCCAAGCTGCAGAAGTCTAGACCGGAGAGCAGTATTCAGTGTGCGACATCTTATAAACCCACAGCTGTTGAACAACGTCTTTCAGTCGCAGAGCTGAGCACAGAGGCGACAGCCATTTCACAACAGCGTCTCCTTGCTGGATCGGACGCTTTCGTGGCCATTATTGAAATCCCCAGATTTGGGGAACCATCGTGCACCTTGCTTCATCTCAAATATTCCAATTTTACGCCGAAAATCACCCTCATTTTGTGCCTTTTTGCAAACGTGATGCTATTAAAATCCCAGCAAAGGAATAAATAACATGCATATCTGAATACTCCACCTTCAAGGGCGTTCCGTCTTAGGATGGAGTTTTATCCTACTTTAAATCAAAGGGTCTTAAGATAGTCCCTTTCCCACAGGCCTCTCGGTGTAAACTACATATTGATGTCAACACGGTGGAAGGAATTTGAGGCAAAGGATATTTCTTTCATAAAATAGTAAATGCATCGGAGTACATAGTCTAAGCTACAAGTATGTATAGCAAGGGATCACATGACATACTTACAAATACGTCCACTAAAATCACAGCCTCTAAACTGTCACTTTACCATGCTAGCATCTTCTTACATTTTATTTAATTTTTTATTCTTTTTTTTTTTTTTTTCTGAGGGCAGTGTCACTGGCCCTCATATATGGGATCCGAACCAGGGCCGCTGGCATCCCAAGCCAGTGCTTAACCATCGCGCCACTCAGCCGGCCCCTCTTCTTACATTTTAGTGTAAAGGACCATTAGAATACAGTTTCTTATCTTTTTAAAGAAAAATAAAATGTATTGTGATGGTTGCTAAAAGTGGGAGTAAGCTGAGTCTGTGACTTCAAGGGCAGAACTAAGCCCTATTCCTCAGTGATAACAGGGACAGGAGCCTCTGGTTACATATAAGCTGGGTCTCCATGAGCCCTGAAACATTATAAGGCCTCCATTTTGAGTACAAATGCTCAGACATGCTTTTAAAAGATTCTTTTATTGACAACACAAGATTTAAAAAAAATTGTTTTCCTTTCCTAAAAGGGAGACTTTTTGCTGTTCATTAATTTTCACATCTGTCAACAACTGACAACTGGGTCTGTTAAGTAAACATATATTCTTTGTGACAAAGAAACGACATATAACATGGAACTCTTAATGGAATTTTATGATCAAGTCCAAGAGGACTTGTAATGAGTTCCCAGGTAGGAGGTTCCCTTGCAGTGGCCCTGGGCGACAGGCCAGCCTTAGTATCTGCATAGAACAGACAGGCTGGGGCTTTTCAGGAGGAAAACTAAATCAATACAGCAATATCCAATGGTAGACAAAGCTATCCATGTAGACGGAGTTTTAGATACATCCAGTTCAAAAGCCTGTTGAACTTAAATTTGTATTTGGACGCTCACAGGAAGCAACAAAATATCAACTCTTATTGAACCCCCAATTTCGTTTTTGTTTAGGCACAGAATATTGATATAAAATATCCAAAAAAACTAAAGCAAACTTTTCTAAAAGGAAAAGCATTGTGAATTCAAGGAATCATCCAATAATTAAGAGGAATAATTGTTCAAACTTTGGGCTTTGGGAGTTCAGACTCCCACTCACCTCCACCTACGGATGTTAAGAAAAAAGACTGAAGTTACAATGTAAAAAATATATATATATGAAAAGATCCCACAATCCCATAGTGGTCTTAATATGGTAACCTAGGTAATAACTAGCCATCAGGATATGTATTTTAAAAACTTTTAAATAACTTGAAAAGCCTCTTTCCAAACAGTTGTTGAATCAATAGGCACATTTTAAAATGAGAAAGGTTTTTTTATTTTGTCTTCTATATTTCCAAAGATGAATCCAACTCAGAAGTCTCACTTGTGGGTGCCGCTGTCTCTTGAAAATGCCTCTGAAACGCTAGGTTCATATAATGAGGGGTATGTGCGTGGCTGTCGGTCTCCATCCCTTCTCCCTAAGACACAGCAGCTGCCATCTGAAAGCTTAGATTTCATCTCTGCGACATTTACAATATTCTACCAATTAAACGCTCGTTTAGATCAGCAAATCGGTGGGGCGGGGCCCTGAGAGGTGGGACCTATCAGCCATTCACACCTTAAACCTAAATGTTAGGAAGGCAAGAGACTCAAACATTCTACAGGAAGTAAATTTGGGGATTTTTAAGGCAATAGGGGAGTTCGAAAGAGAATTCTCTCCTGCCTGGTGGCCTTATAAAGGGCGACAATTGTATACACCCTAACCCCTAACCTTGCCTGTCTCTTTGACCTCGCCCTCTGCCAGGTGGAAGATCTATAAGCTATTGGGGCAGATTTTCCCTCTGCCAACCACTCTGCCTCCATCTTCTACTTCTTCTCCCCCGCCAAACCGTACCCCTGAAACTCTCCATTTGTGTTTGTGTCAAATAACAGGAACCTTAAAAGTGCCACCTTCTATTTGTGCATCGTTGCCAAGCAACCCAATGGCTGTGCGTACGCTTCACAACATCATATGTGCCTGTGAATCTGAACTCATTCTAACACTGTAACTCTGTTGACTACACACCACGCTCAGCCTTTCTTGGTCACACGATGTTTTTTTTTGTTTTTTTGTTGTTGTTTTTTTACCAACTTACAACTTAAAATGGAGGCAGACAATAGGTGGTCTTTTGTGACTGGCTCCTTTCACTACAGTATTTGCACGCTTCACCCATATGTTTTACTTTATATCAGACGGCACAATGATTTGTCCACCTGTGACACCCATGGGTCCTCTGAGTTGGAAAATGTTCCTCTTTTACGGTTCACAAGCCAAGGATGACACGTAGGTGGTCATTGACATGGATTTTAATCTGAATAGATCACCAATCTTGGCTTCACCCTTTTAGGAGTAAAATTTAATAGAAAGTAAACTCCTAAGTTTAATGATAAATGAAAAAGAACATTGTAAATATCAATTATGAGAGGACACAATACAAAGAAAGTTCACTGTTGCTTTTTCAAGCCTTTTGAGACACCAGAGTAACATTTGTTGCATATGACCAATGACACAACAGCCTATGCTGGGCAGTCTCGCCCACAAGGCTCTGGGCATTACGGGAATATGATGTAGGTACTAGAAGAATGTGTCTTAACGTTTATCGGTCCGTAGTTCATTGGGCATTGTTAATTTCTAATCAAGAATCCATCATCATCGAACCGTTTGAATGTGAACGAGCAGCCATGAAAACGTCTTAACAGAATGTTTTGTGACAAGCTGCAGTGAACGAGGTTTTGTATCCATGCCACTATAGTTACCTGGCCAGGAGGCATTAAGAATATAAGAAAGAAAATAGTGTTTTCTTTAGGTTTGACCCATGTTATTTTCTGCTTTTGTTTTAAGCATAATAAGGTAAATGGATTGAATACACATACTGAAGGTAGTAAAAACTCTATAATTTGACTAGCTTGGCTGTATGATTCAACATGAAGTGAGAGAAAAAACAAATAGGTCTTATAAGACAGTGGAAGTTGTATACTTGGTTTTAATGCTGTTATGTATTTTTTTTCTTTTTATCCTTGTGAGGGGAAGACTCTGGCCAATGCCTTCTCTGCTTATCCATCCCCCCACCCCCCAACCCCCACCCCGGGCACAAAGACAAAAAGGCCTTGCAGTGGGAAAGCCCAGAGAGGCCAGAGGCTTGTCTTGGTCATTAAAATCAGCAAGGCCCGGGGGCGCCAGGCTCGAGGCTCCAGGGCCAGTGTCCTTCCCAAGTCCCTGGGCAATGCCACCACCACTACCACTTTTGACTGTACAAATGGAACCTGAGATAAGTTTCTCCAGATGTGCTTTTACACGGAAGCTCCAGTGTCCTCTGGGCAGATCTGTCACAGCCCTGTGGAGGGACTGGTCCCCAGGAAAGCCAGAGAGGGAGAAATGATCCCTGAGGGCTCCTTCACGTGGCTCCTTGTAAATAACAAAAACAATGAGCGCCTTTCTAGGCAAGGTCACGGGTCACCCAGGTGCTCCCCTCACTTTATACAAACCCAATGCACGCAGGCACGCAGCATTACAGAACACACAGCACCCCAAAATGCCAGATATGTTGGGTCCCGGGGCACAGATAGCCAAGTACTGTGCCGCCTGCACTGCCAACACCCTCTCCTCCATCACCTGTCCCAGCCCCTCGGAAACCCAAGTGGAACAGAGCCACCTGCCCCCTCAGGGCATCCACAGGGGACAAAGTCCCAGAACACAAGCCGCGGAAATTCAACAGATCAATAGCCATTTCCTCTGGCAAAAGCACAGATATTAAATGTTGGCAGACAGAGTACACCCAAAGCAAACCAGGGCCATTTTCAGCCTTTCCTTCTGTTCTGGGCCCCAGGAGCCCTCCCCCTAAAGGTGCTTTGCCTCAGAACCCCCGTCAGCAAAGTGGAGGACCTTTCCAAGGCCACCAAAAAGTGCCTGGGTTACCCACCCTGCTCACAAGATTTAAGGACACATGCCCTGGACAGCCTGCTTTTTACTCCCCCCTTATTTAGCTGTAAGATCATCCAACTTAAAAAAGCCCTTCCCAATAGAAAAGGTTCAATGGCCTAATTCTCAAGGTCCACTTCAAAAATCACAGTTGCATAAAATTACAGTTAGGAATGAGGCGTATCACCTTCTTTGTAAGGTATGGAATTTTCACTTGTCAGATGCAAGGCGATCGCCTCCTCCACGGAGAGGATGGCAAGGCAGAAGCAGGGAGCTGGGGGGGTGGGTGGGGGCGAACACGGGACCTCCGTCACAGAAGCTGGAACTGTCACATCTGACTTTTTGAGAAACATACTACATACGTAATGAAGATGGTTATGGTTTACATTAAGGCTGTGGGCCTTAAAAACAAACACAGGCTGTCATCAACCTTATTGCTCCCTTGGTTCCAACTGGGAAAAGGCGTCTCTTATGCTTTTGTACAGACTTAGAGCAATGCATTCTTGTGAACAGCGTGAAGGGCTTTTGTTTGTTTGTTAGTCTGTTTTCCAAAGATAAACAAAGAAGACATAACCTGGAAATGAAACAAGTTGGCAATGGCGATGGGAGAGGTGTCGGGGTCGGCTTGTTTGTCTTTCCATTTTAGAGAAAAGTAAATGGGCAAGAAAATGGGCTGGAAAAAGTAAGCCACGCGCCCACAAGCGCACTTCTGTCCTGAGCACATCGTCAGAAACTTAAAAAAAAAAAGGGGGCGGGGGAGCCACCATACAACTGGTTTCTAAGTTAAATGTTAGAGAAAATAATACTTCCCTGACTACTGAGCACAAAAGTTCTTTAATTGCTTTAATCAAGTGAAACGGATACTACAAGTAACTGTTGAGAAACCGCAAGAAATAAACATGAAGCCCACCGCTTTGCCAAAGAACAAACCATGAAAACATCAGGCAGAAGAGGAAGACAAAGGAAAAGGAGAGAGAAGTGTCTTGCGCCCAGATCACTGGGTGTGCCTCTGCACGGCGCCCACCCAGCACCTGCCGGAGCTGGGGAGACAGCCCCCCACAGCCCTACAGGAGCTGTCAGGGCTCAGCATGGGCCCGTCAGGGCCCAACAGTAAACAGACAGCTGGAAGAATTACACGAACTGCAAAGCTGACATCATTATTTACATGCAATCAGGAAAAAGATCCCCCCACAGAGGGAGGTTTGTATGAGATAAATGCCTGAAAAAATCCTTTAATGGAAGAGATGGACTCGGATGTAAACAGACACTGGTATCTGAGTCAAAAGCACCTTGGGGGGAGTTGACAGGGTTCCGTGCACAGGAAGAAGGGGGAATGTGAAAGACCACAGGACAACCTTCCCTTTGACCTTTCACTGGTCCGAGCCCCTGACTCAGAGACTGGCCCTTGGGCCTCCTCCTCCAACTGCCTCCACGGCCCAGACGCCCCTCTGAACCCCAGGATTAAGGCGAGCACAGACCTGGTGAGCAGGCGCCTTCCTAGCTTTGGCACATAAGCTGATGCTTTCTGACTACATCCTCCATCCAGAGGGTGCATCTAACAGCCGCTCCTATACAAAGCCCCTCAATGTTGCGTGGGCACGAGCAGGTCACCTAGCATTCATTCTTCACTGACTAATCCAGTTACCAAAACATCACAGGGAAAAACGAATCCCCACAGGCCCAGGGGGGAGCCCCAGGCTCCCTCCCAGCGATGTGGCCGGACAACCACTTGCGTTTCTCTTCTGCCTCCTTTTGCCCTCTTCCAATTAAAGGTTCTGGCACCACAAATGGCCTCCAGGCACGCGCAGAACATACATGCAATTCACTTACAAAGCAGAAACAACCGCCTACCAGGAACTACCGGCTGAGTATTCCAAGTCTGTCCCTCTGAGTGGAGGATGTCAGAAGTTTCTGTAGAGTGTTTTCAGGGTAGAACCCACGGGGGTGAAGGTGAGGGGTCATGTTTTCTAGGATCAATAAACACAGAATGCTTTACCACCATTTTCTAGGGGGTTCTAGCAAAGGCGGGGGGAGGGCTACATACACTTTCCATTTGGATTATGAAAAGCAAACCTCTCTTGAAGCGTTTTCCGTGAGCTCATACTCTTAACACCTTCTCCTGGATTCATCAGCCTGCGCGGTTTACAACTTGGAGGTGCGTGGTTTTGTGAGGAATGGTGTTTGGATGTGTGGGAAGGAATTTTATCTGGGAGAGCCGCGGGGGCACTTTCTGCCCCCAGCCCCTAACGAACCCACGTAGGAACATCAGGTTGGCAAGGACAGGCATGGCAGGGGGCTTTTCGTGCTTTGCAGGCGAGGCAGGTCCAGGAAAGGATGGCATGAACAGAGAGCCCCGTGGCTGGCAGCATGTGTGGTCACATGCTACGCCTGACTCCTCCCAGGAGCGAGGACAGGGCCACCACCCCCCCCGAGCCCCCCACCCCGCCGTCTCATGACCTACTATTGGTGCTGATGGACCCAGGGTGCCCTGGTGGATATCTAAACTGCATTGCAGTCTTAGGCACTGTCATCAGCAACCAGAAATAGTGTCCTTCTGCTCCTGAACCCAGGCTCTAAGCAATCCTCAAGAGGGTGAGAAACATCAGGAATGCCCGAGTCAGGATCGCTTCCCCATGACTTGCAGGAAAAGGTGAGGGTGGCACCAAAGCAGGGCCAGAGTTTACATTTCAGAGGAGGCTCTCTAACTGCCCATGATACGGACACCTGCTGGAGGGGCGTGTGACCAGGCACATGGCCTGGTGACTGGCCAGAGAAATGTCCTTCCCCAAACCACTCTAAACAAGCCCTACGACTGAAATACATACGCAAACCTGGATTTTTTTTTTGTTTTTTTTGTCCCGACACAGATCAGAGAGGGGGGTTTTCTCACTACAGTAAAGCGTCAACATAGAGGTCACCCATGTTCTCCGAGCGTGAGACCTGGGCCCTTTCCGTGAGTGAGCACTTTTCTTTCAAGTGGGTGATCTGTGCAGAAAGGTCCAGAGGTTTTTGTCCTTCTTCATTGAAAAAAACAAAAATTATGTAAACCCTCTGATTAATAATTAAACCACAGAGTAAGGACCAGCTGCCACAAGGATAATTCTAAGTCTCAGATGAGCCAAAGAAACCGTGTTACATCTTCAAGTGTCCCTCGCCCTGGGCAAAGTCTCCTGGCCCGGAAAGGCTGGAATGAACTAAGCCTGGACCAAGGTCACGTGCTGGGAAATCCAACCCTCACCTGTAGACCTTGGCAGCTTGCTTTCCACGCCTGGGATTAACTAGGCTGTAGCTGCTGGAGCCTACAAGTGCAAAGCATTCTGGGAGGGCCACAGGTCAGGCCCAGGAAGGTAAGGTTGAGAAAGGCAGCAGCCGGAAGGCCGGGCACCGAGAAACGGGCCATAATTGGGGTAGGCAGCCACCAACCCCCTCAGCACACCCAGCCCACACTCTGCATCAGCTAGTGGGCAGGTCCGGTGAGCTTTGTTTTCAGGAAACCTGATACCCACATTCCAGCTTTACAATCAGAGCCCTTTCTGGGGGTGTGGGGGGTCTCACATGGTCAGGCCTCCTGCCTCTCTTTCCATGACTGCCTGGGACCATGCCAGAAGGAGCTTCAAGAGAAAAACAACATGATTTAACAGGCTAGGCTGCTTTACTCACAGGATCTAATTCAATCCTCAAAATACCTCTCAAGGTGTTTCTTCCCAATGTATTGATCAGGACTCTGGGCAAGTTCCATACAAACTCTTGGAGCCAGAAAATCTTGATCCCGAAGTCCAAACCCCTCGGGCTGATCCACAAACGCTCCCTCAAGGTAAGTTGTGCTGCCCCTCCCACATAAGGACATTATTTTTAACTCTGCATTACCCAGCACTGAACTCAGGGAATATTTTCGAGGGACGATATGACTTGATGTTCCCAAATTCAGTGCACACGCATGGCTTTCTTTCTTATGCTACCGGGAGTTGGGACTGTGACAGCTGAGACAAAGGAGGCTGAAGAAGCCTACAAGTCAGAAAGAGACGCAAGAGCCTGACAGGGTGCATTCAATTCTTGGTACGAGCTAGACATACACTGCACTGTACTGTTTCTAAAAACACCCTTTATATAAGAAAACTAGATTCAATTCCTTGCAACAAGATGTCATGCTGATGAGTTGGAGGTTAATTACTATGACACTAACCAATCAAGTCACATTTCAGTTGCAAAACTGGATTTTATCATTGTAATCATCAAGTCACAAACTACTTGGAACTATTTCCCACATTTAACTGCTTGTCCCCTTCTAAACACACACACACACACACACACACACACACACACACACGTGTGTTTATATACTTTCCAGTTTAATCCACGTTGTCAAAATACCCAGCATGTAATCAACATGCAGTTTTAAGTGATAAGTGATTAGAATGGCAATAACTCAGGTAATTAGATGCCCGGAACTCTTGGCCTACATCACTCACCGGGAAAGCCTGTATTTGGGCGAACTTGGAGTGCCCATGTTGGTGCCTCATTCTGGCCCTGTTCTTTCTAGCAGTAAAAGCAAAACCAGGTTCTCAGGTACTTTGTGCTTCCCCAATGGGGAAGGGTTGCCCTAGGCCGCCTCTGCTTACTGCCATCAGGACAATCACCCATCTCTGAACTATCCATAAACTAATGCCAAGGTGGAGAAAAACTCTGCATACTGAAAAGTCGAACCTACATGCCATAGTATATGTGGCAGGCCAGTCAGAAACTGCACGTGCCCACTGTACATAAATAACTTCAAACTTCCTAGGAAGAAGGAAGACATTTTATAGAGAAAGTGGTTTTAAAAATCTAAAATCATTTGGGGGTGGAGGGTTATCACTTTGTGAGGCGTGAGATTACACTGTTTTGTTTTGTACACCTGAAACTAATCCAAAAGAAAGAAAAAGAAAAGAAAAAAATAAATTAAAAAAAATAAACATCTAAAATCACTTTGTGACAAAAGCCATTTTCTGAGAAATAGCATTGGTATACGCCACAGAATTTATCGAGCGGTTCCTCATAAAAATAATAGAAGGTTATAGAGACAGAGTGTATACTAACTCCTCTAGACACGATTTAAATGAAACGCCATGGTGTGATCATGAGGCAGTTGTTAATACTATCTAATACCGGAAAAAGGTTGGTTTTGCAGCCCCATGTACTTTAATTTTTAAAAAACAAACCCCTTATTTAAAAACAAACAAATGGCAGGTCCGGCTGAGTGGCACGGTGGTTAAGCGCTGGCTTCGGAAGCCAGCGGCCCCGGTTCGGTCCCACATATGAGGGCCAGTGACAACGCCCTAAAAAATAAAAAAATAAAAATAGGGACCGGCCGAGTGGCGCGGTGGTTAAGCGCTGGCTTAGGAAGCCAGCGGCCCCGGTTCGGTCCCACATATGAGGGCCAGTGACACTGTCCTCAAAAAAAAACAAACAAACAAACAAACAAATGGCACCATTTTACCCTAAAGTTGAAACAAGTAGAACACATGAAGAGGCTCTGTCCCGTAGGTGCTGTGCAGGAAGCCGGGGCCACACAAGGTAACGCCAGTTACTTCATACACCCATCCTTAGCTTGTCGGCAAAGCTCCATTTCAGACACTGCTCTCCAAAGGGCCATTCGGCTATCACAGCTATTTTCCTTGAAAATATTAAACATCCCAAACAGTTTAAATAGCTTTCTTTCCAAAATCAACATTACAAAGGATACTTTCAACATTTAAAGTTCTTGCAGTACCGGGGAGATATTACAGAACAATGTTCCACACCAAAATTGTAGCACACAAAGTCCATGACCCTGCCATCCTTGAACTGTCAATACACGCACTGCACCCTGTTGAAGTGGCTGGACCTGAACACCAAAGGGTGCAATTCCTGAGGGTGAGAAGCCATCAAGTTCATTGTCAAGGGTGGGCTCCCCTTCCTTGTCCATTCCCGTGGGCATCTGAGCCCGGCTGGGTTGATGGCGGCCCATTCTGGCAGATCCTTACAACGGAAAACCTGCAGCAGCTTCGAGGCATCCAGCGCCTGCGCCCAAAAGGACAGTTCACTCATCTCAGGCCCAGCAGATGCCTCTCTGCTCTAGGACAGGCCCCAGCCAGCGGGATCATGGAGAGCCCGGGATGGGCCCCACAGGCACACCGCTGCCAGGACTCGAAGGGCAGAGCGCACAGCCCACCATCAGGGTCAGAACAGAAGGGAGCGGGGCTGGGGGGTGGCGGGGGCTGTGCTGTTGGCTCCTCTCTCTCAAGGGAAAAAGTTTTAAAACAGAAAAATATTCTACTCTATCTTTAAGAAAGATAAGGTTTTTTATTTTAGCTTAAAGTCTGAAAAAAATAGAAACCCTTGTAAGATCACGAACAAGGCAAAGTGTCTTTTCTCACGACTTTTATTCAGCTACTGCAACCAGGCAAGAAAATGAAATACAAGGGACACACAATGGAGAGGAAGACAGAAAACTGTACCTGTTGGTAGGTGGCACGATTGCCTATGTAGAAAATCTCAAGATAACCTACCAAGAAAAAATAAAATAAAATAAAATACCCTCCCAAAACTAATAAGTGAGTTCAGCAAGTTGTATCTTGATATACTACCAATGAACAAAACAATTGAATACTTAGGTAAATATAACTTTAACAAACAAGTAAAGGACTGGTGTGCTGAAAACTACCAAATGCTAATGAAAAATTAAGAAGAAACTACAGAAAATGGGGGACAGCTTGTGTTCAAGGAATGAATCAGTGTCAAGATGTCCCTTCTCCCCCAAACTGATGCACAGGCTTATTGAAATTCCTCAGGAAATGCCAGCAAGGTATTTTAAAATGTAGACGGGACTATTCCGAAATGGACCTCAAAAGGCAGAGGACTAGAATTGCCAAACAATTTTGAAAAAAAAAAAAAAAAGAAGAACGAAACAAGACTCAGTTTACACGATATCAAAATGTACTGCTGTGAAAATTTACTACAGAGCTGCACTAATCAAAACTGTGCAATATTAGCAGAGAGAGAGACACACATATCAATGGAACAGAACAGAGAAGCCAGAAATACATACATACAAATATGCATGACTGATTTCTGACAAAGTTGCAGAAGCAATTCAATGGAGGAATGATAGATTTTTCCACACATGATGTTGGAGTCATTAGATACCCCTAGACAAATAATAATAACAATAATAATAATAATAATAATAATAATAGTCCCTCAATCTAAGCCTCACCTCTTATACAAAAATAACTCAAAATGGATACTCTTTGTGGACAAGCGCTAGGCAGAGTTCTTAGGCTGGACAACTCAAAACACAAACCATAAAAGGAAAAAACTGATCAATCAGACTTCAACGAAATTGAAAACTTTCACTTGGCAAAAGATCCTGCTGAAGATGATAAAAAGGCAAGCTACGGACTGGGAGAAAAAATATTTATAAACCCTATATCCAACAAAGAATGAGTCTCTAGAATACAGAAGAACTCGGAAAACTCAATATTTAAAAAAAACAAAACAACAATCCAATTAGAAAATCAGTACAAGACACGAACAGATGCTTCACCGAGAAGGATACAGAGATGGCAAATAAACACATGAAAAGATGTTCCGCATCATTAGCCATCAGGGAAATGCAAATTAAAACCACAAAGAGACAGGGTTCCCCATCCATCAGATGAGCTAAAATAAAAAACAGGGACGGCAAGGATATGGAAAAGCTGGGTCATGCACACGTGGCTGGTGGCGATGGAAAACGGTACCGCCACCGCGGAAAACAGCTTGGCAGTGTAGAGATGAACAGCGGATTAGTGATAACCGGGATTAAGGGGCCGGAACAGGTGGAGGGAAGTGGGTGTGGCTACAAAAAGGCCCCAGGAGATGCTTTTGCGGTGATGAAATGTTCTCTATCTTGCCTGTATCAGCGTCACTATCCTGGCTGTGAGACTGTAATCCAGCTTTCACAAAATATTACTATTGGGGGAAATGGGGACCCGTCTTGTATTATTTCTTATAGTCGTACATGAAAGTACAAGTATCTCAAACTTTTCAAAAAATTCAATGGAACCAAAAAGCTCATGCAACAACAAATCAGTTAACTTGTCATCCTCGGGCAGCCTCAGTAGACAGACGGCTTCTTCCAAATCACATCGTTTCCCCAGCATAGGCGTCCCGATGCAGGACATAGCTCAGCCCGTGTTACCACTTCATCAGGAAGTCACAGCTCCAAAGAGGTTAGTTTATAAGTCTCTATTTTGAAATCCCGTCCTTAGGCAAAAGGACTATTTCAGTTGAGTAAGAGTTGAGTAAGATCTTATACTATGAAAACAGTAAACTAAAAGACACTCTCAAAAGGAAGCCATCATAGTAATTAGCACAAAGGAATATCTAAGCCAATGATTGAGCAACTTTCTGAAGGAACAAGACTATTTTAAACTAAAAGAATGCATATCTGAGACATGTTTATTGCAGGGTTATTTGTAATATGGAAACACTGGAAACCACCAATGCCTAATTTGGAGGGACTGAAGAAATGGTGCCATCATTGTGGCATTATGCAGTGGTTAAAAATAACCAGTAGATAGATCCACAGGAACTGATGGAGAATGATACCCAAGGTAAATTAGTAAACTGGAGAGAGGTACCAAACAATGCAAGAGAATGATCCCATTTCAGCCTTTAAAATGATATATTACAGGGCTGGCCAAGTGGCGTGTTGGTTAAAGAGTTGGCTTCGGACTCCAGCTCTGAGCAGCAGGGCCCTGGTTGGGATCCCACATGAGGGCCAGTGACACTGCGCCCTCTACAGCTAAGATGGTGAACAACAGCTCGGCCTGGAGCGGGGCTGCCGTGAGTCACCGGCATCGGCGTTGACCTAGGCTGCAGTGGGGCTGGCTGGCAGCTGGCGTGCGCTTTTATGAGTTGCCGTGAGCGGACTGAGCTGCCGTCCAATGGCCGGCAAGCGACGGCCTCACCCGGGAAAAGCGCAATGATGATACCAACATGGGCCAGTGAAGCGACGTCCTTCACAACTAGACTGAAGAACAAAAGGACAGCTACTTGTCTGTTCCCCTTCCCCGATTCCCCAATGCTGTTCCCCTCCCCCAATTCCCCAATAAAATCTTTAAAAAAAAATGATATATTACAGTATGTGCATCTATAATGTAAATAAATGAGCTAGAATATTCTCAGTTATTTGTAATGAAGATATGACCCCTCAATAGGGGTGATGGCTTCACTGGGTGAAAGAGGAATAACTTGACACTACAGACATTTTAAATGTATTCTCATTGTAAAAAAAAAAAAAAATCAGAACACACAAACTTAGATTTCTATCAACCAATCATGATTAGAATAAGATGTATTTTCTACTTAATTCAACCGGGTTAAAAAAAAATGTTACTTCCTTTCACATCATCGCAAAAAGCACGGATTCAGGTTTGTATCCAAACTCTGTCAGTGAGTTGTTCCTTCTTAAAAAGTGACTAGACCAGGGACTCACGGTATTTTCAGAGAAACCTGCATGTTAACAGGGAAGTTATTTGCTCACATAGGTTTGAGAAATGCTATTGAAAACATACACAGGAAGGGAATATATTGGGTTGTCGGAAAAGTCATGACATATTTTTTTCTATGGTTTTCACTGCAAAAATGCATCACGACTTTTCCGACAAGCCAATAGCAATCAGCCTTTCCCTCGGCCAGTGCATGAAAAGGCGCCCCAAGAACTGCAGAGTTTGAGGGATGCTGCACTCGATTCCCTTGCTTTTGCAGCATCCCAAAGCTGCATTACCCATCAAGTTGAGCGAGACAGGGCATGGATTCAATATGGCCCCAGCAGCTAGTACACTGATAGCAGGGCACTTCTCCACATAGAGGGAGCCTGGGACCTGCAAATGCCAACAGGAGTTACAAAATCTGCAAGGCTTGTGAGGTTCAAAGAAGTTTCCATGTCTGCCCTGCCATCTTGTTTAAACTATAATTTACCAAGACAGGGTAAACGTGAGAATTCACGATTTCTATTCAAACAGCAGGATAAACAGCAAAAAGACAGGCGCATACTACTTTACAAAAAGTTCAGTTAAATAAATGTAAGCATGAAAACGGAGAAATTGGGTTCCATGCATTATAAGCAAAGTCGTCACCAGTTATCTGTTGGTTTCCCTTCAAAGGCGAAATTGTCTCATGGACAGAAATGCAATCTGACGTGCAACATTATTAATTTTAAGGGGACATTTCATTCCAGCAAAAGCAATCAGACACGTGTCCTCTATACCCCAATCCCAATTCAGTCCTTGTTTTCCAAAACAATTTAAATTTGTGTTACCTATGGAAGGAAACTTCAAGATAAGCTTTAGAATCACTTTATCAAGCTCCAAAGAAACTGCAGAAGCAGTGAAATTATTTTTAAATCATAAATCAGGTTGGGAAGGAGTGACACTGGTGATATTCCAGCTTCCCACCTAGGAAAAAATGATACCTCACTTCCTTTATGTCTTCTTTGCTATATTGCTCAGCACTGCTATGTGGATTTTCCATAAATAGGTCCCATAGATTTCCTATTAAGAGTTATTCCTTGTTATCTGGATTATATCATTAAAACGAAATGCAGTGTTATTAATATCAAATATATTAAGCAATTCAATTAAAAGTGATCCATCTAAACCTTAAGGGGATGCCTGCAGGAGCTAGCTTGCCTGAATCGAAGAGTGAAGGATGACTTGTAATTAGCCTGTTCATTTCACCTGTAAATAGGAAATTATAAAACTCTCCAAAAGGTACTTAAAAAAAGAATTCTATCAAGCAAGCTTACAGCCTTATTTACTGTTTAATTTATACTACCCAGAATTATTAAATCAGACAATGCATTGCAAGGCACTCAGAGTAGTGTCTGCCAGAGAGACAGATGTTCAATAAATACGAACGCTCGCCATTATTACGCAGACATAAATGTCCACCGGCTCCATTCTTGGCCGTTATCTTTGAACACGTGACATTTAGGTGTGTCTTTTGAGTACAGCCTGCTACACCCCCCGTCTGGAGGCTGTCCTCCCGTGCAGGGCTCTCTGGGCGACAGCTCCTTAAAGCTGCATGCGGATCACTACGACGACAGCTGGAGTTCTCCACGCCAGAAAATTCGGTGAGGGTCCTTAACCATCACTCCAGAACTTAGGAACTCCAGATAACCATGCACACTTGCCCAAAAGGGCCTGGCAAGAAAACTCCACTGCTAATTAACTCATTTCTGGTCCCTCTTTGCTTGGGTTCCCTCCTTCCGTCTTCCCCTCTGTTCTAGCACATTCCAACAGGCAGTCTGCTCTCGTGTTCCCTCTACTGGAGCGCCATGGCCCCAGAGCTGCTGCAGCCCCTGCCTCAGCGGAGGAAGGCGCCCCCCCTCCAGAGACCAGCCCAACCACGGGCTGCCGTGCTGTCAGTCACGCGCTACTATGTTATCACTCAGTTCCCACATCTGTAAAGTGGGCACAGCCGTAGTTACCTACTGATGTTGGAAGTTACGTAAATTAATACTTGCCAAGTGCTTAGGATGGTACCCGAGCACAGGGCGGTGCTCCGTCACTATGTCTTGAACCCGGGAACTAAAATAAGCAGAAGCCTACCCTGCAGAGGCATTTTTCTTTATTAAACACTCAACATTTAAGAAAGGTAAATTTTAGAATCAATTGCGCCTTGAAAGTCATTACTATACGGGAGGTGCTGCTCCCCACTGACTTGTGCTGGGTTACATAACAGACAGAAAGCTCCTTCTCCTGGGACTTTCCAGAGCCCTGTAGCAGCCAAAACACACTGTCCTTGACTGCATTGTGCTTGAACAAAGTGGGTGTACGGCATGGATGGATGTAACTGCCTCGTACCCGGCACACAGCGCTGAATGCTCTTGCACTCACGTCTCTGACAGTGACGCCGGGATGCGAACAACACGTAAGTTTGTAATCGTACCCAAAATGGATTATGCACTCCCAGAGCCCTGACAAGAAACTACGCTTCCACTCTTCGTGGTAGGCTGTCTATCCATCTGCAGAAACACTGCTGGTTTGGGGGTGGGTGGTGGGTTTTTCCCATGGTTTTCAAAAGCCAGAGAACCACCGACCTGCTAACTTCCAGAGACGCTACAGCGACCAGTCACCGGAAGTTGCACAAAGCAGGTCACGGCCAGAGATCCGACAGGTGGCTCAGGTGGCTCCCACTGCAAGGCCACGACCAGGCTGTCGTGAGGCCGCTGCTGGGAAGGTGGCTCAGAGCAGGACAGGCCTGAAAGGGGATCCTGTTGGTCAGAAGCGAGCAGCCTCTCCTCCCTCCTCCTCCAAAGGGAGTGACCGACTGGTCACACGGCCAGGGTCACATGGCCAACCCATGGCTGACCCATTCCCCACTGGGCTCCCTGGAAGACGCCCTCCTATTGTCCAGGGCCAGAGAGCCCTCATGCCCACCGAGCAGCATCCAGCCAAGTGCAGATCAAGGCCCCTCGGGGTCTGTCTCCTCGCCTGTGAATGGAGGGGTGTGGCCAGGTGCCTCCACTGGGACAGCAGGGCATCAGTCATGCACAACACAAGGAGGGACCAGAAACCAACAAGCCATGCCCACAGCTTAAGTGTCAGGGGTTGTGAGCAAAGAGCAAAAGGCGTCCAGACACTTAATTTTTTCAAATAAACGGAAGTCGGTAAGACAGACTGAAGCCTTACTGCTTCCCCGTGTCCCCCTAGAGCGAAGATGGCCAGGGGTCCGTGACAGTGCCCCAGGAGACATGCAGATGCCCCTCCCTCCCTGGGAAGCCTTCAGTGGCCCCTGGTGGAGCCGGTCCTGGGGCCCACTGAACCCCTCTCGTGTCCTCCACGCAGAGGGAGAATCGCCCGACTCTGCTGTGTTCTCACAGATGAGTCTTTGCTGGTCTTCCTGAGCGTTGTCAGTGATGAATTTTCCACCTGGCACGTAGTAGGTGCTCGGTAAGTGGCAATCCCCCTCACACACACACAGCCCAGAAACAGGTGAGCATCTGTGGTCCTTATAAGATTTCTCCTTTCCTCTCTGCAGTCTCCCCCCACGAGCAGTCCACTATTCATATAGACCTGACGAACGACCTCCATCCATATCGGACCCCCGCAGTGAATATACGCTATTTTTCAGAAAGATAACGCAGCCGATCCAAGCTCCTTCTCTCCACGCCGGGGTCAGGGTCTCGCCGCCGTCTCGCACCTGAGCTTGTCTCCTTTCCTGAGGGTAACAGGCTGCTTCTCTCCGGGGTGCAGGCCCCGCCCTCCTGCCCACCAGGCCTATGGGCGCCCCTCCTCCGCCCTCCCAATGGACATCACTCCTTAGCTGCTCCTTCCGTCACTGGCCTGTGTGCCTAAGATGTCAGGGCCACCTGTGCCCTGGAGATGGCCCTTTGGCCCCCATCCCTTCCTCGCAGAGGACACTCAAGGTTTCTGTTGCAGGCCACAGATTGTGTCTCTGACCAGCACTGTATTTCGTAAGGAGCTCCCCTGCACCCCCCACCCTCCCCAAACCCTGAAATGAACTCAAGGCAAGCTCCTCCCTCTTGGAAAGCTTAGAGCTAACAGCCCCTCAAGTGTAAAATTGGAAAGCCCTTGCACCGGCCCCACCGAAGTCCCAGGGTCACATGAATGAAGTGGTGGCCCATTTAAAACAAACCACGCCGAGCAGCTCAAAGGAATGATTCCATCTGGGGCAAGTGCAGGATCCGAATGATCAGGAACAGTGCGTGCTGGCTTCAGAGCCGCCCGGCCCGGCCCGACCGCGGCCGCTGCGGTGACACACGTGGGCCGGCTCGGTATCTGAGCTCACCCCGGCAAACAGACGGCAGCCCTCCCTGGCGCCCGGTGATTACAGGGCAAGGCTGAAGGCGGCAACAAGCACCGAGAAACAAAGGCTTCTGTGAAACCAGAAACCGCACAAGGTCACCAAAACAGCAAGAACTTGTCAATCCCAAAAGCGCTTCAGTAAGGAATTTTTCTAAGCACCTGTGCCCAGCGCCAAAACAAGACGGGCTTGACACATACCTGAGACGACAAGAACCTGACTCCTGCCACCCCGCCGGAAACACCCCGCCATTCAAGGTCACGGGTATGTCAGACGTGGGTCCCTTGTGGGCTTATCTGTGAAATCACATCCAAGCACAGACCAAACAACTGCTTTGAAAACACGCTTCAGAGAACACAG
Source organism: Aselliscus stoliczkanus (assembly GCA_033961575.1). Taxonomy (NCBI): domain Eukaryota; kingdom Metazoa; phylum Chordata; class Mammalia; order Chiroptera; family Hipposideridae; genus Aselliscus; species Aselliscus stoliczkanus. Next base: position 31,277,707 of record CM066741.1, read on the forward strand.
GCCATGTCCTTGCTCACTGATGTGGCCTCAGGTGAGTCCAGACAGGTGAGGACAGATCAGCAGTGATGATGAGGTGACAGGGGGACATCCACACACACCTGAGCTTTCAGAGCCCCTGACTCAAGCCAGGGGCGTTCGGGGGGGTGGCAAGAAGCTCTTCAAAGTAACGCTTATGAAATCAAGTACTTAGAAGGCACCTCTGGTAAGAACGAATAAGCCTGTTTTTAAAAAAGAATTACAAGCTCTGGCCCCACCTGCCTTCCGTTCAGTTGAAAGAAAATCACCACAAAGAGAAACCCGAAGTCAGTCAAAAGCTGCTTAAAGGACGTGCAATGACGCGTGATTCAGAAAGCCCGCATGTGACAAGGGCCCCGACAGAGGCTGCGGGCCCACCAGCGGGTCACCACCGGAGAACTCGTCAGAGGGCCTGCTGAGTCAGAAACCCTGGGCGTAGGGCGCAGCCCCTGAGTTTTACCGAGCCCCCTGGGACCACCGCCCAGGGCAACCGGGCTCCCCCAGCTGGGGCTCAGTGAGCTACACTCCTACCTGAGCCCAGTGTCACTCTCTCCTTCACAGCCTCAGAGGGGGCAGAAGACTGACCCCTGGGACAGTCCACAGGAGGGTAACTGTGGTGGTGGCAGTGCCACCAGCGTCCCGGGATGAGACAGGAGAGAAAGAGCACTCTCTAGGGAAGTGGTCCCTGAACTTGGGTGCGCACGGCATTCACCTGAGAGCTTTAAAAACACAATGAGATGTCACCTCACACCTGTCAGAATAGCTATTATCCAAAAGACAAGAAACAACAAGTGCTGGCGAGGATGTGGAGAAAAGGGGACCCTCGTGCACTGCGGGTGGGATCGCAAATGGGTGCAGCCCCTACGGAAAACAGTATGGAGGCTCTGCAAGAAATTAAAAACAGAGCTGCCAGATGGTCCAGCAATTCCACTTCTGGGTATTTACCCAAAGGATACAAAATCATTATCTCAAAGAGATAGCTGCACGGCCATGGTCACTGAAGTATTATTCACGAGAGACAAGATACAAAAGCAACCTAAGTGTCCATCCATGATGAATGGACAAGGGAAAAGGGGTGTGTGTGCATATATACACCACGGAAGATTATTCAACCATTAAAGAAAAGATAGAAATCCTGCAATTTATAACAACATGGATGAACCCAGAGGCCATTATGTAAAATAAGCCAGACAAAGCTATTCATTTTTTTTTAATTTTTTTTTTAGGGCAGTGTCACTGACCCTCATATGTGGGTCGAACCGGGGCCGCTGGCTTCCCAAGCCAGCGCTTAACCACTGTGCCATTTGGCCGGCCCCAAGACAAAGCTAAAGAGAGACAAATACTGTATGGTATCACTTATATGTGGAATCTAAAAAATTTTTAAAATGCCAAACGCAGACACAGAGAGTAGAATGGTGTTTGACAAGAGCTGGCGGGTACAGAAATAAGGAGCGCTGGTAAAAGGGTACAAACGCTCGCTTATAAGATGACTAAATTCTGAGGATCTAATACATAACACAGTGACTATAGTGTATAATTGCAATTGACTTTAAAACATAGATCTTAAGTATTCTCACTAAAAAAAAATTGTAACGATGTAAGGTCATAGATGTGTTTGTTCATGTATATCAAATCATCATCTTGTACACTTTACATACATAAAATTTTATTTGTCAATTATACTTCAGTCAAGCTGGGGGGTAGGGTGGGGGGATACCGGTGGCCTATCCCACCCTGAAATGGTGACGACTGAGTTGGGCGAGACGGGAGGGCGGCCTGGCTCTAGAATTTTCAAAGCTCCCTGGGTGATTACAACGAGCAAACAAGGTTCGGCTTTCTGCTGCTCCGTGCCTGATAAAATAGGGCAGCACACAAGAGGTGGCTGCCACGCGGCTGTAGAGGAGGCGTGGCAGGAGGGAGGGTTCACCCCGAAGTCTGGCTTAAGGCAAGTGGGGATCACCCCGCACAGAGAGCTCCCAGGGGCACCACCAGGGCCTGGGTGCAAATCACCTGCCAATGTGGGGTTCATCTCATCCAAAATGTGTGGCTTCTGCACAGGGCAGATTGGGTGTCACCCGAGGAAAATCTGGGTGCCATATGCAAAAAGAAACAGCTATTGATCCATATCCCCGCCTCAAGGCACCTCACAGCTTAAACAAGAGCCCATGTTAACCTTTGTGGCAAAATTTCACATATTTCTTAAGAGCTTTTGATTAGAATAATAAGCTACCTAGCGTATAATTCCCCCTCTCAGGGGACCGATTCGTCTATTATGATCACATTAGAGTTCACAGGTGCCTTGATCTCCCTTAATTGTTATGAGAAGTTTCTATAAAGTTAAACTTCCAGGTTAACAGCGGTCAAAACTAACAGTCACTCAGGGCCTCAGGGTTTGCACAGCCCCCAGCCGTCTCTGGGCTGGAATGTATGGGGAAGGGAGGGCGCTGATAGCGTCAGAAACATGAGCTACTTATCTAGTGTGGCAACAACTCCAACAAGAAAGTAGCTGGCTACTGTAGCCAGGGAAGAAGATGATAAAAGAAAAAAAAAAGTTTCCCCATTGGAAACAATGTTCTAATTCTCTTATCTGCACTTGGCCACAAATGACCCGAGGTAAGGAGCATAACCAGTATTTACCTTTGGCAGGAGAGACCTGTCAACAAGCCGGGCAAGGTTCTCTACATCCCAGGTTAGGACAGACACCCACAGGTCTCTAGCTTAAATGGTCCAGAGAGATTTGGATCAAGGAGTAGCAATGGCTCTGCCCTCCGAGGTAGGAGTGGGACCCTCAGCCTTCCACCTCCCCCCCACTCAAAAGCGTGCACAGTTTCGTGGCCCACAGACCCTGTGCTGGGTGGCATCCTTACTTATCTGATTGCCTGATCTCTTTGCCCATCCAAAAAAAAAAAAAAATGACCTTTTGAAGTCGCTCTTCCTTCTAATTCTTCGCAACCTTTTGTTCTGTTCAAAACAGCCTGTTTTGACATCAGTCCCACAAAACAGAGCCTATCATTCCATGCAGACCCATTCAAAAAAAAAAAGGAAAAGTATCAGCCCCTTTCAAAAAGTTTCTATATTTCCAGACAGAGGCTAGAAAGGATGAATAAATCAACTGTAAGAAATAGTTACAAATCTAAAACTGTCATTTTTAATCAAGTTGGTATAAGACTTGTTTCACAAATGTCTGAAGTCGGAAAATGTATAATCAAGCCCCCGTTTTGTGTTTTCAGAAATATTGATTGTTGCACAGGTGCTGTAGGGTCATAATCTTACTGAAAGCCTTCATGCTTTTGGTGCAACTAAAATTCTATGTTTGTCCACAGCTGGGGGGCTCTCAGTGGAGAAGCCCTCAGTGGGTGTTATAAAGAACGCAAAGCAACGTATGCGTTTCGGATCTTGGCTGCGCACAAGGCTCTTTCCTCACACACCTCTAGAGGGGGACACCTAGGGCATTCCCATACTGTTAAAAAATTAAAAGCCCTCCTGCCTGCTTAAACCAAAAAAAAAAAAAAAAAAGCTCTCAGCAGGGTGGGAGAAGGAAAGAGGCCGGGAGGCAGGCAGGGAGGGAGGCAAACTCAGCCGGAACATCAGTAACTTGATAAGCATGCTGCCGGTAAACAAAGAAGCCCCTGGGCTTTGCAACAATTGCCAATAACTAAACAAGCAAACATGGGAAACAACCATGCCTTCATTTTTTCCCCCTCTTCCTTATCATGGAAAATGTTCATTCTGAAACAAAGGCCTTATCTCTCCTGTAAGTTGCTGCTTGTTCAAAGATGAACTGCAGTGGGAAACCCAAGCTCTGATCTGAAATATATTCTTTCCAAGGCGCTGGCGGGCCTCACCCCAGATCTTCCCTCTGGGGGCCTGCTCTGGCCCAGCTCACCTGCCTCATCTCCCACATCACTTTCCTGGGTGTCGCTATACGTAAAACTGATTCTCAGCTTACCAGCTGGAGCCTTAGCCCTGGCCCTTTTCCTCAGCAAACACACGTGTGTGGAAGCACACACAGCTGCACGTGGGTTTGCTCTGTTGGGGGGACTCTGGGAACCCCTAAAAAAGAGGGGGGGTGGGCACACAGAGGACAGCATGCAGGAAAAAGAAGGCACAAAACCTGCTCTGCACTGTGCTCCAGGAAACTAAATATCCACTGTCCTGCCACGTAAGGAAAACAAGGACAGTAAGACCCATGATTCCGTCACCTTACTGATCTCCATTTGGGGCTTGGATGGACAAACGGATGGACGGAGGAAACAGAAAGAGCAGGGCCACAACTCTAAGGAACCCCCATTCTAAGAGCCCCCCTGGACTGTAAGGACCCAACTCTCATCAACAATCCCCTCGAAGCTTGACCCAGAGGCAGCCACTCTCCACTTTGCAGCGTTCACATATATTGCCAGGGGGATTAATAAGACACAACTGGGGACCTTCAGATGGGCTGGGGATTTCGACAGGCTGAGAGTCAGGAGCCTCTCTGAGACTCTGAGGCCTATGGGGGGCCCTCGTGCGCAGAAAGATGCACGTCGACAAATTCGGACACAATATTGAAGATTGGTTCATGGATGCCCCACACCCTGAGGTTGCCCCCTTGCCTCCCAGTGCAAAGGCCCTCGGGTTAAAACTCTGTGCCCAAACCTCTCTGTTGTCCTAACCTGTAATTCCAGCAGAACAATACGTGGCCAGCCTGTGGCCACTTATTCTCACCTCCAAACCTGGAAGCCTGCTGAGGCAGTAGAGACCCAGGATTGCACGTGTGAGGGAAGCTGCAAGTTAGAAGCCCTCCAGTGTGCTGACAAGGGGCACCTTGGGGAGGGGGGCGCTTTAGAGGCCGCCAATGGCCCACTGACCCCCCCAAGAACGGGAGAGACCACAGGAAAGCTAAGGCAACACTTACGGGAACCCCACAACAGACGGGAAAGGACAATCTCAAATCCTGCTTTAGAGGAATGTTGCCTGAAAAAAACTTTGTGCATGTGCCATGTGTACTTCAAAAAAAGAAAAAGGCTGCTATGGCTAATGAGCATCCCAAGTTGTGCTGCTGTCATGCCACGTGAAAAAAAGGTGGAAGAGCATCATAAATTCCCAAGGAAAATGAGACACAGAAAATAACCATGTCAGAGGTGGCGAATGAAAGAGCCCATGAGCCCCCTACATACACAGGTCTAATTAAACCTTTATCACAAATGCCAGCAATCAATAAAACAATTATTTTTTATTCAATTTGAGCTTCAGTTTTAATTACAAGCCTGCACCACGCTGTGATTCTGAGAGCATCTGATATGTTCTGATATGCTTCCTACAAGTCTAAAAAGAAAGGGATGATGGCAGATGTCTTCCCACTTTTTCCGCCCTCGCGTGGCACTGGGGCTGGGCTAAGGGCTTACCAGGCTCCTGGGTGCAGGCCGAGGCATACAGCTCGGTAGGTTTTTATAGAAAAAGAACAGAAGGAAGACAGCAGAAAAGGTGAGGATATGAGTTCACTTCCACTCATTTTCTGACGCCTTACCCTCGTTGGCACAAATACAGGTGAATTTGGCAACATTTTACAGGGTTTAGGTGATTTAAATGACAAGACATAAATCCTATCCCTTTACAAACACATCAGCCACAATACATACCATAAAGGCAGAGAAAGGCTACTTTTTTTTTTAATTTACTTTTTACAACACAGCGCAATAGTTATATTTTTTACCCCTCAAAGTGGCAATCCCCTCCTCCAATCCGCTGCCCCTCTCCCCCCATATCATACATCTATTACAATTCCCTTGACTCCACTCCCACACTGTACTCCACATTCTGTGACTATATATATATACATTCAATCACAGTTGAAAGGCTACTTTTTTTTTTTAAGATTTTTATTAGGGAATTGGGGGAGGGGAACAGTGTTGGGGAATTGGGGAAGGGGAACAGACAAGTTGCTATCTTTTTGGTCTTCAGTCTAGTTGCGGAGGACATTGCTTCATGGGCCCATGTTGATATCGTCATTGCGCTCTGCCTGGGTGAGGCAGATAAGTCGCTGGCCTCTGGATGGTCGCTCACCGCAGCTCTTGGCAGCTCACACTGGCTGCCGGCCACTCGCTGTAGCTTATGGCAGCCCACTGCAGCAGGGGCTGCAGCCTACACTGTCGCCGGGGACTCACAGCAGCCCAGCTCCAGGTGGAGCTGTTGTTAGCTGTAGAGGGCAGTGTCACTGGCCCTCATATATGGGATCCAAACCGGGGCCACTGGATTCCCAAGCCAGCTCTTAACCAATGCGCCACTCGGCCGGCCTGAGAGGCTACTTTTTAATGCTGTTCGCTTACAAAGAAAATATTAAGTCATTCTACTCAAAATTGTTCACAAAACTAAGCAAACTATGGCTTTATACAGTTAAAACGTTTGCTGATTCTGCTGATACGGAGATTCTGTCTCGAAAGAGTTAAAATAATGGGTGAGATCAAATAAACTACTGTTTTGTAACAAATATCAAATGGGTTCACATTTCACATTGTCTAAATTTATTATAACAATATGTAAGCTCTAAGGGGCCAGAGTTGTCCACTTTTACTTTAAAATCTGATACCTCTGGGGTCGGCCGAGTGGCGCGGTGGTTAAGCGCTGGCTTGAGAAGCCAGCGGCCCCAGTTTGGGTCCCACATATGAGGGCCAGTGACACTGCCCTCAAAAAAAAAAAAAAAAAAAAATCTGATACCTCTGGTACAATGCCCTAGTGTAGAAAGAACATCTGATGACTATTTTCTTTGGAGACTAAGTACCAATTAAAATCAAAGTTACAAAAACAATAAATAAAACAAAATCTCAGTGCAGCAGAAGGTATCAGGAGACTTCACCCAATTTCCTGGACACACAAGTTCCTCCAAGGTCCCGGAGGGTGGCGTGTATGAAACGAGAAACTGTGAAACTCGATTCAGCAACCAGCGGACACACAGAGCCCACCGTTTCTCCCTCAGTTTCACTTTGTAAGTCTGGCTTCCCACCCACCTGAATTTTACTTTGCCACTTTAAAGCCCACAGCACTCAGTGTCTGCAGGCCGAGGAGCTCTGGGAATCTCTATTCTTTTGCAACGTTCTCAGGAATACGTCGTCCCCTCAGAAACCCACAAATATCCAACGAGGCTGACTTGGGGGATAAGATGGACACAGTGCTCCCCACTTCTTTCTGATCGTACAGCAGCATCAGGAAGTGGGCGCCTCCACCAGCCAAGGACGATGGCTGCCCGGGCCACACAACACGGGTTCAGGTGGCAAGTTCTGGCCATGCCCACTATCCCTGGTCATCCCATTTTAACTAAGAACCATATATTTTAATCTCTTAAGTCCTATCATTTCTAAAAACACATCGTGGTGAAAACCTACCTACAAGATCACTACACTTGCAAACTGCTGAATATCGACAATCAAAAATATTATTGGGGTCCGGCCAAGTGGCGTGTTGGTTAGGAGCTGGCGTGGGACTCCAGCAGCCCCGGTTTGTATCCCACATATGAGGGCCAGTGACACTGCCCTCTACAGCTAAGATGGTGAATAACAGCTCCACCTGGAGCTGGGCTGCTGTGAGTCCCTGGGACGGCATAGCTGCAGCCCCTGCTGCAGTGGGCTGCCATAGGCTACAGTGAGTGGCCGGCAGCCAGCGTGAGCTGCCAAGAGCCGCTGTGAGCGACCATCCAGAGGCCGGCAACCGATCTGCCTCACCTGGGAAGAGCACAATGATGATACCAACATGGGCCAGTGAAGCAACGTCCTCCACAACTAGACTGAAGAACAAAAAGACAGCAACTTGTTTGTCCCTTCCCCAATTCCCCAATGCTGTTCCCCTCCCCCAGTTCCCCAATAAAATCTTAAAAAATATTGGGGTTATTCAAAGCAAAACTTTTCCAGTCACGTTTATTTTAAAACATGTTTTAGAGGGGGTGGGGGAAAGACCTTACTTTTGGTCTCAGTTTTCCAAAATTTCATGAAGAGGTGAAAAACAATACAGACCACATCCAACCAGGTAACTACAGTTAAGCCTCACGTACGAATCCACCCTTCCTTCCTTCCTTCACAGCGGTAGCAACGCTGGCAAAAACACTCCTCCTAAACAGGGCCACTATATGGGACTACAGCCTACCTGGAAAAGAAAATGGAACAGAAACACCCATGCTCAGAACACCCATTTCACCTCCTGAACTATTAAAAATAATAATACTGAGGGCCGGCCGAGTGGCGTGGTGGTTAAGTGCTGGTTTGGGAAGCCAGCAGCCCCGGTTTGGGTCCCACATATGAGGGCCAGTGACACTGCCCTCAAAAAAAAATAATAATAATAATAAAAATAATAATGAGCTCATTCATTCCCTGGCACACTTATTAAGAGATAACGTGAAGCACCTAACATGTGCATGTCAAAATGAACAATTTACAATTAATGACCCAGAGAACACAAAACAGAGAGAGATGGGTGAATGATTGGTTTCCAAAGACCCATCTGGGTTTCCAATAGCTCAGACGGTACCACTGGGAGGGCAGCGGAAGCCAATCCGACATCGTGCCACCCCAGAATAATGGGCACGCTAGATGTGCTGGAGACTTTCCTACAAATAGAGTGATAAATTTGTCACTTGCTTAAGTAACCTCCTGTTGAGACTTCCGCAGACCTTACATTAACAAAGTAACCAACTTAGTACACCCCTTTTGGAGTAATGAAAATAAATGCTTTGTAACTAGATAGAGAGGAGGTTGTACAACATGGTGGATGCATCAGGTGTTCACTTTTAAATGGCTAATTTTATATTATGTGAATTTTATCTCAATAAAGATAATAATAATCAACATTTGCTTTTAAACAAGCAAATCTCCCACCACGTACATCAGAAAGAAGTCTTAAACCAGATGCTCAGTGGCTCTGAAAATGCGTGGCCCCTCCGTGGACCTGTGGGCTTGTGGACAGTATCAGGAATTATCATTCAAACACATAGGGTCATTAAAAATATATACTAGAAACTGTTGAAATTGGTTTAGTAGTCTCAGTTATCCTATTATCTCTGAAAACTCTTTGCGATGTTTATAAAGTATTCCCTTTCTCTGTGCTGAAAGCCTTGGTTTGTAATGAAATCTAATTTCCCTTCCTCGTTAGGAGACCCCGGCGTTCTCCTGGGTGAAATTTCTTCCCTGCAAACACTAGACCAACATTGCGTGTTGTCGGTACTCATGAAGGTTGAGCATTTTAACAAATAAATTATTTTTACTTCTGAAAGGACCTTTTTTTTTTTCTTATCTTGTGATAAAGGTAGTGTAAAAAAGAAAAAGATAAGCTTGTTTGTGAATACTCCTCCATTGCCTTATTAACTGCAACATTCTTGGTGACTTTTTCTGATTAATAAGGAGAAAAGTTATATCCTGGTTAAGACACAAAAGCCTCATGTACTTAAAAGCTCTGCTAAGCCATGAAAAGGTGACTGTGTGGTGAAGAAGTGGGGGCTGAAGGAAGAAGGCTTAGTGTGAAATATGCAGAGTGAGTACCTATTTATTGCTAATAGAGCAGCCACAGGAACGAATCGGACGCAATGACAAGTGCTCCCAGCGACAATTATTTTCTCCAGAAGAATAAAAAAGGCTGAAACACACACCTCAACCTGCACACGCACAAGGCAAGGCCAGCTCCTAGGGACCCCAAAGGACAAAGGATGCTTTAGAGAGAAGACGCTTTCACTGAAAGTCACTCCCATGAAGGGAGTCACACTGGACAGGGTGGCGTCACAGCTGCAGGGCCCTGTTAGAAGTCTATGGCAATCCCAGGTGTCTCCCATTATGGAAAGTGTACCCCATGTTCACAACAGCCAAGATATGAAACCAACCTAAATGTCCACTGATGGATTGATGGGTCAGTCATTTAAATAAAAAAGGAAACCCTGTCATTTATGGTAACATGGATGAACATGGAGAACGTGATGGCAGGTGAGATAAGCCCTAAAGAGAGAGACAGATACTGCATCAGCTCACTTATAGGTGGAATCTAAACAAGCCAAACCCAGGGGCAGCCGGTTAGCTCAGGTGGTTAGAGCATGGGCTCATAACACCAAGGTTGCCAGTTTGATCCCCACATGGGCCACTGAGCTGCGCTCTCCACAACTAGATTGAAACAACTACTTCACTTAGAGCTGATGGGGCCTGGAAAAAGACTGTTCCCCAATTTTTTAAAAAAGCACGCATTTAAATAAATAAAAAAGCCAAACTCATCAGACCAGAAAAGGGAGGGGGAAAATGGAGAGGTATTGGTCAAAGAGTAGAAAATCGCAGTTATAAAAAGACTCATTCTGAAGATCTATGTACAGCGTGACAACTATTATTAATGGTACTGTATTGTGTATATACTCAAAATTTGCTAAGAGGGTAGATCGTAAGTGTTCTCACCACCAAAAAAAAAAAAAGGTAACTATGTGAGGTGATGGATGTGTTCATTAACTTGATTGCTGCAATCACTTCACACTGTATACACATATGAGGTCATCCTATCGGACACCCTAAAACAATTGATTGTGGTGATGGTTTCCTAACTCTGAATATACTAAACATCACTGAATTGTGCACTTTAAATGGGTGCGTTGTACAGTTTGTGAAGAATAACTCAATAAAACTGTTAACAGAAAAGTGTATGGCATTTGCAGTCACATCTGGACGACTAACCAATCTGGAAGCAGCAGAGGGAGCAGAGCGTACTTACTCAGGGGTTTCTTAGGGACTCTCCAGCCCAAGCCTTCAACACAAAGGCACCAGTCCCAACGCCTCACAAACAAGGGGAGGGTGGATGGGGAGCAGGGGAAGGCCACCTGCTCTAGGCGAGGGTGACGGGACACAACGCTTTGTTCTAAAAAATAAAACCGGAGTCCCAGCCACATGTCAGTTGTGCAATGTCAACGGTTGCTAAAAACAGACCCATAAACAAACTAAAGTCCTCAGGATGTGTGCTTGCTTTCTAAGATCAGTTGTGACCCTTAATTCACATCCTAACTCACAACACCAAAAGGAACACAACATGGGGAAGGCTCTAAATACATTGAGAAAAGCAGAGTTGGAACAAAAAAAAAAAAGAAAGAAAGGAAAAGATTAGCTAGCTAGACTGTGTAACATGAAGCACACAAAACGCCAATATCAAATAAGAGGAAAAGACCAAAGCTGCATGTAGGCAGTGCATTGGTTTTCATTTTCTCTCAAATATCTACCTTTTTTTTTAAATGTAGTTTACATATTTGAATAAAGGTGACCTCCTAACAGAAAACTTAATATCTGGGATGTGTGCCTTGTTGAGAAACTCATTTCTGGATTGAAAACTTTTGGACTAGGTTCAAACATCAAAATGACCTAAGAAAGTGTACACATGTACAAGGTACCAACCTCTTAGTTCCTTGTCTAGGTTTGAACGTGTCTTTACGTGAACATGGCGGTCCCTGCCCATACACAGAAATCACTGAGCCCAAAGAGGGTTAGCAAGGATCTGGCGACCCCCACAGAAGGACAGGCTTTTTGGGGGACGAGGAGGCAACGGCTCCAGGTCGGGGTGAGACCACTAGCCTAACGGGCGGAAACGCAAGGAGAGGGCCCACCTCCCACCTCAGCAGGAAGTGGCACGGTCCCCGGAGCTGGGAGCTGTCACGCGGGCTCTCGTAGCCCAGGAGGGGGACAGCTAGGGTCTGCACCCTGGGCTCTGGCCAGCTCACCGAGGCCGCCACTCCCGGACAAGCTATGGAGTTGATTCGTGAGGGCGAGACCCTCGGCTGGGTCCCTGTCTGCGACCCAGTAGATGGAATCTTCTCCTCCCTGCCCTCAGTGTGACCCCCTCCATGACGCTATAGCTCCTTCCTCTTTCCCACCTTGGTTCCTTGTCCCTCTCTGCCTGTCCCTGACCCTTATTTGGGATCCAGCAAGAGCTGGAAAGCTATGCAGTGGCAGGAGCACTGACCACTGGGGGTGACGGTGGCAGGTATCCGTGAGACCTCAAGCCATCAAAGCCAATGACAGCCAGTAATTGATGTCCACGTGCCCAAAGGCACCCTTGTAGACTTTTCACGGGAGAACACTCCGGAACTCAGTGCCAGGGTCACCTTCCACGTAAGCGCTGCAAAACCCTCATAATAGGATTTGTCCCCCGTCCACGGGCCACATGACGTTTAAAAAGCCCAGATTCTCCCGAGAGGGTGTCAATCCACACAGCTCTGTGCTAGACTCATCTGCAGTTTATTTCACATTTGGCGTGAGGAGGCTGTTCAGAGTATGTCATTCTTAAATGTTTTAATAAATTCGACATCAAAAAGCCAATGATACCGGCCAAGAAAAGAGTTGAGCAACGATTTCCGCCCCCTTTTCATCACTCCAGTGTGTTTGATCTGCACCAAAGGATGGGGAATCAGAAAGCAGAGGAAACATAACTTCTTATATAACATTCTCCAAACCGGGCAACGACTGGGAGTTCCCAAAACAGAATCTCCCCTTTGCCAAAAAAGAACATAACCTAAACCCTCCCCCATGGCAACGGAGACCTGGACCCCGACACACTCCAGTCATCAAAAGATGAGTGACAGGCGAGCCTCCTTCTCCTGCCCAGGGGGAACCCTGGCCGAGCCCCGCTGCAGAGACCAGCACGCACGGCCCCGGCTGCAGCACCAGGCGCTCGGCTCGGCTGGAAATGCACAAGGACCCATGTAAATGGTCAGAGTACAAGCCTCACTAAATAATGGCACTTGTATTAGAGCTATCATTATGAAAATCTGTAACACTTCAAGAGGCCATTATGGGGCTATTAAAAAGATTTTGCATTCAGTTTTCAAGATGACTTAGGCAGAGCGCCATCCCTGCAGCAATTACTTTATTTATCACTATGTAAACGGACCTTAATGCTTCATTAAGAAAGAGAGAAGTGATGGAGCTCTTCTGCAGTCACCAAGCAAAAGAGGCAATACCAGTCAACGTGGAAAAGCAGCCCGTCTCCCAGTGCCGTGGGGTGGGCGGCGAGCCCACGTCAGGGGTGGAGAGCCCCTTGGAAGTCACACTGTGGCTGGACTTCAGAGGGCAGGCACCACATTCATTAGCACGTCAGGGGCACTTTATGTTTTGTTTTTGTTTTTTGAGGGCAGTGTCACTGGCCCTCATATGTGGGACCGAACCAGGGCTGCTGACTTCCCAAGCCAGCGCTTAACCACTGCGCCACTCGGCCGGTCCTACGTTAGAAGCATTTTAAAACACACTGAGGACAGGGCATTTCAGTCGTTTACATGAACGTTCCCAGGATTTAAACCACTGAAATCAACTTTTATACTGAGTTTCTTTAAAAATGTATAACAAATTGGCTATTTTTGTGAACTGAAATTTTCGGGAAATACTCACCAAAGACCCTAGTAGTGCCTGAAGGGGGGATACCTCTGGAAATATGTCCCCCTGCATGTATAGACGCAACTCTGGGTCACCGGTCCCCAATGTGCTCACTGCTAGACCTGATACCCACAGATATTCTCAACAATATGTACCCAAGGAACGAAAAATGCCTTGAATAGATTCAACTTTATCTGACATACTGCCCCAGACCCCTACACAACTTGAATTTTTTTTTTTTAGTCTTTTTTGTTTCTTAAGTTCAGTACAGAAGTAGTTAAGACATCTTCTGACATACACGCATAGCAACAATTTCCAGGTTCTTACTGGGTTGTCAATGTTGCGAGGATGTGAAGCTATTTCTATAGCACCTCGCTGCAACAATACACGTGTCCATCAAATAGGCGGGGCAGGGGGCCCTCTCCTGCGATGCAAGGGAAGGCATTTCCCTCTTCAGAGCAAACCATGGGGGGGCTCTGGCCCTTCCGTCCTAATAGAGTGAAACATGTGAAAACACGCGACACAAATTCCAAAACCAGGGCTGTGACTGAAATGACGAATAAGCATGTGGTCTTAACTAATGCTGTGGTCCTTTCTGGGGCACCCCAGTGCCACTTTATACAAATCCCCTTTGAACATAAGCCAGAAACACCCGTACTGAGAGGCCGATGCGGACACGCTCAGATTTGGGCCAAGCTGGGTGGGCATGTTGCCTCGAGCTTTCCAGCTGTGAACAGAGGTGATGATACGTGTGCGCGCGCGCACGCGCATACACTTACAGGCATACAATCGATGTTATGAACAACGATTACTCCTTTGATAGGATGTATTCTTCTCTGTACTCAGTGATGTGAGGGAGGGGGTGCTGGGGATACAGGCAAGAAACAGAGTCCTTCATTATAAGAGAAACACATGGCATGGCGGTTCCTTTATAATAAGTATCCTAATTTCCTCCAGTTAAATTAAGGGCACTCATACCCCACGGATGTACCATCACTCTTAAAGTTACTCCCAAATACAGATGCACCCATCTTTGTTGTACTTCCACCCCACAATACAGCCAATGAAAATCTAACACACTCTTTGTGGGGAAGATGGTGGCTTCAGGAAATGTATGATCCCGCTTCCGTGCCAGTCCCTCCCTAAAGTAAGAAGGACAGCCATCTAAAAAGCCTGCAGGCAGTGTCTGGGGCTGGGGGACTTCTGAGGCTCCGACATCTCCAGGGGAGAGAGCAAGCATGGTTCTCCACGGAAAGGATAGCTGAGGGTCCACAGGCCGGGCAGAAGGCTATGGATCAGCCAAAACCCCAGGGAAGGTGGCACTGTGTCCAGGCCTTGTGGCTAGGAAAGGCTGGGGACAGAGCAACTCAGCAGCAGGCTGTCTGTTTCCTCACTGTCACCTACCACCTGCTACTCTGCCACTGCTGGAGCGGCACCACCCCGTGACCTGCGTGGCTGCACAGGGCAGCTATAAGCAGACCACGGGACACAGGAGCCTGAGGGAGGGTGACCAAGCTGAAATGCTACTGGCACCTACTAAAGTAAAACGAATGGGCCAGACAGCGGAAAATTTTAACAGGAAAGTAATAAGAACACTCATGCAAATGCAACTGGAGTATAAAAACATTCTGAATTTAAAAAAAAAAAATTTTAAACATCACAGAAAAGCATAAAGCCTCAGTTAAACAAGAGAAATAAATTCTAATGATCTGCTGTACAACAAGACTGTACTGTACACTTAAAATATGTGAAGAGGGTAAATGTCATGTTAAAGGGTCCTTAGCACAGTAAAATAAAATTTTAAAGATAAAAAATTAACAACAGCAAATCTCGATTACCCCAAAGCATGCTTAGGAGGGTTAAGGAGAGGAAATGTAGGCTTTAGAAAGGAACGAACAAGAACATGGAATTCACGCGTCACAGGTAAGAGACTCGGGGGGATGGAGCCCGGACACACAGTTACGGGGATGGCAGGAGTCGGGCAGATGCCATGGGGTGGGCCAGTCAGTGATTGAATGCTGGTGCGTTAGGAGAGAAAGTTTGTCTTTCAACTGCCAGGCACTGAAACTTTCAATTGAACACAGGCATTGTTCCATCAACATAGGGATTGAGAAAAACAAAACAAAATGAGTGGCGATCGCTGAATAAGATGAAACAATACAGCAAAACGTATCCGTTATTACAATAAAGATAGACACGGCAGAATTTCCCTATTAAAAAACAAAACTGTCGCGTTGGATTTGAAAAGTCTAACTCTATTTAAAACAACCACCATGATCACCGACATATAACAAAGTGACAGAGAGTTTAAAAATGAAGAATTGGAACAAAGGTATACCACGTAAGTGTAGATAAAAAGAAAGCAAGGATGGCAATATTAAAATCAAAAAAGGATTCAAGGCCGTAAGTGTAAAACTAGGGAGATATTACATGATAAATGGTAAATACATAATCTGAGTCAAAAATAAGAACTATGCCTCTTCACGCACTGAACAACATGGCAGGTGAGTAGATTACGCCAAAGCTCTTAGAAACACGAAAGTTTAAAATTATAAAAGATCCTTTGACCTACCACTCAACCTGACAGTTAAAAACAAACAGGGACTTGGAGACTCTGAAGATAACATAGTAAGTTTGATTCACAAAATATAGAAAATGGAGATTTTGTAATTTACAAAGGATACAATTTTTTTAATGCCCATGGGACAATTAAAAATGGATCTTGTACATGGACACAAGTACACGTTAATAAATCCCCTAAAAGATTTCAGAGCTATATTCATAGATAATAACAAGATACTCAACAGAAAATGTAGTGATAAGCTACTAAACGATCTCAGAATCAAAAGGCAAGTAAATATTTTAATTACAAACCATCTGGAAAATAACAAAGTGGGGATTAGCTCTCAAAAACCAAAGGTACACAGTTAAAGCTCCTCTCAAAGAAAATATATAGCGGCAAATGCCACTATTTAAAAAATTAAAGATAAAAGTAAAATGAGACAGGCATTCAATCTAATAAACTTAAGACAAAAGTAATAGTAAAAGTGAGCTCATAAAGATTACAAGCTGAAATTAAATTTAAAAGTAAGGTAAATATAAAATTAATACATCTAGTTCTTTGAAGAGAAGAGGGGGAAAAAGAACAAAAGCAAAAATATGCATTAGTAATGAGGAGGAGGGTATTACCATGGATATTGAAAAACCATATGATAATATTATGTATAACTAACTGTGCAACCAACTTAAATTTTAGGTAAACTAATTTACTAGCAAGTAGTCAATATCAAAATCTGAAGAAAAGGTAGGGATGAATAAAACAAGTGTGATACAGTCAGGAAAACTAAAGAATGTGCCTTAAAAGATTTCGAGGCAAGATGGGGAATGATACCAGCCCAAGTGGTTTTTCCAGTTGATTTCTCTTAAAAACTAAATGCTTGCTATATTCTGTAAATGCTTCTAGACTCTAGAAAAGCATGCAGTTCTTCTTAAAGCATTTTTAAAACATAATCCTAAAATTGATATGTGATGGAGTTGTAAATAAGGAAGGAATGCCAGGCCCATCTCAAGACGACAGTCATAAAAAATAAAGTATTAGCAAATCCAATTTAACAACGTATCAAAAGAATACCGCACCAGAACAAATTAAGAGTTTATTCCAGGAATACAAAGATGATTCAGTATTGGGAAATCTAATCAATGGAATTTATTACACCACAAAATAGCGGCAAAAGCCTACAATTACATCATGCCAAAAGGGCATTTAATAAAACCCATCAGCCTTTTTCAATAAAAATTAAAACATGAGTGGACATATACAACCGAAATGTGATAAATTTACCAAAACCTAACAGCAAGCATATCCAGTGCTTAAAACACTGAAATATTTTTATTGAAATCAGGAACAAGACAGAAATGCCATTTTTCACAGAAACAAAAGGGCCAGCAAATGAACAACGAGGGGTATATATATATATAAATACAAGTGAATTTACTATAATCCAGTTTTCGTAGCAAAACAAACACAGAAGGAAAGAAAAACGAACAAGAAGCAACTCAACTGTCCATCAACCAAGATGGTTGCCTAAATACGGTACATCCATGTTGTAAACTGCTATAATTTTAACTCATCTAAACACTCATGTGCAACTGACCTAAAGTGATCCATACTTGAACCAAAATGCTATAGAATACTCTAGATAAAATACTCTTTATAGTAATAGGATGATCCCGTTTTTATGACAACCCCAAACTGTATTGTATATATGTGAATATTTTTTTATATTCCAAGAGAAAGGACACAGTGGAGATTAAGTTTCCTTTATATGCCTTTAATTTTCACTTGCATCACTTTTTGTTTTTATTTGGGAAAGAAAATTTTAAACAGTCCCCCCCATCACCTACCTCCACCCCACCAAGAAAGATCTGTTTTCATGGTACAAAGCACCTTCCAGGCACACACAATTTAGAGGGTGATGCTCTCAGTTATTTCTTGGGCAGGTAGGAAGGGCATACGCAGCAGCAGCTGACCTCGGATCAATTTATTATAGGTTTGAATCCCGACTTCTCTTAGTAGTAAGCGCCTGAGCCCCTCCAAGTCTCTGGTTCCTCCTCTGTATGGGGGGTAGCGTCTCCCACCTCTCACTGGCTTACTGAGAGGACTACACGTTTGCACTTGACCTGCAAAGCTGGTCATTATGAGTGTGCTTTTATTAGCTCGTTCCTCTTACAAATGAAGACAGGACTAAGTCTCCCCGCCCTGTGGGTTTCCAAGGGCCGCCTGGCATTTGGGACGTAAATTGTGGCTTTTGCTACTTCCGACTACAGCCAAGGTTTCCTGCCGATTCCTTTCCAGTGTTGCCACTGCTGCCAGTGTCAGTGAGTCAACGGTAACCTGAAAAGCGTTGGCAGCGCTCTGTTGTCATGGTGGGAGATGAGCATATAGCCACACCACTGGCCTTGAACTTTTCAACTGGTATTTAAAGAGCAGTGACTTCTCTCGAATGCTCCCAGCCAGGGGTTTCCTGGAGAAGATCACTCAAGACTCTTTTGGACAACACATAGGACAAAGGAGGCATAGGGAGAGCTCTCTGCTTCCAGGTCCCAGACAGAAACAGAGAAAGAAAACATCAGGAAGAGCCACAGCGACCGCCTCCAGGCTGCCTGGGTTAATGAAGGGTCATTAAAAGCATAGGAGAAAAAAAGTCCAGGGAGAATTCTGAGACCTGGTCACTCCCAGCCCTGATAAACCGATTCCATTCTGTAAGACAGTGTTAATTAAAAACAAAATACAGGGAAGGAAAAGGAACAACAGGAAACGGAGTTAGCCAGTGTGATGAAAACACATTTAAAGTTTCTAAAAAACAAAACTAGGACTTCCCTGAGAAATGAGCTGCCCTGGAGGCTGGTGGGAGCCTCGGAAGGCCAGGTGCAGAAACCAGCCCGGCAGAAGCCCACAGAAACTCCTTGCAACAAAGTCACAGACGAGAGTGAAAAGGAGCAACATCTTTTCAACTTCACCTGTAGGTATCCGCTCTCTGTTACAGACAGCACTTACACACGAGAGACAGGTATCTTGGTAGCTAACATTTTCCAAGATACTTGTTTCAAGATCCAGGCCGTGTCATAAAAAGGAAAGAAAACCACCTGTAAGAAACATTAGCTTACCATGGTTTCCTTAACACTTCAACCGTCTCCTCCCAGATGATAAGTAAAAAACAAAATGAAATGACTCAAAAGCTCATGTATGTAAAATCCAATGAACTTGATAAATATGCTTAGTTAAAAAAAAACAGCACATTCCCTTAAGAATTTATATCAAAGTTTATCTGATTCTCCAGTCCCAAACATACCCTTCATCTCATCTGAGTGACTGTTGTACTACTATTGTAGGATTTCCATCTTAAATGTTTGATATTGATTGAAAGGATACAGTTTAATTAAACCTAATTATGCATCATTAGATTAATATACATTATATAAATTAGTAAATAGATATTAACACATACATATATATTTCTCACATCACTAGTTGGGGCTATATTATTCATGTGTAAAATATATTTAGGGGACAATACTTAAATAGGGTTTAATTTCATAAACACTCCATTCCTTAAAAATGGGTCTAAAACCCTAACATCTCCACAGACAGCAGGAACCATTAACTAGAATTGCCACACGTCCTGAGTTTTCAGGGATGTGTCCTGATTTTATACAAAATGACCAGGTTTGGGGTTCAGAAAATAAGGGTACATGTGAAAAGTCCCCAAGTGAATGCTTCATTGAGAGCGTGTGCTTGTCACTGAGATAACAGGGAGAAGACAAGGAAGGACCAGTGCTGAAAGCAGGAGTCTGGGCAGTTGTCTAAAGGGCTTGGGGCCACCTCACCTCAGGACCCAAAGAATGAAGACTGTACATGGTCGTGCATGGGGGACCCCCAGAAAGACATAGACGGATGCTCTAATTCCCACGTAAACAAACGCTGACATGGAAGGACAAAAGAAATGTGCCATACAAGCAGTTCAAGTTTTACGTTACATACGTTGATTATGTAGAATAAAACTGACAGACTGGGGAGGTAATGGATGGGAGGAGCCAAATCACAGAAGATACCGAAGCAACTGTGGTCTTCTGTCTTCTTGTGGGTTTCTTATTCGTGGGGAATTTCTTACAAAGCAAACGTGAAAACCACACACAGGATGCCAGGCGTGCCGGTCAGAACACAAGCGGGCATACGTTGCCTGGGAAGCGATTTGGCCACATGGGTCAACAAGCCTTAAATTCATACCGTTCCTCAGAAATCCTGTTTCAGGGGATGTAGCCTAAGAAATTAGTTTGAAGAAAATGACAAAGATTAAGGTATGACGCTATTCATTGCAACCTTACTCATCATCATGAAAAATTATGAAAAATTGGAACCAATGCAAATACCCAAACTTTGGGGAATTGTTAAGTACGTTACGGCACCTTCATGTCATGTAGTTACAGAGCCATTAGAAATAAGGCTTAGAATGAGTTTATGGCCCTGACCAGCTTTAAACTGCCAGGAAATGAATCTATTAGTATAAGAGGCTTGACTATGCTGAAATATGTGTTCAAAATCTAAACGAAAATACACTCAACTGTTCTCAGTGATGACTTACAAGGGACTTGACTTATCTGGTTTGTTTGGGTTCCCTCCCCCGCCCCAAATTCTTATCCCTAGGTGAGTAGTTTAAGGCAATTTTTGAAAACACAACAAAATAAGAACAAGGCATGATAGAAAAGAAACCATCCTAGGTTCGGAAGACTTGAGTTATGCGTCCAGCTCCCCCCTGGGACAAATCGCTAAGCACCTTAGCGTATGTATCACTTTTTGCCCCGGAAGGTGAGGAGCTGGGCTAGATTATCCCAGGGCCCCTCACAGGCAAAGTGTACCTGGTCCGGGAGACCAGCCCCCTTACCTGTGACCCCAGAGCCTCAGGGCACAGGGTAGTACTGAGGGAGGCATGGCCAGGTACTCCAGGGTCACCTGAGGTGACCTTCCTCAGCCCGCCCAGTCCACTCCTACACCTGAGGCTTGCAGCTGCTGATACCCTGGAGGAATGGGTTCCTTAGGTTGGAGGTGGAGGAATGACCAAAGAGAAGGGTGAAGTCAAAAGAAAGGCAAGTCGCTAGAATCAACATAGTGTTGCTGTTTGCAAATAACGCACTCTCACAGCTTCATGTCCTTTCTGGGCAAAGAAACGGGAGAAAAAAGGATGGCCCCTCCTGGATGGAAATCCAGCAAATATCTTTTATTCACTAAGAAACTAGGAGAATAAAATATCCAAGCAGAACAGATTTTCACTTTTTTGTTTGAAGCAAAGAAATCAAAAGCCTGAAAATATTTATTTTGAAAAGTCTAAAAGGAGATGGTTCTCCCAGCTGATATGGTGAACATGACAATGAACGAATGTAGCCAGAGAAACGAGACGTGTTAAATCATGCCATCACCTCCCCAGCCAGCCTAGTCACAGCCAAATCAAATCTCTCAGGCCAGATATGGTGTGATGGGGTTACATAATTAATTTTCCTGTTAGGCATAATTGTTACTGACTTCATATCATTACAGTGTCAGCTCACCCAGTAGATGATTGCTATCACAGCCTAATTACAAAAACACACAAACAATTTGTAACCACTCATTATTAAGTAACAAGCAGGGGCCCCGGGTTGCTCGTGGAAACATCGAAAAATGAAAACGAAAGGCAAACTAGACAAAAGGTGCTTCAGAAATTAATAAATTCACCTCGATGACATTTCTCAGGTCTGAGATTACCGGCTACACCTATTTTCTAAGGGCCACGTTGTTTGAGTGGGTTAAATGTCAGAGTGACCCAAATCATTCTATGTCACCAAGAACAAACAGAAATACAAATATTTAAGATACAGTTTAAATGTTCCCCTCTGCACTAAAACAGACAGCATTCCCCGTGGGCGACCGACAACAAGGCAAGTACAAAAACCCAAGTTTTAAAAATAGATCAAATAAAAGATATTTGTATACTGAAAGGGCGTATCCTGTGGTTCCTGCTGGCCCTGGTATAAATTTCTAAAGACAAAGAGTGTGTCTCGAAGTGGAGAGAGCCACAAGCTAGCGCCAGCCCCTCTCACCAGCTGTCAAGCCACCTACAAATGAAATTCAGTGTCCCTGAAATCACACTCTAGGTTACTGGTTCCCTGTGGACGCTCCCCGTCACTCACAGAGGTGCTGACCTGCAGTATCTGAGCCAGTGACAAAGGTGGCGTCAGTCCCATCTTACAGATGAAGGCGTTTCAGAGAGGTGAGGAAGACCCGATTAAGTTATACCAACCCTAGCGACACTCAATTTTTCAAACTAATGGAAAAATAGGCAATGGCATTGTTGAAGAATGGGCCAACGGGAAGCCCTTACCCAGTGCAGGTGTTGCGGTCTCATGGGAAGAAAAGGGGTGCATCGAAAGGCCTTGTCCCCCCCGGGGACACAGCCCAGAGCCCTGCACAGCCACATGCAGTATGGAATGAACCAGCCCAGCCTAAACGGAGCCTCAACAGCACCGCCCTCTGGCTCTTACCTCTCATAACTCCCGGAATAATCATGCAGCTGCTGAAAAGCAAGTTCCAGCTGAACAGGCTGGATCAAGAATAAAAGTGAATGAACATGAAATGTTGGCCGTGAAGGTACCAACATACAGACTGGTCACCAACAGACGAACTGTATGCATACCGCAAACAGCTGTGAAACACTCTGCCTGCTGACAAAGGCGAGTCCATCCTACATGGGACTAAAGGGAGAAGTGAAGAGGACTTGCTTTCCAATTTGACAGTGAAGGTCAGTAGAAAAAAGGGGTTTGCATATATATTTTCATGTTACCTATAATTGCTGAGGAATGCACCTAACGGGTGAGGAATGGACAAATGGCGCTGCCCATGCAGGGGCAGAAACGGGAAAGCACATTTCGGTTATATAAATAAAGCTCACTCCCTGGCAGCAGCGAGCAAATCAGAAATGAAAACGAAGGGGGGAGGTATTTTTAGCTTTACAATTATTCAAAAGGCCAATATTTCTCTGTTCCAAATATCTTTTGAAAATCTTTGGCCTAACCAACCACCCCCCCACAAACACACACACACACACACACACACACACACACACACAGTTAAGTGAACCATTCGGCTACTAGAGCTAATATTATAGGTAATATTTTTAAGAGTCAGTAAGAAGTCTTTTTCTCAACAAATGGGATACCCAGTACCACGTGGAACACGGCTGACCCAAATTTGTCATTATTATTGTCTCTGCCTTCCTCTTGAGAGACACAGCAGAACTTTATGGAGTCCCCAAAAAGTCCCAACCACAGAGTGATAATCCACCACTCCATTCGCTGTCCAGGGGAGGTAGTTTGGGGTAGCTTTTTTTTTTTTCTTTCAATCTCAAAATCATCTTCTCATTACCGCCACCCCCCACCCCCACCCCAAGACCTCACAGCCCGGTTCTCTTCTTATGACATTTACTTGTCAGAGGGAACCTATGATGCAAAATAACCCATCTTCAATGAATTGACTTAGCACCCCAAATGACTTACAAACTGAGTAGGGAAGGTTGCCAGGATATGGAAACCAACGGAGCTCTAATTTGAAGGATACATTGCTGGAGTCAGCAGCTTGAATTTACGTTACGCTGAATTTACATCATCTCCTGACCATTTGGCATTTGACAGTTCAATAGCCGATTGCTTAAAAAATTAATCATAGTGACCCATGAACCTGGTGAAATATAAGTTCATCCCTCAAGAGAGCATAGGATCACCTCCCAAAAGATACGGTATGAGAACAAAACCATTCTGAGCCAGCATTCCCAGGTTCTTCACCAACCCTAATTAGCAAAAAAAATCACCACCACTCTCTCAAGGGCCAAAAGAAGTTCAAAGGAATAATTAACAAAACACACCCATTGGCCCTTCAGATTCAACTCTCAAAAGCAAAACAGAATCTCAAAAAAAAAAAAAAGAAAAAGAAAGTTCTTTTAAAACATGAGAGCATGTTTGACCGGGAGACCTTGTGACTTGAATGATGACAAGGATAAGGAGACCGAAAAAATAATAATAATAAACAAAGACAAACATGTTGTCCGGAAATATCCCTTTCTACAAACTAAGAAAAGACACCAGCTGCCACTGGTGTGGCTGATTAGGAAACTTCAGACTGCGGCAGAAACCGTATGCCAACATCTAAGATGGATCTGGAGGGGCGAGGGTTCCAGTGTCCCCTGCCACCTGAGCAGGACGGAGCCCGGCCCGTTCATTTTTTACGTTTTAATACATAATATAAGCAGACTTTTTAAAAAGATACAGAAATGGACACTGAGGCATGTCACTCCCAACGCTGTCACCACCAGCGTGCCCCCCACCTGTCCCTAGCACGTGTCATCGTGTTAATGGATTTCTTGGTTTTCTTGCTGGTGTCAGCCCACAACAAACACAAGCAAACGCATATTGGCTCATTTTCCAGAGCAGAAGTGCCCCTGGCTGGTTTCACTTACTATCCTGGAGGTGTAGGACCACAGAGCCCAGAGCGGCCTGAAGCTTTTGTAAGCGACCAAGTATTCCACTGTGTGCGCATGTCTTAGTTTGACAGAAGGACAGGTGGGTTGTTCCCAGTCTGTTACCAGCTGTATGCGTGCAGGTGTCTTTGTCCGATAAATTCCCAGAAGTGGGGTTTCTGGGTCCAAAGTTACCCACATGTATATAACTGGAATACCCCTAAGCTGCCTCCCACCAGGGTTGTACCGTTTCGCATCCCCAACAGCGATGTCTGACGGTCCCTGTTTTGCCCAAGTCTTGACAATAGAGGCTGCTGGGCAAACTTTTAGACTTGAGGGCAGCTCGAACCCTCCCAACAGGAAAGGAAAACAGACGTTTGTCCCCAGGGGAATTTGAAGAGCAGCCAGCAGTCCCAAGCTAACATCCTCCACGGGGCATCTGCAATGCCGCAGAGGTTTTTCACCCTCCTTAGCTTTAGGATACGGGACCAAGGCAGAGAGGAGCTGGCACTGCGCCCTACCAGAGCCGCGTGAGACAAGAGAAGGGACCAGGAAGGAGACAGCTGATGGGCATGTGACTGGCCACTGGCTTTCCGGCTCTGCCCCTCTCAGCTGCCTCACCTGGAACAGGTGTCAGGAGGGACACACAAACCACACGGGGCTGCTCGGGGGTCAGATGGGGGTCATGCTTCCTGCACTCCGGGAAAGAGGGAACAACTGGGTCCTTTTTATAATAAATGAACGCAAGGCCATCATTTCGTAATACCAGGAGTCTGATAACAAGAGTGTAAATGAACTCCTGTAACTTAGCAGAAAGCTCAGCCGAGTAAATGAATACACAGGTACTGCTGTTTTACTTGGAAAGTGCTTCGCGCCCCCACCTAGACCAGTTAATATTAGCAGAAAAAGAACTAATCATTAAAATGCATGCACGCATCCCCTAAAGCGTTCAGTGCAGGTTACATTTTCCAGGGTAAAAAAAAGTCATTAGACAGCTATCCCCAGGCTGCAGGGCTCCTGGGGGCCACGGGCACGGTTCCTACCGCTCGCCAGGGTTCCGGGTCCTTCTCACAGGCTGGCAATGGCAGCTTCTCCGCAGAGGGCTTTGTAAGGTCAAATGAGAAAACACACGCAGAGGCCACAGCACACTCCGTGATATGGCCGAGAAGGCTGCGCAGTCTGCGCTCCTGCCATCTCAGGGAGCTGTGTGTCGTCGCTCTTATCTAACACGCACCCCGCTGTCTGTGCTTTGGAGCCATGCTCGGGGCCCTGCACCCTCACCGGGCGGTGCACCCACCTTCCCTCTCAGGAGGGCCTCCCCCCATGGACTCCAGTCTCTATGACAGAGCACAGCTCCGCACTGGAAGCCCCGGTCCCCATCCCAGGCACAGCCACACCTCTCTCCGTCCCCACAGTCCACGCCCCACCCCAGAGCTGCTGCTGGCCCCCCACTCCATGGAGTCAGCTCTCAGGCAAGGTCCTCAAAGGTCTCCGTGGTACTAGACCCAGGAGCTCCCCATTTCTCCTCCTACTTGGCTCCTTCGTGGCTTTGGCGCTGGTGGCCAACAGCCTCTCCCCTGGGACCAAGGACCCACAGCCCTTCGTCTCCTCCCTGAGCTGGGACCACGCCAGACCCCTTGACACAGTCATAGTCCCCTCCGGGGCCCCGGCGCAGCCTTGTCACCCAAAGTCCCCTTTTCTGGGTGCTGGCCTCGCGCTCTGCTTTCAAACGCCGCCTCCACCCAGACAACTTCCCAAGTAAGCCGCCCACCCAGACTCTCCTCGGGGCTTCCGGCCACATTTCCAAAGGCCCAGCGGACTCAGAGGGGCCTCAGATTCCCTGTCTCCGAACTCATGCTCATGACCCTTGTCATCTGAAGCTCCCCCAGCAGGCCCCGGCTCAGGGAGGAGCACGGGCACTGCAGGAGCCGCCATCCCAACCACAGCTTTGTCCTTGACATCTGCCATCCTACGTCCTAAAGTCTCTCCCCTCAACCAGGCCAGTCCCAGGGACCTCCAGGCTTTGCCTTGTCTGCTCCACAAGCTTCCTGCTGTGGCTGGGGTGATTCCTTATGCAAACGTGATTCATTTTCTCTCTCTCTCTCTCTCTCTCTCTCTCTCTCTCTCTCTCTCTCTCTCTCTCTCTCTCTCCCCCACACACACACCTGTTTAATATTCCACCCTGATTTCCCACTGCTGATCTGGTAAACACAAAACCCTCCCCATGGCTTCTGGGCCAAGCCCCATACTTCAGCTCCCCCTAATTCCCATCGCAGGCTCTTAGCATGTTAATTCATTTGTCTCTTGGTCTCATCACACCACCTCTGGCCTTTGTGGCACTCATCACAGATGCAAACGCTCTGTTTGTGTGGGGCTGGTGTGACTAATGTGCCTCCCAAAAGTCAGTCCATGGGGAAAGGCGCCAAGGTATGCAAAGGGGGCATTTCATAGGTATGTATGTACTGCGCAAACCAATGAAAGAAGAGATGGGTGCATCATTGGGCAGCCCCTACTCCAAATGACCTGAAAAATCCCAGTTACCTCAAAGGCACACTTTAGAGCTCAGTGATGTATCTGTGTGACGGAAACACATTCCATGTTTTTATGTTTCTACATCTTATCCATAGCCAGTCGTACAAAGAGCAATACATTCCCATTTTCCTCAGTTTTGATGACATCCATCTAATTTGTATTTATTTTCGAAAGGTAGATGCAGAGGTGTGAGTCACTGGAACAAGGGGCAATACAATCTAAAACTAACCTATTTACTGTGAAATCATGATTAACTCAATATGTTTCCCTAAGGGATTCATTCCGAGGGCAACTACGATACAGGTGAGCAAGTTTTTGTAATAAGTGAAAATAATATAATTTAGAAACAGCCTCAAATGATCAGTACCTCTTTCACTAAATAATAGTAATAATAATGAAATGATATTGAAAGTTTGAACTTGAGAAAATCTTATGCTAATAACATTCACACGAAAGTCCTTCTGTCAGAGATTAGTTCAACTCAAGCCACGTTAGCCTAGAGTTAAACGCAACAAAATTATTTTGATCCCTTCAGAAATTTTTACACACACGTCCACAGTGTCCGGGCAGCACTCGTCCTGTCGGGCTTACTTTCATATTTTACTGAATTCCTCACTTATCCACAAACTGATCTATTGTAGACCTGGCTCCATGCTGTCCGCGCTCTAGGCCTGGGCTCATTTAAAACTGATATTTACCAAGATATGCACGGGGGAGGGTTGCATACGCTCCTCAGGAGGAAGACCTGATCTTGACTGAAACGTTTTCCCGCCCAGCGGAACGTAAGGTGAACGAACCATCTCAGGATGCGGCTGCAGAAGAAAGCGCTTCTAGTCTTGGGTCCCCACCTCACACGGGGTAGCCACTGCCCCCGACTCATGAAATGTTGCTCAGAGACCACCACCAACCAGGCAACTCCAGCCTTTCCAACAGGCTGGAAGTCTTTCTTGAAAATACACACATGCACACACATACACGTGAACAAATAACACAGAAACTTGGATAAATACACATGATTTTGTTACCAGCCACATAAAAATCCACATGTAGAAAGAGTGCAACAGAGATACGCCTTGAAACCTACTTGTAAGCAAGAAAGATTGGATTTCTTTGACGAGCCTTCATTGTATCTCCTGGGAAAACCCAACAACGCTGAGATCCTCTAATCTAAGAAGAATGACCCTGCAGAAGGGGCAGAAAACCCAGTACTAGGATGCAATGGTGGGCTGGCACTGGCCAGCTGGTACCCTTCCATGGCCTGGAGAGGACTGGACAACTTACTCTCGTGGGGGGTGTTTTTCAAAGAGTGCTACTTTCTGACAGAACCCTCTGGGTCCCTGGTAAAAGGCAATATTATATAGCCTCCCGTTGCAGAAGAAGGAAATGGGCAAATCAGGCAGCGAGACTAGATGGCACACCGTTGCCCCCAGGAAGGAAGGGCGTCATCTAACTCTGAAAGAAAGTCACTTCTCTAGCATCGAAACGTTTCAGGAAACGGCACACACAGAAAAGCTGAAGGTTTCTCTGAGTGTACAGATTTCTGGTTACCCAAAATGCTCAGGAAAACCACATTGAAGCCATATCAAAAGACCTACAAAGGGTCAGCCGGGTGGCTCAGTTGGTGAGAGCGCCTGCTCTTAACTACAGGGTTACCGGTTCGACTCCCCCATGGGATGGTGGGCTGCAACCCCCTCCTATCCCTTGCTCCCACAACTAGATTGAAAGCAGCATCTGGACTTGGAGCCGAGCTGCGCCCTCCACAACTAAGATTAAAGGACAACGACTGGACTTGGAGCTGATGGGTCCTGGAAAAACATACTGTTCCCCTTCCCCAATTCCCCAACACTGTTCCCCGTCCCCAATTCCCCAGTAAAATCTTTTAGAAAAGATAAAAAAGGCCTACCATGGAGACAGTTCAATGAAAGGATCACGGACATGTCAGCACAAGAGTTTCTGCTAATAAGTTACCCCAGAGAGTTCTCCTCAAGTACAAGTATACAAATGCGAAGTTAAGACTGAAATTTACAGAGCACAGAACTTTATAAAAAAAAAAAAAAACTTAAGCAACAGTAAATGCCATTCTTTGGTATTTCTACTCAGGTACGATTTTTTTGGACCATAGATGTACTCAACTGAGAACTGCCAGCCCTAAAGACTGTCCTTGTGGAATACGCAGGGAGGTTTCCCTGGATAATTAAATTCCACTCAATCTCTTTAAAGAGCCAACTCAGACTCATAACAGGGAGCGTGGGGGGGTGAGGGGAGCACACGGAAAATGCCAAGGAGCAGGAAAAAGCATTTCCTAAATCTACCACTTTGTTTAAACTGTGTGAATTCGAGGATGTTTTCCCATGCGCAGCCCTCACGCAGGCTACCAGACACAGACGGTTTAATATCATAATGCCCCTTTATCCCGCCTGCAGACCACGGCCAGCCAAATCTCTGCCCTACAGATCGGGCAGGCCGCGTATCTACTTTCCATAAACCAGTTCCCTTTGTTGTGTGTGTTTCCTCAAGAAGAGAAACGCTACTTCTTTCAGACGCACTTCTCTCAGTCCTCACCACAAAAGCCTTTTCAGCTTTCGGGGTGATTTGCCAGCAAGGCAAGTACAGATTCTGAGGCTCGGCTTTTGAGGGGTGTGCTTCAAGACCGCATTTTGGCTTTGTTTGGGTTTCTTGTTTCTTGGTGTGTTTTTTTTTCTTCTGAAAAGCTCCCTATGCTTAACCTGTTGAAGGCTTTTAGAGCCTTCCTTCTCTCTCGGTCCCATTTACCATCTTATTACCCACGGCCATGACATGCTGTGAGGGGAAACCTGCAAAGGGGAGTGAATGAAGCCACAGGACTGCCCTGGGGGAATTAATGACGTGCACACGGCGTGTAAACGAGGGCAAAACTAAACACGGCCCAAGCACTGCATACACAGCGATGCTACGGCGTTTTAGAACAGCCAGGTAACGAACCACAAACTCAACAGAACGTTTAGCCTTAATGCTTTCACTTGCTGAAGTATGCATTGGGAACAAAACAGTTTAAGGAGAAAGTGACACTATTGAAGCCTGCTCCCAAGTTTATTCCCTAAGCTGAGGTCTTCACAGAACTGTTAAACTTTGTCCCTCGTAAACATACACACAGAGGGGATGAGGACAACACCGGACATGGTCACAAGACGCAGATTGGGTTTCCAGTCATGAGGGGAATATTTTCTTTTAGCAAAAATACCACTTTTCTCAGACTACGTCCTACATTCAGAATAATCTCAGGTAGGTCATGTAGGTTCAAAAGACAAATTTTTAAGAGATGGTCTGATGACACACCAAGGAGATGCCATTTGGTATCAAAAGGCCTAGCGTCAAAATCAATTTATAATTTTGTCTGTGATAACTATCCATAGTTATGCTTCAGCTTTGAAAACATGGCAAGGTGCCATTTTCTGGGAGATGGTGACAAATAATCTGTATGCCTACGAGTTGCTAAAAGGCTGTGACAAACGTGAAAGCAAGCAGGTTCTCTCTCAGGCTAGACCTTCAACAAAACACAAGATAACATGGCATATGAGCCTGAATTTGACACAACCAAGAACGGCTGATATCAGCCACCACCACCTCCTGGGGGGGGGGGGGGTGCCTAGCTTCCGAGTCAAGGACTGGGAGTTCCAAAAAACGTCTACAAGTGGACACTTTGGTCAGCGTTGCCCAAGCAGCAGCTCGCCGTTATCAGAAGTGTCTGGACGCTGATGGGAACCACTCTGAGCACCTCTTGTCATTTCAGAAGTCAAACGTGACTTGTATGCATCTTTTGTTATGCGTATAATTGAGTATTACAATTTTAATACAGTTTTTTCTTTCTTAAAATGTGTTAATATTCTTTTTTGGCCCCCTCTGTATTTACTGAAGTCAATTCTGTCCAAAATGCATGAAGAGCCTGGTCCCCAGGGCCGGCCGAGTGACGCGGTGGTTGAGCGCTGGCTTGGGAGGCCGGCGGCCCCAGTTCGGGTCCCGCATGTGAGGGCCAGTGACACTGCCCTCAAAAAAAAAAAAAAAAAAAAAAAAGAACCTGGTCCCCGGATGGTTCAGTTAGCTCAGGGGTCGGCAAACTGCGGCGCGCCAGCCACATGCGGCTCTTTGGGGACGTACAATGTGGCCCTGAAGTAAAATGGAAAATGAAAATAAAAGTATCATCGCTTCATTTACAAACTTTTTAAAGGACATTATTCACATAATGGTGATTTCATTTGTTTTATGGCTCTCGAATAAAATTTAAATTGTTGTGAGGGACAGGATTGGCTCTTCCATCTCAAAAGTTTGTCGACCCCTGAGCTAGAACATAAAAATAGCAAGCATATCACTCCCATACTCAAAATTCTAATTTTTTTTTTAAAGGAATGTAAACTTTGACGTTTTTCAGGAGGACAAAAGGTCATCTAGAACTAGTTCTCATTTTGTTTTGTTTTGTTTGTGTTTCCGGATACACGAGCATACATCCTGGAGTTGGAAGGGTGTGAGGGTTCAACTTTAACCACTTAAAAAGCTGAGAAGACCTTGGCAAAGATACTGGACTTCACATTCACTCATCCAGAATATACACTGGCATTAACTATAACACCTACACGGCTGTTGGGGGCATCCAGTGAGTGTGCTGCACAAACTGTAAAACAGGACTCAAGAGAATGTTGGGCATTCACTACGTATTCAAGTACAAATTTCAACTTCCAGGTGTTTTAGTGTTTTATAACCTTCATAGAAAAATGCACCTGAAAATGAAACTGAGAGTTATCCATCTAAATCCTGAATTTTTTTTTCGGGGGCGAGGGGGGGGGCAGCAGGGGTAATGGGGGGTTCTGTGACTTGGTCTCCGTCAGACACAACAGCCTAATAATACAGGAGTCAGCGCTAAAATTCCACGGGATGATTTTCTAGCTCAGATATCAATAACTGGAACGTAAAGAAAATGACCGCACACATTCATAAATAGCGCCTGGCTGATATTTATCAGGCCTGACTCATGGGCAAGGCATGTCAGCTCAGCCTATGGGATGCACATCGAGCGAGGGCATCTGCCACCATCCGTCTGGGACAGGGGCTCCCGGCACCGACAACAGGACAGCCTAACTGAGCGGATGTCACATCCCACCAGCATTTTGACATCCTCCTCACCTAGAAGAAAGCCCTTCATCCGCTGCCCCCCACCCCCACCCCCGGCCTTACAAGGAGACCGCACTGTGGAAGGAATCATCTGTTACTCAGGTGAAGGGTAGCTGCGGCCGCTCTCCCTCTTTACATATGAACCAGGTGGACTGTCACAGGCATTCCATGCAGACACACTCAGCATGACCAAGCACCACGGAAAACCCTGCGACGGCAGCGGCAGCCAGAGGGCGGAAACAGCCTCCTGGCACCGCCGGCCAAGTCTGAGCCACCAGCCTTCATAAACAAGGCTGTGGGAGTGCAGACAAGTCCGGGGGACAACTGTGTCCCTGCCACAGCCACCAGCGGCCTGAGTGGCTCTTCCCTGTCAACGCCACACCAATGGCACAAATCCTGCAGGGCCGAGTGGAGCTTCTCCGGTATCCACAGCTCCTCAGAGATGTCACCCCCAGCTCCGCCAGTGCCATCCCACTGCATCTCTGGATCAGCAGCGATCTGCTGGGATCTCAGCAGACTCAGACAGCTTAAAAATAGATGATGAAAAAAAAGCTTTTCCTAATCCTCGGATGGGCCGGGGGAGAGGAGCAAAAGGGATTTTATTTTATTTTTGATTCTTTCAAAAATGACTTCTTTTTGAAAAATTCCAACGGACAGTTTCACCCGAGGACCAACGGGCATGCGCCTGGCAGTGCTGAAACTCAGAAGTTTTGTGGCTCAGCCCACCGTTTCTATGGACGAGTCCCACCCACAGTATTTCCAGCTGCTATCAACTTACCCCACACTCCTCTCAGGCAAGAGGGATATGTCATCTTCTCAGAAGAACAAACCCTTTCCAGGTTCCTAATCTCTACCGAGAAAGACACTGCGGAACCAACTGGTCACCAAAATGTCACCAGCTAAAAACCTCCATGCCCTGCCTGGAAAGAAGGCCACATTTTTTTTGGCTTCCGAGAAGGCGGATGGCACAGAGGGCCTACAGACTGTGCTGGGGTCACCACTGACCACTGAGTAAGTCACAGCAAAGCAGGAAATAATTAAACATAAGGGGTCATGACAGATATCACTTGTATGCGCAAGAGGCAGAGCCACTTATGTCCCTGCAGATGAGGTGTCCCTCCCTGGACTCCCCAATCTCCAACACGCTATACTCAGGGGCTGGTTGGTTCTAGAGAAACGACACATTTAAAGTATATGGTGTTATTGGGCTTAGTAATTCATAGTTGCTTTCATTGTTTTTTGGGTTTTTTTAAGAGGGCAGTGTCACTGGCCCTCATATGTGGGATCCGAACCCGTGCCGCTGGCGTCCCAAGCCAGCTCCCGACCACTGCACCACTCGGGCGGCCCTCAGAGATGCTTTTAAGACAAGAAAGCTGTTGCCATTTGGGGATGAGATGTGTTTTTCTCTGTAAAAGTACCCCCACTGAGTAGGAAGACGTACGCAGCCCCTTGTAAAGCTTTTAAAAGGAGGGAGCGCCTTTTGATAATACGCGGTCTGCTATGTCACACACAGTTACCAGGCAGCCCTGGAGGCAGACAGCATCTAACGCAGACTGCCTGCCGCCCCCACCAGACTCAGAGAAGAAACCATGAACCATGTCTCACCAACAGCTGCTGATCCAGAGTTACAAAAGAAGCCACTGGGTTTTTATCTGAGCTTTTAGGACATTCTGAGTTCAACACGCACACACACACACGCACGCACACAATGTTTCATTCATGCTGTTAAACTGATAATAGTAACCTTTCTTTCTGAAGCACATTAAAAATTCTGGTTTTTCAGAGCAAATGTAATTAGTTCGCATTAGTAACGTCACCAGTGGCAGCGAAAGAAGCAGAGGGAGCTAACAGGATATGGATTAATGTAATCAAAATATCATCTCCCATCATCTCCACCCTTTAGGCAGCTGGCTGTACTTCGTCTGGTGGTTGGATTTTTTTTTTTTTAATAAAAATGATAGATCAATGAAATGGATGACTAATTACTTTCAGTTCCCCCCTCAGGGGAGTACTGTACAGGAAACCATCTTGGTGCATGAACCCCAAAGTTTTTAATTTGATGGGTCTGTTCAATATAATTTTGACGCCAGACCCATGGCAGTGAGCTTTGAGCAGAGCAGAGAGGAGACTCAGGGAGATGGAGAGAGAAGCTAGAAGCATCTGTGCCCCATAGTAAGTATCTCATGAAGAAAAGTACGTGTCTCCCTCCCAAACTCACTGAGAGAAAGAAAATGAAGCCATGTGTTTGCCCTCTCAAGTACCTCCCACCTAGTCACACGCTGTTTCTGTAAACTTCGTACTGCCATCTACGAATAGTCCTGGGGGGTTCTTCACGCCCCTCTTGCTTCTGATCAGAATATCCACATTTTTACCAGGGGGAACCGCCAACATCGTCCTCTTCTTCCCGGAGGTGGGGGGACCATGTATCCTGGGCTGGCCCATCAAAGCATCACCGCCCTGGCACTCACAGGTGGGCACGCCACGGGCCTCTCACAGCCGACAGAGAAGTAAGGAAACGAGTCTGTGCCATTAGAACAGAGCACTAGCTTTTGTGCGATGAACCCAGAGTTGCAGGGGACACAGAGTTGAATCTGCTAACCACCCTTCGTATACCACAGTGGGCCCCATGAATGAAGCCCGCATGCAGGCAGGTGACTTGTGCAGAGCCTCCGGTGGCTCTCCTGAAGCCTTTTCCACTAAGCAAGAGGGAAAATGCTTTTTTCCCCCATAAACCAGTTGCAGTGTCGCCCCACCCCTGCACACATCACATAGCACATTTCCCATAAGGCCACACAGCCCTCTGTGGGTTTGAAGGAATGAAGAGTGGCTGCACCGGGGTGGTCACGTCCCCTCCTGCTGGGTGCCGGGGGCACTTCAGTAAACAGCACCTCCATACTCCCCAACTTTGAGCCCTTGGAGCCCACAGCTGCCACCCAATCGGCACTGCCATTAGGACACCCCCGCGCCTCACACATCACCAGGAAGCGGGGACAAGAAGAAAGGGTACAGCGACTAACACATAGGTCTACCTAAGGGCCTTTCTCGGGACCAGTTTTTCCATGTAGGCTGCATCGAAACATGTGTAGGTTTAACGCACATATGTGCCCTGGCATCGAAGGGAAACACCGAATTCAGAACAATGGCATAAAAATGAAACAATGCAAAGATCGCACTCAGAAGAAAGTGATATTAGTGGCTCCCCAAAAGTCCTTCTTATAAAATAGGAAGGCGCCATATGCATTTAGTTCTTGGTCAGGTTCAAAGAGGCAGTCACAGGTTATGCCGCCAGCCTCCTGGCACCACGACAGCACGCACGGCAGTTAATGTTCAGAGTGGTGGTCGCAGATCAGTCCAGCACACGCACCGATTTATCACGCTCACGCCTCTGTGTACGTTTTCAGTTGCTCTGTGAGCGCCTGACTAAGCATGAAGTGACACAGATCTGGGGTCAGTTCCTTTACTGCAGCACGAATGCCACCATTCTGGCCCTGGGCAGCCCTGGGTACAGCTGGAGGACAGAAACGGGCTGTTTTTCTCCATGTGCTTCCATGGCAAGGGGAGGGAGGGAAAGCATGGTGAGAAATACTGAGACTTGATTGAGCCTGACCTATTTAGAAATTTTGAAAAACAGATGCATTTATAGCCAACCATGTAAACACTTCTTCAAGGTTGCATAAAAGAAAAAGGCCCGTTGTATGACGTTGGGTTAATAACAACGGAACAAAATGACTACAATCCCTGTTATCACGCCCAGTCACAAAGCCTGGGTGATTGTCACATAAAGTGACACCATTATGGAGAATACAAAAGCCAACGAAATTACAGGACAACGGACATTTCAAATAGAAAGAGTAGTATAGTTTATACAAATTGAAGGCGCACTCTTTTGCATCTGAGAATTGCAACACACACGGCCAACGCCTGAGGATCCCATGAGGCAGGCTGGTGTCACCTCCCACTGGGGGAACTATTCGATCACCAACGTGGCCTATTTGTATAGGACTGCCAGGGTATGTAACGTCAGCCCCCTTGAGGGTCCTGCCTGTTGGCGGATCACATGGACTGAATTATCTAGACAGAAGACTTGCAGGAAAGCGAAAGAAAGAAATGAGAGGTAAACGAGGCAAATCCCTAGGCTCTGCCTCCCAAAGACACGGTGCAGTGTGGTCTGAGGTCCTTCTTATGGTGGTTCTGGAAACTGAAGGAGCTCTAAGCAGTCCTGCATTCCATCCAGATCTTGTTAAGATCTTGTGGGGTTGGGCAAGGGGCGGTCCCATCACATCTCCTTGTCATCAGGTAGTTATGCGGCATTCTGCGTCTACTGAGAATAAGCTGCAGAATCCGTTCACCTTTCTCGTGGCAGTGCTGGGGCGAACGGCGACAGCCGCAGAGGCCTGGCTCCTGCAGGGGTGAGTGTGGCCTTCCCACCTGGGACACTGGCCTCGTCAGGACAACACCGGCTAAAGAAAACCTTCTCTGGGGTCCCTTCATCTCTCTCTCTGTTGGAAACCTGACAGGAAGAACCTGAGTCCTTCAAAGCAGCCTCCTGCCCTGGAGTCTGAGAGGAGTCTTCAGACCCGACCCTCAGGTCAGTGGGGGGTCCGGGTGCTTTCGGGGGCTCAATGACACAGAGAGATCCTTCTGTGTCTAGGCTACTCCTTATAGAAGCACCAACATCTACCTCTCCTCTTTAAAAGACATTTATCCTACAACAGGGGCCCTGGGAGCTCTCTCTGACCCCTCCAAAGCACTCAGCTGACTCCCAAAACAAGTATCGAACCCGGTCAGTGTTTCCAGAAACCTCCGAGACCCGCTCCACTGGCGGTGACAGCGCCTCAAACTCAATCTGTCCAAACTGTGAACATTCTCTCTCCCCGTCCCCTGCCCAATTTCTATCCTCTGTTTTTTCCTATGCCTCGTTAATGGCGCCAGTGATCAATCCATTTCACCAGCTGATCCTCAGTCGTCCTTAAGCTCTCTGCTTTCCTTCTACCTTCCCCATCGCCTCCACCCTTCCCCAAGTCCTGCTAAATCTATCTCCGAAAGCTCTCGGGCACCCCTTTTCCAGGCTCATACTCGACACCCCGGCTCCGCTCGCTTCTCTCCCTCCCTCCCCAGACAACGGGCAGAGACCCCTTCCTGGAACATGGGTCTGCTTCGAGCATCCGCGACTCCATAGCCCCGGCCCGTAAAGTTAGGTCCAGTCTCCTCAGGCAGGCTGACCGACCGGCCCAGCAGGACCCGGGTGCCTATCCCAGTTCATTTTTAGGCTGCCTGTATGCAGCCCACCCCAGCCCGAGCTCTGCTGGCCGGGGCACTGCCCTGCTCATCAGTTAGCCCGTCGCGGAGCCCTCCATGCCAGCCAGCTCTCTCCCAGGCCCCCGTAGTGCTTTACACACAGTCAGAGTAACGCCCATGTGACACTGCTATGCAGTTTATTCACATATCAGCACCCCAGGCAAGGCTCCTCCCGGGCGGCGGCTGTGTCTCATTTGTCTTCTGCTCCTCAGAGCTGAGCTCGGTGCTTGGCAGAGGGCAGCCACCAGCAAATGTTTGCTGAATTGGAATGCTGTGAAATAAATGCAGTCAACTTCACGCTACCCACTTGGCAAAGTGGGGCTGGACGTCCCCCAATGCCAGCAACTCCAGTCAACAAGTAGAAGCAAACAACACAGTTGTGCATAAACATGCTGTCAATTTTAACCACATTTTCCAAAGGTTTGCTCCACGTCCCAGACCAACCGGTTCACGGCTAGTCTCACTAGAGGAAGAACTAACCCAGACGCCTTTAATTATTACCCTGGGGTTCCACAGCGAAAGGGGCAGCGCGAAGCTGAAAGGCTGCACTGTCCACTGAAGTGTCCACAGCGCATTCCGGGAAACAGGACACGATTTGTGCCAGCTCCCAGCCCCACCCAGAAGAGGCGCCACAGCTGGGGGTAAGAGGCACCAAGTCCCAGCCACAGAACCAAGGGGCACACGATGCAACGTAAACAAACCAATCCCAGGAAGCAACATTAACGCTCTTTTGTCATATCCCAACTTTTGAAAAATTCCCTGGGAGACGGCAGCGAGGGGCAAAGTAACGGAAGTCAAAGGAGGGAAAAATGGAACCATTTGTTCAACGCCACCCTTCTTATGGGTTAATGATTCCGGGGATAGGTGATTTATGCAGGGAAGAAAAAGGCAGCAGGGCTTGATGAAAATGTGCCTCCAGTTGGTATAAACTAAAACGCTGAGAGGAGAACTCACACATCCCCTGACATCTGTTTTTAGAGCACACAACCCAGAGTTCGCCATATCACTTTTAATGACTTGAGATTCCAGAAGAATTATCACTATGGTAACACTTCACAATGGCCGTCAAAGTTACCAGGCACCAGTCCACTAGAAGAGTTTGGACGAGGTAGAACCTTTAAACAGACCGAGTTATTTTCAAAATTCACCTAATGATTCCACATGCCCAACAGAGCCTGGCTAGATTCCAGCTAATGGGGTTATTTACAAGTGTGAGTTAATAGAAAGAGTGCCCAGTGCATAATAAGCACTCAAATGTTATCGGTTATCATTCTAAATCTAATAAAAAGCCTTCAGTATAGAATAATTCTCTGGTGATTACACTGATACGGTAACATTCTTTAATGGGTTTTGTATGTCTTCAAGAACAAGGAGAAGGAACAACAAGAAGGTACCAAGTTTGTCATTATTTTTGTTACATCGAAAACCGACTTTAAATTATTTTACAAGGTAGGAGCTGATACGAATTATCCCAGATACAGCAGATCTCAAATATTCAAAAATGCTTGTGGATGGACAAGAAAATACATAATACCAGTGGGAACATATGCTCTCTTCACATCTCAGGGAGAAGCCATCAGGAAACAAGGAATGCCCTTGGCTCCTCATATTCACAGGAAAACAGAAGGCTGACCTCCAAGGTCAATTCCAAGTGTACAGGCTTCTCAACTCAGAGCCAACAGGCTCGGAACCAGAGCTGAAGGCCTTCATATAACACGCTTTTCAAACCACTGGTTGCCACTCGTTCGTCTTTTTCAAAATCGGCTTAACACGTCTCTGTCAGCATTAGAAAAGAATAACAAATATTGTGGTTGTACAAAGGTAGGAAAGGGTAGCATCGTGTAAGATGTGTTTTGGAAACACTTATTTTCCTTATATATTTTATTCTGTCCTGAGGTCATGATGCAAATCTCTGTCTTCCTGCAGGTCTGGGCAAAAACCTTGGAAAACCCCTGATGGGGTAACAGCACCTTTACTTCTTGGACAGGCGAGGTGACCCGCCCAAGGTAATGCCTGTGATGCAGCTGGACACTCCAACATTAAAATCTGAGTCCTCCTGGCTTTTAAACGTTCTGTCCCTTATGGAATCTTGCCTCTTTTCACCAATAAAACATTCGACGTAAGCAGCCAGCAGAATGAAGTTACAAACAACCGTACTTGAGAAATTGGGGGAACCACTGACACAAATTCTGCTTTTAACTGGGCTGGAAAGGCCAGATGCCTTCCACCTGGGCCCTGGGATCCCATAAATTTTTTTTTTTTTTTTTTTTTTTTTTTTTGAGGGCAGTGTCACTGGCCCTCACATGTGGGACCGAACCGGGGCCGCTGGCTTCCCAGGCCAGCGCTTAACCACCGCGCCACTCGGCCGGCCCGGGATCCCATAAATTTTTAATTACCAAATCATGGACCTGCACAAACAGGGTGTTACGAGTGAGAACTGTTCTTTCCACGAGTTACGCAGGGAAAATCTGCCGAAAGCACAGGCGTGCGTGGACATACACGGACAAATACACACACACACACACTCTCGTCATCCCACGCCATTCCAGGGCCTGCTGTTGGGCTCTCACAGAGGATAAAGGTGAATGCCAGGCTTCTATTCCTGAGAAAAACCAGTTCTCCGTGGGAAAGGCAAGGAGGTCCCCAGCTCATGTCCCCAGCCCCCAGCAGGGGAGTCCCCTAAGACCTCACCCAGAGCCTGAACTCAGGGAACATCAATCAGATGTGGAAGGGTCTGCGTAAAAGAAAAAAATTAAGGGAGGGTTTTGTTTTAATGCAAAAAAGGGTAACAAAGAAAACAAAAAGTGAGCCATAATATTGTCCATGTAATTCCGGTTCACCCTGGAGAAGAAGAAAAGCAGTAACAGCACGTGGCAGAAATCCAACGGCAGTAAAACAGGTGAGCGCCGAGGGTCAGCCGGCTCTCCAGGCCCTTTCCACGGAAAAGACATGCTTATCGCTTTCTGAGTTTCCTTCTGATAAGAAAGTGGACGATGACACCCGCATTTACCAGCATACAGCCTGTTTGTGACGGCGCACCTGAAAAATCGCACTCCATACAGCGGTCGGCAGCGTTTTATACTTCCCTGATGTCGGCAGATGAAGGCCTCCCTTTCTACCAAACAGCCTTGCAGTGAGAATTCAGTTCTTTGGACCTGTACGAGTCAGATGCAAATTCAACAGGCTAGGTTTCTGGTGCCTGTTGTGTCATTCTTTCTTTCACAATTACGCCCGTGGGAATAAAAGCACCACGGTAGCATGGGCTCGGATTTCACCAGGGGACTGTCCTGGTCAGCGCCTGTGCTGAGCCCCGGGCCACCCTCCTCACAGCTCTGGAAGGGGACCCGTGTCCTCTCTTAGAAAAGGAGTCTTGGAAAGGTCAGCGCTGGACCAAGGTGTCGGAGCCAGCAGGTAGCAGGGCCATGGCTTTAAGTCAGGTCTGTGGGATGTACCAGCAGGAGCTTTTTGAACCTGGGATAAAGGTGTTGGCTTCCCCACCAGAGTAAAGGATGCCACGGCAGGAGCTGTTCAGAGACAAAGCCATCACCCATTCCCTGGGGTCTCGCCCAGTGGCTGGCTTGGGGGACAAAGAGCAGAACGGGCTCCATCGAGCCAGCATGGGGAACTGCGGCGGGGGGAGGGTACCCCGGGGAGGGGGGCACCCCTCGTCCTTCTCTCGAGCACAGCAGTGGAGGAGAAGCTCAGGATGCTCCAGCGACAGCGGCTGCCCAGGCTGGAGCCCGCTGGCCCGGCCACTCCCATCCCGCCAAGCCCAGCCAGCCTTTCCCAGACTGACAAACGTAACTGCCAGGGACAGCAACAGGCAGGATTTCTCCCCGGAAACTTCTCTTCTCACTAACACGCGTGTCTTGAATAGCTGCTGGTGTGGTTTTAGATCCAGGAATGTGCACAACAAAAATACAGATTTAAAAAGTGAGTTAAAAAAAAAGCCATCTTCAAGGAGTGCAGTGGCCAGGCCCTGCTCCCTTATTCTCTGATGGAAAAAGAAGGGCGGGTGGGGGTGGGGGGCTTTGCTTGGCCTCAGCAGGGCCCCATCTACAGCAGAGTCTCCAGGAGACCTTTTCCGGCCCGCATTCCTTTGGGGTGACAGAGTGCCAGGCCACAGTTTCCCCAGCCTCCCACCACCCCTGGGCTGCATGGTGACTAAGCCCTCAGGAATGCCAGCCCCTACCTAACCCACCCAGAGGGCAGGCAGCTAGGAAGGCTCTCAGTTGCCCAAGGCCCCTTTCCCAGAAGGAAAACCTGAGTCCCCCCCAAGGGCAGTGCCTGAGGGCTGAGAGTCACTTTTTGCTGCCGCAGGTAAAGAGGCCACCTAAGTGCAGGTGACAGCCCACCACGCTTCTCGGTCAGGCTGTGCAAAAAACATGTGGGCCGCAGACCCAGGCCTAAGTAGGGGGGCGGTCGGAAAGCCTGAGTTGCAAGGTGCACCTTTGGCTCTTGGAGAAAAACTCCATGTCAATGCCTGCGGGCAGCAGAAGGAAACTCTGGGCAGGCAAACACACGCTTGCTCGGTGTGCCCAACAAATAAAAGAAGAAAAAATAAACACACAGCTAAGTGGCCAACTCATTTTCAGGAGCCTAATTCAGGGTAAAATAGGCACTCCAAGATCTGATTTCGATAAATCATTTCCTGACACTTCGTATTTCATTCCCTGTATGAGTCTTACATTTTTTTTTGTTGTTGTTGTTATAAAAGAATAAGAAGTTTACTGTAAACCGCATTCCTTTCTTCCCTCACCACAACCTGCCATTCATCACAGCTGAGGCATCCACCCATTTAGGCTAGTTTTACAAGATTAAAGAAGGGTTTCAAAAAGAAAAAAAAAAAAATGTATCTCCTGGTTAAAAATCAGCCAAACAAAAGGTGCTTGATCACAGATCAGAATCAAAGTTTTGCTCCCCACATGAAAATCATCCATCAATGTGAAAAGGAGTCCTGTCTAAGAGGGTGGGGACTTAGAAGTCGGATACAAAAGCAAGTGGTTTCACAATTAAGCATCTGTAATTTGCGAATGCCGATGTCACTCATTTTCATCTCTCCTTTCTCTTAAGAGTCATAAGTCTCCTGATTATGGAAAGTGGAGGGGAGTGAGGGGGAGGAGGCAGAGAAGAAGGGGGCGAGGGACCTCGGCTACAGCAGGACACCAAGACTTCTCAAACGTGGTGCCTCGCCTTCTCCAGGGCAAGCCAGGCCCCCAAGTCACGGCGAGGTGGGGGTCCAACGGAGGGCACCCGGGGGCCCCCTGGGGAATGATGTGGAGCAACGGGGGGTATGGAATCACAGGAAGTCAGGTTTGGATTCTGGGTGGCTGCTGAGCTGCATGATACCTTACATATATTATGTCAGGTTTCTGTGCCTCAGTTTCCTCATATGCAAAAAAAAAAAAGGAATGGTAGCATCCACCCTGCAGGCTTCGACAAAGAATGAGAATACTCATGAGGTGCCTATTCATGGCTCGATGAATGCCAGTTACAATCATCAACACAGTCCTTTCTAAGAGACTAACTGCCACTGGGATCCAGAGAGGAGCTGGGGCGGTCAATTCAGAAGAACATGTGCCGAGGTCCCTGGGGGAGGGATGCCTGAACTAAGCCGGGGACCAGACTAAAAGATCTCCGGGCCTCCTTTCACTGTGACATCCACACATGTGCACAGCACTTCCCCAAACTGGCATCTGCACCCCACACTAGTGCCCAGAAGCTCCATCAAAGGCATGACGTCCCTTCACTGACCCACCCGGAGAGACTGCCTCTCCCGCCTAGGAAACTCCTGTCTGGGCCCATAGCGAAAATTTCCTTAACATGAAAATCCAAACAGTTGAGTCTCCTTAAAAAAGTCCATCTTTTAAGCTCTTAAATTTTGGTTAACAGGTGATGCTGATGGGATCCTTTGGTTCGGGTATCGGGGAGGGATACTCAACACAGAAAGTTCATGGTTACCTGCTGCAGTTTGCTTGAGTCTATCAGTTCAAAAGCCAACTCATTTCCCATGACCTTAAGTAACACATTAAATTCCTGGAAGAAATGTACATTCGTTCAAACCTTTCCGTTTTCTCAAAATGTTAATCACCCTCATACAAATGACTGTGGACCGGCCTGAACTGCTCCAAAGCTTCTCCAACCTGCTCATTAAATTTTCTCTCACTCCCATAATAAAAAATTCTGGGAAACTTTGGGCTTCTGAGCATATGACGCAGACTGAGAGAATCAAGCCCAACTGAGTTCCAATCTACGGCTCCACTTAATAAACAAAAAAAGGTTAACAACCCACGTTTTCACAAATCCAAATGGCTTCATGATGTATGTACTGCAAGCCTTCTGACAAGTTGAATGAGCTGCTATCCACTCTTTTCCAGGCCTG
This sequence comes from Aselliscus stoliczkanus, assembly GCA_033961575.1. NCBI lineage: Eukaryota > Metazoa > Chordata > Mammalia > Chiroptera > Hipposideridae > Aselliscus > Aselliscus stoliczkanus. The sequence goes on from CM066741.1 coordinate 31,321,461, forward strand.
GGGATTTTTAGCTTTTCATCCTCACTCCCGAGGTTGCTCAGAAAGCAGCGTCGTGAGCAACTGCCCTACTCAAGCGTCTTCGCGTTTACAGCCTGTCAGCCCAATCACTCTATTGGCAGACAGAGAAAACCCGGGCAGCTTCAAAATTCCCCCCTCTTCCCATTATTTCAAATGACAGCCTTTTCCCCACCACTTTATCTTTGCATTAAGTGCCAGGAGCTGAAAGACACAATCAATTTCATCTTTCTGTCTGCCCATTTACATTGCTCATTTGTCCCAGCAGATCCTCTCGGCCACAAATCCTTCCTTTGCCCGTTCATGTCTGCATACTTAGCATTGATTTAATATTTCTCTAGGCCAAAAATCACACGCTGAATATTCCTTTGACCAGGGGTGGGGGGGCAGAAGACACAAGGAGAGACGGAGCAGGTCTGGAATCCCTTTGTTTTCCCATCAACAGTTCTGGAGAACGATTCTCAATAAAGTATAAAAAGTGTAAATTGGCACCCCGACATTTCAGATCCAAAGTGGGGGGCGGGGGAGGGAGAGAAAAGGAGAAGGAACTACAAGGTACCGACCCCATGCTGGTGTGGGACAGCATCAGAACTTCCATCATGAAACTTGCTTGGAGCAGGGACTGACCCAGACATGGGCCACACGTCCACCCCTCACAAAAATCCTGACGTAAGTAATGAACCAGAAATCCACCATGCAGAAACCAACATGGGCCTTCGAGGGCAAGAGTCACACCTTCTATGACTTCTTACGCCCGACAGCACCTGGCGGATGTGTGCCGATGCAACTCAGGCAAGCAGCAAGCTGTGAGTGGGAGTCGCAGCTCCTATCCCAAGGCACAGGTCCCTGTAAAGGCAACTTCTTTGCTCCCCCAAGTTCCCTGATCATCTGGGAAGTGCTAAGGCCTCAGAGAAGGATTCTTATAGATGATTGATTGATTGATTGACAGTCGCAGATCGACCTCAGATACAAAGTGGAAACCACCAGCTTCCCACCACCACCCGCTGCCTCATCCGCCAGACAACAAAGGCACCACCGTCTGGCTCTTCCTCCCTGCAGAACCAAAGCTGTAGGCAGAAGTTAGATATCTAAGTCAAACACGCTCAGGGGTGGATGGATGGGGTGCAGGGGAAGGGGTCACTCGCTGGGTGGGACCTCGGCCACCCTTGCCTTCTATGTGTATGAAACACTCCGAACACCTGGCCAAGGTTTGAGCGCAACCCATTCACACGTCTACAACACTCGGCAAACAGTATTGAGCAAAAGTAGACCTTCTTCCAATTGTAGTATATGTGCTGCCGAAGCGAGCACACAAGTGTAGACAGTCTTAATGAAAAAAGGCCTCCATTTCACTTGAGGCAAATATTTTCCCCATGCAAGGCTCCAAATATGGAGTCCCCACCCCAACCCACCCCTAGCGCTTACCACTTGGTCTCTCTCTTCTTCTTCTGGCAAAAAAACAACTAACTGTGGAGTGCCTCAACACAGCATACCTTCTCTTGCTCTCTTTTATGTTTTGGAATGTCATGAGTTTTCAATCTTACCTCACAACAAAATCGTTAAGTTTCGTCCACCTCCTATTGCCTAGCGTGGAACCCACAGGGAACTCGCTGACTGATGGGGACAATGGCACATTTGGCCAGGTCATGAGAGTGAAAACCTGCCCAGACACGTGGAAACCTGTCATCACGGTTACTGAGAGCTGAACCCTCTCCGCCGTCTCCCTCACTACAGGAAGGGCATGGACATCATATATTCGCTTTCACTTCATGGATGACACTGGATTCAGATGAACAGGGATGGTTACGGAGAAGCAGGAAACCCAAAATAACATACAACTCAGCCGAGGTTAAGAACTTGCCCGAACCATCTATGTATACACCGACTCTCTCACACCCTCCCTCACTTGGTCGCTCTTAAACTCTATTGATATTTTCATTCCAGCTAGAACCACCTTGGTCAGCTGAAAATATTTTATCATTCCCTTAATAAAATCCCTGTACCTATCAGGACTGGGACCAGAGTGGGACAACATGGGCCCCTGGCAGTCACATGTGACCAGGGGCTGGCTCTCACACTTGCATACCTGCATGGGGACCCCTTAGCCTCCGAGTCCCGAGCACCCGCCTTCCCTCACAGCCAGCCTCCCGCTCTTCATGAGAACCAAGCCACTCAGATGCTAGGCAGGCTCAAGGCCATCTGGGAGATGGGTTTGTACAAAAATCGCCTCGAGGCCTCCCTCTGGCTGTGAGGGTAGAGAGCAAGTCGGCGGCCCTAACACACAAGTGACTTATCACCTATTTGGAGAAACAGACAAATGATGAGTGAGCAAGGGTCACTGAGCCAAGGGCATAGCAGACTCTCAATGCCAGTACCTGAGCGACATCAGGCATGTGAGCCATCCGTAGGGCGGTGTGGGGTGTCTCCTGGAAGCCTGGACCTGAGCCAAGCCTTGAAGAGTGAAAGGATGATGGTGCAGAGAGGTCATGAAGACTGTGACCTCAGCACTCGGTGTTTGCCCAGCTGATACTCACCGGGCACACTTGCCCCTGCCAGGCTGCCTGGGCCCAACATGGGCAGAACACACCCAACCCTCACGTTACTGAGCAAGCACCTTCGTCTCACGTTGATCATCCCCAAAGTACTTCTGAGCCCAAAGCACCTCGGCAGCATCAAGTCAGACACCAGTCACTAGCTGTGAGAACAGGAAACCTGCTGAGCACTCAGCTTGCTCAGATCCTAGATGAGGGAAAGCTTGCTTCCGTGGAAAAGAGTGATTTAAGTGAATTTAAATTCATTCACCATAATTGCGTTACACCGTTACATCGATGTTTCTCAAAGTACTTATGAATAATTCACTTTGGTAACAGCAGAAGCCAGAGCAGAAAAAGTCATTTCAAAGACACATGCATCGTGCTGAATTTCCGACGCACGATACCTCGTCTAACTACTTTTGTTGCTTCCTAGCTTGGCACTGCGATCCTCACCAGCCTCCCATCTGACCTCTGCGGCCACACGGTGAGTCCACTGGAGCGGGTTCTGGGGAGCCCACCATCTGCAGCCACTCTCCCAACTGGTCCCAAGGGGAGGGCCCGTCCAAAAGAGCCCAACTGCCTCACGCCATTGCCAGTCTAGAAGTTGTTTCCATGGGCCAGCGGACCGTCCTAGGTGCCCAATACCCTACTCTGCAACGATGAATCTCAGGGCTGGGAGGAAACTCAAGGCTCACCTGGTTCACAAGGGGAGGAGCCCAAGGAGCAGGCAGGGTACATGGCACCTTTGGGTCCCACAGCCCAGCTCCAGCGAAAAAGCTCTGGTCAGGGCTTTCTACGATAAATGACGGTTCTGTGCACACCGTTTTCATGCGAATTCCATCTGCTCGGGAGGTAGGGCTGCTGCCCCTTTTTGCTTCTTGCCAGCTGGTAACCCAGCCTCCTGCTTCTCCACCCTGGCACCAGAGATGCGAAGGCAGTGTCGAGGGGTTTTGCATTTTTTTTCTTCTTTTTTTTGATAGTGGAAGAATTTGAGACTGGCATTACAGGAAGTTGAAGAGCTGGCATATGAAAGTCCACGCCCCACACTTTTAAAAATGCACGGTGTCCACCAGACGTGTTGACCAAACCAGAATCTGCGGTAGCTCAGGCTAAACCACTCACAAAGCCGCTCACCTTTTATTGATTAGCTGAAGTGGGGTCTGAACGCCACCGAGGTTACCATGTCTCCCTAAGGACCACTGAAATCCCTTATTACACATCTTCAGCGGCTATCCATTAATGAGGAGAGCAGTCCCCAGTGAGACAGTTACCCAAATAAAACAGCATAAACCCTCCTGTGGGACCAAACTGAGCTGAGGGGCTGAAGTTCCCGGACTCAGCTGCGTAAAGGTGAAGTTCAGTGACTCGGTGACTGAAGCCTAATCGCTTCCCCCACGTGGCGATGGGCAGAAGGCAGGGATGGGGAGGCCCTGAGAGCTGTCGTCGGCGTACGGCCATAAACCACTGTAAAATCAAATGAATCCTGCAAAACAAGTTTCTCTTAAAATGGCAGTCTGTCAAGTTCTCTGGGGCTGTTTTTATCAATTGCCTATTAATAAAAACAGCTTCAGTTAAACACACCCAAAAATGCACCCTCCTCCTAATCGCCCGTCTCTGACATCTAGTGACATTCCCAAGGACAGCTTTTTCTCAACAAATAAGAAATATTTGTTGTGCTAAAGAAGCACTCTTTTGAGACAGTTATACATTCTTAGAATTCCATTCATAAACAATTACGATGTCAAGACCCTCCAAGCCTCGACTCCCAGGGTGAACCCAAAATGATGGCCAGCCAAGAGGCGGCAGATGGGGCAGGAAACCCAATGATCCCAGAGGACGACACGATGTCACCTAGACAGTGCCGCCTAGCTGGTGCCACCTAGGCTGCCCATAAGCCTATAAAGAGGGAGTGTGAGGTACGTTTACACCCCTGTGAATCTGACCTGTCTGTCTCTCCTTGGGAGTAAAACAAAGCCTCAGGCTCATTTTCCACACCCTTGCTTAAAACCTGTGCTAAAGCTTCCTTGGCACAGGTACTCAAACGCTTCTAAAAGAAGGATCGATGTATCAGAAAATAATCCAATAATTTCAAGTTCACTGAGGAAGAGACCAAAAATACATCTCTGCCACGTAGCTGAGGGCGAGTCTGAGAACCTAATAATATCGTCTACTTAGCAACGTGTAAGGGGACGCCCAGAGGTCAAGAAATCCGAACAAAAACGTCACGCTAGGTTACAACCCCAGGAAGGAAGCCGGCCTCTTCTGGACCTAGGGACCTCACTGGTTTCCACCTGCCTCGGTCGTACCACTAATAATCGTTTGGGGGAGAAAAAACGTCTAATTTGAACACTGCGACTGACCAGGAGAGGAATCTAATGATATCAGCCTTCATCATGTCTTTATGCATTGTCAGCTATTTGCTCCCCAATCTTCTTTTATTTTTTTGCCCCTTTTTACCGCTTAAGCCCAACTCCCTGGTCTCAGCAGCTGCTAAAAACCATCCAAGCTCTTTGCATCTATCAGGAAATCCAACAGCAGCCTGGGTCCATAGGTCTGCTGCCAAGGGCAGAGGTAGGCGCATTGCAGCTGGGCCCTTCTCCCCGGGGGCCGCAGGGCACAGAGCCCAGGTCTGGGGGATGGACAGCCTGTCAGCACGCAGGGCAGGGCGGCCAGGGTCCCCAGCCACAGGCCTCCCTGCATGGGCTCCCAGCACCACACCCTCACACCCTTCACCCAGGTCCCTTCATCAGGACTTGCAAAGCCGAATTCAAGGCCACTACATGCTGGGTTGGTCCGCACAGCTTTTCTACACAAGCTGCGCGCATCAGACCACATCGAGTCCCCAAACATTGCCTGTTCCCATCCCACGTGGATTCCGTGACCAACGGCCCAGGGAAAGGACAGAGGACTGGGTGGTTTCTTTGTGTCTGAGGCAGAGCAACAAAAAGTGGCTTCTGTTCAATAATGAGATGAAACAGAAGCCGGGCTTCCGGGAGAGGGCCTGACATTCCTGCAATGTCCCACCCACCTGATCCCCTCGGAAGGAGGATCTAAGAGAGGACAGCCAGCCAGTGTTTGTTTCCTGCACTGAGGATGAGAGGAGGGATGGGAAACAGAAGAAAACAGCCAAACCAGGAGAAGGCTGGAGGGAGAATAAAGTGGTTTGTGTGTGCATGCACACACACATACACCCACGCAGCTAGTGTCTCGCTCTCTCACACTCTCACACACACACACGGAGCTAGTGTCACACACACATACACCCACGGAGCTAGTGTCTCTCTCTCTCACACTCTCTCTCTCACACACACACACACACAGAGCTAGTGTCACACACACATACACCCATGGAGCTAGTGTGCGTGTATGTCTCTCTGTCTCACACACACACACACACACACACACACACACACACACACACACACAGAGCTAGCATTACCCAAAGAAGGGGACAAACAGGCACGTGCTACAGCCTGGAGGGCTGGTGATCTTTACTAAGTGAAACCTGCACTTGACACAAATAAAAGCCTATGTTCTTGTTCTCTTTACCCAAAATCGGGCCCACTCGGTAAGCACTTGACTGCTCTCCGCAAAACAAAACAACACAAAAAAAGCACATTTAAAAAATACACGATTTAATGTCGGCATCAAACCAGACTCTTGTTGATATTTCTTCAATGGGAGCAACGCCACGTTCACAAGCAGAATACATTCACAGAGGACGATAACTAAATAAATAGAGTTTCCATGTAACAGCAGAGACCTCACCGGCATCCCGATAGAGATGTATGCACCTCACTAAATGTTCTCTCAAGATACGGCTTATCTGGACAGAAACAAGAATGGGAACGATTTGGATTAAATTTGCAGGAACCACTTCTACACTATGCCATGCTACTTATGATAATTGGATTTTTTGCAATTTGGAAACAGCACTAGAGAAAGGTCATTTACGACAGGGCAGTGAATATAGTATGCGATCGGTCCAGCTTAGGGCTTGGAATTTCACTTAATGTGAGCACAGCTTGTAGATCCTAGAGTTTAGTTTAATTTTTAAAAAAGAGTAGCAGTTGCTACCATTTCCCAAAAACCTACTATGTGCTGGGCAGACTGTGTGGTGCTTAACATATTCTGTGCCCCTCAGGCTTGGCACCCCCATCTCAGCACCTGGGAACACGAGTCCCCCACTGTTCTTAAACCTCTGCCATATGATGCCCCTTGTCCCCCCTGGGATATAGTTTATAGATGAAAAAAAAGTAACAATAATACACCCCATTTGCACAAAATTATATGTTCTTGCAAGTTTTTTTTGTTTGTTTGTTTGTTTGTTTTTTGAGGGCAGTGTCACTGGCCCTCATATGTGGGATCTGAACCGGGGCCACTGGCTTCCCAAGCCAGCGCTTAACCAATGCACCACTTGGCCAGCCCCTTGCAAGTTTTAATGTTAACATGCCAGGATGGTCCACGGGGGAAACCACACCATCCAGATGCCACCTACATGTGACCAAAAAGTGGTGAACCTGAGGGTGGCAGGCACGTGACGGTGGCTGCTGCTCCCAAGGACGCCACAATGCTGCCAGGGACGGCAGCCCCGGGCGTATCAGGAGTGAGGTCCTGACCAGCCCCACGTCACCCTGCAAAGTTCAGGACAGCGGCCAAGCTGACCCTGCAGGACACACAGTCTGACCTGGATGGTCACTCTTCCTGCATCTGACTTGCTCTTTTCCACCAGCCCCTAAAGTTTTCATGGCTCCTTGACCTGGGATGCCAACTGCCTCCCCCAAGCTGAGACCTGCTCTGCCCTCTGCCCCGTCCCACCGTGCAGGTCACAGGGTCGCCAGGCTCTGCGGGGAGCAACTGCCCCAAAGACGGCGGAGCGAGGCCATTGGGAACTAAATGCCACCCCAGCTGTCATTACAACATCCAGCTCAAAGCCATGTGTCAGCCGGTGGCAGATATAGACCAGAACCCAAAACGGTCTAGACGTTAGATTTCCACTTGGGGTTTCTTCTTCCACATAAACGGTTTCTAAATGTCTTACACCCAGATTCCCAAGTTACGCACAGTGATTGATGCCTGCTCTGTTTAGGATCCTGTGTGCCACAGATAGATCCCATCTCCGGCCACCCACCGGCATTCCTGGAATGCCTTGGCTGTCTCCTTGCAGTCAGGGGGGCATTCCATCCGAAGGGGGTGCTCAGAGACCCCCACCTCCCACAGCCCGAGCCCCTGAGTGGCACCACATGCTAGGAGGAGGTGTGTTTCCAAGTCATGGCTTCCAGCCCCCCAAACTTCTGAAGCACCCTCTGCATTCAAATTGAGCAACATAGTCCAGGCCCACACGGCCCACAGCACCCCCACTCTGGTCGAGACCGTCACGCTGGCCTACGTGCAAGAAAAGCAAGACAGAAATATTAGCGCAATAAGAGAGGGGCGCTTCTTTCTTAGGCGCAGGAAGAGACCAGAGCAATCTCACAAGTAGCTGTGACCAGTGAGATGTGTGAAGGGACTGCAGACACTTTCCAAATACCTAGAATTCCAAAAACCACCCTAGGAGAGTCATTTGGAAAGGATTTTAGTCTCTAAGATGAGACCCTCATTTAAAAACAAACAAACAAAAAAAAAAAACAAACTTTGAAGGAAGTCCAGGAGGGTGACACCTGAATCAGGCGACAAGAAGCCAGGAACAAAGCCTTTCAGGAACAAGACACAGGGACAAAGCGATGGGATGGCCCAGACAAACGTGGACAGAATCTGCTTCACCCCCTTGGTAACAAGGGCCCCCAGGCAGGGAGGACAGATGCGACCGCCATGCTTCACTATAAAAAGCAGAGGAATGAGGCCCAGGGGCCCGTGGATACAGATCACCCCACACTGGGAGCAGCTGCCCGGGGGAGGGGACACAAGCTCCTGCGGACAACACGAGGCCAGGCGCTGCCCCCTGACCGCCTGCCCTGCCGGGACCCCCCAGCCTCTCCGTGGGCCCCACTTCCCAGTGCAGGTCCCTAACCTGATCTGCAGGAGCCTGGCAGCGGACCACACTGCACGGCCCAGAAAGACACGGTCCTCACAAGGAGCCTCAATGTTTTTAAAAAGGAGGATGGAAGGAGGAAGACAAAGAGGAGACGTGTTAAGAGGAGATAACGCACATCACACACATGGGGTCTCAGGGGTGCCCCGCGTCCAGCAGATGACTTACAAATGACTAAACAAGCCCCCGCTTTTACCAGGGGGAGCCAGACATACTCTATAAGAAAATAGGGAAGGGGAGCGATTCCACTCCCCCTACCAACACTACCTTCACCTGTAGGGGGACAAAATATATAATGGAACTGTCCTTTTTACCCCACTTGCCTTCCCGGGATGGCCCTCCTCCCATCAGTGAGAGGGCAGGCAAACGTAAAGGGAGCCACTGACGGCCCTCTCAGGCGCCAAGGCCAGTCTGCTCTTCCCCGGTTCCTCGGCTGGAAGGCAGTGGGAAACGCCACACACTCCAGGACCACGCTTCGCGGGCAGGGCCCTTCTGATTGAAATGAGGCTGCACCGCCCTCGAAGCCAGCCCTCAACACGGCCAGGCCTGCTGCTTTTGTGGATTTCCCGGCAAAGGCCAGGCCTTCTCACGGGCAACGCAGTGAGGTGAGCTGACTCCGAGCTGTTCGTCCTAACAGGTTAGAAAGTGCTTGGGGAGGGCTGGCCGAGTGGCTCAGTTGGTTAAGAGCTCGCTCAAGAGTGCAAGCTGAGGGCCGGCCGGGTGGCGCGGTGGTTAAGCGCTGGCTTGGGAGGCCAGCGGCCCTGGTTCGGGTCCCACCTATGAGGGCCAGTGACACTGCCCTAAAAAACCCAATAAATAAAATAAAAATTTTTTAAAAAATAAAAAGAATGCAAGCTGAGCTCTGAGCAACAGCAGTTCGATGCCCAGCCCAAGCTGAGCTGCCGCTGAGCTACCAACAGGTGGCAGGAGGGCTCAGCTTAAAAAAAAAAAATAGTGCTTGGGGACTAGCAGTAAAGCACTGGATTATTTAAGGTGGGCAGCGGCCTAGACTGAACTCAAGTACCACGAAGCCCCTTAAGGCAAACAAACACTAGGCATCAATCACTTAGGCAAATTCACCAGTGGGGCAAGAGAGCCAGGGGCCTTTGGGCGGGAGTCACCCCCGTCCTCTCCCTGTATGGGGTTGGCCTTCGGCAAATATTATAACTTGGCCCAAAGCGGTGAATAGCGCCACGGGCCAAGCTTCAGCTTTTAGGATGATTCTCACGCTTCTCCATCCTCTTTGGCCTTGAGTCCTTCGGACAAGAGCAAGCGAGAAAGGAGATACCCAAGTCCATGGTGGACTGCCTCTGCCAGCTAAGAGCCGGGTCGGTGTTGGTGACAGGCCTCCTGGGCAGCAAGGACCATGAAAGTTACACACGAAACATTGCCTTTCACAATCCTACCATCTCTGGGCTCGCTCGGGGCGGTTATGACACACTGTTCTGCTTTCCAGGCGGGAGACAGATCTTCCCGCGCTGGCCCCTGCGTGGCAGCCACGCTCTCTAAGAGCTGGAGGAAACACGCAGGGCTGGCTCCGCGGAGCAGTAAGGGCCACAGCCGGGCACTGTGAGAAAGGCTCCCCGGCGGCTGCAGGGTCCCAAGGGCCTCTGCGTGGACAAGGCCAGGCCGCAGGGCAGCGGCAGGCGGTCTGAATGGAAGAGCGCCATCGCCGGCCGAGGACACGGCAGGCAGGAGGCAGGGACGCAGCCAGTTGGTTGCGCGCCCCGGGCCCAGGGCGGGGTCCAGGGGCAGCAGCCCCAGCAGCTTCATGGTGGGCCAGGTGCTCACGCTGCAGCCACGGTCGACCAGAGGGAGCGTCACAGAAAAAAACGGCGCATCGGCCCTCCATAGCTGAGCGCTTCCCCTTTACGTCGCCAGCGCCACGCACGCGCCCTTGACTTGCCCTCTCTCTCCAGCTGTCCTATTTCTGCAGCCAGCCCCGGGAAGGGTAACTGAAGGGGACTCCTACGCCTCATCTTGTTGGAGGGCCGTCTTAGCGCTCATGGTGAGCTCGGGTGGGCAGTGCACGTGGCCCTCTGAATGGGTCCTCAGCCTCCTAGCTGGAGAGAGGCCCAGCTAGCACAGCTCAGCGCTCAGCCCGAGGGCTGCTGTGGGGAAGAGCCCGCCGCCTTCCAAGGAAGACGCTGCAGCAGGACTTGCAAGGAAACCAGCTGCGAGCCGCGAGTTCAAATTGTCCAGGAGCCACATTAAAAAGTACGAAGAAACAGGTGCAATGCACATCAATGGTAGACAGTGTACTTACGCTAATATGTCCAAACCATTACCGCTGCGACATGTCGTCGATATAAAAAAATATGAGAGCAGTACACTGTCTTTTGTCCCCAGCTTACGTCTTTGAAATCCCGTGTGTAGCTCACACGTGGAGCGCGTGTCAATGTGGATAAGCCACATTCAGTAGGACACACGTGGCTGGGACCCGGTGGCTGGTCCGTGCAGGTCTGAGGGGGTCTGTGCAAAGGGAAAGAGTTCCAATTCGACTAGGAATTCTCCAAGAAACCTTCCCGTGCTTGCTTTTGGGACAAGGGAAAGGGAAGGCAGTCTCTCTGAATGCTGTGATTAATTTGAAATAAATCCTCCTTTGTGAAATCACACACACACACAAAAAAAGCCAGCAGGATGGAGACCAAGGAGAAGGCTGCAGGCTGTGGCCTTGGGGAAGCCAGTGTCCAGCCAAGGGGCCTGTCGGCGAAGCCGAACCAGCAGCAGAGCCCAATTTCTAACCCCCGTGCCTTCCTCACGGCGCTTTTCCTCTTTCTCCTGCTAACCTTCCACCAGCCCTCTGAGGAAGGAGGGTCTCTCCCATTTTGCAGATGAAGAAACTGAGGGCCAAGCAACTTCAATTACTTGCTCACTGCCAGTGACGCTGCTGGACCTGGACCCAGAACAGGCCCCGCCCCTGCTCCAAGCTTCTTCACGCAGCCGCTGTTTGAAATCCAGTGAGACCAAAGTAAGTATCGACTGAGTCACTGGACGCGTACCCACCTAATCACGTTTTAAAACAGCGTCACCCTTTTCTCCAGAGCTTAAGAGTTTTTGAAACATGTTTGCACACACATTTGATCACCACTAAGGGATAATATGCGATTGCCCGAAGGAGCGTTGTAAAGTTGCCCAGCTACCGGCCAGAGGGCTGGCTGGCCAAGGTGACATCCAACGTCGTTCTACTATACATGATGCCTCCCTCGATGATACAATAGCTGTTTCTTGTAAAATAACATTTTTAAATGTCAAGGCGGCTTAGACGTGTATTTTGGTATTTTCTCAAACCAGGGGATACTCTCATATAGGGCACAGTTTTAGTCAATCACAAATGTGACCTTAGCACAGTGCCTTCCTGCAACCCTGGCCAAAAGGGAGTCGCCAAGTGGCCTGACAGTGTCCCCAGCTTTTCAATGGGACCCCTTCTCTTGCTAATCAAATGTTCACATGCACACTGATCGAATGCTACAAGTGTGAAATGTGTCCTCAGTCAAAGAAAGCATCCTTTTTCCTGCTTCAGCCCTGGCTGGACAGGACCTAAAATAGCAGCTTCCGGCAGGGTCTGCTTTGATCTGTTTGCTTTACAAGGCAAGCCTACCAATTTGGGATTTCTTGGCTCCTTGTGACTAGCTGGAGTACATGGGCTGCTTGGGTCTTTAACTGGGTCAACCATTAACAATAGCTACTTACAGCTAGCACACTGATTTCCACCCAGGGGGTCGAACCTCCTTGGCCAATATACCTAAGTGTTGCCGACAGGCGTAAGGCAGCGGCCCAGAGTCACGTTTTAATGCCAAACAACTTGGCTTTTGAGGGATCGATCACAACAAGCCAAGTTCCATTACACTCAGGAGAAAATACGCATGTTGCAGATAACCACACGGGAAGCTTCAAAATACCACCACCTCACCCCCAAGAGCAGGAAACCCATTTCAAAGTTCTCTCACTAAGTGATTTCAAAAGATTTGCACAAGTCTTCAGGAAAGAGGTAGAAGAAAAAGGAAATGAAGTCCGGGGTGTACCAATGCACCTCGCTACACAGCTCCCTGCAAGGACCTGGGGCCTCTGGAAACTGGTGCAGGGCTCGCCCACCTTAGCTAGGCGCTCACCCTAAACCCGGACACCCAAGCATCACACTGTCATCATTATGGATCAGGGACAGGGTGGCCACCCCTTTCCCAGGAGGTGAATTAGCTCTCTATTTTTTCTTTTATTCAACTACCGTGTTTCCCCAAAAATAAGGCCGGGTCTGATATTAATTTTTGCTCCAACAATCTATATTTATTCTTGTACAAAAATCTACATTTATTCAAAGAGTCATGTCTGGCTGATGATCTCAACTGGGGCTTCTGTTTGAGGTAGGGCTTGTATTACAAGCACCCTGAAAAATCATGCTCGGGCTTATTTTCCAGTGAGGTCTTCTTTTCGGGGAAACACGGTATCTTCCAACTATATTCATGCTGAGAAAGCCCTGCTGGACCAAAACAAAAATATCCTTTCACGTAAAGGATGAGAGTTGCTACGCTTAGGTGCTTCTAACACACCAGGTCACCTTTCCCATCAGGAGTTCAAGGCGGAAGGCCAGTAAGCTTCTAGCCCACAAGGGCGGTGACTTATTTCTCGTCTGTGATGTGAATGGTCTTGACCGCAGCCATGCCGGCCTCCAGTCACACCACAATCCTGTATTCGCTGAGTTCCCAGATGCGCCCAGAAAGCCAACCAAGACCCCCTCCCCGGTTCCACACATCCTAAATGCAACTGCCCCCCGCCCAGCAGAGCCCGTGCACGCAGAGGAGGGGGGTGGGGAGGGGAGGGGAGGGTGGCAGGGAGGGGAGCAGAGGAGAGCCGTGGCAGGGACACTGACTTTTCTGGCAGTGGTTCGTAGTCCAGCAGCGGTAGTTGTACTCATTGTTGATGGTGGTCTTCTCGCACAGCGGCTTCTCCTCCATGGTCCCGGGACACAGGTCCCCGCACTCCTTCGGCGGTTTGTTCCCCACGATGTAGTTGTTGGAGACGGCATCCAGGATCAGGGACCAGTCCACCGTGGACAGGTAACAGAGGTCAGCGTTCTTCTCGATCCTGATGGCCCCCCGAGTAATGTTCCTCAGGTTGTACAGCCCGATGTCTTTGAGGTTGGTCATCTCGAAGATGACCAGGGCGTAGTTGTAGAAGAGCTTCCAGCCACGGATGACCGTGAGGTTCGGGAAGAGGTCCCCCAGGCTCTCAAGGCCGGCCACGCGGAACAGCAGCAGGTACTCGGTGATGACGGTGAGCTTGGGGAAGCGGTAGCTGCGGTAGTCCTCCGCCTTGGAGATCAGCAGGATGTGCAGGTAGCCCTCGATCACCGTGCAGTTCTCCAGGCGCTTCAGCTGCTGGTAGTCGTTCCGGATGTCAATGCCAGGCCCGCAGACTGCAGGGACACAAGGGCAGAACACGTCTGGGTTAAAAGGAAGCCATTTTTAAAACCATTTTCCAACCCACAATGCGGGCAGTTTTCAGGAAATCTATCTGATTATAAAAAGCAAGACTCAAGTCTTCACGGCAGGCTACCGTGACGTGTGGGCTGCAGGTTGACTCTCTGGGGAGCTGACGTCATGCAGGAAGTGCCTCCTCTGGGCCATGGGAGATGCCAGCCCCCACCTATTCACATGCAAACCATGGCTTAGCGTCAGGGTCACACAGGAGCACCTGCAGAGTCGGGGTGCACAACCCAAGCCAGCCTGACTCCACAGCTCCCATCCCTTGTGCACGGCGCCGGCGCCCAATGGCTGAAGAAAGGCTCAGCAGCCAAGTACAATAGCAACAACGCAGTACTGCACCCCAAGGACATCGAGCAGTCAAGTCTGCACTGGAGACTTCACTTTTCTGTGGCTTGGAAAGTAGCGACCCCCCCAAAGAAGCATGTGCCCATGTTTCCTGCTACCATTTGACCTGTGCCAGATGGCCTTGTGTTCTCCCCAATACTGCATGAATGTAGATATAAAGGCTAACTTAACAGCAAAAGAACATGTGATTTGTCTGACTAAAAGAGGTACACGATTCCAACTTTAATAAAGTTTTATTAATCGAGAAAACATGCTTCCTGTAGACAGCTTAGGTAATAGACAGCAAACAGACAGTAAACGTCATCAATCATCTCAACAGCCAAAGATAACCACCGTTAACATCACCGATGCCAATTATCCTTTCTCTATAAATAAAGGTAATCAGACAATAATATAATTTTTTCAAACATACTTCCTTCACTTAATATTTTTCCAAGTCAACAAATATCCTTCTAAATCATCATTTTAAGAAGGAAATAGTAATTCAGGCTATGACTATGCACTGTGAAGTCTTTTATCTTTTTTTTAGCCAATCCCCCATTATTGGACACTTAGGTTACCTCCAGTTTTTTACATCACAAGCAATACTCTGCTGAACATTCCCAGAAGACATCCAAGACTATTTTCTTAGGATAAATCCCTAGAAATGGAGTTGCTGGGCCAAGACATTGGCCGATTTTAAAGGCTTTTAATAAAATGGCCTCAACACTGGAAGACTTTGTTTTATTTTAAAAATTCTAGCCAGGCACACAAAGAAAACCCTTGGTTACTCGTCTTTCTTGGGATTTTTTTTTTAAATCCCCAAACCGAGCATTAAAGCTGCTCAGAGAGAGTAAAATTTTCTGATTGAGCTAATTCACTAATTTGTGAGACACCCAAGATGTAGGACACAGTAGGAGAGGCACAGCAGCAGTGCCTGCCCTCCGGGAAGGCGCACGCTAGGTCCCATGATAAACCACTGCCATCTGAGGCCGGAGGTGGTCAGCAGTGCGCATCCTGCAAGCCCGCTCTAGGTGCGACCTGAAACCAAGCAGGACAGACGAGGGCAGCTGTGGAGGACAGACAGAGGCCCTTTCTGCTTAGAGACCAGTGTCGCTCTTGGAAGGGTGAGTGGGCTTCAAAACTGGACCTAACACTCCAGAGGCCAGAGACAGGGCAGGGCACGATATGTCCAAGGGACAGCAAATTTGACGGTCAGTGAAGCAGAGACCAGCGAAGGAAATGAGTTAGGGAGCAGGTGAGGGATCAAATCACAGATGCGGATGAAAACTCATCTCAGGAATGAGGCCTGTCTCGAGGCTCCCGAGTGGGAAGACCTTCCGGAGGGTTATGTGGTGGCTGAGCGCAAGCAGAATCAAGCAGACAAGGAAAAGGAGAAGAGAGGACCCCTGGGGGGTAGCGACAAACACCAGACCTGGACAGAGGGTGCGGGGAGGGGAAGGCGGGCCTGAGGGCTGGGCAGCAGGCAAAGCTTAAGAACCTGGAACTTGAAACTTCAGTTGGTCTAATTCCCTCCTTTGACAAGAAAAAGAAGAGAAGGGGATGTGAGAACCTGGCACTCAGCGAACACGCCCAGGACAGACAGAGGCTGCCTGGACACTCAGGACGCATCAGTGACGGGCTCCACACGTGACAGCATTGCGGCCGGGAAGGTGAGGACAGAGATCTGCAGACGTCAAGGTGCTCCTAAGGGTCACGTACGCAAGACGCCGGCCCCTTCCTACATTTACCGACAGTCCAGCTCCCAGATCCTCACCAACTGGTTCCCCCCGACCCACTGAGCTTCTGCCCTCATCATGATACCAAAGAGCTCGTAGCAAAACCCCAGTGACACTGTGGCAGCCAATGACACTCCCTGTCCTCAGGCTACGTGGCCCTTTCAGAGTCACCTGACGTTGCCTCCTTCTCCAGACCTGATCCCACACGCCCACTGATCTCTGTTCCTCTTCTAAACGCCGGCCTCCGACCTCGCCCAGACTACTGGCTTCCTGGGACACCCACACACTGGCTGATTCCCAAATGCGTGTCATCAGCCCAGGCCCCTCGCTCTGAAGATGTATATCCACCTGCCTGCCCCTCACCTCCACTCAGGTGTCTAATAACTCGTCTCCTCCCCCACCCCCACCCCACCTCCCAAGCTTCCATATCTTGGTCAGAGACACTCCATTCTCCAAACTGCTCATGTCAAAAATCAAAGGCTCACTCCTGATGTGTCTCTCTGCTCACGCCACATAAATCCAACACAGCAGGAAGTCCTGTTGGGCGTTAGGCTAACTGAAATGCCAGACAGAGAAAGACAAATACTGTGTGTTTTCCTGCACCTGTGGAATCTAAAAACCCGAATCATCAAAATAGAGGGTAGCATGGTGGTTGCCGAGCATGGGGACACAGACAGATGTTAGTCAGAAGGGACAAGCTCCCAGCTGGAAGATGAATTAGACCGGGGATCTAACACCCAGCATGGCAACTGTAACTAACAGGACTGTATGATATACAGAGTTAAGAGCATAGAGCTTACATGTTATCACCACACACACAAAACAACCGTTATTATGTGAGGAGATGGACAGGCCCACAGCCTTATCGTGCTGATCATTTTGCAAAGTATAAACCTATCGCATCATCACACTATACACTGGAAACTTACATATGTTCTTGTTAATAATATCCTAACACAACTGAAAATGAAAAGTCCCCTAGGCTCCAGCTTCCCAGCCTGTGGGAGTCTTGGGGGGGCTCTTCCCACAATCGCACCCCACTTCCTCAGCTCCCTGCTCCCCCACCACCCCATTTCCTTGCCTCCTAGGGCAGGTCTGCCCTTTTTGGGACCAAGCTCTGGCTTCTGGCTCTCACTCTGACCGCTCTGGGGCACCCACCCCATGTAGGCCCCAGGGGAACAGGGGATTCCTTTCTATTTAACCCACAATCATATGCGCCCAGTGCCTCAAACTGCGCTTGTTAGCATGTGTCCTGAACACGTGTGTAGAATGAACGGCTGTCACCACCCCTGTCTGTCTCCACTGCTCTAACTCTGAGCTGAGCCATTATCACCTCCAGCCTGGACTATGGGGACACCCTCCCCAAGATCTAGCCTCCACTCGCAGTCCGTCACTGACCCAGCCCTGGGTCCAGGAGGCACAACAGGGACTCACCCGTGTCTACGGCCACCTCACCTTCTAGTATGTCCGTGCTTAGCACACTGTGACCACCAAGCTACTTCCCTCCTCGTCTCCTGCCATGGGGAACGCTTCCCCCATCCCGTGGCTGCCCCCGTTTTGTCACGTGGCTCTCCATTCCAGTGTCACCCCCTCAGAGCTTTGCCCAAACACCGTAGCTTCAACAGCCCCCACGCCTGCCCCTCTCTCTCCCTTCATTTCTCTCTTTCATCATTTTTATAGCACTTCCCATGCCTGCAAGTGTCAGTCCCTGAAAGGATATATTTAGTGGAGGGATCACGGGCCATTGCCCCCTGAAAGCAGAGGCTCTGTACTGTTTGTTTCTGCCATGGCTTCCTCGCCTAACACCTGGGAACATGGCAGCTTCAGTAAAGATGCGCTGCCTGACCAGAGGCCACGATGAGTCTAATATTCTGGTCTCTACTCGTGAGTGAAGTTGGCCAGAGGCGGAATGGAGAAAGCCAGGTCTCTATCAGATGTCTGCCATCAGCGTGCTCTCAAAATCAAAAACTATCACCCAGCTCCACTATAAAAGTCTTTTTTTTTTCCCCTTTGGTAATACTATTTTTCCCCTTAGCCCAGCCTAAAAATGCATACTCCTTGCACGCCATTATAAACGTAAGTCTATTAGTTTGCCCTTCCAAAATAAACAGAAGTTTCTACACTAGAGTACTTAATGCCATCGATTCTTGCATTCGGCGTGTGCACAATCAGATTATAAAACGTTAGGCATCGATTTGTGTGCTACCATTTCCAACAGACCAAAACCATTTTCAGTGCCCATTGGAAGAACCTGAAGACACATCACCCAAGTTTGCTGCGCTTTCACATCGCAATCAAAACAGACGCCAGGGAGGCACCAGCCTCCCTCTGCCCCCGGGCTCCCCTCCATGGCCCACGGGGACCACGCAGCTCACAGAAGCCACACGACACGGCCAGAACGGACAACTTCTTCAAATGGAAGAGACGCCTCCACACTGGGCACTTTCCCCCCATTTCTAGAAGAAAGAAAAAGAGGAAGACACAACCTACTAATTCCCAAAGAGACGACAAGCCCAAAGCCACAAAGGGCAGGGCAGGGCCCGGCCACCAGCTGGTTTGGATTTTGTGAGTGACAGCGTCGGTCTTTGGGATATTGTGTGATAGGGACAGAAACAGGAAAACCCGGCTGGACGGTGAGCGATAGCCCCGTGGTGCAAAGGCACAAGCCACAAACAGGAAAAGGGCCATGCTAGGCTTCCCTGGTGTCGCGAAATGATGCAAGCACAGAGGGGGTGGGCATTCCACGCCCTGCGTGAAGGAGACACACCCTCGCTACTACTCACCCGCGATTAAAAGGTCTTTGCAAAGCATGGCTTCTCCCTTTTCAAAGCAACAGGTATCCACAAAACTGGGGAAACTTTAGGAAAGGCCTTGGACTTGGCCCATGGAGACTAATGGCTGCTTATGAAATGGAGGCAAGTGGAGAGTCAGGGGCGGCAGCCTGGGCAGCAGGCCCAAGGCCAGCGAACAGGGACAGCAGAACCGGAACAAACAGAGGAGCCCCAAGGTGGGGAGCAGGGGACGTGGGGAACAGAGGAGGGTGGGAGGCAGTGGTGGCCTGGTCCCCAAGTCAGGCCACCTCAGAGGGGGGCAGGCAGGCAGGCAGGGGAGGCCCTGAGGCTGTTCCTCAAATAAAGTCTTTCCGTTGAAAAGAATACTGCTCCCTCCAAACTCCTAGGTGTTTTTAAAACATCAAAAAGCAGAATTCCTGCTCCAGCAGCTGAAATGAGTGACACAAACAAACTACACTAATACCTTGGTTTGCGAGCACAATTCGTTCCGGAAACAAACTATTCGTATTGCAAGACATCGCTCATTCACCAAGTTAAAATATATTAGAAATGTTTGCTCATCTTGTGGAACACTCGCAAACCACATTACTCGCAATCCAAGGTTTTACTGTGTATGTATTTGGAAACTAAATCCCTAAGAGCTGCTAATATGAGAAGGGCTGGTGAGAAAACCCCCAAAGCTGCATATCTAAGTGTTGGAAAGCGCTCTGCAGGAAATGCAATTACAGCTTTAGTGTTTTTCTACATTAGGCACGATTTTTTGGGTTCTAAGCGAAGAAAAATGGGATGAGCCGGGTGTGAGTCCCAGAGTGCCACTGATGGGCTCCAGCCCTCAAGGGGGCCCATCCCACCTCTGAGCCTCCTTTTCCTCACCTGTACAGCAGGCTGTTAACACCTACCCTATAGAGCTTATCCTAAATCAGATAAGTGCTTTGGTGTTCCCATCAAGTAATAGGCTTTAGGCAACGTGACTACATAAATTCAACGTTAATAAAAACAGGGCCGGCCAAGTGGCGCATTAGTGAAGAGCTGGCTTGGGACGCCAGCTCTGAGAAGCAGGGCCAGGGTTCAGATCCCACATGAGGGCCAGTGAGGCTGCGCCCTCTACAGCTAAGATGGTGCACAACAGCTCCACCTGGAGCTGGGCTGCGCGAGTTGCCGGTGACGGTGTAGGCTGCAGTGGGGCTGCAGTGGGCTGCCGTGAGCTACCGTGAGTGGCTGGCAGCCAGTGTGAGCTGCCAAGAGCTGCTGTGAGCGGCCGTCCAAAACTGGCGACCGATCTGCCTCACCCAAGAAGAGCATGGTGACGATGCCAACATGGGCCAGTGGGGCGGCATCCTCCATGGCTAGACTGAGGAACAAAAGGACAGCAACTTGTCTGTTCCCCTCCCCTAATTCCCCAATTAAAAAAATTAATAACAAAAAAATAAAATAAAAATAAATAAAAAATAAAATAAAAATAGAAACATCCATACCTGGTGTTGCCCTAATGTAAATATTACTAATATACAATCAAGGGGGAGAAATGAGCAAAATCATCGATTGTCCTTCTGACACCTTTCCTGGCAGGTCCCTGCAAAGGGGGCCCATGACTCCCCATCTCTGGGGAGGTCAGGAAGCTTTCTCAGGTGGGGGGAGCCCTGAGGGCAGCCTTAAGGATGAAGAAAGCCTTGCAAGGAAAGGTGGGGGGGTGGGCAGAGAGCTGAGACAGGCAGAGGGCGGGGCACACACCAGGAGGTAGCTGGAGGCAGTTCAGGCCCCTGTGACAGGGAAAGGACCCAGACCAGCAGGGCAGACAGCAGGAAGTGGATTGAGACCAGCAGTGCTGAGGAGGTAAACTTGACCTTCCAGACACAAGGACAGTCTTCGAAATCCTGTGCATGGGCAGAGCCGAGAAGGCTTGTTAGAAGGCCCAGGGCAGGGGCCCGAGAATACGCATGTCTAATAAGCACCTGCATGATGAGTTTATCCTGCTGGTCTGGGCACCACCCTGTGAGAGCCACTGTTCCCCCCCACACACATACCTGTCACTCCCCTCTGCACCCACCTACACGTGCAGTGGGGTACAGGTCAAGCCTGTGAACCTGTGTATCTTGATCTTCATTCTACTGGAAAACCCCCAAGCAACCCACAGACACTATGCTGGAAACATAGCAGAAGGTAAACAGGGAGGGGGGAGGGGAGAGGGAGTGTCCCCAGTCTCGTGGCTGCTGACTCCGCAGTGCTGTCCCCAGATCATTGGAGATCTGAGCACGCCCTCCACGAGAGGCGCGCAGGGAAAGGAGTGGCGTGCTGTTCTTTCCACCCACTCCTCCTCCGTAGGCTGCAACGAACCAAAAATCTCCGAGATGGTGAGGGGGGAGAGACAATGTTATGATAACAAACACTGATACTGTTTCAGTAGAATTTGTTACAGTAGAGTTTTCTGTGTAAGTGTAAACACACAATTCATGTTAAGTCTTTTATCTTCCTGTGTCAATGAGAATATGTTTACATTGTATATATACATTTATCTCTCACACAGACAGCGGTCCCAACACCTGACACGTCCAGGAACTAAAGGCGATCATAAGAATGCAAGCGATTGCATTACACAGGTGACTCTGAGAACAGAAATTAAAACGTCAGTGTAATTTTCAATGTGCACATTGTTCTTCATTGCCCCACGTAAGAGCCATCTCTCTCTACTACGTATAACCATAATCTAACCCACGCACACCTGAGATGTCCTGAAGGCGGGGAACATTTACACAGAGGGCCAGGCAATGCGGCAGGTACAACAAGGTGGCAAAGAGCTTCCAAAGCTAAGGAGATGCTTACATCCTGCCTCCCCCACTGAAGAAATGGAAAGTAACAGGAACGAACTCCAAGGCTGGAGGCAGCACAAACCCCAGTGTCCCCACCATGTAAAGGATCTGGAACCAGACAGATGGGTGCAGAACAAAGCTGTGTTTGCTTCAAAGGAGGAGCACCAACTGTTTCCCTGGGTCTTCACAAAAACAATTTGGCCTGCTCTGACAGTTACACCAAATTCCTTTCTGAACTTAAAATATCAAAAATGCAGCATTCCTGCTAAGTCTCTGTATTTTAAAAGCACCCTTCTAAGAGCCTCTAACCTTTTCTTTTTTTTTTTTTAACTTTTTTATTTATTTATTTATTTATTTATTTTTTTTGAGAGCAGTGTCACTGGCCCTCATATGTGGGACCCGAACCAGGGCCCACTGGCTTCCAAGGCCAGCGCTTAACCACCGCGCCACTCGGCCGGCCCTAACCTTTTCTAATTATTCCCAGTTCCGATGGCTGGCGGCCTTTTTGAGGAAAGAGCACACAGAGACTAGGGACCCTTGCTCATCCCCACCCACTACCACCCACGCAGGCCCCCTCACAGGCCCGTGGGAGCCTCCGTACCAGGCCTTGGGGTGGGGACAGCCTCCCACCACCGAGTAGGCCCAGTGTAGGCCGGACAGCCCCCCGAAGCTCCAAACGGTGACTCTGTGCAGCCACTGGATGGCGCTGTGGGGCCCCTGGCCCTGGGGGAGGTGAAGGTAGAACAGAGACAGGACAAGCACACTCACTGCAGCCTGACCTGGAAAACTGTGATCCGTCTGCCTTCTTCTCGCCGCTCTCCTGATTTCAATTTTCTGCTCAGAACCAGGCTAACCTGCCCAATAAAAGCCGGCCCTGTGGCCCCATCCTATCGCACTGGCTTCATTTGTGGAACACGTTACATCACTCTAGTTCAAGTTCACATCCTCGTTTCAGAAGTGTTTGACTTTGCGCTTCTGTGTTCCAGTTTCCATAAGTGATCTGGACTCGTTCCGTTAGCCAGTTATCTAACCTAAACAAATGAAGCGCCGATGTAGAAATCCCACTTCCCTGTCCCCATCCTTGTCCCCATCCCCACCCCCAGCTCACTGGGTACATTCTTCCTGGAGGTGATGTGAAAGGTCAGCCCCCTTGAATTGCTGAGACTTTGTATCTGATCTGGGGGCTTTGCTGGGGGTGGGGGTACAGTGGGCTAGTCCGCAGGGACCAGATCATTCTTGGTCACTCACTAACCCCACCACTTCACTGTTCTGTACCTCAACTTATTCATGACTCTGAGGATTGGGAGTAAATTGATTCATTCTTCCAATGGATTATTTCTTGTGATAGTTAATATGCACTTTCCAGGTGCTGGGAAGTCAGCAGTGAACAAAAACCAACACACTCCTGCCTTCATGGAGCAGTCAGCCCCAGTGGGCCCCAAAGCCACCCCGCTCCATGTCCCCCAGGACGGGACCCCTGTATCTCCTGCAGGGAGCAATCCCTACAGAGTCAGCACCACGGGCTTGATGCACACCCAGACCAAGATGATACCCTTGCTGGGTGCCAAATGAATCCACTCATGCCCCCTACAGAGAGCCACCACACAGAACCATCTGATGCCCAGAGAGGGGGTTATCCAAAAGCCACACACAGCAGGAGCGCCCAGAAAGACGGGTGCTGGGGAGCAAGCCGCTGAGGTCGACAGGGACCAAGAGGAGCTGTCCCCTGTCCCCTCTCCCCCAGAGGTCAGATTTGAGCAGTGGGGAAGAAAGGGGAGGGAGGGCAAAGGAAGGCATGGAGCAGAAGCCACTAAAAAAGCCAAGGTCACACCCAGCTGGAGGCAGTGCCTCAGGACTCACAAAGCCACGGAAATTGTGGTCACCGAGGGTCTGGGCGTGAATGTGGCAGAAATACGGAGTTCTGGAATGGTCATTCTGGCAGTGGTTAGTAACCCAACAAAAGCTTAGGGGGTGATACACCCATCTCCATGGCACCGTTACTCACGACAGCCAGAAGGTGGAAACAGCTCACGTGCCCATCAACAGATGAGTGGACAAACAAAACGTGTTGCATACATACAACGGAATATTATCACACCTTCAGAGGGAAGGGACTTGTGACACGTGCTACACATGGTTGAACCTTGAGGACACTACGCTGAGTAAAACAAGCCAGTCACCACAAAGAGAAAAAAACATCCATATTGTATGATTCCACTATCTAGAGTGGTCACATTCATGGCCACAGAAAGAACAGGTGAGGGGAAGAAGGTAGAGAGACAACGAGTTGTTGTTTAACGGTACGGCATTTCGGTGTTGCCACATGAAGAGCCCTGCGGATTGGTTGTCTAACAAGGTGAACGTATTTAACGGGCCGGGCAGCCCCTCCACCTCCGAGGACTGAGGCCCGGCTGGAAGGAAAGCAGGCTCGGCCACAGAAGGGCCGGACATTTGGAAGGGTCACCAGGCCCCCGCACAGCCTGAGACATCCACAAACGGGGGGCCCTCAGCAAGGGGCTTGCACAGACTCCCCACGGAAATGGGCTCTGGGCACATGAGGCAGGGACACGTGGTCAGACAGGCGGGCGTCCGCACGCACTGCCATGTGGATTGGGCAGAAGCTAAAACCCCACATGCAAGCCCCAACCTCGGCCAAACAGACTGTGGCCAAACCGCACCATCTGATACGAGTGGAGGGCAGAATTCTCACCCTAGTTCATGGACTTTCTAACTCTGGGTGTTCGCAGGGCGTTTCTCACAGCCAGAGGCACCCCTAAGTGGTCAGCCCTGTTCTTGCAAAGGCCTTTGTATCTCCTAGGACATGTCCAGTTACTAATCTGCTCTCACCCCTCCCCGAAAGGAGGACCGTTACTTCCACTTTGTGCTTTGCCAAGTGTCTGGCAGCTGATCACATCCCCGGCTCCTTGGCGGAAGTCGGCGGCGATTTTTACCAAGATCAGGAAGCTGCTTCTGCATTTGGGGTTTCCCATCCACACCAGCCCCCAGGGAGCCACTGCCAGCAACCTGCCTGCCCTCCCCAGTCCTGGCTTTCCAAAGGGTCAGCTAACCACCTCTTCCCCAAGCTGCTCCATCCCACTCGGCTCCGGACGGCGCCCCACCAGCCAGGCCACCTGGTCGTGACACCCCTCACTGCAGTCCAGCAGTTACCAACCGAAGGCAGAAAAGATACACGGCTGCAAAGGGAAACCACAGGTCAAAAACCATGGACCATCATAAGCCACAACAATGGGAGTTTGGGATTTTTTTTTTTTTCTTAAAACATCCGGTTGTTTTAAATTGTTAGATTGGGAGGGCAGGGCGCTAGATGACGTCCTCAGTGCCTTGTTTAAATCCATATCCTTGTTGACAAGGTGAAGCAATATGAATTACATCTGAATCGCTTGGTCTGTGCGATTCACCCTCCAAAGTGGTGATTAATGAATGGCCCAAGAACGGTCTCCAGGGAGAGGCCACGGTGCTGTTTCTAAGTTCCGACGTTTCAACATTTTTTTATTTTTTTTTTGAGAGCAGTGTCACTGGCCCTCATATGTGGACTCGAACCGGGGACACTGGCTTCTCAAGCCAGTGCTTAACCACCGTGCCACTTGGCTGGCCCAACATTTTTCTTTTTTTTTTAATCAATTATTTGAATGATGGTGCAAATCACATGTTTATCTAATTCAAGGAGGACAAGTCTCCAGGAGAGGTGGCAAATACACTGGATGGCAGAGGCAGGAGCTAAAAAGATCAACAGATTGGAACGGCAATCGAGAGGAAATTATGTTATTTGGGTACTTGGGTGCAAAAAAAAGAAATGCACAAACGTAGGAGGTGTGAAAATGACTTAGGAGATTTAATTGGATATAATTTCTGTGTGTGTGAGGATGGGGTGTTGACCGCCAAAGGGGAAAAAAAAAAATGTCAGGTGGTCTTCAAGGATACTAAGACCCAGTGGGGTCAGGGGTCACAGGAGAGGACCTCCAACTGGGTTTGTGTCTCCACACTTTAAAAGAGGATAAGAGTGGATGGGAAGACATCCAAGGATGAAGCAGGGAGCTGAAATCCATCTCATGCGGATTGGCTGCAGAAACCAAGCACCCGGGGGTCCCCAGGGAGAGGCTGGTGGGGTTCTAAGACCCTGATGGGGGAGGGGGACCCAGCACTGACACCAACGCAGCATGGGGGATTTGGGCTCCACAGCAGAACACACAGTGGGATGGATTTGAGAGCGGCCTGGGCTGCCCCAGGAGGTGGTAAGGGCGTGTGTGGGGCTGCACATTCCAGAGCAGGAAGCCCACTTCGCCCACAGCTGAGAACCTTTGGAGGTGGTGTTTTTCCCTGTTTACAGCTGAGGAAACCAAGGCGCAGAAACTACCAAACGGCCCACGCGGGATGACTCCAGGGGCAAGGCTGGCAAGGACGCTGCAGCCAGGCGCGCATGCCTGGGGCCCCGGCCGCCATGTGGCCGACCTGCGCACCCCTTTAGAGGCTCCGAGGGGAGATGATGCCTCTGTCAATCCCGATGCCCAGGCTGCTCACAGGAAGGCAACCAGGGGAGCCCGTAAAGACCCTTCCAGACATCTCCACCCACACGTAAAGGGACAAATACTGACGGGGGGGGGGGGACCGCTATTGTTTCTGACCCCATATTCCACTGAAAAGCAGACAATGGCCACAAGGCCTCTGCAGAATGTCAAACTCCCATTTTCGCTTCACAGGCCATGGGGGCCACGAAAAGGCAGAACACACGATCGCACGCCAGTACCAGGGCCCTCCCTGCACAGGCCACGCTTGCTTCCCGGGGAGGGCAGAGGCGGCTACTGGTGCTCACTGCCCTCCCGGCACTTCTGTAAAGACACACCCACCGTCAGCTCAAGCAGCTTCCACGCACCGCTCTTCATAACAATCCTGCTTAGAGACGGGTCGCCTTTTCTCTGCCGTTCACAGAGACGCAGCACACGCACTCTTCATTCAACGCTGAAAGTCAGATGACAAAGAACTGCCCTGATGTTCGGAGAGTTAACCACCTACTCAAAGCAAGGAAACCCTCTATGTTCTTCCACGACCGTCAAGAAGCTCATCTTTTGTTTCTTTACAAGTTCAGGTTGAGAAAATATAATCCTCAAGCAGATGGAAAACTTTTGACAAGCAAGCGCAAACCGCTCAGTGAGGTGTGAGGGGCCAAAGGCAGCCCCCAGCCCAAAGCTAGCCAACCCCTCTCACCCAGGCCTTTCAGCTGAGCAGACTTAGGGGTGCTGAGGTCCCAGGGGAGGCGGGGAGTCAGACTGCCACCACCACTCACTCTAGGAGGAGGATCACCAAGCCACACAGTGGTCCCGGAGCCCGCCCGAGGCTCGTTCTCATTGATGACGGGGTGACGGGCACGGCCACTGGGTGTTGTCATGAAAGGGACGGTACACGTGAACAGCTGGTGCCGTGGGGTCACCCTCCTAATACCTCTCCAATGCAATTTCCCTGTCCCCTGACACCCAGCACATGTTGTGTTATCCGCTCAAAACTCAGCAGCGCAGTATGCTATGTAGACAAGAACTATTACACAGAAAAGAAAAAAAACACCCACTACGGAGTGGGCAGCAGCGATCTGGGGAAAAGCACAGGCCGAGTCTGCAGCTGGAGGCAGGGCCTGCAGGACAGCAGCACGCTCAGGCGCGTGTGGAACCCCCTTCCAGGGACCTGCGTGGGGTCCCAATGAAGTTGGTCTGCCAAGGAGAAACCAGTCTCAACGAAAGCCTCACGTCCCCACAACGGGGTGGTCAATCCTGCGCCCACATGCAGGGCCAGCACCGCCTCTGCCTGCTGCCCGCTGCTCCGCCCAGACCCAGCCTTTGAGGCTTACCGTGTCTCCCAGGCACAGGCCACGCGCTGGGGGGAGGCAGGAAGACAAGGGTGTTCCAGTGCGATCGGGCAGCAGGGCTGAGGGCGGAGCAGGGGGCCTGCTCGTCCACCCAGCCCTGGGGTCAGAGGGCACCACTGCCCAGGCTCTCCAGGTCAATGCCTTGGCCAAAGGAACCTGAGTCCAAGTCTTTGCTAAATGACCCTGGAAGACTAAGGACCCAGAGCTGTCGCACTGCTCAACCGCCCAGGCCTGCGTCACCGAGTCTCCTCATGCCTCTCCCACCCCAACAGCCTCCGCATGCAAACCTCCAAACCCTCAGGCAGAGCTAACAACTGGGGCACACTGACTCGGGGTAACAGGTATTCAGTGCTTTCCGTTTTTTTTAAATTGGTGAACAGCCACGGTCATTGGTTATACATTGCTTTCATGCTACAATGGCCTAGTTGACTCTTTTAAGGAGGGCGCAGCTCACAGCGGCCCATGCGGGGATCGAATCGGCAGCCTTGGTGTTATCTGCACCACACTCTAACCAAGTGAGCTAACCGGTCACCCAGTGCTTGCCATTTTTAAAAGCTGGGGCCTGTTACCAAGGAAAGTATCTTCAGTGGGTGCTGTGAGAAAGAGAGCTTTTAGATAAAGGCTTTGATGCCTTGAGGGGACAGCCTTATTTTGTTCATCTTTTTATCAGCGCTTGGTACTACAGAGATGTTTATCAAATGTTCCTGGAGAGCCCCGTTCTCGTGGTCAGCTTACATGAAGGTGTCCAGGGCACCGTACACACTTGGCACGATTAGAGAAATGAAAACATTTTAAATTTATGCGATTAGCAAACCATTACAAATCTCGTAACACCAAGCTCAAGTGAGGCCATGGGGTAACAGGGACTCTCCCACTTTCCATAGGAACATGTTTATAGACATTTTGAAGGTCAACGTCAAGCCCTAAAGCCAAGTGCCCATGACCTTGGACCCAGTAAGGACTCTTCTAGGGACCCATTCCCTCACAGGTGGGGCAGACAGATGAATGTCCAAGTTGTCCCTAGAATCTTATTTATAAAATAAAAAATCAGGAAACAACCTAACTGTCCATCTTTTAAAGAAAATGCAAGGTCTCCTTACAGAAATCAATACAGAGCCATTGAAAAGAACAGAGAGTAGCAATGTGTCGCTGCCTTTTGTATAGCCCTTTATAATAGAGAATTCCGCCAAACACCACCTCAGCCCCGTGGGCAAGGCTAACATCACCGGGGATAAGTCATGGTGACAGCATGTCCCCTCGACAGGCTGGGACAGGAAGGGCACGTTGCCTCTGGGGTTCCCACCCCCCACTGTCCCCCCAAAACCCACGATCCCAGTCTGACCATAGGAAAACCATCAGGCAAACCCAAATTAAGGGACACCCTGCATAAAACCTGACCAGTGTTTCTCAAAATTGTCACAGCCCCCAAAACAAGTCTGAGAACCGTCACAGGACACAGGGGGCCAAGGAGACATGAGCACTCCATGGAAATCCTGGGACAGGAGAAGAACGCTGCGCAAAACGTGTGAGGTCCGAATAAAGTGCTGGGTGTAATTAATTAATAGGAACGTCAGAAGGCTGGTTCCTCGGCTGTGGCAAACGGACCACGGTGATGACGGATGCTATTATAACAGGGGAAGCTGTTAAGGGCTTTCTAGGAGCTCTGTACTCTCCTGGCAGCTTTCCTATACGTCCTATTCTAATAGAAAGACAATTATTTACAAATAAAGAGAGACACTTGGGCCCATAGGGACCCTGTTTATGTTTTTAAGAAACCTCTCAGGTTGCTCTGTGGCGGCGCCCCTCCTCACCTGCCCACAGGTGTATGGACACAGGGGAGAAAACATCGGGAAGCAAACGCTGAGCTGAGGCAGCGGATTCCTCTGGGGGTGGAAGGAGGGGGTGGATTGGCAGGTGCACAGGGAGAGCCGTCCTCTGCCCTTTCAATGTTTACACGGAGCAGACACTCACATATTACTTGTCACGCAAAACCACTTTAAAAACAACGTAGATCCCTCTATTACAGGAAGACATCCAAGATACATGACATCGAAAAACCACTGAATTGCACATGTGCATTTAAAAATTACCTAGGACATGAGGTGTTGGCTCTGCAGAGTGCGTCTGTGCAGAGCTCACCTTTGGTGGGGAGGGGAGGGTGGTGAAAGGAGGGTGAGTCCTAGCACAGAAGAGTAAGTGGAAGGCCTGGCACTGACGCCCCTGACCTCCCGTCTGAGCGTTTTACCAGAAGCATGTCTTTTTTTATAGTAACATAGTAATCCTCAAAGTGACACGGATTCCTCACGGTTCATGCCTTACTTGTTCTGTTTCTTCAGCCCCAAACCATACCTAAAGGAGCTGATGAACACTTTGTAATTCTGCTTCTAGGGCAGACCCACCCCCTGGGACCCTGTGTGTGGTTCCCCCGCCCCCGCTCCGCCTAGTGGCCATGGGGGGTGGGAGGAAAGAGCGAGGGAGCAGCATCCTCAGAGGTGGTAAAGAATCTCTCTGTCAAACAGGGTCTGCCAGGTACCTAGGATGCTGCCCATGGGAGCGCCCTGGCAGAGCAATGGGAACCTGGCAACTGATACCCACGATGGCAGGGAAGTATGGCAGGAGGCTAAGGTGCCTTCTGAATCATCTCTCAGCACATAGATATGAATACTCTGGATGAATCCTTTCTGATTCATCAGCTTATGACCACTCCCTGGGTCCCCAACGGGGGCACCGAAAAGCCTCCGGTAGCTGTCCATGGCTACTTCTCCCTATACAGGGCACTGAAAACAAACAGAACGCTAAGCTAGCCCGAGGGAGGAAATAGCCCAATGAATATGAAAAACTGCCATTCCATTCTGCTTTTAAGAGCAAGTGACTTAATTTCACTACCATTGATTTTTTTTTTTTGGAGTGATTTAATTTTGCTAACACTGGCTGAGTTTCTGCTTACTGGATGGTGACATCTGGGTAAGCCACAATCACCACCCACTGCACAGAGGACAGAAAGAGGCGATGGGGGGGTGGCAGGGTGAACTCATCCAGATAGAGATTCTGATGTCTGGAAGCTTGCAACCTCTGAGATGAACCCTGGTTCTATTTTTTACATCCTGGGTCTCTCCGAAAGTCTGAGAAACGCTGGGCCCTTTCTCCAAAACAAACGAACAAAAAAAGTTTGCAGGCAATTTCCAGGGGTCCTGAGCACCTCACCTAGGGGCCTCCTGGTCCCAGATACTAACCCAGTAGACTTGAGTATGTCACATCTGTCATGCCACTTTACAGATGGGTAAACTGAGGTCTAGAGAGATTAGGTACCTTTCTCAAAACGCCCCACTAGCTGGTGGCAGGGTGGAAATGAGAGCTCTGAACTCATGCTGACAAGCATAGGTGTTTCTAGAAAACATGCAGCACACCCAGCAGAGGTCTGCCTTGGCCCCCCCAAAATAGGGTGGTAACGCCATTCCCATACGCGCCAATGTGGCACCACGGTACATACAGGAAGCACTAGCGTTGTAACACACCCAGTGGGCAATCTGTGCAGTGGGCAAGAGGGGGAGACACGCACTATTTATGGGTCGCTGTGAACTGGGGCCAGGGCTGGAATCCACAATCCAAAACCCTGCCCTCTACCCATCTTCCACGTCTTTTGGGGGCATCATGGGAGGAGGGGAGCCAGCTCTCAAAATGCATTTTTGGGGAGACCCTGGGAAGACAATCAGCAAATACAGACATGGTCTGAGCCAGTCAGGGCAGCTCCCAGAGACCCAGGAAAGAGGCCATGGGAGACAGAGCTGTCAGAGCAAGAGGTGCCCAGGGGGGTATCGGGGAACAGAGGGCTGCAGGAAGCCACAGATGGAAAACCCAGCAGAGCCAGGGCCCCGATTCGCCACAGCCCCCTGCACTAACCAACCCAAGAAGCTGGGGGGGGGGTGCTCTTGTAAGTTGCAGCCCCAGCAAGAACCCAGGGGGGCGATTCCTGGGGCCTAAAGAACCCAACACACTTTTGTTGGGCTCATGTGCCCACCTGCCAACTTTCCATTCACTCCAGGGAATCATGGCTCTGTTAACTGCGAGTTCAAACACAGCCTCATGGTTTTCAAGAACCAACAGTTCCAGCTGAAAAGCTAACATGGAATTCTGAAATCTTAGGTCTGTAATGTGATTTGGGCCCATAAAATAAGACTTCCCTCATTACACTTGGCTGAAGAGAATTTTTTTTTTTAGATGAATTTGCAATTTTCAAATTATGGTAACAAATGGCACGCAATTATGGGAAAGTGGCAGGGCAAAATCAAAGGCATGAAACATTCATGCAGGAGAGAACTCAAACTGGGAGGAAAAGGTGAGCATACAGCACGGGCCCAACTCCTCACAAAGTGTCCCAAACATCCTGAGGCTTGGGGGAATGATATAATCTGCTCCAAATTCATCACTAAATATCAGACATACAAAGCCCCATTACGCTCTCACACATGTGGGGGCTCTTCCAGCCGCCAATTTTCTTTGTCCTCTCCACACTGTAGCATCCCAATGGCCAAATTTTGCTGCTTTAAAAAAAAAATAAAATTCCCTGCCCTCATCTGGATAAGCTTTAGCTATGTTTGTAACACATTCAGAAAAAGCCATAAAAAGATCTTCACTGAGGGCTGCGCTGAGGATTAAGTATTATTCAATAAACCACAGCTTCCAGGCTGCCAGCTGACGTCTCCTTACAACCTGGAAAGAGCACTGGCTGAATACGTTTGGGTTTTTTGGGGGGTTTTTTCTTTTTTCAATTTCTAGGTATCATTTACATTCTTCTGCCTTCCCCCCACCCCCGTTTAAAAACATAAAACAAAGAGAAGTACAGCAAGACACCACCCGAGTAGGTGGTGGCATATTATGATAAACAAGGATGACACAAAACATTTTTCCAGCTGTGACAAACGCATTTAAGATCGATCGGAGAGGCTGCTGCAGCTACAACGGAAAGCGATCAAAATCACAAGTTGTTTATAACACAATTTACGTCTTTGAAGCTTTTACTTTTTAGGCAGAAGTTGTCTCACTTCAGAGATCATTTCCTTACCTTCTTTTTTTTCAAACTCGAACTTTTTTTTTTTTTTTTAAGTTGTGACTTTTTGAGGCTGTCAACACATCCAAAGTGATTTACCAACTGGCTAAAGGGCAGACAGAGCATGTGGCTCAGCCCCGAGGCCAAGATGGCGCAAATGCTGCTCAGGGCGGCCTCGGCAGCCTCCAGAGCGAGTCCCAGGGATCCATGCCTGCCAGGTGGTCACAACTCCTGCATCGCATGACATCTCAATCTTCTGAACAAACAGTGCCGCTAGCACCTGTCTCAGCGTCCCAGACATCAGGAGTAACAGAGTAAGAAGAAAAGGGAAGTTATGTCCAGATTTCCAAATATCCATGCCTGAAACCATTTGGTTTCTATAGAGAAGCTTCCTTTCCCTGCTTTAAAAAACAATCAGAAAGGAAAAACCAAAACAAAACACATACACACAACAGAAAACTTTAAACAGTGAGCCTTGCCATCCAGCTGTGACTGATGAGAGGCGCTTGTGAAATGGGCTTGTCAGATGCACTTATATAAAAGGATACCCACTTTATGGCAATCCGTAACATCTCTAACCTCTTAAAAACTTCATTAGACAAGGATGTCCTCAGCAAACAAAACTGTTGTGCATTAAACTAGGATGAGCTAAGATCTCCTCATCCCTTAACCACCAACAGAGGCGGTGAGGAAACTGGAACCCAGCCAGCCGGGCCCCACACGGGCACCCGTCCCTTGGCAAAACCCAGGCGACTTGGCAGCAACCTCCCTGCCTTCTGCGGGGGGCCAAGGAGAGCCCCCCAAATCCGGGATGATGGAGGAAAATCAACAGAGTGGGATAACATCAGATTGCGGAAGACCTGGTCTGCTAAACAGAACACCTTACGTTCTGAATCCTAAAATAAATAATCAGGTCACTTGAGGCATCAGAGGTGTGCATCCTTGAAAAGGCACTTGGTCTCCTTTCTAAGTCACACACCCACACCACTCAGATGTGCCCTAAACCCCATGTCAGCCCAGGCCCACCTGTTTTAATGAACACCTACTATGTGCCAGGCACTTTGTCAGACCCCAGGGAAACAAAGAACATGTTCCCTGCACTTAAAGAACCCCTGGTAACAATGGGGAGGAGAGAAAGACAAACTGACACCCCAGTGCTGTGTAGCTGGAGGAGTGGCATACCTAGCAGGCGGACTGGTAGATGAGGAGGCCACTCACTGCCATGAGAGGTTGGTCACCTCTGGGGAGAGGAGTGCCACCCACACTCAGCCTCCTCTGAGTAAAATGCATAGCAAGCAAAGTTCAGTACCATAACCACTTATTCCAACGGAGACCCACATTAAGGCACTAAATATAAATTTAAAAAGCAACCCAGAGAAAGATACTAGTTTCTGGGTCCCTAAGGAAAATGGGAAAATGTAGACAAGCTCTTCAATTAACCCTCCAACATTTCTGAATCAACTATTGAAAGAAAAAGTGTCTCCTCTTATAATTACATTTGACACTTTCCCCCATGAAAAAAAGAAAAAAAAAAAAAAGCCAAGAGCACAGAAATGCTTCTTCCATGGGAAGGTCGGTCTCCTCGGGCCCTAAATGGAGCAGCAGGCTCACCCAACAGGAATTCCCTAAGGGAGGGGGTTGCCTTTCTCCCAGAATGTCCCCAGCCTCCGCTGGACAACAACTCACATCACCTCTGCAGATGAAAGAGTCCTGGTATGATTTGGGAGAGGGAAGCTACTCGAAGTCATGTCAAACCAGGTCACCACGGAACGCTTTCTCTGACCAAGTGGCAGCGGCAGGCCCCTGCAGGTTTCTGGGGTACAGGCCTGCTCAGACGCCCACCCGCCATTCCTTCCTCAGTTCTGCCCCTGGACAGACTCCGGGCCTGAGGCCCTCTTAGGGGCAGTCACCTCCTTAATCATCACTCTCCACCCGACCTCTCTTAGCTCAAAAGAGAGAGAGAGAACAAGGACGCCATCAAAATTCTAATGGATTTTTCATGATGCAACAGAAATCAGGGCAGCCCTCCTGCCTGACTGCACCCATGCTACATAATGGCAACCCTCTCATGGTCTCATATACACCACACAAGAATCCCGACATCAGAGGGAGACTCTAAATTCAAGGATTGTCTTCAGAGACGTCTAAATCAGAGACATGAACAGAATTTTCAAATTGCACTGAGCCAGGCAGACCAAGGGGTGCAACTCGCCACTGAAGAGTGTGGCATGAGCCTGAGAGACCCCAAACCATCCCTTCCTCACTGCAACATCACCCGGGCTGCGATGGTGTCCCAAATCTACATCCGTATCCGCAGCCAGGGACACCCCCGGAGGCCACCCAAGCTGTTTTCTGGGGCTCTCCAAAGAGCCAGCAAATTGTCACACCTACTCAACTTGGAGGTTTGTCTAGGGGTAGCTGTCCTTTGCAATGAACCCACATATGCAAGCATCTTCCCTCCATGAAACCCCCAAGGTCCAGGCAACACCCACTGCACAGACTAGAATCAATGACAAAAATAAAAAAATAAAACCTCCCTGTAACTATAGTAACAGCAGAGGGTGGATGCGAAGACAGGCAGAAGAGCAAAAATTCAGACACAGGTTGTACGCCATGTGCCAGGTAGATGGCCATGCGAACAGGTATTGTGCAGACAGAAAGGCACCCGCCCTGGAAGTCTACAGCACAGCAGACCTATAAAGAGACAGAATCCTGACATAGACACAGTGCTGAGGACACTTCAAGAAGGAAGTAATTAATTCTGCTTCTTTGGGGAGGGAGTGAGGGGAAGCACAAAACAAAGAAAGCTCCGGCAGGTCTAACCAAGAATAAAAGGGAAAGGCAACCAAAAATAGAAATGAGGAAACTTATACTGAGGAAAGCAAACCGCACCATAAAGAAAATACTACGAGCAACTGAGCTTAAAATTTTTCAACGTGAGGAAACTGATGTGTTGGAAACTTTTAACTTACCAAAATTGATTTTTTTAAAAAGAGGAAGGAAAGAAAAAAAGAAACCCAAAACAGACGAATATCCATGCAATACACTTTTTTTTTTTTATTTTTTATTTTTTGTTTTTTTTTTTTTAACTTGGGGAACGGTGTGTTTTTTCCAGGACCCATCAGCTCCAAGTCAAGTAGTTGTTTCAATCTAGTTGTGGAGGGCGCAGCTCAGTGGCCCATGTGGGGATCGAACCGGCAACCTTGTTGTTATGAGCACTGCGTTTTAATCACCTGAGCTAACCAGCCATCCCCCGGAACTTTTTTTTAAGTTGTTACAAGATTATCCATTTTTAAAAGCATCGGCCTCTACCTGTTTAACAAATGAATTCTTTCAAACCATGGTAGGACAGTGGATCATTGCCACGCTATCTAAAGTTACACTGAAAAAGGCAGAAAGGAAAGTCACTTCATTTTGCAAACCTAGAATACAGCTGTTAGTGAAATCTGGGAAAGACAGCATACAAAGAGAACCATAAGATTATCTCACTTAAATTTAGAGATTAAAAACTCTAAATGTAATGTTAGCAAACCAAATGTGATTAGGAATCTAAACAGTCACCCACCACAACCAAAAATAGTCTATCTAGCCCAGGAGTGTGAGAATTACTACCAGATAATCTAGTCCCAGGTCACATTAACAGGTAACAATAACAATATCTGAAGCTAAATGGATGGCAAAACGGACATCTGATGATATGTTCCTCATAAGTCACCCATGAAAACTAGACAGTTAATTCTTCAACAGGATGAAAATTTCTCTTACACCAGAGCACTCATATTGAGGAATATCAGAGGCGTTACCATTACCATAAACCAAAAAAAGACCAATATGCCCATGACCAGGGTTTAATACTATTCTGGGTACCAGCCAATGCCACCAGGGCTCTATGGCTGATTCAACAACCCCCTCTAGTCACCTCCCACCTTTTGGCCAGGGGTGGCCTTGTGACTCAGCTCTGACCATGAGAGGGAGGCGCAGGGCTAAGCAGGGCTTGCTGGCATGTCCCTTCTGCCCTTTTGCT
Organism: Aselliscus stoliczkanus; assembly: GCA_033961575.1. Classification (NCBI taxonomy): domain Eukaryota; kingdom Metazoa; phylum Chordata; class Mammalia; order Chiroptera; family Hipposideridae; genus Aselliscus; species Aselliscus stoliczkanus. The sequence continues at coordinate 31,358,132 of CM066741.1, forward strand.
TTTATCCCTTCCTCCTTCTCCCTGCCTGAAACACAGATATGATGCCTGGAGGCACAGAGGCCACCCTGTGACCATAAGGACAAAAGCCGCATGGATGGATGGAGAAGCAAAAGCTAGGAGCCTGGCCCTCCACATCCTCTCTGAGCCCACTTCCCTCTAGACTTCTAGTCAACTGGAGAAAACTCAGCCCAGACTGCTCAAACCTTTGTTAGTCAGGTTTCTTGTTATTTGCGGCCATTTATGTTCCTAAATGACACATTACCTGAGACAGAATGAAGAGGTATAAGCATTGGGAAAATGGAGATGGAAGTATCCTCATTGGTTACCAATAATTCTCTGCATAGAAAAATCAGGAGAATCCACTGAAAATTGTAACAAGAGCAATTAATGAGTTGGATAGATACAAGATAAATATATACATAAGAGATAGAATGGGGAATAAAGATTCCTCCCACATGAGCAACAAAAAGTGTTAATTACCTAGAAATAACCCAAAAAGAAAAGTATAAGACCTCTATGCCATGCTAAAATTTCATTAATAGACAAATAAAAGTTGAATAAATGGAGAGCCATGAAACGGCCTTGAATGAGATGGTCTGATATTTGGAAATGTTATTTTCTCCCAAACTGATTTAACAGTCACAACGAAAATCCAATGGATTGTTTTCTCTTTAGGAAGATGTTAGAGAAGACGACTTTCAAAAAGCAAAACAAAACACACACATGCAAAGCTTCATCTGAAAGAACGCTTCAAACACTTTTAACATGCGTGATGAAACTACTGTGGGGCCAGCCAAGTGGCTCAGTTGGTTAAGAGCTCGCTCAAGAGTGTGAGCTGAGCTCTGAGCAACAGCAGTTTGATGCCCAGCCTGAGCTGAGCAGCCGCTGAACTGCCAACAGGTGGCAAGATGGCTCAGCTAAAAAAAAAAAAAAAAAAAAACCATTGGCTCTCCATAATGAGGCTACTGTGTATACGACAGCACGATGTCACTCCCAATGGCACATGGATCCATGGGCAAAGATCGCTTTAAACTGATCCCATAAAATAAAATATATTAGATAATCCAGTGAAGAAAAAAATAAAACAGTACCATGTTGGGAAAGCTGAATAAGGGACATATCTCACTTAATTTAAACACAAGATAAATGCTAGAAGCATAAAAGAATCAAAAGAAAAAGATGAAACATAAACTAGATGTTAATAGGCATGATTAAATTTAACTGGTTTTGACATGAGTATAAACTTTCTAAGCAAAAGGATTAAAGATCATAATGAAGAGGCTACTATTCTATAATAAAATGAAACACTGTATTAGCTCAACAGGTTAAAAAAAACAAAAAACAAAAAACAGGAGGAATATTTGCAATGTAGAAAACAAGGTAAAACACCTTTATAATCGAAAGTGCTACACAAATTGATAAAAAATTGCACTGATAAACAATCCAAATGAAAACTGGTGGGGAAAAATGAAGATTCCACCAATAATTTTTTTTTTAAGAAAGGGAAATTAAAACAAGTGAGACAAAATTTCTTAAATGCTAAAATGGCAAGGCTCAATTTAGCATTTGATACCCAGAGTCTGGGTAACAGGCATTGCTATTGGGAGCTTAACCCAGTTTTCTGAAAAGCAGTTTGGCAATATTTATCAAGGATCAAATGTATGCATAGTTAAAACATTCCTAGTACTCCATACTTCCAACTTTTAGAAATCTAGCCCAAAGAAATAATCAGAGCATACACATCAACAACAGTACAAAATGATTTTAATCATGTTATTTTTAATGGCAAAAATTGTCAAATGTTTAAATTTAGCAGTTATAAAGTTATTTTAATTTTAATAATTTAATTAAAGACCAGATATCAGGTGATAAAGATATAACACAACCGATAAAAATTCACAATGTGATGCTAAGTGGAGAACATCAGGGGGAAAAAAAATCTATGTGTATATAGTGTAACACCCATTTAAGTTTTAAAAATATAGAGCTACACACATAAGTGAAAGGGAAAAAAGATCTCAAGAAAATACCATAAAATATTTACACTGGTTACCTCCAGATTGATTGACTAAAGATGATTTTTTTATTTTACTCTTTTCCTAACGATATTTTCTAATTCTCCCCCTAATAACCACTTATTCTTCTTGCAATTTGAAAAAAAAGCAATAAACGTAATAATTGTAGTATAAGGTGGCAGGCAAATGTGTCCCTAATTAACGGTTCATTGTTCAAACGCGGCGGCACATTATTTTTAAGCAGGTCAAATATGTGAAACTGTTACGTTGCCATATGAACACGACTGTGGAACCATTCTCGGCGCTATCTGAACCCTCTCCGTAGGCCTCTTCCACAGGAGGCAACGAGCCACGCCTGGGAGCACATTAAGAGAAAGGAAGCTCTGCTTGGGCTGTGAACTTGACCTTGATCTTGGACTAGCTGCACCTCCATTTCTTTCATTTGCATTCACAGATCACCCACCACGTGCCACGTACCGTGGACCCAACAGAGTTCTTAACTTTCACAGAGCTTACAGGTTCTCTTTCTAAAATCTGAAGTTAAAACAATCACGAGCACTGTTTTGCCCTGTTGGTATGTGTGGTGACGATTGGATAATAACTCCTGTTTCCATGCAAAAATCTGACTCATTTTATGGTAATTATTATAAAGCGTGTGTAAAATGCATTCTCCCCAAAAGTGGAGACTTCATCATTAGGAAACATACAGAATCTACTAGAATTTGCTAGAATCTACAGAGAGCACTAATATTTTGTCCATTCAGAGAACACCGCCGACTAACTCTCTTGATTAAACTTATCTTACACCCTGACCATGACTTTCGCTGAACCAAAGACGCGTGACTCCGGTTTCCACAAATATGTTTTTGAGAAACTGCAAGCGCAATGGGAAGATCACTGGATGAAGACAAAAGTTCACTGGAATGAAAATCTAGGAGGGTGGTCGACTTCCAGAGAGAAAACGACACAGACCTCAAACTCACAAAATATAGGACTCATCAGGAAAGCCAGGCACAGGGCGGGGGCTTGCCAGGTATGTGGCACATCAACTACTTTGCAGAACGGCCAGTGACCTTAAACAGCAGCTGCGGGTCCGCGCATCCAGCCCCCAAGAGCTCTATGCCGTCAGCAGAAATTGGCCAGTGATCAGGCCGGGAGTGTCTAGCTGTAATTGCAGAGCACATAACCCGCATGAGAGAATCCGGCCGTCGCGGCCTCATTCGTTACAAACTTAGGCGTTTCCGAAGGTGATCTGGAAGGCCACTGCTTCAAATAAGAGATAAAAGGTCGATAGGTATGTAGGTATGTAGGTAGATAGATAAAAAAAAAAAAAGCTACACTCAGGGATTTGAGGGGTTTCTTCCAATTTTTATTAAGAGAGCCTCCTCCCACCAATAATAATAATAATAAAGAACTATAGCTAAGAGGCTTGTGTTTCCCCCAGTGGATGAGAAGTTGAGGAAAAACAAAACAGGAAGATATGTCTCCTATTGATGGCCTCTACAAACAGTCCTCCAGGAGACTGGCTGTCCCCCCAGTGTAACCATGGACCATATCATGTAAAACCATAGGCACCTCAAAGCTACAATAACCTCCAGACCTAGGGAACCCCCGACAGGGCAGGCGCAGCATCTAGCACACTCCTCGCTGGCAGGGCAGCCCCGTGCCTCCAAAGAACGGCCGGGAAGCTACACAGTGGGAGCCAGACATTAGAAAATCCACCCAGAAGTATTTGTGTGAATGCTAAAAGTCACTCGCTATCCTGCTTTCACGTTTTAGGCACCTGGATTGGGGGGCGGAGAGTGAGGTATTGTGGGGGGGGACCCATATACCACAGATGAAATGATTCTGTGAACCATTTTAGTGAACTCCGTCAGGACCACTTGAAAGGCCAAGACATTATGCCTTTAAAGCTAAAAAGGTTTTTGTATTTCTCAAATGTTATGGTTTTTATCACTAGACAGACCAGGATTTTCCAAGAAGGGGAAGACAGTTTGTGGCACAAAAGCATTTGTGCTGGGGACACTTTCTCGCTGGTCCCCACTTTCATGAAAAGGGTGGATGGGAAATGTGAAGTCTGACATTCCATCCTTTTCTCGATGACTTGGGATCATTCCCCCTTATTGCAGGAATCAAACACAGTCCTACTTCTTTTCTATTCATAAAGTGTCATTTGTACCTGAGTAAGTCTTTTAAAAACAAACATTAACATTAGGAGGGAAACTTCTGGCATTGTTGAAAATGTCTGGCTATCTCACTGTTGCTTGGGTTGTATTCATCTATGCACCATAAAGCTAAGAAAGGACATAAAGTCGAGCCTGTACACTTCTGGGCTGATTAAACTGAAGGTCTTTTAACTTATCACCTGCCTACAGCCTGTCCAAACAAAATGATCTCAAGAATTCCTTTGAAATAGCCCAAACAAGAGCCTCAACTTGCAGAGCTATTTTTCAGAGCTCAATAGTAGAACAACAGGAAGTAAAATTTCTGAGATGGGGCTTTGGCTATTTATTTTGTCTTTCAATGGCTGCTTTTAAATGAGAGAGAGAGAGAGAGAGAGAGAGAGAGAGAGAGAGAGAGAGAGAGAGAGAGAGAGAGAGAGAGAGAGAGAGAGAGACTGCAGGCATTACAAATCCTGGAAGCTCTGAATCAGAAAGTGGGGGAATGGCTGATGCTGAAAGAGCCAGCCTGAAAACCCTGGCTTTTTTATGTAGTCAAGTCTCCAAGGCCAGGAATTTCAGAAATCTTAGGCATTTTGCATTATTTTCTGAATCTTGAAAGGGCTGAGACTTGAGAGAGAGTGGCCAGGGAGAGTTAACCAGTAAGGAAGCCCCTGGGCCCCTGGGCCCCCACCCCCGACACATACCTTGCCCCCATAATTAAGGACTCACTGGGAACTCACTGTCTACAAATGGGGTTTTGTTTAAGATGCTGCTGAGAAGCAGGGGGTGAGACAGAGCTCATGGTTTCCACAAACAGAGCCTGTGCCCAAGCTTCGGCATCCTCATTCCTTCCCAGTGTTGAACCTGCCCGTTGACTCGGGGACCCTAAATATTTCACATTTCAAAACACCCTACAGGAGGCGGAAAACAACGGTCACTTTTGTTTTCAGGAAAGATGACACCGGATCGATTTTGCTAAGTCTGAGTAAAACGCAGAGGCCCACAGCACAGAGCAGCAGGAATGCTTGCGGACCTGTAGTTTTGAGGAGGTCACCGCTCTCATTTTGTCCCCGTGGCTCCCTCCATTTCCCACGGAGTTCCAGCAGCAGGGCAGGGGGGCACTTGCAAAGACTGCTATGGCTTCAGCGTGAGGCACCCAAAGTCTGCAGGGAGCTTACTACACTGATCCAGGGGAACACATGCAATGTCACCCTCTTTCTAAGAGTAATAACAACTCTATCAGACACTTCCTCCCCTTGCCAAGGCCTCACAATCTCAACACCTGGAAGCTCCCAGGGCTTGTAAAATATTCCCAATTATTTGCTACGGAAATCAAACACACCACCTCTACCGGCAGGCTATACTGGATGACAGGCTTTATTTAAGAAATGTTCATCTCAGGTGCAAAGCAGAGAAAAAAAACGTAGGAAAGAAAGGCATTTCTACTTATTCAGGTCAGAGGTGATCACTGGGGAGGCCTTTTTCCGGGGCCCAGATAGTGAACGTGCCATAGTCACATACAACCCAAATGTGCAGAGTGACAAAGCACTCAGATGCACGAGGGAGGGGCCCCACGGGACCCCAGGACCCAGCCTTCCCTCGACTCCCCCGCTAGACCTTCACCAGCTCCCCAAAAAGGCTCTGGGTTATTTCACAAAGACCCGTAGCTTCCAGGGTGTTGCTTTAACTTAGTACAAATAAGAGAACTAGTCTTGCATGAACAGTTTTGCCCTCAGGAAACAACCACATCCCTTAGCCTGGCCTCTGAGGAGCCCCCAACCATCCCCAATCTGCCCCAGCCTCACCCCCCCAGTACTACCTCAACAAACCTCCCTCTCCAGCCGTCCCTCAAGCACCATTCCATATTTTGGAAGCCCTGACGGCAGCCCACTCCCCAGAGTCAGATCCTGATTCTCCAAACACCTCCTCCATGAGGCCTCCAGGATTCCTCCGGGCATTAGGTTCTTGTCCTCAATTTCCACAGCCCTTGCCCACCCTGGCATTCTGCGCCTACCCCAGCAGCTGTGCGCACCTCATCTCCTCACTTGCACTGTAAGCTCTAAAGGCTGGAGCTGCGATCTACACACCCATCCACCACCCACGGGCCTGGACACTCCAATCTGTCTCCCTGCAACGCACCTCTCTCCACCCTGTGCAGCTCGGCCTCCCCTGGGCCCCTGATCTGCCTATTTGCCTCCTCTGCTCGGCCATGAAAGCAACGCCAGCACTTTCCACCGTGCTGCCCACTGTAGCTGGCTCTAGTCTCAGCCCATGCTCTCACGGAGAAAGCCAAAATGAGTGAACGCGACCTGCAACCCCCGCCAGGAGCCACGGCACCCTCCACGCCCTGTGTGGCTTGCTCGCCAGGTGGCCAGCCTTGGGGGCCCGGCTCAGGACTGGAAGCTGAGGTACCAAGCTGGCTGCACAGGCCTGGGCAGGTGCCCCTTTGCACACCTACCTGGCGAGGCTGCCGGGGGGGGGGCTGAGTGCTCTGCCCACTGGGAGTCGGGGGCCTGAGTTCCCAGGGCCAAGAAGAGGAGGGTCCCAGGGTTCCTGCTGGTGGCCTGCCCCTGGCACACTGCCCAGGTACCTCCCAACACTCAACCTTTCTCCGCCTATCAGTCGGTGAGAATCCACGGCAGCCACACACACACACACACACACACACACACACACACACACACACAGGACCCTTAAGACAATATTCTGACGGGGCCGAGGGAAAGGTGGCCACCTGGCTTTCTGCGGCATGAAAAGGATCGTGCCTTCCCGACGTGTGTCCCCTGAGCATCCGGGACCGAGTCCAGGGAGAAACCCTCACGTGGGCTAGTAGCCTCATCATTTCAAGCACGGTGAACACCCTTTGTAGGTTTCAGATCAGCAGATAAAAGGAGCTGGGAGGCCGCTGCCTGCACACAGGGACCCTGAGTGACCAAAGAAGCCTTGACACCGGCTCATCCGTCTCTAAACTGCTCACAGGATTACCAGCAAGGGCCGGATCGATACTGAGGCTACCGGCACGCACGGGAGTGACTCCCCAGCTTAAACCTCAGCTGTGAACAGAAACAAAACAACACACTAGTGGGGTCAGGTTTAACACAGCAAGGATGACGGGTAAATGGTTGGTGCTTATCCACGATGTGCAATCACCTCCCCAGCCTCCTGGGTCTGCTGAGAGAGCAAGTCCCACTAAGCGCGAGCCGGAGGGAGCCGCAGGGGCAGGTCTGTCCCCCGCAACCCACTGATGGTGAATCCACTTGTGGAACAGGTCCACACCGCACACCCCCACAGATGTGTGTGCCCACCCACAGAGCGAGCTTCCAAAAACGCACAGTTCAGCTGCCCTGGCGTATATTTCCCCTCCTTGCAGCTACTGCCCAATTCAAAACCAGCCGCTGCTTCATCCAAAAATTGGGAAATGGGGTGACGCGAGGTTCCCCCACCCGTGTCCCTCTCAAACAGCACTCCCTTTGGGAAAAGCCATGGGGTGCATGGAAGGCAAACAATGCATTTCAAACACGTGGCCAAAGCGGCTGAAGGCAAAGGCGCCCTCTTGAAAACACATCCTTGCAGTTCCTGGGTTCCATGTCATTTTTCAGACTGAGTCTGTAAGCAACGCTCAGAATTGGCCAAGAGCGTCCATACGACAGAGCACTGGTCTAGAGGAGCCTGAGCTACAGCAGTCTCCATTATTAGGGACCGCAGGTTGGTGCCCCCAACTCCCCCCCACATGCTCAGGACCTCATCCCCAGGTGGACACTATCAGGAGGTGGGGCCTTGGGGGGGACTAGGGTTAGATGAGGTCATGAGGGTGGAGACCCCATGAAGGGATCAGCGCCCTTAGAAGAGGAGGCCAGAGCTGTCTCCGTCTCCTTCTGCCCCTCTCTCAATGCCACGTGAGGACACACTGAGAAGACGGTCATCCATAAGCCAGGAGGCGGCTCCTCACCAGACACCAGGTCTGCCGGCACCTGGACCTTGGACTTCCAGCCTCCAGAGCTGGGAGAAGTAATCGTCTCCTGTTGAAGCACCCAGTCAGTGGGATGGAATTCGTTCCAGCCCCCTGAGCTGATGCAGACACCCCTACAGCTAACAGGGCATCGCCCACCCAGGGAAGGGGCACGCGTCCCTCTCGTCACGTGACAGCGCTTCCTGCCCAGGGACCAGCCAGGATGGCCACTTCGGCTTGCTTCCCAGGAGCAGGGAAATGCCAGCCCAACTTCCAGACCCAGATGGGCGGCTGGCAGCCGGCTTCCTCCCACAGAGCCCAGACCGAGAAAGGCTGCTCCGCAGAGTGGAGAAAACACCTCTTGCAGCCCCGTAGACAGGCTCAGGTACCGCCCCGGCTCGTTGGAACCCAGCCCTGGGTGAAACTCAGTACAAAAAACCAGCCCCAGAGAGCGTCTGCTGGGATGGCGGACAGGCAGACCCAGCCTTCCACAGGCAGCAAAGGCTCTGGCTTGTTTCTACGTGTGAGACACCCCACTTCTTGCTTACAGAGGCCAGGCACTTTCCTTCAGGGCCCCCTCTCTATGGATCGGGGGAGTCAGTGTGCAATAAATAATAATAACTGAGCTGTCGAAACAAATGAAAAACTTCCAGTCTCATCAGTGAGGAACCAAATACCTAAACAAATCTCTCTTCTGGAAAAATAAGAAAATGAAAAGGCAAATTACACGTCACATGGCTGATTAATAATAAATTTCATTTGTGACTAGATGGCATGAGCGTCTGACTCCTGCCTTGCTCTCCCTGAAAGGAAAACATTATCTATGATACTCTCGTTACGGAAAGGAACCCATCCCTGGTGACTCAGCTTCAATCTCCGTTTTCTGGTGAAGCTGCCCCTGAACTCACACACACACTCACACACACACATACACACAGACACACACTCTCTCACACACACACACACTCACACATACACATAGACACACACACACACTCACACACATACATACTCTCACACACACACTCACAGATACACAGACACACACTCTCACACACACACACTCACACATACACATACACATAGACACACTCACACACACTCACACACATACATACTCTCACACACACTCACACACACACAGATACACACTCACACACTCACTCACACTCACTCTCACACACATTCACACACACACACCCCACTGTGCCCCAGTGGCACCAGCAACACCTCAGCTTGGCTTCTCCAGGAGCAAGGGTAGGTCTTCATAAGTTTGTCTGCCCCACTACCCCTCACAGTAGATACAGTCAAACCAATCCAGAAATTACGATTTTTTTTTCCTTTTCCAATTGTGGTAAAATAAACATTACAGTTCCCGTTTTAACCATCTTTAAGTGTACAGTTCAGTGGCACTAAGCGTATTCACACTGTTGTGCAACCACCACCCCGTCCATTCCCAGAATGCTTTTCATCTCGCAAAACTGAAACTCAGGACCCATCAAAACAACAGTACCCCATTTCCTCCCCTCCCTGGCCGCCACCATTCTACTTGGAACCCCATAGAAGTGCAATTACACAGTGTGTGTGTGTGTGTGTGTGTGTGTGTGTGTGTGTGAGAGAGAGAGAGAGAGAGAGAGAGAGAGAGAGAGAGAGAGAGAGGAAGGGGAGAGTGAAGGGAGGGCAGGAGAGGGGAGGGCAGGGGAGAGGAGGGGACAGAGACTTGTTTCGCCCAGCTTAGTGACCTCAAGGTCCCCCCATGTGGTAGCATGCGTCAGAATATTCCATAATATTCCACTGCTTGTACACACCACGTTTTGTGAAATCATTCACCCATCGATGGTCCCTTGGGTTGCGTTCTCCTTTCGACTTTTGCACATCATCGCCTGCTGCTAGGAACATGGGTGTCCAGGTATCTGTCTGTCTCCCTGCTCTCAGTTCTTTGGGGTATATGCTCAGGAGTCGGCTCGCTGGATCAGGTGGCGATTTCATGTTTCCTTTTTCTGAGGAAGAGCCGTGGTGGTTTCCACAGCGAGTGCATTCCCGCTCCCAGCGGCCGCGCACAAGGGTTCCCAGGCCTCACCAGCACAGGTTACTTTCAATGTTTTTTAATCGCAGCCCTAATGGGTGTGAAGTGGCAGCTCATTGTGGTTTGATTTGCATTTCCCTAATGACTAGTACATGTTTTCATGGGCTTCTTGGCCTCGAGGAGTGAGTTTTACCCAAAGGCACAGGTTCCTCCCCCTAAGCAAGCTTTTCTCACCCACATGGCATCACTTACCGTGAGCTGTCTCACTCAGTTGGGTGAGTAAGTGGTTTGGATCCAATACACATTTCCCTTGGAAACCCCACCAGAGGTAATGGCTCCCAGGAGGCCACCCAGGCCACCCCAGGCCTGAGCCCCGATCCTGGGAGGCAGAGACCCCGTACAACCCCCCACCCCCTGCCCTGAGGGGCAGTTCCTTCTCAGCCAAACATTTACTCACCAGGCAGTTTCTGTCTCTGGGGTCCCCATGAGCCCCAGGCTGTGGGGACCCCCATGTCTGCAAGCAGGCCTCAGCCTACAGGGGCCCCAGGTTCTCAACCTTCCCCACTCTCCATTTAAAATAGCCATTATTTTCCTGGATAAGCAGCTTCATGCTTTCCAGACCTTGTGGGGTATGGCGCCCAGCCCCACTCCTCGTCCCCTTGACCTGGTTCATCCCCAGAAGACCGCAGGACCCCTAACCTCGTGATCCCGGGGGGGGGGGCAGGCAGAGGGCGCAGGGAGCTACGTGATGGCTCGTTCCCGTCATCTGGCTCCCGTGACCCAGGGGCTTTCTTGGGATCCAAAGAGTCCCTCTCCGGGGACCACCTTCCCGCCCTTTCTCAGAGGCTGAGGGGGCATCAGGAAGAGAGGGACTCGGAGGAGAGGGGCGCTTCTGCCCGCCAGGGAGGAACAGCCTCACCAGAGCCCCTATGAAACGCTATGGAAAACGAAGGTAGAATCTTATTGCAAAGGTCAGAAAAGGCAGACGGAGCTGAGAGCAGATGGTGAGAATCCATACGTTCCCGGGAGGGAACTTCTGAGGAAGTAAACAGCTTCTCATGCGTGTTTCCTTCATCCTCCACAGCAAGAACAGCTAACCCCTCGTGCGTACAACAGGGACTTCGTTCTAAGGAGTTTACGTGCATTTGCTCGTGAAATACTTGCACCCGGGATCTGAGCTGGGTACCATGTCATCCCCTATTTTACAGGTGAGGAAACTGGGGCGGAGAGAAGACACCAGGGGTCCCAGGCACAGCCCATCCGAATGCTCATTTTGAGGGGCTCTGGGTTCTAATTCAAATCTCAAAAGGGAATTCATACATCAAACACGATGTGGGGGAAAGCGGTCTGTGGGAGACACAGCGAAAGGCCTCCTTTCCAGTCGTGGAAAAGGAGACGCTTGGCGCTGCCTGCTCCAACAGGTGAAAAACGCCTTTAAATTCAGAATTCACTCTGCTGATAGCAGGAAAGTAACACACAAGCCCCCAGGCCAAATGCCTCCTAGAAAGCCTCTTGCATTACTGTGTTTTTAATGTTATTCGTCTAGTGAGAACAGTGTTCTGCCAGCACCAAAGCCAGGCTAAGGACCAGGGCTGTTTCTCACGGAGAATATGAGGTGCCTGCCCAGGCGGGTTAAACACAGAAATCAAGGTGAATTTAAAAGCACCAGAAGCAAAGCAAAGCCCACACCAGGACGCAAGCATGCAGGGCTGGCTTCTCCTTTCAAACACATCTCACGCCTCCCCCCCCTCCCCCCCCCCCCGACCTCTGGCCGGTGCGGTGAGGGCTGGAAACAGCCTTGCAAGGACTGCCAGCCCTGCAGGGGGCAGGGGCTCCTCCCCATCCGCCCGAATCACAGGGGGGTGCCCAAGGCCATGGGTGCCCAGCCCAGGCCCACCTATGGGCCTCCCTGACACTGCTCGGACGGAAACCAGGGTCATCTGTGTCTCACCTGGGACACAGGGCACTCACCTGAAAGGTGAGGAGTAAGTAAGGGTATCACGCCACGGTGTGAACCTTGGCCTGGGCCCTTCCCAGGTAGCCCTGACAGCCCTGACTCAGGTGATCAGCCCTCCGTGGAGCTTTCCCGAGGCCTGGGGCGGACTCACTGGTTCACACTGGGCTCTCTCTCTAGTTCCCCCAACACTGACCCCATCCAGAAGCCAGAGCAGCTCCCCGCCATGACTCCCCCAGCTTACCTTCTCATCAGATTCACTCCAATGTGCAAAAGGCGTCAAAGCCCCCCTCTCTACCCATGGTCAGGTCCCTTCTCCTGGGGTGCTGTCCCCTGGAACCCCAAGAGTCAGACATCCTCCCTTGAGCCTTCCCAAGCCCTTCAGCAGCCAGACAACCCACCACCGCGAGCCCCCATACTTCTTCAAACCTTTCGTCAGCTTCCCATAATTCAGCACTGAATACATAGCATCTGGGACTCACCGGAAATTAGACTTTTCCCAGCTGAAGAGTAAGCTCCCTGGGGCGGGGAGCAGGGAAAGATCACACCTGTTTTTCACATGCTCTCCTCAGAGCCAAAAGCAGGGCTTGCATCCCACCCGCCCAACACCCACCTCTATCCCACCTCCTCAGGTGGGGACATGACCTTGGATGTAAGGATCGGAGTGAGCTACTAGCCCAGGTGCTTTAAAGACCTCCCTTCTGGCACAGATGCAGCCTGGTTGTGGGGCTCGGACTTCCTGAGTTGAGACCTTCCCTGTGACAATGCCCGGTGTTGGGGGAGGACTGGAGCCCCTGAGAGTGACCAGCAGGGCCACCATGGACACAGATAAAAGCATCCATTTGTTGGATTCTTCCTACCTGCCAGTGTTGCTGGGTGTCTTGTTGCCAATCCTACATACATTATTGCCAATCATACATTATAGCCAATGCTAGATACACTGTTGCCAATCCCTGATTCACCGTTGCCAATCCGAGATACACTGCTGTCTGCACTTCCATCATCCCTAATGGAGCGCTATTATCCCAAACCACAGATGGGGACACCGAGACCTGCACCTCCCTTTCCCATAGGCCTCCCTGCACCTGAGACAGGGAGACAGAGAGTATCAAAGGCAGTGCGGCTCACATGCAAACCCCACGGACACGGGCAGATGAAAGGCAGGCGCTGCCCTGGCTTGTCCTGGGGAGTTCACATCCACCCTGCTCAACAATGCATATGGCATTTTTACAAGAGCCTCCTTTACAAGCCATGCCTGAAATGAACACACCAGGTTCCAATGCTTGTTTTGACACTTTCTGTAAGAAATCTCCTGCTTCACAAGTCTCCTCAGGAGCATGAAACTTTCACCCGATAATTTCTTAGGTGTTAATTATGTGTTGGAGTCCTTCACACCATCCCTGACAAGTGAACTTGAGGGGAAGGGGGTAGGCTTCACCTTCTCTGAGGGCGTCAAAGGCCTTGACCCAAAAGTAGAGGGGTCACTTGCCGGATGAGAGGCGTTTAAGACTGGCTACCATCCCTGCCAGGATTCGCTGAAAAAACAATGCAAGACACAGAGGCAAACATCTGTTCACAGTGATACTGCTGGTTCCAACCAGACCTTCCTAAGAACTCCATCCCTCTCGATCTCCTGTCTCGGGTTCTGAAAGGCCCTGAGAAGTGACCCAGGCCCACTGTGTCATTCGGAAGGAAGACAGCAAGCAGTGAGCTGCTTCAGAGGACGCCTCGCCCTGGTCCTCAGCCGTCGGGCCGCGCGGGGACCCACCACACTACAGGGCCCAGCCCTGCTGCCGACCTTCCGTCAGGCACCCAGTTCGGTGCACGTGGTTTCAAGCCCACGGGCAACACACACCGGTGTTGACAAATGATTCATCAGATCCTATCTGGAGGGAACTCACAGAGCAAGGGCAGCCCCCACAGGGGCCGCGACCTTGACACAGCACTAACAAACCCACAAGAGACCTTCCCAGGAGCTCTCGGGTTTTTGTCCACACGCAAAAAGCCTGATGCAACAAGGGTTTTTAAAGATCGTTTTAGTGCTTTCCTGTTCTAGGCAGTAGTAACTACTATGATACAATGTTTTGGCTGGCAGAGCGCTAATAACAAGATGCAAATAAATTTGTTTTAAAGAATGTTTCAGAGTGGATGGAGAGAGCAGAGAGCTTATCTCTTTAAGAAGTCTTCTATTTCTTAAGGTCATCCTAATGGGCCGGGCACTGGGCCATATCCTGGGAATTCAAACATGACATGGTGCCATTCCCTTCTTTGACCAGCGGGGGAGAACAGTCTGGGGGCGATCCACTAAGATGAGGTATAGAGTGCCATGGGACCATCCCTCACGCAGAGTCCAGGCCACTAGATAGAAACTGCAGCTAATTCTTAAAACACTGTGCCAAATAGCCAATTGGTCATATAGTTATTCCAAACTGAGGGGCTCCCACCGCTCATGGCAAAGAGGCTTGAATAGTCCAGCCTGTTGCAGAAACAGCCAGAGGAGGTGTTCGAAGCACCTAAGATTGTGGCGGGTTGCATTCCTCTCCTGGATAGCCAAACAAATGACTTCCAAATTAAAAATAATAACAGGCGATCTCAGGGTCAAAACCTTTCAAAATGTAAAACTGAATAACCACCTCTGCCATCAGTGTAGTCTCCACAAAGAAAGTGAGACACTGGCTTCTGAAAATACCCCCAAAACAGTATGAAATCAAATAAAGAAAACATCTAACACAATACAGCCAATGTGAGAGGCAAAACCAGGAATGAAAGTGCGTGTTGTTATTCTCCATTAGGATTTCTGGCTGGTGAACATCAAATTGCCCAAGGGGACACATAAAAGAATGATAATTAAAGTATTACCACATATTTAAGTAGAGCAATGGGAAGTAAATACCTTGGTTTATTTTTCAAAATGAATCAGTAGTGATGTTTAAAAAAAAAAACAAAAAACAAATCTCTCATCTCAAAAGAAATAGGTTAGAACTTTTCATTTATTAAAGTCCTGGAAAGACGCCTGAAATCCTGCATTGGAAAAGGCACACTCGATACAGGGATTCTGCCCAAGCTGTTTACCTCATTTAGAAAGACCCCGACGTTTCTCAGGCTACCTCGCTGACACAGTACAGCAAGCTTCATCGAAAACCATTCCCCAGATGCCTGCAGCACCCACGTTGTCCTGCAATGGGTTCCCAGGAAAGCAAAACTCTCGGGGAGACGGGGGTGCGGGGATCACCGCCTTCATCCTTGGGGCACTGTTAGCTCAGCCACCGAAAAGGCTGCATTCCCGTCCTGGCCACCAGGTGGCACCTCCGCGTTAGTGAGGTGGGCAAAGTGTGCACTGGACACTCGTCAAGCACAGGCAGGAGCTGACAAACGAAAGGATTAAGGGAGAAAGCATAATAAACAGATCTCTGAAATGGAAGGTGAGCTTCGGGAGCTGGCCACTGTTTCCTGAAGAAATGCAAAATCGCACACAACTGGGCTTCACAGGCAAAATGCAATGCTGGGGAAGCACCTGAACAAAACAAAGCTTTCCTACAGAACAAACATTTATGGAGCACCTACTATGTGCCGGGTTGTCACGTTTAAATGACAGTGGCAGTCAGAAATAAGTGTCCTATCTTCCTGGTACTATGCAAGCAAAGAGCGTCTCTTTTCCAGGATGCCATGTCCATAAGAGCAAAGTCGAAGTGGTCTATGATCTAAATGCTTGACGTGTGGATGAATTCACTTCACTTTCATGAAGAGCTGTATGACGTAGGTTCTATTCAAATCGCAATTTCACAGATGAGGAAACCGAGGCACCGAAAGATTCAATAACTTGCCTGAGATCTTAGCTCCTGAGGAGCTGAGATTCAGACCCCAATCCTTGGCTCTGCAGCTCACTACAGCCTCATAAAACACAGCGAAGGTACAAGATGGAACAAAGCACCGTGACCCACCACAGGGGTGGTTACGAGCTCAAAGGAGCAAGGGGAAGTCGGGTCTGTAGACGTGGTAATCCAAAAAAGCTTCCCGAAGGAGGAGGGATCTGAAATGAAAGGAGGCGTCTTGGGTCCATTAAAACCATCAAAAGGCACTGGGGGGATAAGGAATGCACTGACTTTGGTCAGAAAGCATCCTGCCTTCGGACACTTACACCTGGGTCTCTCTTTTACAGATCTATCTGAAACCTAGAGATTTTTAGAAATGAAAAAAAAAAATTACATTTGCACCCAGCAGCCCCAAATTTTTCCGACATTAGTTTTCTAAATATACTAGAAAATGGTTTTGTTGTTGCTGTTGAATGAGAAAAAGAGAACACTCTCCCCAAATGATTTTCATTCTCTACCATTTCTGGTGAGACTCAGCAAAGTTAAAGAAATTGTTCAGGGCCAAAGGGCTCATTGGGGTGAGGGAGAAGCTAGAACCATCACCTTGCTGGGCAGGAGGGTAGCACTGTCCCCTGTGCAGTCCGGGGGTGGCAGAGCAGTCCAGAGGAAACACATTCCAGGTCACGCACACAGCAGGAACAAAACCACGGAGACAGGAATGGCATGGCTCACCTCCCACGCAGCTCAAATGCTGGAGAGTCCTGGGAAATAACACAGGATCCCCACAGCAGAGTCTCAGGCAGGACGCATTACAGCCCAATAGGACCAGGATTTGGGAGCACAAAAGGCACACGCTGAGAACTGGGGCTGGTAAATCTATCAGACCAGAGGGTGACACAGGAGTCACGGTGGCCGGCTCAGGGGCCAAGTGAACATCTCCGCACAGAATCCACACAGGTCTGAACTGGATGAGGGTGTGGCCAGAAACAAAGGGCAAATCAGGGCAAGTGACTCAGTGAGGGAGAAAGGAGACATTAATTAGTCAGTCTCCCTACAAAAGGATGGGCTGAAGAAATGAAATGTAACTAGAAATTCCATCCTGATCCAACACGTGTTGAATGTCTCGTTGAGGTTCACGTTAGAAAGAGAATCCCAAATACATTGCCAGACCAAGTACGGACGGCGAGGGTAACAAAAGCATCGCCTGTGATAAGGCTTCCTATCAAGGATACCACCTTGTGCCCTAACATATGCCATGAACTCATTATCCACAGAAATCAGACAACAGAACCAAGGGAAGCGGACAGAAGACCTTCCTCTGTGCTGACCTCTTGGTTTGCATGTTTTCCTGACAATCTGTGCTTCGTTTTCCAATCCTGGGTCTGTGAGCTTGGGGATCATCCCGCTACTCGGAGACCCCCAAAATTAGGTGGGGATGAGAAATCAGGATGACACTGAGCATAACTGATGAGGATTTCACAATCCAAATATAATTAATAGTTCATGACTTAAAAACCTATTGCCAGTTGATACAGGCAGGCAGACCACAGACTTCTTAACCTGGGGTTTTTTCTTAGGCTTCCAAGTTTATTTCCAGGAGGTAATTAAAAGTCACTCAGATACTTCAAATTTGCAGAAAACTTATGAAAAACTGTTACATATAAACTCATCTCTCCTTAATTACCATCAGACTTCTGTTCCTTAAAGTGCTACTAACTAAAATTTGCCTACGTCAACTTGGTGCGGTCTCATTTACTTAAGAGACCTGTGTTTCCGAGAATCAACTTTATGGAGACAAACCACTGATGACAGGCAGACTTCAAAAATAATCTTTTTGCTGGTTGGAGGGTTTTGCCTCCAATTCATGTTAAAAAAAATTTTAAAAAAAAAAGGCAACATCTGTGAAACACAATAAAATGACCGCAACAAGATGATGTATGTCTGTGTATGATGAGCACACAAGCGTCCCACAACCGGCACTCACAATATCTCAGGAAAATGTAAACGCTCTGCTCTATAAAATACGTATGCTTTACGACTGTCAAAATATCTGTCTTCTCCCAGGTCAAGAGTCATTTGAAAAGCAATCTGCGTACACCTGAATTATCCACCTGACAAATAATCCCAAAGCTAGCATGAAGAAAGCTAGTGCCAGGTTACAAAGAAAATAGCCTCACGAAAGTATACAAAGCAGGAAGAATCCTGTATGGAAACGCACACAATAATTTTGAACAAATGGCATTCTCATTATAGAACTATTACTGAAGTAGACGTCTGCTTTGCTGAGGGATCTGAGAGGGTGAGGAGAAAGAAGAATGAAGTTTCAACCCCTCTCCCCCCCACCCCCACCCTGCTAAGAACTTTCTGGACTAGGGATGGAATAACTTCTAAAGCCTTTAAAATATAAATGCTTTAGGGGGGAAAAAAAAAAAAAGACTTGCAGACTATTACAGTGTAATAGGGCAAGCACAGCTATCTCTGCAGTATTTGATGATACTCTTATATGTATGCACATTTTCTCTATGTGGCCAGCCACCAAACTTGCATTTCAAATAGAAAAGTGTGGGCTTCAAGACCATCAGCCCATCATCCGTGGGACAGTCACTCAGCTCCATGGACACATCCCAGCAACTTACAAAGGAAGCCATCACCAGCACTGACCAGGGAGAGGATAAATATGAGAACAAAGGCGGTGCCCGAAGCCCTACTTACTTTTCCCAGTCAAAAATCAGAGCCACAATGACTGTAAAAGTTATTGCGATCATAGGCACTCATGCCTCATCATAAAAGAAACTACTTTCTGTTGTGTTCCAGTGAAATCTGAAGAGCAGCCTATAAGTTTAAAAATTCCTGTAGTCCAGGGCAGGAAGAAGAAAGAAAAATGGAAGCCTTGCTTACTCCTTTGTGTCTTTTGTGTTTAAAATAAACAGAGCAAGTAATTTCTATGGTTTGACTCACAGATTTTAAAACTTACGTAAGATATTTTATGGTATCAGAACGAAGTTTTAAACATAAAGAACTGAGTCAGATAAGTGTTCAACATGTATTTATACACTGAGAAAGAGAGGAGGAGGGAAAAAAACTAGTTCTCAGTTCAAGTAAAGAAATATCAATATTTCCTTGAGATTTTAAAATAAATCAATTTCCTGAGCCATAAGTGAAACTGGCGTAAGTGGAAAAAGTAGGAAATTATTCAAAACTGATAGCTGGGACTTTAACAACACCAGTAAAATTTTGAAAAATAAGAAAATAACTTGGTCTTCAAAAACGTTCAAAAGTCTCAAAAATCAAAGAAACTGTTATTATTTTGAGTCAAATAAGACCAAAGCAATTTAACAAAAGAAACCAAGTTCTTCACACTGAGGCAATATGCATCTATTGAGATAACACCCAAACTTGTTTATTAACCGTTTCATACCAAACATATGCCCTTTCCTCAAAAACAAATCAGCTCTTTTACAAACCCTTGGAGGCAAGGGTGGGGGTACACAAATTTCAACGTTTTTATCTTTCCAAATACTGAAAGCCAGTTGTGGTCCCAAAATGTCAACAGGTCCCAATGTGCACAAACATCGGGACTGCTGCGGCCCCCACCCTCCTTAGTTTAAGTCAAATCCTATCTTTACACACAACTGGAAAACTTCCTCTTGATAATCCGACACCAAACACCATTTTCAAGGAAGGGTCACTGGTTACTCATTGTGTTGTCTTTAAAGTGCTCGGAATTTTCCTTCAGAAGATCTCAGACAGAGAAATCAAGAAACTGTATCTCAAGCATGCGTGCAATTACTATATATTTAGTACAATTGAGGGGAGTGCATCTCTTAGACTCAGCACCTGTCATAAGTTGGCTAAGAAAAGCAAGTTCAAAGCAAGTTGGCCCGCGGGCACAAATGCCTCTTCTATGAACCAGGGTTGATTTTTAAATACGTTTTGAAAACAAATCGAAGAAAATCACAACCCAGTGAGAACTATGCCTTCTCCAATTTACAATTGAGAAATCTTTCAAGATCTAATTGTCCCTCCATCTCATTCTCTGCCCTGCCACAGGCTTGTAAGAGCAACAAGTTGTTTTAAATTATATACAAAATCTCAAAATGATAAAAGGTTCCTGAGGATTTCCAGAAAGCTCACCAAGCCATGTGTAAATCCAGAAAAGTTTTGCAGTAAGTCCCCATCGTCCTTGCAACCCCAAACATGTCACACAACATTCATGTACCCAACCTGTAATTCCTTGAGCTCTGGCTAAAGGTAACAGACAATACTGCACATTTTAAGTCACAATTGTCATAACCAACGTTATAAAGGCAGAGCAGCCTATCACAATGGATGACTGTCTCCGCCAAGCCATGGTCTGCAGCGACACTGCAACAGGAACTGCCCAAGTATCAATAAGGCAAAAACAGGGTCTAGCACAGGCCTTCAGACCAAAAACACTGGTCTCCTTCATTATCTGAAGTTTACAGAAATGTTGTTAAAGGGCCTGGAAAGTGTTTGCCCATCTAATGGAATATTATGTATCCTATGCTGAGTCTGAAAAAAGGTCTGAATTGTCAAGCAAACTCTGAAGGTTCACATTGGAGTGTACAAAATGCCTCAAGGGCAAAAGCAAAAGTCCTCTTTCTTTTGTAGGCTCGGGCATTGCCTGGTATAAGGTCCAGCTTTCATACAGCAGGTGCCCAATAAGTGCTGGCAGGATCCAGTTGCTTCTTCCCAATACATTCTTACAAAACAAATGAAACCAGATTTAAAAGGAAGCTACCATCCCTACAGGATCCCCTTGGCAAAACTCTAAGGCAACAAGTGAAAATGATACAGTTGATTTTCATTATTGCCCTGACCTTGTAACAATAAGGACAGGAAACACTGTTATTAGTAAACTAAGCCTTAGACAAAGGCCCAACACAAATGTAAACAACAATTATTCCCTATGTCTTTTTCTATGAAAAGGCCAAAGTAAATTTGGATGAAGGCATAACAGTTCAAAAACAAAAACAAAAAACGAAAAATATGCCTTTGTTATAAAAATCTTTTGTTCCATAAGAAATGTAAATTTTTTTTAAAAAAATTATGGTATGTCCAAAATAGCTACTGTATCTACAAAGATTCTTTTTCCTGCTCAGGTTGCAAAGGTATGTAAGAAATTAAAAAGAGCAACAAAGGGAGAAAAAAACACAAAAAACTCACTACCTTAAAATGAACAGTTCATCCCGTCTTTACGACCAGGGCAGTTAATATGGAACATCAAAAAAGAGAGTGGAAATTCTCCACCATCTTAAAACACTACGTTACTTCTTTTTTGGAAAACATATGGAAGAAACTGGAAATACAAAAAGCCATCCAGACTCAGCTCCTAAACTCTCATCTTGAAAATACCAAAATTGTTTCGGATTCAGTTAAGGATTTTACTGTCACAAATCTGACTTTCACTAGCATTTGTTTTTTTTCAATCCAACCCCTCAATGCTTAACTTGAACTGTGCATAACCAAGGGTTTTTTTTCTCTATTTCTCCTGTGACTGAATCCCTTTACTGAAATGGCCACAAAATATTTTAAATGTATGTGATTTTATAAAGCCGTCAGATTATTTCACTCTCACTTATAAGCTTCAATTAGGAGTCTGTTGTATTGCTGTAGTTCACGGATCTGAAAAACTCCATAAATATAAGACAGACAGAGAGACAGATACCACCAACCAGCTGGACAAATTTATTTAATACTTTCAATCTAACTTTCACGGTCAAAGTAACAGCAAGCATTCTTTTAGACCTTGGCATATTACTTTTTAAAAAAAACAAACAGGTTTATTGGGATATAATTCACATACCATATAAGTCACTAATTTAAAGGGTACAATTCAATGGTTTTTAGTACAGAGTTTTGCAACCACCACCGCAATCTAATTTTACAACATTTTCATCACTCCCATTACCAGTCAGTGTCCACTCCCTCTTGCCCCCACCCTACAACTACTAATCTCCTTTCTCTCTCTGGGTTGACTTCATATACATGGAATCATACAATATGGGATTTTGTGAGTGTGTGACTGACTTCTTTCACTTGAAATAATGTTTTTAAGGTTCTTCCGGTCAACCTTAGCATATTTCTTAAGGTTGGAATTTCCTAATCCTTCTGACAAATCAAACATACCACCCTTTAAACTTCAAATCCTGTCCCACACCGGATCCCTGTTGAAAAATACCATTGACTTGCTATTTCCCTTTAGAGCGTCTTCACAATAATTTGCTGTTGAGGCTGTTTCCAAACTTCTTCTTCTGGGCTCTCTTTCTCGTAATAAAACACTAACTCCCTTCAACACTGGTCTTTCACACCTCCATTTTTTTTCTGACAATAAGAATAAGACTGTGCCTGGGGCAGAAAGGTGACTGGATCTTTTTAATGAGATGGCCATGACATGTGTAAAGTGCCCATTGAATTTAAAAAAAAAAAAGCCACCAGATTATTTGGCTGCCACTCATGACTTCCAAACTTCCTTATTTAGATGCTCTGTTCACATTATATTGATACGAAACAGCCATGTCGGTATGGCTTCCTCTGCTTCCAAACTTCTAACTTTTCTACGTTCAAGATTTTTAAAAGTCACCCTCCTGCTGTCACATTCAGAGAGGGAACATGAATTCCTAAATATGGGGAGCCAACACCACCCCAATCTTGGTTACTGTACCAGGCTGCCAAAGGAATGCCAGGCTCTGATAGGATCTGGTAGCTACTTCTATCAGAGGTAAGTGTTCTAGCACCTTTTGGATCAAAACTGAACGCATGCTCACACTAAGCATATCATTTCATCCTCAAAACTTCCGAGCTGTAGGGACGGCCAGATACTCAGCTAGAACTTCAACAAACCATAATCCGGAGTCAGGGTGCCTTCTGGCTTCCCATCGGGTTTTCAGGAACCAACCATTTTCAAGGCATCTTTGAGGAAAGCTTAGGCTACGCGGGGTTAGAAACGTACATTAAAATACCCGCTTCCCCTTCTGTTTTCTCAAGAATGCAACAACGCCTTTCACAAAAAGGATTATTTTTCAAGAACGCTGCAAACAAGACATCCTATTTTACAATGCCGGGACTCCAGGAATCGGAGGCCATCCCCTGTTCCTGTGAATTTCATAACAAACATTAAACAATAACGTGGGACACGCTCCACCGTTTTCCAATAGCAATGCCACTCTTAAACATGGATTCACGCTGCTGCTGTGTCTTGCAAACTCTGCGTAGCTTGTAAAGGCTACAAAACCCTCTTCTGTCCCCCCAAATTCTGTCTGGAAGCCTCAGAAGGGGGCCCCTGAAAGCCTTTCACCCAATCCAACAAGCTGAAAGTTTAGAAAACAAAGAGCCCAAGGGCTCAGATTTGGGGACGGTCCGGCCTCCATCTGCGTCTTCCTCCACCGCAGTAAACACACTAATTCTATTATAAAAAAAAAAAAAATTTGTTCTTCTTCTATCGTGGGCTTAGTTCTTACAAGGCGTTTAAGCAGGGTTTGCTCATACACAGCCTTTCCAAATTGCCCCCACCGCCTCCCGATTCTCCCCCCCCCCCGCCCCCCAGGGCTCAGTCGTGAGTTTTCAGACTTCATTGGCACTACCTGCATACAGACCCTCAGCAACCATTAGTCAGCCACACGCCCTCACCGTCCAAACCCCCAGGTCGGTGACTGCATTGCAACTTCCATCGTGATCAAGTCACCCTGCCACCACCGCGAGCTCGCCCGCAAGCCACACTTTCATTTCTTTATTTTTTTTTTTTTTTGGAGACGCAGAGAAAGAACCCCCCCTACTTGGCCTGCGCTCCCTCCACACCCCACGAGGCCCTAACTTCTCCCTGCCTCCCTTTCCGCAGCTCCCCACCCCGACCCGGCACTGCCAAAACAAAAGCTATCAGATTGCAAGCGATAGCGAGTGTGGAGCGACACTGCTTATTAACTATGTACAAAGGAAGTGCGGGGCAGGGGGGAGGGCGTGCGACGCCACGGTGACCACAAAGCCAAGGCCAGGGCTGCTCGCTCGCAAAACAAAACACGCTCCTCCCTACCCCCCCCCGCCCCCCTGCGCCGCTGCAGACCCCAGCGAGCCTTAAACCCAGGGGCGCAGGGCACCTCCGGCCAGGGCGCGGCGTCCAGGTGTCCCCGCGCAGCAGTGGGGCGGCAGCGACACCCCCGCATTGCAAGCACGTGTGTGAGAACGCACGTCGGCTCGGACCCCAAACCCACTCCCGCACACGCGGGTCCCGCCACGAGCAGGAGAGCGTCCACGGCCCGGGTACAAACTGCGGTCCCAGAACCGTCAGAACTGGGGTCCAGGCGCGCTCCCCCTCGAAGAGCCTGGCTTCGCACGTTTCCAGTGGAGGAATGGGGGTCTGGGCGGGAGCGCTCCCCGCACCCCAGCGCCAAGATGAGCGGCCCCGGGCAGCGTGGAACGGGGACCCTGCGGCGGATCCGGTGCCAGGGACGCCCAAGGCCAGGAGGCACCCAAAGAGCCCGAGCGCCCAAAGGGGCCAAGCGCGCGGGGCGACAGAAGGCCGCATGGGGAGGTTTGGAGACGTGTCCTGGGGCCGCGGGGCCTCCTCATCCAGAGCAACTTGCACCCCACGGGCGTGGATGGGCTCCCCGCCAACGGGCCCCGAGTCTTGCCCGCAGCCAGGGCTCGACGCGGCCACGGGAGCTGTCACCGCCGCCTGCGCCCAGTGCGGAGGGGCCCCGCGCGCCCCGACGGGCCCAGGGCGCGGGGCAGCGGGCCCCCCCTCCCCCGGGCGCCAACTTCCCCGAAGGCGTCCGGCTGGGAAGCGAGCGCGACGGACGGGGACAAGCGGCCCCACAGGGACAGCGACAAAGCGAGCCTCCCGCGGGGCGTGGGGCGGGGGGAGTGCGATGGGGGCCTCAACCCCACGCGCCCCTCCTGCGCCCGGGGGGGGCCCCCGACAGCGGCGACGGGGGCCCCTCGGGTTTCGCCAACAGCGCGCACGCAGCCCCCCTCGGAGGAAAAGTTCCCGCCGTGGCCGCGGGCACATACTCACTTTCTGCACTCGTGGGCCAGAGCGAGAGCGCGGCGGAGAAAAACACGAGCCCCCACAGCGAGGTCAGGGACCCTCCTCCGGAGCCAGACTTCATTCCTTTGATTTGGGACGAAATTCCCCTTTCTCAAAAATAAAAGGGGGTGGGTGGGGTGGGTGGGGAGGAAAAGCAAAAAAAGTCTCCCACGGAGTCCCCCGCTCCAAACACAAGGGCGAAGGGAACGAGGCTCCCGCGGCGGCGGCGCGGACGGGGCGGCCCCTCAGCGGCGGCAGCCGCGGCGCAGGGCTCGGGGACCCGGGGCGCGCCGGGCCGGGCTGTCGGCGTCGTCGGCCTCCATTTTCAAACCCAGAGAAGCAGCAGGAGGAGGAGGAGGAGGAGGAGGAGGAGGAGGAGAGAGGGGGTGGAAAAATAAAAAAATAAAAAAAACTGCAAGGAGCCCAAATGCGTCCGGGCCCAGCGACACCCACGCCACGCGCGACCCCGGCCCGAGCCGGGAGGGCGCGACGCAGTTCGCAAGGGTTGCCGCCAAGTCCCGGGGGCGGGCGAGGCGAGGCCGAAATGCGGAGCAACAATGAATGAGAGGCTCCCCCTGCGGCCGGGCGGCCGGGGCCCCCGCCTGCGGCCGCCGCCTCCCTCAGCGCCGCCGCCGCGAGCTGCTGCCCAAATCCAGGGCGCACACAAAGCGGCCGCCCCGCCGCGCCGCGGGCTCCGCGCGCGGGGGCTCCGGCTCGCTGAAGGTCAAAGCCGCCGAGGCGCGCGGCGCGCCGTGGACCTGCCCCCCCTGCGCGCGCGGGAGGGGCGCGCGGGGCGCGGGGGGCCGAGGGGCTGCACGCGCCGGGCACCGCGCGCCGGGGGCCGGCTCGCTGGCAGCGTCCCTCTCGCTCGAGGTCGCCCGGTGCGCTCGCTCCTCCTCAGGTTTTTGGGAGGTTTTTTTTTTTTTGCCTTTTTTTTTCTTTTTTCTCTTTTTTTTTTTTTCTTTTTTTCCGCTCCGCGGAGTTCAGGCTGGTAAACAAGAGCCTCAGCCTCGCCGCGCTGCTGCTGCCGCCGCCGCCGCCGCCGCCGCTGCTGCCACACACTGGCGGGGGGCGCGCACACAGGCACGCGCGCAGGCGCGCACACAGGCACGCGCGCGCGCCTCTCCCGGAGCCGCCGCCGCCGCCGCCGCAGCCGCGGCGCGCCCAGCCGGCGCGCGCCAAGAGCTGGAGCCCCGGAATCCCAGGGACGTGCGGAGCGGAGCCGAAGCGTAGTGGAGTACGGAGCGGCCAGGCACCGCCCCGTTCCCTCCCCGCGCGCGCGCCCGGACACACACGCACGCGCGCGCACACGCTCTCGCCCCCCCCCGCCCGCACTGCGCCGGCCACCCTGCACGCGCGCCCTCCCCTCCCGCAGGACTCCCCCAAACAACAATGCCCCCGGCGCCGGTCCCGGCTGGGTGGTGGGGCCCGCCGAGGAGGGGCGGAGAGGGAGCGCGCGGGTGGGCGGGGAGTGCGGGGCCCCGAGAGGGTCATTGAAAACAACAACAGCGCGGCCGGCGTTGCCCCCGGTTCTTGAAAAGCTTCATTGTTTTCTTGCAGCTGTTGCAAAATAAATAAAAAGTGCGTGCCTGCGGCAGGGTTTCGCAGCGTGCTGCAAAGCCCGAACGGGGCGGGAGGGGCCACACCTGGGAGCAAGGAGATGCCCCAGCACCACCACCCCAGGCTCCCGAGGTGGGCACTGTCCCGCGAGGCCAGGGCGGCCGCGGGGTCGCGACTGCGGAGCCCGGAGTGGCGGGGTTCGGCCGAGGCGTGCGAGGGGAGACGGAGCCGGGGAAAGGGGGGCCCCCCAGACAGGCTGCCCCGCGCGCCCAGGGCGCGTCCCCGCGGCGGCCGCCAGGGGGCGCAGGAGGCGCGCGGGGGGTGTGGGGGGGCTGGCCCGCCGAGTGTCGCCTCCCTCCGTCCCGGAGAGGAAATGTGGGGGCCCGGACTGGGGGCCAGCCAGACGGGGTAGCACCGGCCGGTCCTCGGAGACCCGCAGCCCGCCCCCAAACGCTCCTGGCGCTTGCTCGGGGCTCCACCACGTGGGCCGCGCTGCTGGGAGCGGCCAGAGCGCGCGCACGGTGCGGGGCGCTGGGGCGCCCCCGGAGGCTAGGGGGCGTGTCCGAGGGGGCCCCCCCCGAAGGCAGGGGTCCGGGGCCGCGGCCCGCACCGTCTCCAGCCTGGGGCGGAGACCCAGGGGCACGCCGCGCCCACGCGTGGTTCGTGGCCACTGCGGAAAGCCACCCGCACCTGCCTCGCGTGCTCGCGGGCGCCTCCCTCTCGCTTCCTTTGCTATGGGGACTAGACAGCAGCGGCAGCAACCCCAGTCTCCTCTGCGCTTTTCTTTGCGCCCAAGGAGAGGGTTCCCCAAAGCGAGACTGCCATCAAACGAATAAATGCTGCTGAGACCAGGTCCTTAAAGGGGGGAACCCAGCCCAGCCGTGGCTGGAGAAAGGCGTTTGAAATACGTGGACTTTTAAAAAACATAGTGAGCGGGTCACGTGTCGCCTTTCCTGTGGTCGGGTTTCGAGACTCGGGGCTAATTGATGTCAATCACAAATAAAAAGAAGATAGCTCATAAAAGAGTCGTGAGTGTCTAACTCGAGTTAGAAGTGTTTGTCTCCTTACACCACCAGGCTGTCTGGTAGGAAAAGGTCTGGTTCTAAAGAAAAGGTAGGTTTCTTTTTTTTTTTTTATGTTGCCTCTTCCATGGTAAAAGATGTCCGAGTTACATGGCGCATCCCATCGTTTGTAAATAATTTTTTACATGAAGGACTGAAGCCAAGAGAACAGCGATCATGGAAACCTAGCCTTCCCCTGCCCCCATATGTATTCCCTAAATCATTGATCTCCTTGGAAATGTTTAGCTCAATTCCGTGAGTCAGTTGTATGGAAGGGAAATAAATCTTTTTTCACTTAAGGGAGTTATTCATATGGGATTGTTTTAGGCTTAACTGAATGAAATTCAGCTTCATTTTTAAATAAAATATTCCAGTTTTAGATGTTATGGACATTAACAAAGGGAGGCATGTATTAGAATCTTTAAAAAGAAAGAAGTTCAGCACGTATCATTTAAAAATCAGGCACTACATGTGAATAGTTAAAATTCAGTCTACTGATTTTTAAATATTTCTTCAGAGGATTCCCTGCCTGAGGTTGGTCTTCACGCCAGCAGATCCATTCTGCAATTACCTGTAAAGGAAAATCAATCTTGTATTTTCATTGTATTTGGTGTTTCGAATTTTGAAATACATACTTGTACATTTAGACAGAAGTTTAGAGTTGACTTTTAAAAGACTAATGCTAATAGAAAATCTTTAAATACTATACAATATATTTTTAGTATTAGTAATAATTCCCATTCATTTGTCCCTAAAGACATAAGGTACACAGAATAACGGATAAACGCTCACTTGTTTAAATTCTAGTGTTTGGGGATTTTTTTATTTTTTTTTACCAAAATGATTTTTCATTTGTGAATTTTTTAAATATTTGTGTTTTCCTAAAGTAGTAGGAAATCAGTAAGATTAAGCTATTTTAGACAGAAAAGTTAGATGATAATTATTATATACCTTCATTTTTAGGGGAAAAAAAAGAATCAAAATATAAGTTGCCTTTCAGCTTTAAATTGATCACATAGACATAGAAGGCAATTTTTAATTTCTTCAATGATTACATTCTACTTACAGAAGTCAAACTCACTTTTTCTACCTCGGAAATAAAATCATATCGTGAAACATTCACTGGAGTCTTAGCTTTACATTCACACTGACAGTGCATCACATTTTTTTGTTTTTATGCCGTTTTCCCCAGATATCTTTATCAATTTCCCTTCTTTTGGAGCAGAAACTGGTTGCTTATTTTCATTTTTTTAAAAGCTGTGCACTTGAAAACAGTTATATCTCAAATGATGCTGCTAAATGTTCCAGACAGCCCCCAAATGTAATATGTACCAAGTGAAAATATGAGAAACAGCCCAACTGACAATTGACAAGTCTTAGTAGTAATACAATATGTTGTGATTCCCAGAAAGGAATGTTATTCAGCAGCAAAAGTGAGTAAACTATAACCACACACAGCATGGGCGGGTCTTTGAAATACAATGTTAAGTTAAAAAAAAAAAAGCAAGTTCTGAAAAAAAAAAAACACTACACACTTGACACCATTTTGATAAAGCTCTTAAAAGCAAGGACAACAACAAAAAAATGTTGCAAGTATTTTAAAGCAAGAGAATGAAATACATGGTGAAATATTTTTGTTTTGTTTTACGAAGAGGATTAATAACACAAAATCCAGGATCCCGGTTCCCTCTGGGAGTGGGTGGGGAGAAGCCCATAGGTAAAGACAGTGTTCTTAAGAAATATGTTCATTTCAGACCAGGTAGTAAATTTATAGGTTTCCATTTTATGGTTATGCTTTATAACTAACGTGTGTGTGTGTGTGTGTGTGTGTGTGTATAAAATATTTCAAAACATAAAAATATGGGGCTGATCCACGAACGAGGTCATCCCAGTTCCCAATATTATGATTCCAGATTCCAAGCTGTTTGTATAAGCAACTCAGAAGCATGAAAGTACCACTAAAATGATATAGTTAATCAAGCTCTCCTTAAATGTATCCTTAAAAGATACATTTCAGAAGGATGTGTACTCATAGCCTAGCAATGCAATTCAAGACAAATACATCATAAAAGAAAAAAAATGAAAAAGCATTCACTTCATAGGTAATCAGGATCGTTCATGATGAGTGCATTGTATAAACCATCTAGCAGTTTCCAATAAGGTTAAACTGCCCCTTAACCAAAAGAAAGGAACATATATCCACAAAGAGACCTGTATGAGAATGTTGATAGTTGCTGTATTTATAATAGCAAAAAACTGGAAACCACCCAAATATAATACGTCAAAAGGAGAATGGGTAAACAAATCATGATATAGCCATCCCACGCAATACTGCTTAACAAGAAAAAGGAAGGAACGATTAATACATACAAAACCATGGATGAGCCCCAAAAGTATAATGCATAAGCCAGGCACAAAAGTGTACAAAGAGCTCAAATTAGCCCATTCATTTGAAGTCCAAGAGTAGGCAAAACTGATTGATGAGATAGAATCATGGTTGCCTTTGGTGGGGGGCGGGGGTGGGGGGGTAACAGGATGTTGTAGATGACTAGGAAGAAGAACAAAGAACTTTCTGGGGGGGCGGCAAGGCTCTACGTCTTGATTGGGGTATTTGCTATGGTAGTGTGTGTATTCATCAAAACGGCATTGAACTGTACACTTAAGATGGATGCACTGCCTTGTGTGTAATTATATCTGAATTTTAAAAAGGTTTAAAGAATGCATTATATAAGTTGGAAGTTTTGCAGCTGTTCTGAAAAAGGTTAGCACAATGCTTGTCATTTTTGCTGTTATGTGAGTTAGTAGGGATGTTCTTCTCCAACCTCCATGCCCACAGCTGTCTCTACAGATAAAAACACTTCCAGAGGTTCATCTGCCGAAGGTCCCTTGCAAAAGGCTTTAGCTGTGGAAGGCACGACGGGGTCTCCACAAAGCCACCCAGAGACAGGAAAGGTCTTAGTGATTTCTAGTTGGTTTCAGTCCCTGCACAGCCACAGCGGTACAAGTCCCAGTCTTCTCGAGATGTGTTTACACCCAACTTGAGAAGATTTTCTATTTTAGATGACACAGATAGCCAGCTCACAGGGCCATAAATGCTACATTCCTCCATGACGCTTTAAAAAAAAAAGAAAACATGTGGAAGTGTCAGCAAGCATTTGGACAGAGATAGCGGGGACATCTTTTTTTGTGACTTCTTCCAGAACCATGTTCAGGTGAAATATCAAGGGAAGTTTCTGGAAAACCCAGGCCTGGGCCAGGAGGACCTGGCACCCTTGGGATCACTGGAGATCCATGGTGGAGAGTGGAAGGCTTGTCACTCCTCAAGAGCCCCAAGCATAGCCTTCCACAGACTGGCATTAGCCTATCCCAACCTGAAGGGGTATGGGGGGCACATTCAACTCCCCGCATGGTAATCTGTGGGACATTCACCAACACCCAGAGCGTTGTAACGACTCTATCTTTTTTCGCTTGTCATTTGCTGTGGTCAGTCTCTGAGATGGGTGAGCCATCTTCACTCTCCTCTGGGTAACGAACTTCCACACATATCAACAGGGAAGACAAGCACAAAAGATGCTCCCTCATTTGATAAGTGCATCATAGAAGTAACCTGAAAGCAGGGTTCAATCAAAATTTCTGTTCCCTCCGATTAATGCCACCAGCTCTGTCAGCAGAGTGTCAGGGAGCGACAAGTTGCTCCTCTGCCTCATTCTGCAAAGCTGTGTGACTTGGTGCAGGTTGCTCTGCCTCTCTGTTTTCTCCCCCATGAGATGATCATGTTGGGAAAGACCTTTCTACTCCTGAAATGCTATGACAACTTTCTTTGTTTTGTAATTGAGAGTGGAACATTGGTGTCTCATCCATTAGCTGTATGTCTCCCACATTTGCCTTCTCTGTCAAGTAATTAATAGTCTATAAATCAATGCACAGGCAACAGAAGCCAGGCTCAGGGAATAATCTTTTCCTAATTTGTTTTTATTAAGGCAGATTTTTCACACATTAGGGTTTCTTCAAGCACGACACATTTTTTTAAGCAGTCCTGAATCCTCATATATAATCTTCTAAGAATATGGGGACGGAGAGACAGCAAAACATCACCACAGAAAAGGGGCAAGTGACCACAAGTGACCCACCAAAGGAATAACCCCCCAACTGATCATTGAGAATGGTCCCACAAAATGTTCTTTTTGGGATACTAAGTTCTAGTGGAACCTTATTCTGTAGACTATATTTGTATATTTCTTTAGTAATTTTTTATTTTTATTTTTTAGCACCATCAATATATCAGGCTCCTTACTATTGCAGCAGCAGCTCTTTCAAATAAGTGAGAGCTCACAACGGTGCACACGCCTGCTGCTCTGCGGTGTGGAAACCCCTGGAGAATCAGGTTTACACCTGACCTTCGAGGGCCATTGACCCACATGAGAACTGAATGCTGGCACAGGGGCAAGCATAGGAAAGGGCCAGTTCCCATGAGGAGTGATGAAGACACAAGTCTTATATGACTTGTACCTATGACTTCTGGCTTTATGTACCTGGAAAACGGTTATTAGATGTGACCCAGGTAACTCCAACGGGCAGAGCTAGACCAATGGGAAGGAAAACAGGTTTCAGCTCTTTTTAAGACTGTTTCTTCCTTACCAATAAACACAAATAACAAGCATTATCTCGCAGTGTCTTCTGGGAACATGGATTGTGTGGAAAGAACTTTGAATCATCAGACTGTCCAGGCAGAGACTGTGTCCACACCCGCTGGAGAAACTGCCCAAAGAGTACTGGACGGCCCGAGAGGACGACAGGGTGACATTGGGGATCCGCTCCAATTCCAGGATCACTGGATATTTTGATATCATTATACTTCCATGTGGATTGCTGTGTCGGATGGGTGCTGACGGGGACTGGCTTTGCTTTAACTGAATAGTGATCAGCTTCCAAGTTGAAGTTGTATCAATCAGTTGAATGGGATATTGACTTTATCTTCTATCACAGAAAACGTGATGAAATCACTCCTTTCGGGTTTAAGGCCCAGTTCCAATAGGCCAAAAAGTCAAGTTTGGAGGTCCGGGATTGGTTTCAAACCGACCACATCGTGGGAGATGGCTGAAGCAGGTGGGAGCCAGGTAGAGGTTAAGATAACGTGTGTGTGCTGGCGTGCTAGCGTCAAATGTTTAATAATAGGTTATGTGTGTGTGTGGCAGCGGGGGTGTGGGGGGGAGCCCTGATTTGTAGAGCTTCCCAATTTCCCTTGTGTAAGTATTCTACCAGGACTAACTCAAGCTACTAGTGTGAAGTTACTGAGTATAGTAAAACCTTGAATGGTGAGTACCGTGGTTTGCAAGTGTTCCACGAGACGAGCAAACGTTTCTAATACATTTTAACATAGTATATGAGCGATGTCTTGCAGTACAAGTAGTTTGTTTCTGGAAAAATAATGCTCGCAAACCAAGGTATTACTGTGCAGACTTCTGAGGAGATGTATAACAGGCAAGACTCTGTGAGCCCGCCCCAAAACATCACTGAGTGAAGATATCTGAGAACCTTGTGCTGTCTTTGTAACAAAATTAAATATGCATCCAGTAATACATGTATAAGCAATCCAATACAAAAATGGCAACAGCTATCAACAGGCAATTCACAGAAGAAACCAGAAAGGCCAATAAGCATAAAAATATACTCAGGAACTTGGCCGAGAAAATTAAGAACTGGGTAGGGCTGACTGTTCACAGGGAGAATTGAATTCTTATTCACTGCTATCAGGAAGATAAATTAGTAAATCCACTTTGGAGAGCAACTTGACAACACCCATAAGGCTAAAGATGTACTTATCAACCCCAGAATCCAGTACTTCCACTCATAGAGGCTACCCTAAAAGCCCTTGAAGACGCATATAAGAATGTTAATGAGGGCCGGCCGAGTGGCGCTGTGGTTGGGAGCTGGCTTGCGACACCAGCGGCCCCGGTTCTGGTCCCACATATGAGGTCCAGTGACACTGCCCTCAAAAAAAAGAATGTTAATGGGACCATTGTTTTCAACAGTAAAAACAACAAGAAACATTCTAATGGTCCCGCGGTAGAAGGGTGAAAAATGGTGCATTTTTCATACAATAGGATGCTATACAGAGGTTAAAATGAATGAACCAAATCTAAGTGAATCAACAGAGATAAATTTAACAACCAATATCGTGTGAAGGAGCAATTTGCAAATGTTATATAACCACACGCTATCTTGGAATAACTATTAACACAAAAACAATAGCATATTTTGTTAATGTAAATAGGTATATGGAACATAAGTAGAAAATATGCATGGAAATGATAAACAGCAACCTAAGATATTATTTGTGGGAATGAAGGGAGCAGAAACGTATAGACAGCAACAGCTTTCACTATATTGGCAACATTTTATTTCTTGAAAAGACAAAGGAGATCTGAAACCAATAAGGCAAAATGTATCTGTTAAACCTAGATGGTGGATACATGTGTGTCTTAAATTATTTTCTGTAATCTTATCTTACATTTGTCACAATTAATAAACCAATATTGATACATTATTGTTATTATTAACTAAAGTCCATATTTTTTTTTAAAGATTTTATTGGGGAATTGGGGAGGAGAACAGCGTTGGGGAATGGGGAAGGGTAACAGACAACTTGCTGTCTTTTTGTTCTTCAGTCTAGTTGTGGAGGACGTTATTTCACTGGCCCATGTTGGTATCGTCATTGTGCGCTACCCAGATGAGGCAGATCGGTCGCCGGCCTCTAGATGGTCGCTCATCTCGGCTATTGGCAGCTCACGCTGGCTGCCGGCCATTTACTGTAGCCTTGGCAGCCCACTGCAGCAGGGGCTGCAGCTATGCCATCCCGGGGACTCACAGCAGCCCAGCTCCAGGTGGAGCTGTTGTTAGCTGTAGAGGCCAGTGTCACTGGCCCTCATATGTGGGATCCGAACCTGGGCCACTGGCATCCCAAGCCAGCTCTTAACCAATGCACCACTCGGCCGGCCCTAAAGTCTATATTTTATTTCGATTTCCTCAGTTTCACCCTAATGTCTATTTTCTGTTCTTGGGTCCCATCTAGGATCCCACATCGCACTGATATATCATGTCACCTTGGACTTCCCTTGGCTGTGACAACTTCTCAGACTTTCCTTGTTTGTGATGACCTTGATGGGTTTGAGAAGAACTGGTCAGATATTATGTGGAACGTCCCTCAATTGGAATTGGTCTGGTGTTTTCCGCATGATCAGACTGGGGTAATGTGTTTTGCGGAAGAAGACCACGGAAGTAAACTGCCATTCTCATCACACCACATATCAAGAATACATGTGGCCGGGCCGGCTGAGTGGTGCATTGGTTAAGAGCTGGCTTGGGACGCCAGTAGCCCTGATTCGCATCCCACATATGAGGGCCAGTGACACTGCCCTCTACAGCTAAGATGGTGAACAACAGCTCCACCTGGAGCTGGGCTGCCGTGAGCCCCAGGGACGGCATAGCTGCAGCCCCTGCTGCAGTGGGCTGCCATAGGATACAGTGAGTGGCCGGCAGCCAGCGTGAGCAGCCGTCCAGAGGCCAGCGACTGATCTATCTCACCCGGGAAGAGCGCAATGACGATACCAACACAGTGAAGCAATGTCCTCCACAACTAGACTGAAGAACAAAAGGACAGCAACTTGTCTGTTCCCCTCCCCCAATTCTCCAACGCTGTTCCCCTCCCCCATTTCCCCAATAAAATCGTTAAAAAAAAAGGAATACATGTGGTCATCCTGAGTTATCACTATTGATGTTGACCTTGGTCACTTGGCCGAGGTAGTGTTTATCAGGTTTCTCCTCAGTAAAGTTATTCTTGCTTCCCTTCTTTCCACACTCTCTTCTTTGAAAGAAAGTCACTGTGTTTAAGGAGTGGGGAGTTAGGCACCCTCTCCTTCAGGGTGAAGTATCTCCATAAATCACTGGGAGTTCTCCCTATTCATATATTTCTTTAATCATTATTTTTTATCATTATGGACTCATGCATATTTATTTATTATTTTGGGTTATCCAATACTACTTTGTTTTGCTCAATTTGTTCCAGGTTGGGCTCTTGGGAGCTCTTTTAGTGGTTCCTGGGTCTCCCTCATTGGGTTTTGTTGATTTTGGGGATTTTGTTGTTGTGTTTTTTGGATTTTGGGGGTCTTTGCGATTTTGTTTGTTTGTGTTTAGCTCTTCCTTATTTTCTAGCTCTGCAAGAAAGTTATTCCAAGCTCATTTTATATGTTCTTGCCCCAGTCCTAGAATCAGTCATTTCTGCAAGAGCTCTGGGTTCCTTGTATTAGAAACAAAAATCTGGGTACATGGTGTGCTTATTACTGGGTGTCATTGTTTCTAGGTTCTCTTAGCTGACAGAACAAGGAAATGTGAGTGTATATATAGTAACTTGTGTATCTGCTCATCTCTGTATCTAGATTAAAGTAAACATGAACTCAGACTGGACTCTCAAACTGGGTCTCCCCCAGTAATCCATTGGCACACGTGTCATTCTGACCTCAGCTTGCTTCCACTCTAACACCGAGAAACCATCTACCATGCATTTACCTATGGCTCCACTTCTAATTTTTTTGAAGCAGAAAAAGAAAAGCTGTAGGTAAATGCTTCGCCATATGACAGTATCCAGACCTGAGGTGCAGACATTTACAGAGCAGATATTGGGGGGGGGGGCGGGGCTGGGGGGACAATTCATGTCATGATCCATTCTCAGCACAGACCTACCTTTGATGGCTGGTACCATTCCAGTGGGCACTCGTGGGAACACAGACAAAATGTCCTTTCAAAAACGTGCCTCTGAAGCCCATATGGGGAGGATGAAGACCACCAAAGCACATGTGGAGGGAGCCTTGAAGATGGTGAGGTGAAAGGGAGAGTCGTGGTTTACCTGCTAAAAAGAAAACAAGATTGGAATCATTCGTTTCCAACAGCACTTTTCAGCCCCTTTTGAATAACGAATCCCTCTGAAGCTCATACAAGGGCTCTGGAGGGACCCTCAAGCCAGGGAAACATTCTCATAGATCAAGAAGCATGAAGACATTGCCTCACGGTGGGGGAAACCTCTGAGCCCACATTTGGATCTCAAGTTCAGAAAACATTATGTATATTACATGAAAGTCAAGTTTGTCTGTTTGCTTACTTGTGTTTTGGGGGATGTGAGCAAGTGGGCTCAGTGTGGAGGTGGAGTTGCTTGAACCCTGTTGTTTTCAGGTCAGAATAAGAGAGGCTCCTCCCTTCCAGGTGCGGGGAGCAGGGGAGGGGGCCCCAGGATCAGTCACTGGCAGCTGCAGTTCACTTTCATAATTACATTAATAGCAAGTGACACTCGTTTTCTATTTATAGACATCGTAAACAATTTTTTTCTTTTAAAATCAATCTAAGCCTTACTTGTAATAAAATCAGTTTAGAGAAACCCATGAAGTGACCTGTAGGACAGTAGAGAAGTGAAGTTTGGGGAACAGGTTCAAAGCGATGTCTTGGGCATAATGAAAAGTGCACGTTTTCGAGCCCAAAGGGTCTAGATTCAAACCGTCTCTTTCCCACTTGCCAACAGTGTGATCTCCGGGAAGCAAACTTGACCCATTTGTCAAATGGCAATCATAAAATCTGACCCACATGGCAGTCTTTCTCCAAGTGTGTTTCCTGTACCACCCATCTCAGAGTCAGCTGAGATGTTTGTTTGTTTTTAAATGGAACTTCCCAGGCTGCCACCCAGAACTTTCTTTATCAGATAGAATCCTGTGGGGGCAAAGCCTAGAGATCTACATTTTTAACAGGGAGCACCCGCCCAGTGATTTTTCTGGTGTTCTGCAGGCTTTGGAGAGGATGAAATGAGCTAAATAGGTAAAACACTTGCCACACAGGAAGGACACTGCTATTCTGGGCTGCCCAGCATCTGAACATCAGTCACCTCCTTTTGAGTATCCCAAGTGGCCTGCTCAGGACTGTCATGGATGGTTGTGCAGGTTGTACACTGTACAAGCCTGATGATGAGCTCCCTGGAATTGTTTGGTATGTAAAACACACGGTCATACATACATGGCCCTCCTTCTCAGAAGCAGCACAACTAACCTAGACCCTCTTCATTCTTTCCCCTTTTTTTGAGCCTGGGTCTCTCAGCCTTCCTTCCAGTTCTCAGCTACACAGCAGTCTTCCCATGACTTCCTTCACTGATGGGAGGCCTGGAAGAGGGTTTTGTTGTTTGTGGTCAGGAAACTTGACGGGGCGGATGAGCAGTGACTGCTGTGTTGCCTTCCATCCAGGGTTCCTCAGCTGTATTCCTGGGATTTGGGGGGTGCTGGGAGAACCCCTTCCTGGCTGAGAAGTGAAGTAGATAAAGATACAACCAGCTTCCCTCTCCAAGCTCTGTTCTGCTTCAACCTGTTTTATAGATTAGATTTTGGCTCAATAGTTCATTTGGAAAAAATAATCCTACTACCATTACAGAAAAAAAAGTTTGAAAAGTGCTGCCTGTTACAAGGCACCCCAGGGGAGCCTCTGGTGCAGACAAGGCAGAAAGTGATGGCAGAGGACAAAGGAGCTTAAGTCAGTCCTGGGGTTTGCAGGGCTCCCTCAAGGCAGGGCCCCCAACACCCTCCTTTCAGAAGCAGACACCGAAGCAAGGTGTTAAAACCCCACATCCAGAGTATGGGGAAATTTTTGAGGCCTCTCAAAAGCTGCCCTCCCCTGCCTACGGGAAAATTTACCATGTCCACTTACGAGAAGAAAAAAGGGGTGTCGGTGCGGCCGGATGTATTTCCATGTCAGTCCATCAGTCCGAAGTCTCCTGACCTCGGGCGGTGGGAATAGGTGGCCACTCCTGATGGTCTCCAAAGACCACAGCCAAAAAAAAAAAGACACCAAAGTCATTACTGAGGGACCCAAGGGAGAGAAGGGTGCATGGTCCTTCCTTTGTCATGGGAACACCAGCCTATGGGAGTGAGGGTGAAGAAACACATTTTCTAGAGCAGGGGTTGGCAAACTTTTGAGATGGAAGAGCCACCGGGGCTCAGGAAACTGCAGCTCGCAAGCTGCAGGCTCTGAAGTAAAATTGAAAATGAAAATAAAACTATCATAGTTTCATACATAAAATGTTTAAAGGATATTATTCACATAATGGTGGTTATAAAAAAATATATTTATGGGTTTCGAATAAGTTTTAAATTGTTGTGAGGGACAGGATTGGCTCTTCCAGGGGTTGGAAGTTCCCAAAGTGCCACATGTGGCTCACGAGCCGCAGTTTGCTGACCCCTGATCTAGAGGAACCAGACCCCTCCCACCCCCAGATCTGGACATTGGGAGCATAAAGGCAGACATATTTTCTTTCTCTCCAAAATTTGACATTTGCAAGGGAGGCATTAAATGGTCATTAAACATTTTCTCCTGGTTCACAATGAAGACCATAGAAAAACTGTCTCCAACAAGATGGTATGTTGAGTATTCTTACAAATATTACCCCCATTTACCTGCTTGTCAGGAATCAGCTGCCACAGGGCTGGGCGCTGCTTTGCTTTCTCAGTGGGTCACAGACACAGGGGCTGTGTTCATTCTACTTCTCTTGCTTTACTAATTTATTCTCTTTCTCCCCATACCCCACTCCCAGCCCCTTCCTTAAGCTCAGAAAAGTACGCAGGTAGTTTTACATTTTGTATGTAATTGAAAAGTTGGGTTATAGTAAAAGACATGCCATATGAGTTTACCGCAATGGTTGGGGGCGTGTCATCTGATACAGGTTGTGGATCCTCCCGGGAAAAATTTGCCTCTGTTCAAACATGCAATTTTGCCATTCCTGGGGTTCAGGGACTCTTAAGGCCCTCTGTGGACGTTTTTTGAACCTCAAGTTCATTACCCCTGTACTATAAGAAAAGTGTGAGAAATAGGAAAGTAGTTGCAATGCCGACTCCTTTCATTGTTTCAAAATTTTCAGTGCCACTCATAATTACACTATTGGGTTCCTTTGTCTCATTTCCTTGGGTTTCCATTTGGAAAGGAGTTTATAAAAACAACCCCTTTGAGCCGGCTGAGTGGCATGTTGGTTAAGAGCTGTCTTGGGACACCAGCTGCCCCAGTTCAGATCCCACATATCAGGACCAGTGACACTGCCCTCTACAGCTAAGATGGTGAACAACAGCTCCACCTGGAGCTGGGCTGCTGTGAGTCCCCAGGTGGGCATAGCTGCAGCCCCTGCTGCAGTGGGCTGCCATAGGCTACAGTGAGTGGCCCGCAGCCAGCATGAGTGGCTGGCAGCTGGTGTGAGCTGCCAAGAGCCACCGTGAGCGGCCGTCCAGAAGCTGGCGAGCAATCTGCCTCATCCGGGAAGAGCACCATGATGATACCAACATGGGCCAGTGAAGCAATGTCCTCCACAACTAGACTGAAGAACAAAAGGACAGCAACTTGTCTGTTCCCCTTCCCCGGTTCCCCAACGCTGTTCCCCTCTCCCAATTCCCCAATAAAATCTTACAAAAAAAACTGAAACAACCCTTTGTATGTCGGAAATAGGTTACTACCTTAAAAAGTTCCTTCCTTGAACCCTTTGCCCTCATTCACTCCATACACCCTTGCATCTCTCAGAGATGAATAGCCCTACTTCCCAGAGGCGGGAACAACTCTGCCTTCTCCACATTTCACACCCCCGTTACCATCTCCGAACATTGCCAATGATTTGTAGGCAGAGTTTGTGCCACTCCTTCACTAATGTCACTTCAGGGCATGTGCGCACATCTGAAGTATTCAGCACATGTCTGCTAAACCGAGTGAAATTCCTACTCTTTCACTGGGAAAAATGTTAATGCAGAAAAATTAAGGAGCCAAGTTTTAAAGAGACACACTACCCAAGAGCCAGGATTTTGCAGCACATAACAATATTCTCCTATTTTTGCTTCACATCTTTGTTGGCTTAAAAGAATTCAAATTTACAGATGATTTTATTCTCTGGTTTCATGCTCTCCTCCTGCCCACTGCAGACAAAGCTGTGATCATTATTTTGGCAGGTAGCTTTCCGATCTATATTTTTGTAGTACTTGTGCGACATGTAATTTTTAGTATATTTTACATGATTTAAAATTTTTTTACATATTCTGTACCTTGCTTTTTAAACTAAGTATGTTTTCAAGCTCTATTCTTGTTCGTGCATAGAGATCTAGCTTATTTGCCTTAGGTATTATATAATATCTCATGGTTAGACTATGCCACATCATATTTATCCATTCCCAAATGAGAGGCATCTGGGCCCCATGCCCAACTCTTCACTGTAACAAACAATGCTGTAATAAACATCCTTATTACAACTCGGGTTACTTTTTTGTATACATTTCCTAACACGCCATTGGCAAATAGGGAAAGGATATTGGTAGAACATGGAAGTCATGTTGGCTCATATGTGATGTTTTTCCCAACATGTTACTGTTTTGAAGTGATTAAAAGGGAAAGTCTTAGCAACAAATGCAGACCTGAGCTGAAAAATCAACAGAAATGTCTTCCTTCAGAGCAAAGAGTGACAGCTTTCGTGGCTTTGAAATGACCTGGTGACACTGGGAATGCAGAGGAAAAAAAACAAAGAAATTGGAAGCATTTCCTCCTGTATTAAAACAACGGAAGAATGAAGAAGGCTATCGCCAGAGCCGTATTTTTAATTTTTAGGAAAATGGTCTTGATTACGGATGGAGCACCCACATCTACCTGCCCCAGAAAGCAGAAGCCACAAAAAATAGGCAAATGGCAGCAGTGAACTCACTGTGCTATATCTTGTCATTATGTTTAAAATATTTTTGTTTTTGTTAGTTTTTGTATGACAAAATTCCACAGTTTTTTGTGTGTGTCTCCCCATCCCCAAACCCCATTTTCCCCATAAGACTTGCTACTTTTAGTGGAGGAATTTGCACCAATTTCCTAAAGCACTTATGGAAGAGGTGTATGTACCTAGCAGTGGAATTACTGTGTCACTGAGAGGTACATTTCAACGATTCTAGATTTTTCCAAATTGCTCTTCAAAGTGGCTTCACAAATTTACACTCCTACCTGGAGAAGAAGGTCCTTGTTTTCCTGCTTCCACGCTATTACCTGATGTTGTTAGACTTTATGTTTTACCAATAGCATGGGTATAAAGTGCCTTCTCATGGTTGTTTTAATTTGCATTTCCCCAGTTGCCAGTGCAACTGAGCATTTTTTTATGTGCTTATTGGCCATTCCAGCTTCCGCTTCTGGGTATTACCCGTTTATCGCTTTCGATTTTAAAGCGGAATTGTTTTGTCTTTTCCTTATAGATTTATAGGAATTCTTTATGCATTCTAGATATGAATCCTTTGTTTATTAAATTTCTACTTTTTATGCTGCCCTCCCAATGTCCCCATTCTCCATATAGGTCTATCTTTTATATTTCTGCTCCACTCTAAAACACAGGTGATTTTTTTTTTTTCTGGAATATATCCTAGGTACCTGGTCTTGGATTCTACAATTAAGTTGTACAACTAGAAAGTCTGAAACTCAAGTGTCTATAAAATTTTTGGCTTTCCTCTCCTATTTATAGAACCTTCTCTGTATATGGGAGAGTTTTCAAGACAAAAAAAAAAAAAATGGTATCTCCTGTGCTAAAAACTGTTGGCCAAATTTACTTCTTTTGCCAGGTTAATAAGAAATGATTTTTGTGGAAAAAAACTTCGAGAAGGTTAAGTCTCACATTTCCACTGGGCCTTTGGTCGATGCATAAGTCCATGAAAAAAAATAAGACACTTTATTAAATCCCATGATCCTCATTTTTAAAATATTCAAATCACAAGCAATCAACCATGCTTTTCTGACAAATTACCTAAGGAAAACTTCCTTAAAACTAAATAGAGTTGAGTTTCAGAACAAATTGAAAAAGTGACATTCAGATTTTTTTTTTTAATGAGATACCTAACTCCTAAAAGAAAATCCTGAAAAGCTTGCCTAGAATTGAAATTGTAGTGTGTGGAAATGTGAGGAAAAGAGCTAAGTGTTGGCCAAAGATTCCAATAAGTAAATGATGTGTTTTTCTCAGGGGTGATTTTGCCACTTGAAACATTCCAAAAAAGTGTTACTGATCACCAAGTTTCTTTCACCAAGCCTTGAAATACTTGGTATATATGGAGCGCTTAGGAATATTTGGATAAATTAAATTTATATTGACATTTTCTAAAAGTTGGCATAGTTTTCTAGCTGTTTGTGGGCATGTGTCAAACACAGAACATTTGGAGACATTTAATTTTCCAACTGATAGATATCAAACTGTCCCTTCCTACACTATATTCTTGAAAGCTGAATTGCACTCAGATTTAAAATATGTCATTTTTTTTCCTGATTAAAAAAAACAGCAGATTCTTCAAAGATTAACTCTACAGGTAGAACTACCCAATCGCCCAGCAACTTCACTCCTAGATTTATACCCAAAATAATTGAATGCAGGGAATTAAACAGATATTTGCACACCCATGTTCATAGCAGCATTGTTCCCAGTTGCCAAAAGATGGAAATAACCCACGTGCCCATCAACAGATGAATGGATAAATAAAATGCGGTCCATCTATACAACGGAATATTATTTAGCCTTTAAAAAGGAAATGCGGACACTTACTATAACATGGATGAACTATGAACACATTATGCTACGGGTAAGAAACAGATATAAAAGGAAAAATATTGTATATGATTCCACTTACATGACATATCTAGAATAGGCGAATCCAGAGAGACAGGAAATAGATTAAAGGTGACCAGGACATGGGAGGAGAGGGGAAATCAGGAGTTATTGTTTCATGGGTACAGAGTTTCTGTTTGGGGAAGATGGAAATGATTTGGAAATAGGTAGTGGTGACAGTTGCACAATATTGTGGATGTAATTAATGTGACTGAATTGGACACTTAAAAATGGTCAAAATGGCAACATTTATATTATGTATCTTTTTTTTTTTTGAGGGCAGTGTCACTGGCCTTCATATGTGGGACCCGAACCGGGGCCGCAGACGTCCCAAGCCAGCTCTTAACCACCGCGCCACTCGGCCGGCCCTTGCTATGTATCTTTTACCACAATAAATGAAAGTTTAAAAAGAGGATTTCCTCAAGCCCCTCCCCCAATAAAGCTACAAATGCCTAGTTTGAATAAAGCTTGGAAGGCCTATAAAGTAAAATAAAATTAAAGCCACCTGTTCTGTCACCATGTGACTCATGAGCTGTGTGCTTCCTTTTTTCTGGTTACTCCTGTATGTGTGTGTGTGTGTTGATTCACACCCAGAACCATTCAGCACAGTAGCCTGCTTTTCTCATGGAAAGTTGTAACCATCAGTAGATTCCAGTCTTATTCGTGAGCCTGGATTTATTCAAATCCATCCACTATTGTTGGATATGTAAGACGTGTGAAATATTTTCTCAGTGTGAAATAACCTGTAGGTACCTTTTTGTGAACATTCGATTATTCCCTTGGGATAAATTCCTCAAAACAAATTTCTGGGTCAAAGAAGATGAACTTTTTTTTTTTTAATTCTCCTAATGTATGTGTACTATTAATTTGCATGGCAGGGCATTTCCATTTTCAGCAGCCCAGTATAAGATTTTACTGCATCCTCACCAGCACTGAGTGTTACATTTTATAAAAGTCTCTTTGAATGAATAAGAATAAATTCCATAGAAACGCAATGCTATTGGAGTAACAGCAGGGTCATGATAGGATGGGTGTAGAAAAGACAAAAAAAACAACTTTGATGTCGTATTG
Source organism: Aselliscus stoliczkanus (assembly GCA_033961575.1). NCBI lineage: Eukaryota > Metazoa > Chordata > Mammalia > Chiroptera > Hipposideridae > Aselliscus > Aselliscus stoliczkanus. Next base: position 31,402,455 of record CM066741.1, read on the forward strand.
GTATAGAAAGGATAACTTTTATAGATTATTGGTGATAGAATTGGTGTAGTAAGGGGGAAAAAAAGATCACTTTTATAGATTAAAAACAGATGGAAGAAATCAACAGAGACCTGGCTTGTTAGAATGATTAGCCATTCTCTGTCACCATTATCTGGATGGAGACACCCTTAGGGCTTTCCCTGTCTGGATAGTGTCATCGGGTGTCGCCTGCCCACCAACCAAGGCCCCACCAGCCAAGCCTAGGAGCTCACGTGCTAACTTCTTGGTCTGTTTTCCTGCCTTCTCTTTGCAGCAAAATATTTTTCCTCACCCATTTTCTCAAGCACAGACCCACTCATTCTTTGAGGTCCATCTCTACTGAATCTCCAACTGCCACAGGTGGCACAGTATGGGCCTTGAGGGACAAGTGTAAAAGCACCCACCAATGGTCAGGGAGCGCTGAGGTCCTTCTAAAGTTGGCTTTGAGGGGGGCCCAGGGGTTGCCCACAGAATGCCATCTGAAACAAGTCGGGGAGAGGAGGGGTGTCATGGTTCTGGGGTCTAGGTAGGAGGTGAGCTGGAAGCAAAGGGGGAGTGGGCTGCTGGTTGGCATTTGTGCCTTCTCTCGGGGACTGCGCCTCCTCTCTTGGGAGTGGGGACATGAGACGCAGGGTGAGATGGGTGGACAACCTCATTTCCAAGAACATGGCAACTTTGAGACTGAGTGCTCAATTCAAACCTGAACAACACTCCAATTTTAAAATATAATAAATCTCATCTTGAGGCATTATACATAACTTGAATCTGTGTCACACCTTAACCTTTCCACATCTTATCCAGTTTGTACAAAGCTGTGTTGTGTCTCAGAACTAGCGAGTGACATTGGTAGTGTGTGCCCTGTCATCGTTAGCTATCCCGTTTTACACGTAGGGTCCTAGGGTTCGAGTAAGCCGGACCAAGCAGCCACTCTCACCCAGGACCTCTGGGTGTCCTCCAAGACAGCCCAAGCTGCCCTTCAGAAAAGGCGGCCACCCTCTGTCAGATGTGACTTTTCAGATGTGACAATGTCATACCCAGGTACAGTGTTTAGAATGAACTCACTGCAGAGAAGATGTAACATTCAAATGACCCTTCTGGAAAGACTATAACAGAGGACTTGGTTTTCTTTCGCGGAAACTAAGGGATGCTCTGTGGCAATGCTGGAGACTCTCTAAGAGTGAAAAGTGTGGATGCTATCTTGATAATAAATGGCTTAGGAGACATTTTAATAACAATGGATAAATTTAGGATAAATTTTCTAGAGTGCATATATATCATTTATATTCATTGATTTATTTATTTGTTTTTTTACTGCTGTCTAGCCGATCATTCTAATTTATTCCACTGTTTTCTAATTATCTTAGCATTTTTTGTTTGGTCTGGTTATTGTCATCAATAGTGGTTTATACTGAAGCACCACTGAATTGGCTGATAACTCAGTAGAAACTCACAAGGTCTTTGTCCTCAAAAACTCCTTAAGCAAGCCAGAATCATGGGCCAAAAGACCCCTACTCTTTCCCAGGAGCCCCTGGAATGAAACACATACACACACACACACACACACACACACACACACACACACACTCACTCACCAGTAAGACAGTGGACAAATGGTGCTGGTTTTTAACTGAAATTTTTGTTTTGCTTTTCAAACAAAATATCATAAAGATATTCAACTCAATGTCACACTAATTGATACCAGAAGCAACAATATAGACACTGGCATATTATAAATACCAAGAAGTCAAAGAGATCTGGCTGCAGATTGCTTGAATAACCCACAGTTTTGGGGGCACATTTTTGCGCAAGGAAAAAAAATCCCCAGAGCATGAATGAGGGAAATGGCAAAGCTCCCATATCTGAAATAATTTTCTTTTGCTTTGTTCCTGCAAGTAGGGCAAATGCATTTCTGATTTCAGTAGGTGGTCTTGCTAAGGTGTGATTGGAGAAATGAATACCAAAATGTACATGATTCCTACACCAGTGGGAATTCACGGACACATCCACTCCTTTTCTATTTTTCAACCTAAGGTTTTAAATGTATTTATTCATAAAACAATTTAAAAATAATATTCACATTCTTTGATGAAATTATTCAGCTATCTATGCAATTTTAAGCTTTTTTCTAATTTTTGTCCATAGGTTAATGGATTTCACCCCACTGTTATCCGTAGTTTACACATTTTCATACTTTTATGTTCTGCGTTTTTCCACTTTTAATTGTTGTTTTTTTTTTTTACACATTTTTCAATGTGTCTGCAATCATCTAAATTTTTTTCCTTGAAAGGAGTGGCTTTCAAACTTTCTTTAGTAGAATAATTCTGTTATCAAACAAAATTCTATATGGTTTGGGGGGATACCCACCTAATCTAGAACTAACCACAATAATAGTTCCTTTCAACATTTACAGTTCCCCTTTCCTATACAATTAAATTGTTTCCAGTGTTTGAAAATTTAAACAACGCTTTTATAAGTATCTTTGGATGTAATTTTTAAAAAATTAATTCTATTAAGATAAATTCAGAGAGGCAATTTTTTCTGAGTGGAACTTTTGTTTGTTTGTGATATGCATTGTCAGATTACTTTTCATAAAAAAGGAGCCAATTTTTATTGCCATCAACAAACAAGAGTGCTCTGTTTCCTTAAACCCCAGCTAGCAATGAGTTTTGTCATTTGCTTTACTTTAATTTAATGTAATGGGTGTGAAATGATGACAAATTGATTTAATTTAAAGAGTTTCTTTAAATTTTATAAAAGGTGGTTGGTTCACCAGATATTGGTTTCCTATTAGTGTTACATTTTGTTTAAGCCATCCCTTTCATTTTAACATTTGTGTCTTGAGTATTAGTGTTTGGTTCTGTTTTAATGAATTTATATAAATCCTTCACCAGTTTTAGACAACATTAGGAAACCATGTATTTCAGATATTTTTCATTATCTTACATGGTTTTTAGAAATCGAATTCTATCAACCTACTTTTTCTGTTGCTTGAATAATCAAAATTATTTTCACATGTGGTTCTATTCCTTTTTCTCCTAATTTTCCTATTATTTAATAGGAGTAGTAATAGCATTTAACATTTAATCCACTCACTGTTTATTATGGTAATGGATTGAGGTCTAGATCTCAGTTAATTTTTTCTTCATTTTTATTTCTAATTATCCCCCAAGCATTCATAAAATAATCATTACTTCTCCACTTGCTTTGCTAGTATTTATCATTTACCAAATTCTTATATTTGATCAACTACTCCTGCATTCTCTATTGTGTTTAAATTTGTTTCTGTTTTTAAACCAAGACCACAATTTTTTTTTTCTTATTTTCACTATTCTGCACTTTCTAAAAATTATCCATAAGCATGCATTTTATTTTATTTGTTTTTGGCATTTTATAATGAGGAAAAATCTTTATTAAAAATTGTATTTACCATTCATACATAGTTATTTTTGACACATAATGTTGGAATAATTTTTGTCAGATTTTTGTATTTCTATAGGTGTAATTGGTTGTAAATCAGATTGAAAAATTAACCTGTGGAAAAATACATTATTTTTTATGTTCGATCACCCGATATAGTACAGTTGTCTTCCATTACATCTCTTTTTCAAGCTTAGTATTTTTTAGTGTTGTTTGTGCATCTTGATTTATAGTAATGCTAGAATATTATATTTTTTTGTTAGTATTGTGAATGAGGCTGCCTCAAACCAATTACCACTTACTTGCTGTCTTTTTTTTAACCAGAAATGCGTTGAAGTTTTGTAGAGTTAGCCTTTATCTAGAAACTTTCACAAAATCTCTTTTCATTTCTAATACTTTTAGTTGGAATCCTTAGTTTCTTCAAATTCAACTTAAAATAATGATTTTTTAAAAAAATTGTAATATTGATTATCTAGTGCATATTTGAAGCATTGTTAGGATAACAAGAATCTCCAAAGACATGCTAAATAATTTTAATGAAGCACATATTTGTTTTTGCCTGTTTTAAAAAAGAATGCTTCAAAAGTTTGTATTACAGACTAGAGGATTTTTATCATGTTAACAAAGTATTTTCCTATTTCTATTTTTAATTTTTTTTTCAGAAGAAACTATTGGATTTCATCAAATATTTAAATCTTTTATTAAGGCCACCTAAATTTTGTATCTGTAGTTATTTAAATTATGTATTTTATTCCCACTTTATTTACATTAAACTGGACATGTTACTATGATAAACGCTACCTGCTCACGGTAAAAACACTTTAAAAATAGTGTCATAATCTATTTACAGATATTTTCACATTTATAAGAGCTTCATCTAAAGAGAGATTTCCTTTGTAGTGGTACCAGGTTTAAGAACAGCGTCATTTTTGTCTGCTAGAATAAACTAAGAAATATTTAATTAAATTTCGTTATGAGTTATAATGAGTTTTTATTTGAAATTTTAAAAACATTTCCAGTTAACTCATTGTGTCATTGTAGCAAGAAAAACAGTTTCTTAAGCTAACAATTTCTTTCTGAGTTAGTGGTTTACTCACATTCGCAACCTCTTATTGTATCATTTAAAATTCTGTAACTTTGGTAAAATCATCCATTTTACTTGAATGTCCAAATGCATCACCACTGTAAATGGGCAAAATATTCCATAATGATTTTTAGTCTCTTTTTATTGTTTTTAATTTTTTTTCTGGTTTCTAAACAATTGTCTTCATTGAATTTACTAGTGGATTTAATTTGGGGGTTTTGGGGTTTTTTTGTTTTTGTTTTTGGTCATTTCAAACTAACAGATCTCTGCTTTAGTATTTCAGAGAATATTTTTTGCTCCATTTGTTTACTTCTGCATGTATTTTTTTCCTGGAGGGTTTTGTGTGCTTCTTTTTCTTGAAGTATATTTCCAGTTTTGGAAATTTTGCTGTCCTTATAAATAAAATATTTAAAGCAATAAGTTTTCTCTAAACACATCTTTCCTTAAGTTCAAGGATTTCATAGGTACTGCCTTTGTTTTCTTTATTTTAAAATGATTTGTTAATGTATTTCAAATTTTGTTTCTGATCAGGCAATAGCTGGAATCTTTGTTTCATTAGGAGCTAGTCATTTTTTATATTTTAAATAAAATATTAACTTTTTTTTGCAATGAGATCATACAACGTAGTATATATTTTTTGGGTTTTTTTTAACTGAAATTTCTTGTTAATTTTTTTCTATGAAAGTGTTCTGTATTTTGTGTTTGGTGTTTTATGCTCCTTTAAATTTGGAGCATAAAATCACTCAGTCGTATTTGTCATCATTTTGCAAATTCTTATTTCTTTTTTCCCTACTTCATCTAATTGTTATGGTGAGATAAGAATTTCTGCTACAATTTTGTTTCTTTCAATTCCGTCTTGTAACTCTAAGTTTCTTTTACATACTTCGTTGCAGTGTGTTTTAATTCATATAAATTTAACTTTTCTGTTTTCACTAATAATTTTGCCTTTTATTGTCACATAATAAACTTTATTGTTTTACCCTTTTTGCTTTACTTCAGCTTTGATATCATAATATGTTTGATTGATATTTTCTCACCCCACCTATTGTTTTTACTCTTTCCACATCTACTTGTCTTTCTCTTTTAGAATATTCTTGGATTTTTTTAAAAATACAACTCAAAAAACACCTTTATGTAGGGAAATTGAATTCATTGGCATATACTCTTACAATATTTATCTTTAAACCATTGTGAGCATATTTTATTTTTATTATTCTCTATGTTTGGTTATATTTCCTTTTTGTTTCTTCACTTGGGAAAGAGTCCTATTTAAGCTTTTTTCACTTCAGTCAATTCTAAAAAGAAATAGAAAAAAATTGTATGTTTATAAATCTATAGTAGGAACTATTGAGAAAAACTGGACACTTAGGATTTTTCCCTTTCCTCTTTTCCTTCTCCCATTCCTCATCATCTGTATATCTGAGAGAAACCATTTTTTAAAAATTATTGTACTTTTCTGTCACTGATGCTGTTTATTGCCACAACTTTGGAAATGCTATTTGAAACTGCAGTGTGTGGCCAGGGAGTGTATGCAGTTTTCTGCTATCAGCTCTGGTAGGAAATCTATGACAAGCCCCTTTTTTTTGTTGTTTTTAGGAACACTCTAGATAGTTTTCCACTGCCTTTGGGAAGTTACCATCTCAACCGTTACACTGGATCTCATGCTAATAGAAAGTACTTTTGAAAAGCAGAAAATCACCACTCTTTGTTACATGTTAAGTAACAACATAACTAGAACAGACAACATCAGGCCAGCAGCTTGTATTCACCTCCCACTTAACATGGAGAAAAACGTGGTTGCATTTTCGGTTCTCCACTGGGGGATTTTAGACTGACTGACTAGCTGCCTCTCTGTGCTCGTTAGACCCCGTGGGCCCGTGCTGGGAGGAACATGGAGTTGAAAATTCAAACATTTAACTCTAATATTTAAGTGTAATATCTTCCTCTGAAACTGACATGTTCTCCAAGAGTTACTGTGAGTCGTCAAAGGGGCCAACTTCTGGGGACGGTCCCATTATCCGAGAGTCCCGTTCATTTATTTATATGTCGATTGAACTAATTCTTTCTTTTTTATAGCCTGTCTGTTATATAACTGCCCCACGCAGCAGAGATCCTTTTTTGGATTGAGATGTGGAATATTTGAAATACCTATGAAATCAAGTGAATATTCAACACTCTTTCAGTTGCCAGTCTAAGGTCTTGAATCAGTTCTGGAAATCCGATTTGCTTACAGTCTAAAGGATGGTCTGGATACTACACTGTTTCCTTAGGAGAAAAATTATCAGCAACAGCTCCTGTTTGCTGATCTTTTGCCACAAGCTGCCTCACTGTCGGGTTGGAAAAACCCCACTTTCAACTTGGAGTCCCTGGGGTTTTTTTGGTTTTTTTCCTCCATGATATTCATGGAGAGTTTCATCTTTATTTTATGCTTCAATTTCCAGTTTATCCTTTATTTTAATGAGTCAATATTCTGGAGTGTTTTCTCTCTCCCTCCCCCTAGTCCCCCCCTCTAGTCCTTTCTAGATTGTTCTGTTTAAAGCAATCACTACATTTCTGTTTTTAAAACCCTAACAGATTAGTGGTTGTTCTCTCTCATCCTTCTTCATTTGAAAATGAAGGTCATCTATATGCTGATTATGATTCTTGTAGTTTTTGTTTTTTGGTGTTTTTTTTTTTTTTTTTAGGAGAAGAGACAGGGGATTTCAAGTTTTTCCTGCTATGAATGCTGTGTATTGAATAAGGCTTTTGCTTACTTTTAAAGTTTTTACTCTTTTTTCTTTTTGCATAGCTCCTAAGAAGGCTCATTTCTTTCCCTCTCAAGTTTTACATATTCACTAAAGAGTTTCTAGGTTTCTGATATTTTACTTGGTATCTGAATGGTCTTAACAGAAAGAGGTCACCCTACAGAAACTCTCACTCCATCATCCGCTCAGAAAATTCTTTCCAAATGACTTTGCCATAAAAACCTGGGGAAAATGCAAATTATCTTGTGAAACACCAAGTCTTGTCCATTACAGTGGCCATGATGACAAAACATAACTAAATGCTCTTAACTATTGGAACGGTAGACAAACACAAGAATTTATTTCATTCTTTGAATCCTGTCCTCTCAGTTGAAAAGCTCTCTTCTCCTAGACAGCTTTTGATTTCTGAAGTTTGGCCTTGTATTACTAATTGATTAAATATAACTCTGCTTCTCAACAACCTCCTTCCATCTGGGCACATAATTCCCTCTCTTACAGGGCTTAGAATTTGTCAATGCAGTTATGTTTTCTTGGTGGGGGCGGAGAGGGGGGGCAGACAAGCACTGAACAAAACCAAAAAATCTTTCTTAAACAGAGACTGGAAATGGTTTCAACACTACCACTCCCACCTGCTTTTTGCCAGACCTTTCACCTGTTTTTTCCTGTGTTTCTCTAACCTCCATCCCAGGAGTGCACCTTGGGAGTAAATTCAAAATAACATATACACCAGGCTTAGCAGTTTCCATGGCTTTATGTTATTTTGTGCTTTGAAAGAGCTGCACCCCGCCCCCGGCACCCTGACACCCCAAGTATCCACAAATTGGAGTACTATCTTTGTGCATGTTTCTTTTAAAGCCTAAGAATAAACATTCCTGGGAAAGCAAGGAGAGGAGGGGCTTGTCTCGTTTTTGTACACAGGAAAAAAGCTGGCCCCCTTCAGGAGAACTGCAATTGATAATTTGCGCTTGATACACAAAACACCACGTTTGCTTGCTTGCAGTGGAAACGGGAAGCTGGACGCCACGACTAAATATTGCTAGCATTACTATTTGTATCCTTGCAATAAACAGTGTTATTACTGTAAAGCTGAGCAAGCATGACATTTCTGAGTGCCTCTTCTCTGAAACGGGGACTCTATAAATAGCGCCTGGGTAGCATTTAAACATATCGTAGCATCACGTTTTTGCTAATACAAACGTGCGATCAGAGCCATTCACTCCCATAAACATTTGCCCTCACAACCTGGGCATCAACAGCCACACGCACTTCCCATTGCCCACTGACGATGGGACACTTTGTAAAATGCTGGGCACTTCAACGGTGAATACATGGTTCCTAGTTGCCGAGCCAGGAACATACAATGCACTGTTGAAATACTTCCCTCCATGTCTTTCCAAAAATTCAGCTAAACAGAAATCAGTATTTCCCCAAAGTGGACACTCTTGTACCAAAAGCTGGGATTTTTTTTTTCGTTTCTTTTTTTTTTTTTAAAGGGTTCTTTTAGTAAATAAGTTTGGGAGGCACCACAAATTATTGCTCTCCTCTTGGAAATTCATGAACATCCAACATTTATTCCACAAATATTTATTGAGCACGTACCGAGGCCCAGTATATTCAGGAGCTAGACATGAAACAGGGAACGCATCAGACAGGGCTCCAAACTTTCAGGAAACCTGTAATTTTGTCTTAACTGAACACCTCATGTTAGTTTTCTACGGCGGCTATAACAAATTACCACAAGCTTGGTGGCTTAAAACAACACCAATGGATTCTCTTGGCGTTCCGAGGCCCAACGTCTGAAACCAGTGTCTCTGGGTCCCAGTCCAGATGTCCGGATGGTTATGCTGTAAGCGAGACCTTGTCCCTTACCTCTCCCAGCTTCTGGTGACTGCTGGCACTCCTTGCCTGGTGGCCGCATCCCTCTACCTCTGCCTCTCAGGTCACATAGCATCCTCATCTTCAATCTGTGTCAAATCCTCCTCAGCCTGCCCCTACTAAGGGCTCTTGTGACTGCATTTAAAGGTCCCCCAGATAACCTCCCATCTCAAGATCCTTCACTTGGTCTCATCTGCAAAGACCCCTTAACTGGACAGGTTTCCAGCAATGAGGACTGGATAGCTTTGGGGGCCATTATTCAGCCTTCTACACGCAGAAATGGCTCTGAGATGTCCTGTGGTAGCAACTGCTTTTCTGCTTTGACTTTAAAACCCTCCGTGGGAGAAACGCCTGCCACAGCCCGGAGAACCGTGGCCATCAGAGCCCACCATGGAAAATGCTGGTCAAGGGGCTGGCTGCTTGGGGAACGGCTGTCCAGGTGGGTTCCCCTGAGATTTTTCCTCCCCACTGGGGCTCAGTAAAGTCTCTCCAGCTGACCTTGACTACATAGCAGTTTTGTTGTAAGGAAGGACGAGAGAGGACGGTGTTCCCTGGACGTGGACAGGCCGTGGTCACCACCCCGCGTGGGCAGGGCTCCTGGCTCTCATGTCAGCTCTCAGAATTTTCCCTGTCCTTGTTTCCAGACAGGATGGCGGCATTTTCACAAAGAACTATCTTACAAATTAAGGGAACACAAAAGGGACACAGATAGGAACACAAAAAAGAGCTAGTTCACAAAATACTGGTTCCACTGCAGGGCCCACTAGACTCTCATGAAGCTGGCAGCCATTTTTGCCTCTGTCCTGGGCCAGCTCTTTGCTGTGTCATGATTCCCAGCAGGTAGCCTCCTAGCTTGCCCTCTTTCAGGCCAAACCTCAGCTTCCTTTTTCCTGTTTCTAGCTCCTGACACTCTCTATGATCTTCATATCGAGTCTGAGGACCTGGAAAGGACAGAGCCCATTTTCTGTGTGTTTAGTCATCGAACTAAAATGTGATAGACACTTACTGTATGCCAGGCCATCTCAGTTTCATGCCATCTCCCAAGCTCCTGGCTGTCGGGCCTTCCAGCAGAAAGAAGGGAACCCTGAGTTAACCCTTTCTTTGCCCTAAGGGTAGAGCCTGATCTAAAGGAATGCTTTATGAAACTCCCAGCCCTAACAAGCCTGGCCCCAGGGAGGATTCATCTGACCACATGCATGGGATGGAGAGGAGTAGAATTTTAAAACCACAAGGCTTTGGACATTACATGGAGTATAGAAAGTCTCTCTGGAGTTTATCAAAAAGTTATTAAAAGAGAAGGAAAGGCTCCTGGCTGGGGGTGCTATGGAAGCTTCGAGGAGATTTCTGTGAGGACCAATGTAAAGTGTGGCATTCAGGCTCAGTCAGATGGTGAGGGGGGAGCAACCCCAATGATGGATGGGGTGCCATCACCGAGGCACCATAAAGCAGGAAAGCTGAAGTCTGAATGTTCCAGTGACAGGTCTACAAAGGCAGTGACCCTTCAGGCACAGCTGATATACAAGGTTGGACAATTAAGTTCGCAAACTTGTTGCAACGATGTTGCTAACCCCATATATATATATATATATATATATATATATATATATATATATATATATATATCAGAGGGATTATTCATTATGAATTTGTACCAACCGGACAAACAGCTAACCAAGTTTACTATTTGGAAGTGCTGAAAAGGCTGCGTGAAAAAGACGAAAACCAACCTGAACTTTCCAGCAACAATTCATGGCTCTTGCATCAGAACAATGCACCAGCTCACACAGCACAGTCTGTGAGGGAGCTTTTAGCCAGGAAACAAATAACTGTATTGGAACCCCCTCCCTACTCACCTGATCTGGCCCCCAATGACTTCTTTCTTTACCCGAAGATAAAGGAAATATTGAAAGGAAGACATTTTGATGACATTCAGGACATCAAGGGTAATACGACGACAGCTCCGATGGCCATTCCAGAAAAAGAGTTCCAAAACTGCTTTGAAGGGTGGACTACGCACTGGCATCAGTGCATAGCTTCCCAAGGGGAGTACTTCAAAGGTGACCGTAGTGATATTCAGCAATGAGGTATGGAGCGCTTGTTCTAGGATGAGTTCACGAACTTAATAGTCAGGCCTGGCAAAGTTCTCTTGCGCCCCAGCAGCTCCTCCTTAATGGGGGGGAGGGGGTAGCTTATAATTCATAATATTGATAATATATTATTATGTAATTGATAGTTATAGATCATTGACATGATTTTATGTAACACATAATCAGAAGTATGTTAATTATAAATATCAGTGATAATATGGATAGAATATTGATCATTTATAATATCGGTAAGGGGACCCAGGCACTGTTCTAACTGCTGAGTTACAGCCGTGGCCACGGCAGACGGCGTCCCGCCCACACCTCTTCCTCTCTCTTCCTGCGCCCTATCTTTCTTCTCCATTGACTTTCTTTCTAAAAGGTTATTATTGTTGTAAAACGATACCTACCCACAGGAAAATATTTGAACAATGCAGTACGGAAAAAGGAAAAAGAGAGAAAAGCGCGTGAAATCGAACCATTTAAGAGGTAACTACAGTTTGCCACTTGTAGCCGTGTGTGTGTGTGTGTGTGTGTGTGTGTGTGTGTGTGTGTAACTTCTCACATTTTTAGCAGCGTAAGACACACTTGGGGTAAACTGTCAGTGGACAGTAAACGGGGCAACCCTGTGCCATCAACACCCAGTTGGGGCCCCTTGCAGCCATACTCACCCCCAGCCACGAGCACTGCAAACCCCTGTGATCCTAAACACAAATCTGTGACAACCATGTGCCCCTCTACTGGAATTGCAGAAACAGCCACATTCCACAACAAAACTGCCATCCCATCTGCACTGACCCACGCCATGACCCTGCCCAGGGCCCCCACGTGCTGGCCCACCGCCTGGCTGCCCGTTGGAAACACCTGGGCAGCTTTATAACTAAGTGTGGCTGCCTGGGCTCCTTCCTCCTCCAGTGACGTTGATTTAAGTGGTCCAGGTGGGACACCAGGTAAATACATTTTTGATCTCTCTAGGTAGCCTAATGTGCCACCAAGGGGAGGACCTCCAATCTACGACCATTTTCTGCCACACAAATGCACTGCCCATAGGGCTCTGGAAGACTCCGTCACAGCCTACTAGAGCCTGCTGTGGCCTCTGTAAGGCCAGGCCGAGGGTGTCATGCACTTACCACCAGGAAGAAAACGGGGTCTCAGAGAGGTCGTGGTTCTGTGCCCTGATGCATGATGGTGGCAGGAGGTGTTCCCACTGTTCTTCTCAGCCTTGGGCTGGGCAGGGGCTCCGGCCTGATTCTCAAAGAATGGAGGCAGCCCCAGCCGGAGGAAGTGCTCCCCTCATGCACCCACATCATCGGCAGTGGGGTGGGGCTCAGCTGGCAGATCCAGGGGGCGTCCAGCTTCTCAGGATTCCCAGGTAGGGATCCCAGCGTGCACACGTGCAGATGCACTCTGGGCAGGCAGGACGTTGGCCCGGAAACTTGGTTTCCTCTGGAGAGGAGATGCAGGTGGAGAGGGCCCAGGTACCCGTATCACTTAATTTATAATGTTCTTATTATTAAAAATGTAAAAGATACAGAAAAATAGACAGAATGGGATATATAACCTTTCCAATCATTAAGATGTTAAAATGGAGACCTTATTTTTAAAAAAAAACAGCCCTAGACGGATATTTCTAAATCATTAGCAGCAGAAATGAAGGATGGCACATCCTTGCAGGTGGGCACTGAAGCAACAGACTCTTCCTGGGTGAGGCACAGGTCTGAACCAGGCCCGAGAGGACACGCTCAGTGTCATACGGGGTGGCCCGAACCTTTCAGAGCCCCTAGTCTTGGGCTCGTATGCAGCTGTAGGAAACCTTTACAAACCCAGTGACCCTAGTCTGGTTTCCCATCTTTACCATCTGTGGGCATTTCTAAAAGCCACTGTCTGGTAACTTCTGCATGGCGCACTTGCTATTTCGGAATGATTTCTATCTGTGGATTTTTGGAGTTCTACTAGGAACATTAGGAAAGCCCAAAAAAAAAAAAAAAAGGCTTTTGTAAGGAAACAAAAATGTATGTGAAAGGACGAATTTCTATGATCTCCCGGCGTTTTGCTGGAGGTTCCCTTGGCCACTTGATTGTTTCCCAGTGCAAAAAGTCATCAAGTTCCTGCGACAATTGTTTTCAACGAAAGAAATTAAACAATGCGTTGTAGGTCTGCTACAGACACAGAGCGGAAGCTTCAAATTTGTAGGATTTCAGGCTGTTGGTATAAATCAGGAAAGGGCTTCAAGGGAGAGAAAGTGAGAGTAAAACTGATGAGCAGAAAGCAGGGCCAAGGCCCGGGGAGAGACCGGAGGCCTCCTGGAAAGGAACCCCAAAAGAACACATTCTTTGGGGTGCAATCACCCACAGGAGCCGGCCAGCAGTCTTGAGGATGGAATCCTTGATGGTACAGTGTGTGTGTGTGTGTGTGTGTGTGTGTGTGTGTGTGTGTGTGTACACATATGCATGACCACACAAAGATAGAGAAAGAGAAACATTAGGGAGAAGGGGAGACAGAGAGAGAGAGAGAGAGAGAGAGAGAGAGAGAGAGAGAGAGAGAGAGATGGATGGGACAGAGAGAGAAAGAGGGAAAGAGAGACAGAGTGATAGATGGATGGAGGGGAGAGAGAGAGATTGAGAGGAGGAGAAGGAGGGAAAAGGGGGTATTATTTCCCACTGAGAATTTTTTTTAGTCTCTTCAACCCCCTTCAGTGAGCTCAGTCTTTGTAACCATACCTGTAGGCCCAATTCTTTCCAGCTCCAGGAATATAGGGTCTGCTTGCTCTCGGAATTGTACATAGCATTGTTTTACAGGAGGCCTTGGCGCTACCCTCCAACTTAAAGCTGTCTCCCACACACGTGTCTTGGGTCCTCGGTTACTTGCAAAAGGTCCTGCTCCCTCTGGAAATTAAATTCCATTCCAGCATTTCGAACTTCACAGGTTTAGTTCATGACCCCAGGGGCCCTCGGAATGTTAAATCTAAAACTCGGGTGTGGGTTTTCATGAACATCTTAGGACTTGATCTAACCCACACACACCCCCATTCCTTCTGGGCAGCCAGAGGCAATCGCAGTTGCAACGTTTGCAGGCTGTCCATCCTCAGCTCTCACGAGGAATGGTTTGTTTTGCAACACTCCAGCTTCTAGGCACAAAATATTTGTCAGCGTGTGTGCTCTCTGCATTTATGCAGATGGTGGACACCATGAATGTCTTCTTGTTTCCTGTTGTTAAATGCAATTATTTGTCCATAAATATCCTTCCTCTCGATGGCATGGACATAAAATCCATACTCCTCACCCAGCGTGTGCGAGGAGGGGAATGAAAGGAAAGGCCTGCTAGGAGGCACTTAGTAAGGATGAGTTGTGTACCTACTATGGGCTGGAGAGTCTCCACACCTCATGTCTAGGGGACAGGTGTTTGGTTTTTTTTTTAGCCTTCTAAGAGGTTAAGTAATTTGCCCAAAGTCACATGTTCTGAGCTGGGATTTGAATCCAGTAGTTCCTGATTCGGGAGCCTGGTAGCTTTGGGTTTTAAATGACAAATATACTAACTTGGGGGAAGTAGTCTAAAGCCCAAATAATGTTTCCCAGGAATGGGTCTGCAGAACCCTGTCTGCAGTGAGGTGAAGCCAGGTGGCCTGGTCTGGAATCCTGGCTCTCTTTCTTATTGGCTTTGTGACCTTGGGCGACAATTTAACCTCACTGTCCTCACCTGTAAAATGGGCACGATGATGATGATAATCCTATCTCCCTAAAAAGGTGTTGTCAGGATCCAATAGGATAATTTATGAAGCATGGTAAGCCCTCTGTGATGATTAGCCACTAAGACTAAGATTGACTTCCATATCCAACCAGAGGTGGAATGCTAAATTCAAGGAATGCTCTCCTAGGATTAGAATTCAATAAACCAATTGGAAAGCAATGAGGCTTTTCTTCCCCCTTTTGAATGGACTTCCCCAGCAGTCAGGAATGGAGCTGCTCCTTCAATAACTGCTCCCAGGGCCCTGAAATGATGCTAAATTCTGAACTGGGTGCTGAGGAAATAATAGTGAACAAAAAGACACACTTTCCAGACTGTGGGGCTCACGGCCTGGTGGGAAAGACGCCAACTATACAGTCAGGCCTGTGGTGGGTAAAAGCACATTTCTCTGAACAACACAACAAAGATGAATGCTTTTTCATCAAACCAACTCTGGCCTCAAGTTGTTTTTAAAAATCTTCTACAATTTACCTTGAAATGTGCTTGTTTTTTCTTTTGCCCAAGAAATGGTTGTTTTATGGAATTACAGGTTGTCTATTTTCATGAATCTCTCCATCCAACACATGCTATTGCTAAGAGACTGTATGTTTACCTACATTGCTACAAAACCTTGCCGACAAACCCTGCTTTGTGTTAGTTCCAATTACAAATGGCAAATTGGATTTGATGGGGGTTTTTTCACACATCAAATATTTAAGTCGTTTTTAAAATGAACTATCTTAACATGCCAACTAGGATCTTCCTGGAGCAAAATGTCATCTTAATGGGGATTTAGGATGTAGCAGTGGATGGAAGATGTTAGGGTTCTTTTAAAATATTTGGGGCCGGCTGAATGGCTCAGTTGGTTAAGAGCTCGCTCAAGAGTGCGAGCTGAGCTCTGAGCAACAGCGGTTCGATCCCCAGCCTGAGCTGAGCTGCTGCTGAGCTGCCAATAGGTGGCAGGATGATTCAGCTAAATAAAATAAAATGTTTGTTGGGTTTTTATAGGGCTATTAGATAGTCCAGAGACTATCTAATAGCCCCAACTTTTCCTTTTGGATTCATGGGAGCATTTCTGGGCATTCCTCTGGACACATGTACTCTCTCTGTCCTTCACAACCTGCCCGTGGAGGGTTTCATGACAATGGGCTTTCAGTCCACGTGAGTCATAGATTCTACTCCAGAACACCCTTTGAGGGTGAGGGGTGCTAAGAAAGTCAAACTGATCAAACTGGGGGTGGCTGAGGGGCAAAGCAGGGTGACATAGGACATGGCAACTGTCTCCTGAGAGCGCGAGTCCATGTGCAGAGGACAAGTGATGGTTTGGTGAGGTGGGAGGTATGGGACAGGAGGCCACCAGCTGGGTGGCCAGAGGCATCAAACTGCAGGTCCACCTCTGATGCCTTGCCAGCCACTAAGGCTTCAGGAACCTTCTGTGTAACACAGAATAAACAGCACGAACAAAACCCACACAAGCCACTTACAGTTTAACTTCTCCTTCCTACCCAGGTCCCGTCCCTCTGGGACACCTTCTAAGGGGACTCCGGAACTTGATCTTGGGAAGTGAAAAGGCCTGAGTCAACGGAAAAGATGCTGAAAGCATGTGATCTAGTTCCAGACGGAATCAACATAACAAAAGGAAATACGATACAGTGTTTTATCCTATAAAATACAATACTATACAGAAATATTACCCATATTACCTTTCAATAGCTCCTTCTCCTTCACTCCCTTTAAATACACACACACAGACACACACACACACCTGCATGCACATTTGCCCAAACACACACGCATCTCCCTCTGGAAGCGGCGGAAGCCAAATGCTTTGCATTTTCCAGCTTTTGAGCCTCATCTCACCAGCCCTCAAATACACACACGGCTCCAAGGTCAGACGGCAGAGCCCCATCTGCACCCAGATGTCATCATGAAGCTGAGCATCTCGCAGTCCCCGCCACTTCGTCCCCAGCCTTATATAATCCACTGGCATTCCTGCTTTCTCAGTGTGTCTGTTTGTACCATTTAGGCTTGAGGTCCATCTGGCAGTGACTGTATCTTTTCTGTACACAATGTATTCAGTTACTGTTAAACAATAACAGTTATTTAATAACAGCAAGTTGTGTGCCTCGGGGAGACAGGACTCATTGGAGAGCAGCGGGAGCTGGGGGTGGGGGTGGGGGTTGGGTGTCTTCCGGGCAGCAGCATGGAGTGTCTGTATTCCTTGCCTGGTGACACTGATCCTGGAGCTCCAGAAGAAAACAGAAGAACCTCAGGGTCCCTTTGGGAAGTAGAAATTGGTCCTTGAAGTGCCAGAAAAGATGGGGTTTCTTTAGCCCTAGGTAACGGGTAGGCAGCCCCTCAGGTTAATGATAAAACCCTCCAGCAGCATGGAGAAAGGCTAAGGAAGGTGTCTTCAGGTCATTTGACTTTCCATTCCTGTCTCTATCAAGTTGGCATCTCCACAGCTCAAGACTACGGAGGGTTCGCTTCTTTATTTCCCCTGTCCTTTGAAGGGAGAGAGGCACCTCCTTGTGGAAAATTGGCTGAGGGTGAGTTTTCAAGGGTCCCTTGCAGCGATGCCACCAAGGGGTGGGCTTACAAATGAGGTAGGGAGTAACGCCCCCACCCCATCCAGGCTTGTATCAGCGCCCTCAAAACCATCCCCAAACAGACAGCCCTTCTAAGTGGCTCCTCAAAGTGTAGTCAAGACCAGCACAGCTTCTTCTGATTATTAGAATTATGGAACTGCAGAATTTGCAGCAGCTCTGGACTGGAATTAGCATTGTAACACAATATGCCGGAAGGCACGGGCATTTGGATCAGAGAAGTCTGCTCAGAGTCAGTGGTTCTCCCGCTAGCTGCACATGAGCATATCCGGGAACCTTTCAGAAGGACCCAGGCGCCTGGCGCCCTCTCTACTCACTCCGCGTAGGGTAAGAAGCACTGATTTAGTTGAGCAAGCACTCTGGGTCAGGTCGCCTGGGTTCCATCTCCCTTTGCCTCTTAGTAGATACATGAACTCAAGACAGCTCTATGCTGGCTTCTTGATCTGTGAAACTGGAAAAATAACGCTATCTCCTAAGATGGTTGTGAGGATTAAGAGAGATGGTGTGACACGCAGTCAGTCCTCAATAAACAAGTACCTATTGTTATCCAAACAGGATTTAAGACTGGGCTGAGGGAGCCCTCTTCCCACCAGAGTGCTGGCATAATTCTCCTCCAAGTTCATGTCGTGGGGGAAGTTTCAGGTGACCCCTCACACATGGAGATTTCTTTCGGCTTATCAGCCACTAACTCTAAGTTAGCACACTCCGTTGGACTTTCTTAGCACGTTCAGTAGCTTCTCATTGTCTGATAATTGATGCCAGGAAACACCTCTTAAAATAAATCCATTTATAAGAGGAACCCAATTTTATAGCACACCACGGGAGAAACAAATTTAACTGGAACTTAACACCAAAGACATGAAGTAAAATTTAACTGAAATTAATTAGGTACTAATGACAATCACGTGCAGATTTTCAAACAAAGCTGGTGTTTTGGGTGGTAAGGGTTTGTCAAAACTGTTCCAGGGCCGGCGGAGCGGCGCGGTGGTTAAGCGCTGGCTTGGGAAGCCAGCGGCCCCAGTTTGGGTCCCACCTATAAGGGCCAGTGACACTGCCCTCAAAAAAAAAAAACTGTTCCAAAATGGTAGGATAATATGAATTTTTATTTCAATCAGGAATGACCTTTGTAATGTTTTGTTTATAAGTTATACTTTCACTTTGTGGCCAATTTATGTTTGTTTAACTTGTATTGTTAGATATTTGCAGTACTTTCATCCTCACAGGCCAATCTAAAACAATATGCATATGATGGGAGGCGTGGGTAGGTACTAATCTTATACCTTGAAGGACATTCAACTGAGAATAAATATTCTAAGTGATCAGTTCATTAGTCAGTCTTCCACGTTGTGATGGCTTTTACTTCTCTTGTAACTGTTAGCCCTTGGACATAAATATTCAGATAAGAGGCTCTTAGTATCTACATCTGAGTTTTTTGTTTCGTTTTGTTTTTTAAATAGACAAATTTGCTAATTTGTTTTAAATGGCATTGCGTTTCTCAGGAACTTCATCTTAACCTCCAACTTCAAAATAATTCATTTATATTTTGTTGGAATGTGAGCTCTACAAGGAATCTTGGAAATCATGTGTTTCAATTTCCTTGTTTTCCAAAAGGAGAAACTGAGTCCTGGAAAGGAGGGGTGACTTTCCAGGGTCCCCTGAATTAACATGACAAGAATCCACTGTTCTGTCCCACCAGACAGACTGTTTTCATTAGGTCCCTGAAGCCCAGATGACGATGTTTGTGTTTCTCGTGTCACCCAAACACCTAGCCCTAAAACACACATCTTATCAGAATTAACTTCTCTTTGGGGGATAGAGGGGGAATTCCTTTACAATTTTGTGAACACGAGAGCTGAAAACAGAGCTGGAAAATAAACTATGACTTTCTAAAATGTAACTTTCCAGCCCCTTTCTCATGATGCTCCATGGGGCTGGCAGGGAGAATGGAGGTGGGGAAGGAATGGGGATAAGCAAGTCAGAGTACCTTTAACGAGACATTGACAACCGGAAGGGCCAAATGGAGTTCAAGGCTGGACCAGGCAGAGCTGGCTGGGCGTCAGTCAGTGAGCGGGGACCTTCCAGCCTGGAGCCAGTGCTGGGTTGGGGGGGTCCATGTTGGATCCAGGCAGCTCCCATGGCAAGGTCCTCTGTCACCTAGTTTGTCCCATCCAAGTCTCTCCAGATCTGTTCCCCCTTGCTGAGGGTGGGGAAGCGAGAGCGAGAGCGAGAGCGAGAGCGAGAGCGAGAGAGAGAGAGAGAGAGAGAGAGAGAGGAGAGTCTCTTTAACCAAAAGGGGAAAAGAGTGGCTGACCTCTCCGCCTCCCCCCACCAAGTTGGCTGTCCCTCTAACTGGCTGGATGGCCCATGTTGGCCGCCCAACTTCTGATGGAGCCACAGTACCCTGAAGCATGCAGGGCAGCTACGGGCCCTGCAGAGCAGTGAACATCGGCAAACTTCACTTCCAGGTAGAGCTGAGGCTAAATCAACAGCTGAGTGAAGCACGAACCTCCCCTCCCACCTCCTTTTAAGTGCCATCAAGAGGGCAGTGTCACTGGCCCTCATATGTGGGACCGAACCGGGATCGCTGGCTTCCCAAGCCAGTGCTTAACCACCGCGCCACTCGGCCAGCCCGAGAGGGGTTTCTTTTTAAAATAGTTCCCCCTTCCCCTCCCACCCCCCAAAAAAAAACTATTATGGCAGGCAAATCAAAGAAGGGGAGCTTCAAAATTATTTTACATAATATATACCCAAGTCCTCCTGAAATTAATAAGCTGATTCAGGGTTCTGATTCAGCTGGCTTTATCAGGAAACAACCTGCTAAGTACTCCTACCCAGGAGTATCCCATGCCTTCCCTAAACAGGTAAGAGCGTTTCTGGCATCTGTTTGTCCACAGGAGCTTGGCAACACTCTCCTTCAACAGTTCATCCCCTACAACAACAGAAGGCAGCCATATTTCCTAGGCTTCATCTATGACAAGGTTCAGAAGTGGCATCCACCTAGGAGGGACCTGTTGAATTAGTGGCTATTGGGATGCGTGGGCAACACAGACTCAAAGAGCAAAACACAAAAGAAAGGGACAGACTTCTGTGAGATGAAAGTAGGAGCAAGCAGGAAAGAAGGTGAATAAATGACACTGACACTGCAAAGTAATCCTGAGCGAAGCGTTAGCTTCTGGCGTGCAAAGAGATGAATTAGGAAAACTGGGCAGTGTCTGAGCATGTGCCTCAAGTATCTGACTTGAGAAATAGCGAGAGTTATTTCTTTCTAGAGCAACTGTTAACCGCTTCCCCTGTGAGCCCAGGGGGGTTGGAGAACTCCAACATGGTCCTAAGGTGTGGCGAGTGGAGCTCAGAGATCTTCCAAATCGTTGTTTTCTTGAACTTGTTCCACAGCTTGAGACAAAAGGAAGAAACACGAACAACATAAGGTGGGTACAGAGATGCACAGCCATTTGTAGGCCTCAGTGGACGAGGATGCAACACTGAAATGCAAGCTTCCTACACACACCACCACCGCCTCAGAAATGGGCATTGTGGGGGCACGCTTTTTATCTACACATAAAAGCAAAGTCCACAGAGGGAGAAAACTTTTAAGCTAGTGTGTGTTTTTGTTCTTGTTTTTTTTTTTTTTAAGGAGGGCATAGCTCACAGTGGCCCATGCAGGGATCGAACAGGCAACCTTGGTGTTATCAGCACCATGCTCTAACCAACTGAGCTAACCGGTCACCCCTAGTGTATGCTTTTTGAAACTTGCTATTTTTACTTGTGTTATCAAGGAGATTGGAATTTTGTTCTGGAGTATCTGAAAGGGTTTCTCTGAACATCTCCTGGGACCAGGAGAAGGGTGACATCCCCTAAAACAGTAAAACTTTTTTTTTTAAAGTTTTTATTTTGAAATAACTGTAGATTGATTCCTATGCAGTTGTAAGAAATAATACAAATTCCATGGACCCTTTACTCAGTTTCAACCACGGTAA
The DNA here is from genome assembly GCA_033961575.1 of Aselliscus stoliczkanus. Taxonomy (NCBI): domain Eukaryota; kingdom Metazoa; phylum Chordata; class Mammalia; order Chiroptera; family Hipposideridae; genus Aselliscus; species Aselliscus stoliczkanus. The sequence continues at coordinate 31,423,983 of CM066741.1, forward strand.
CATCAGGCAAACTTATAGTACAATATGACAATGAAGATATAGACTTCGATACCATCCGTAGAACTAGTTCAGCTTCCCCAATGTTACCTGAGCTTATTTGCATGTTAGTGTATGTAGTTCGACACAGTTTTATCCCATGTGTAGGTTTAAGTATCCATCACCTCAGTCAAGAATCAGGAAATTTTCATTACAAGTGTCCCTCAATTGCCCTGCTACAATCACACTCACTTCTCTCCTCTCTCTTCTCCTTAACCCCTGCCAACCACCAATCTAGTCTCCATTTCTGCAATTTTGTCATTTCTAGCATAGTATAGAAATGGAATCTTTTTTTTTTTTTTTGACGAATAAAAACTTGGGGAATTGGCTTTTCCACTCAGCGTACTTTCCTTGAGATGCATGTTGTTGTGTGAATCAATTGTTCCTTTCTATTTCTGAGTAATACTTCACGCTACAGACATCCTGCCATTTATTTAACCATTCACTCGAAAATGACCCAATTTTTTAAGTGTGAAACAGGCTGACTTTTAGAAATCAGATGCATTTTTGAAATTCCCCTTATATGGAAGTTAAAAAACGGAATGTAAAAGAAAACTTTGCTTTTAAGGATGTGCGTGCATGTGTGTGTGTGTGTGTGTGTGTGTGTGTGTTCTCAGATTTTATGGTTTGAAGGAAATTTTTCTGAATTATGGAAAAGCAGTACTGTTCTTGATCACAACCTAAAACTAATAACAAACATCATGAGAAAAAGATTGCTTTTGTGCCAGATGAGAATTGTGCAGTAGTCACATGAGTATTTAAAATAAACCTTTTTTCTTTTTTGCCCTTTCTTATATTTTACAAATGTTCTTGCTTTGGGATGTTTATTTTCTATCAGTTAATAGGATATCCTAACCCCACTCTTTACTCATTCTGTGCAATGTGTCCAGCCAGAATTCCAACAGAATTTTAAATTATAATGTTTAATAACTATCCTAAAAGAATGTAGCCTTTTAAATAAATGAAACACCTCCTTTGTAAGTGATGGAGACTTTTTCAGCTCACTTGCAGATGGAATACATTAACTATTAAATAATTTCTTGTTTTTAATAGGGATAACACCCTGTTTTCATTAAAATAATTTTAAATCATTAATGGTCATTTAAATAACATAACCCCACCTCGAGTCATTCTATTTTCATTAATTGGAAATAACGCAATTATCCAGTTTGGGCAAATTGCAAACATATCCTTTGCCTGTAAGTACTAAATCTAAAAGAAACCCATGGAAAGAACAAATAATTCTGATTTTAAATCCCTCTTAATATTTCTGGAAAGAATTTTTTTTTTAATTCTGGTCATTTTCTATGCCAATATTTATATAACCCTTTGGTAACTTCATTACACTTATGAGATTAATTTAAAACTTTTTCTTTAAGCTTTCCAACTTGACTCTTAAGAATGTTCATAATGTGAAGCATGACTCATATATCCTTGTTATCCAGTGTCTTTATATCTTTTACAACTCAAATCACTAAGACTTCTATCACTGCTTTGTTATTTAAAAAGGGGTGGTTTCTCTCTTTTTTTTTTTTTAAGCAGAAAATTCAGGGAGATACAGTTTTAGAGGCCATGTCTACTCTTTCCCAGGAGTCAATTAGAGTTTCCTGTTGGAAAAAAAAAAAAAAGGATCAAGGCACAACTTAGCCCAAGCAGCCTCTGTAAAACACCGCTTTTCATCACATATCTGAACTCCCAGGACAGAAGCTGCATCCACCAGAGGAAAAGATGAAATCAAAACGAAAAACAAACACGCCCCTTTCAAGCAGAAACAACACATCAGGGCTTCCCCCATATGTTTCTGCAAGGGTTTCTTTTGCCTGAATTTGCAAATCTAAGCAGCTCAAAGTCTCTCAGAAGAAATGTTTGATTAAATATTTGGACCTGGGTAATTTCTTGATCTCTAGGTAAAACATCTGTTCATCTGCCACACACAACATAATCCCTTTTCTGGAACACACCTGAGCCTGAGTATACGCCCCACCTGTGTGGGACTGGGAGCGATCGCACTGCCTGGGTCTCACACTCTGTCTTTACAAAGTATAAACTATAAGAAAAAGTTCAGCATCTCAGGACTACATTAAACTCATTGTTAACAACAAATGTTTCAATGTCTTTCCTTTTTAGAAAAAGAAAAAAGTTTTTCTGTTCACAGAGATGAAAAGATAATCTTCCAAATTGGATTACCTGTGGGGTAGAGAGAGACGGATTTTCTCATTTTCTACTCATTTAGATCATCTGCATCTTTATTTCAAAAAACAAAACAAACAATTAGGGGCCAGCCGAGTGCCACATTGGTTAGGAGTTGGCTTGGGACGCCAGCTCTGAGCAGCAAGGCCCCAGTTCGGATCCCACATGAGGGCCAGTGACTCTGTGCCCTCTACAGCTAAGATGGTGAACAACAGCTCGGCCTAGAGCTGGGCTGCCGTGAGTCGCCAGTGACAGCGTAGGCTGCAGTGGGGCCGGCCGGCAGTCAGAGTGCGCTTCCTTGAGCTGCCGTGAGCGGCTGTCCAATGGCCAGTGAGCGACTGCCTCACCCGGGAAGAGCGCAATGACGATACCAACATGGACCAGTGAAGCGATGTCCTCCACAACTAGACTGAAGAACAAAAGGACAGCAACTTGTCTATTCCCCTTCCCCGCTTCCCCAGCGCTGTTCTCCTCCCCCAAGTCCCCAATGAAATTTAAAAAAAACAACAACCAACAATTAGTATATTCTGTTTTCATAACAAAATCTTTTTCTTCATTTGTTTATTTTTGATTTCTGGGCTTACCAACATCTGAGAAAACTTCAATGGGGAACATCACAGCATTGGAGTCACTGGACACAGACAACCTGGACGGAACGAGGTGGGCATGCTCAGTGATGCGTGGGGTCAAATAGTCAAACATTGGCTCAAAGCTCCCTGCAACGCTGGGAGCACAGAAGAAAAGAGTTCTTTGCCAGGCTCTGGGGCTACAGAGTATTTTTTAAAAAGAGAGAGAGAGCTTACAAATTAATCTACTTCCATAAAAGAATTTTCTAGAACTACACTCAAACAGGAATGGATGACATAGGTCCTTGTAAAAGAGTGCATAAGTAGCCCGGAGAACATGTTCAAATGTCATTTTTCGAGAGAGAAATTCTGTTCCAATAGATCATTCACCCCAATGTGCTTTAAACTGAATTTCTTTGCTTATTGGAGGGTTGAGCAAAAATGTAACGTTTGAGCAAACATTTCCATATTTTCAACTAGAAATATTTCTTTTCCCAGTCATAGAAAACAGAAATAAAAAGCACTGCCCATTTTATCTGATGGGGGTTTAGTGTTCCTGTTATCAATTTGCCTAAACTCATTATATAATAAAGATGTTGACTCTTGCTACACTGCTTGGTCACATGCTGCAAAAGTTTTCCTCTGTTTATCTGTTTGTTTTAAACCATGGCCAAATTTGAATCTCAAGGCATTTACCCCCCATCACAAAACACCCTACTCCCAGCTGACAAAAGTTCAGAAAATATACGCTGATTTGTATGTAAGGTAAAGGAAAACATCATTAGGAAGATAAATTTGCTGCCACCTCTCACATCCACACAAAAATCACACACCACTTAAAAATCAATGTCAGAACTGGCCAAGTGGCACATTGGTTAAGAGCTGGCTTGGGATGCCAATGGCCCCGGTTCGGATCCCACATATGAGGGCCAGTGACACTGCCCTCTACAGCTAACAACAGCTCCACCTGGAGCTGGGCTGCGAGCCCCAGCGATGGTGCAGGCTGCAGTCCCTGCTGCAGTGGGCTGCCATAGGCTACCGAGAGTGGCCGGCAGCCAGCGTGAGCAGCTGGCAGCCAGCGTGAGCTGCCAATAGCCGCAGTGAGCGACCATCCAGCGATCTGCCTCACCCAGGAAGAGCGCAATGACAACACCAACATGGGCCAGTGAAGCAAGGTCCTCCGCAACTAGACTGAAGAACAAAAAGACAGCAACTTGTCTGTTCCCCTTCCCCAATTCCCCAATGAAATATTTTTTTTAAAAAATCAATGTCAACTTGAAACAGCTTTTGATTTCCTACAAACAGAGTTGAGAAGAGGTTCTGAGGGCTGAACGGGGGGTGAAGTCTGTAAAATGGGTGAAGTCACATTACAGTCTCAGGAGAAAATATCTATTGAGAAAGCAATTTGAAAATGTCACGTGCAGTGATATTAATGATACTACCAAAACAATACATACAACAATTAAGGCATTTCAGGTAATAAGCAGCATGGCACTATCTCTGTCACTTCTTCCCAGTTGGCATGCTTACTTATAGAAATTGAACCCACGCATCTGAAAGCTGACGAGGTCACAGACCCCATCTAGCCCATCCCCTCCTTTTGATTTAATTTTAATTACATCCAGAGCAATAGATGCACATGAAGAAGAATTTGATTTCCCTACAGAATGTCCATTTTTTCAAGATTAAAAATATTAGTTGTTGGAATAGGGTAAAATGTAAGCGAGGAAATAAAACCATCCATCGCACTATCACTTAGAAAGAACATCTATTAATTTTCTTCTTTTCCCTTCTTTCTTTAGAAGGACATATTGAAATTTATGTCCTACAACCAGGGGCTGGTAAATCTATGACCTGAGGTTTTGCAATGAGAAAAATGACAAAGCCATGCATCTTTCTGGGTTTGGTGAAGGATTTTCTCTCGTGTGATAACTTTCTGGAGGTGCGTCCCTTTCAAAGGCACGACGTAAAACAGTCTCGAAAAGTGGGACTGTCCTTTGGTGACATTTACATCGTCATAAAAACAAAACGAAATAAAACAAAACCCCAGAGCATAAAGACATAAAGGAATCCTCGAAGAAGGCAAGAAGAAGAAGCTATCACGCCCCCAAAATAAGTGTTCTCTTGCAAGAACGATGAGCTATTGCTGCCAGGAGAGCAGAATGCCTATGCTGAGATGGCCAAGCTGAGCTCTGGCTGAAGCATCTTCAAGGAAACAGGACCATCTTTTCTGAACAGAAAACGCACTTGATTCATAGGAAGCTACTCACTTCCGGTTTCTTGGGCAAGTCATAATCTCTCTGATATCTCTGAAGATACCTTCATAGGTGTCTTCACATTTATTGTCAGCCATCATGGTTTCGGGGTCAGAGCTGGGGCTACAAAGGTAGCAGGTTTGTTTCCTGTCATCCAGGGAGCCCCACCTCCAGGTAGAGACACAGTGAAGCTGATGGCCCTCAGCGTCGTGAATGCAGTAATGTGGTGACACTGTTCTCCCCAACTAAGGCCAGAGACTGATCACTCTTTGGCCGTCACATTTTAATAAAGCTCATCTGGGAAAAAGACATTATGAAGGGACATAGTGAAGAAAAAAATTAGCATCATTAGAGGCATTTTTTTTTAATTAATTTTTAATTAAATGTATTGGGGTGACATTGGTTAGCACAATTATATAGGTTTCAAGCATACGTCTCTGTAATATATCATCTATATATTATTGCATTGTGTGTTCACCACCCAGAGGCATTGATTTATAATAGATTATGTATGATGCTTATAGTAGAGTTTTTCCTGTCCTATATCATAGGTGTTTAAGGATCTCATCATTTCAGTTTTTTATCAAAGTTGAATACACAATTCGATCTTTGATTTGAATTAAAAATAGCAGCTAACATATTTCTAGAGCCCTAACTATGGATTAGATACTTTGCATGTACTCCTCATTTAATTGTTTAATTTTTAAAGATTTGTGATCTCATTTTTATTGTTTTCTAAATAATAATAGTTTAAAAGTTAAATGATACTGCATAGTGGTGTTGCCAAGTTCACACGCCTGTTTCTATGATATGACAGCCCGTCTCTGATGGGGATTTGAATAGTAGAAATCTTCACTGAAGGAAAATAAAAGATGTTTTTATTTCATCACAACCAAAGGAAAGGAAAGAAAACAAAATGAAAGAGGTCTTGTTTGCCATGTGGGAAACTGCAGCATTTTTTCTTGTAATTACTTTGGACTTGGAGAGTGTCCCTTAATGGTACAATAATTACATATCTGTGAAAAAAATCATTCTCCCCTTTTGAGGAAATGTCAGTTATTTGTCATTTCAGCAGAGTTTAGTTGAAGTCAGGGGGGAAAGTTTCCTGTGTGAGAGAATAATCAGTTAGCTCTGGTAGTCTAGAGTTCATAATGACACACTAAATATCACACAGTAATAAATGCTTTAAAAAAAAATGATGCCAAGAGTGTGGAAACTAGCTATGAATTTGGTATGGCATGGTTTAGCTAATGTAACTTGTTATTCCACTGATATTGTGTCATTAGTTGCCAGGGGAAAGTACAGGAATTATGATGTTCTGCCTTGTAAATTACTTCTGAAGAAGAGTGAACAAATGGAAAACAGAAAGAGACAGAGAGAGATAGAGAGAGACAGAGAGAGACAGAGAGAGAGACAGAGAGAGAGAGATACAGAGAGAAACAGAGAGAGAAACACAGAGAGAGAGAGAGAGAGAGAGAGAGAGAGAGAGAGAGAGAGAGAGAGAGAGAGAGAGAGACTTCTGTAGTCTTCCCACACTCGTGAAAGCCCTTAAAAATATATAACATAATATATAATGACAAAAAGGGAAGTTAAGATTTACATTGAAGAGAATGGAGAAACATGACAATAAGCAATTCAGATGTTTTTAATTGACGAAAAATATTTTTTCCAGTGAATGTTAGGAATTTTTTTTAACACATCTCTCCACGATGATAGGATATTTTAACTCTTTTCAAACACCTAAATTTAGGGGGGGGTAAATGTATATAGGCTTGATTTGTCTCTGTTACACAGACTTCGTTGCTATGACAGCAACATGATACAATTATTTATTGCCATGACAATCTGCTGTAGGTTTTAAAAATACGTTATCTATTTTTATTAGTGTTGTCAATTGTGCGGGCAAGAGATACACCACTTCACATAAGTGCCGGTAATGCAGGGAACAAGAGGAAATTATTTTGCTGGAGAGGCAGAGCCCAGAAGACGACGAATTCCTTGAAATCCTCACTGACACGCACATCCTCAGCGTCCTACCCAACCCAGCGTCTGGCCGCAGTGAGCATTTTAATGGCGGATGCGGGCTCCATTTATGCTTTCCATGTGGCTTCTGATCTGCTGCGCTGGGTCAACATCAGATAGGACTAGAAGCGCAGAACACCTTGTGTGCATATGGGCTCGCATCTTCTGTGCCTTTTCAAGAGAAAAGACTTGTGGGTGCCTAGTGACCATGCTCATGGGGTTTTTCCTGCTCTGAGAAGGTGGCTGGGTTTTTACTCAACCTCGACTGTGCCAAAATGGTACTCAGCGGAACCCAGCTCTTAGCCCACCTCCCTTTTTTCTCTCCTCTCTCTCTTTTTTTTTTTTTTAGATGAGCCATCCTGCCACCTGTTGGCAGCTCAGCAGTAGCTCAGCTCGGGCTGGGCATCGAACTGCTGTTGCTCAGAGCTCAGCTGGCACTCTTGAGCGAGCTCTTAACCAACTGAGCCACTCAGCCGGCCCTGGTCTCCTCTCTCTTGTTCTCCCCCTCACCGCCCCACCTGCCAGTCTTGTAGAAAAACGGTAAAAATAATCATTAATACATTTGGTGCTCAGTGAGTGTTTTATCCAAGAAAGAAGTATGGTATTATTCACATGTGAACCTATAATTGGATCATCAGCAACTAACCTGCTACTTAAGTCATCTGGGAAAGTTAGTTTTGGTTGCTGGTTCTCAAATATAAAGTGTGTCTTATAAATTGATGAGATAAAAAGCCAATCACATCCATGCGATTGGAAGGACGTTTGAACGTTTAACGTGTGGGGGGCTGCACATAGTTCTTCAACCCTCTTCAATCATTTGTTACTCACAAAAATACCCACGAGAAGTGCTCCTATTATTCCCACTTCACAAATGAAAATATTAAGGCTGCCTTGAGAATCATGTCTATGGTCTTCTATCTAGGACATGCTGAGGTCGGCCTGATGCCTCCAGCTGTATGGCAACCTGGGCAGGAAAGGACATTCCCAGCCATCCTTGAGACCTGGTCACAAGGAGATGTTCCTGACAGAAATATGGTAATGGACTGGGGCTGTGCCCTTGGAAGTACCCAGGTTCCTCACAGGGGTCTGTCTGGGAAGAGTTGAAGACTGGCCCCCATCCTGGGACACCCCCCCCATATCAAAATGCCAGGGATTCGAATGTCTCGACTGTAGACTATCATTGCAAAGTGTTGGGGTTTTGTTTGTTTGTTTGTTTGTTTGTTTTCTCAGTGACTGTTTTATTTGAAAGACCAGCATGGTATTCATACAACAAATAATCTATCATCAACCAGCTTACTCTGTTGTTGTAGACATTGGCCTTTTGTTGCTGTTTGTACAAACTAGACTTATTCACGCAAGTCAATATAAAAAAGACAATTATTTGCCCTGTAAGACATGGAGCGGTGATCCCCCTCCCCTCAAAACACCACACGCACACACAAATTACCAATGAACATATATTTTACCAGTGAACATATATTTTAAAATTTCAAACTCAGTAGTAATCAGAGGTAAGTTAAAATAATGAAGTAATTTTTTTTTTTTGTCTTTAAGTGTGCTGCTTTAATGATACTGTGAAATGCTCCTAAGGAAGCTTCCCAAGAAGATGTTTATCAAAAGCTTTTAAAAACATGAACATCTTTTGTTGCAGAAATTCTACTTTTAGGACGTATACTGAGTGTATGAAAAGATTTGCTCAAAGTTGTATACAAATGTCCCCCAAATACTGAATTCAGTTATGGCACCGTCATTAGATTGTCTACTGTGTTGATATTATAATAAAACTCATGTTTAGAATATATTTAATGATATTAAATACCCTCCATGATGCACATGAGAAAAGCGGGTTACAAATCAGATTGATGACAACCATTAAAACAATAATCATCATATATGCTTAGAAAACAGACTGAAGGACTCACTACACAATGGCTACTTCTGGGCAATGGGATTATGGTCATTTTTATTCTATTTATTTATTTATTTATTTATTTATTTATTTATTTATTTATTTTTGAGGGCAGTGTCACTGGTCCTCATATGTGGACCCGAACCGGGGCTGCTGGCTTCCCAAGCCAGCGCTTAACCATCGTGCCACTTGGCCGGCCCCTCATTTTTAATTTAAGATTTGTACCTTTCAATTTTTTCTAAAATTTCTTTAATGACATAATTCACCTTTGTGGATGTCCCGCTGACTCTGAAACGAATAGGCCGTTTACCACCGGGCACACTGGTAAAACTTGTTTCATTTCTGATAAAAATACAATAACTGTGAAGTATTTCTATTTCTGCAATGGTTTTCAGTTCCCAGGGAGATAGCAAACTTAGATGTGGTTAGGTGTCTGTCAGTGACCCCCAGCCTGGATGGGTTTTATGAGTAATGATGGATAAGCAAACTCAGAGTTGAACAGACGTATCTTAGGTCAACTTTGTGTTATTGTATATTTTTTTAATTTGGAAAAGGAACACTTTCAAAGCTCTTTCTGGTTTATGTTGTGGGAGAAATTTAATAAGGGGCTTCCTTGTTTTCATGCATTCATGCATGCATTGTACCTCTACCGTGATCTGCACTGAGACAACACTGAAATTTATACTCCTATGTTAGCATTTTCAACAAAGGGATGCTTTCTCATCAGGAAAATAATTCTATGTTCTAGCTACACGTTGGTAAAAGACATCAAAAAATGAAATGGTACTGGAAGAAATCAAAGCTCTTCTTTGTGTAAAATTACCAAGGAATACTCTGGCAGTAGATTCTATGAATTGAAATAAGAGAATTATTATTCCTGGAAAATTATTCCTAAGAACTCCTGATTTTAAATTAAGGAAAAAAAATTGAGCTATAGTACAGACAAAATTACCATATCCTTATTCTAGAGTAGAAAGAAATTCATTTAAACAAAAATATGATTTTCATTAAAATGTTATAATAGAAGTAATACATATACAGAATTATGTTTCTCCCAAGATTTTTCCTGTCAGTACTCTGAGTTAGTGTAAGTTATATATTTAATAATGTCAAAACCACCTTGGTTAAACACTGTGATAATGATAGTGATGATGATGATGATGATGAATGCCTAATATTTGCAATAAATGTTAATTTTTAAAGCATTTCCAAACCCAGCATCCCACCTCCCCCCGAGATCCTGAAACCCACCCTCAGAAGTGTTCCTCTCCCCATTTTAGTGAGTGGTCCCATCACTCACATACCACCGGACCACCCCGGGTTCCTGACAGCCCATCTGGTTTCTGAATAAATTCTTCTGATGTATCTAATTTTCATACATGAAGATAGTATTTCAGGAACACTTATAGCAAGAGTTATGAAAGCATAGAGAGCTTAGTACATGAGAGAGAAAATACATATTTTTTTGAGAAGATCAAACAGAAGTATTCTTTCTTTTAAAGTAATAAAGTAGAAAAGCCTTCTTGCAGTGTAACACAGTACAGATATGATATAAAGTTTGGGACTAAACAGTCTTTTGAGAAATAAATACATAGACATAGCTAATACCTAGAAAACAGGTCAAGACAATACTTCACCAGCTTCACAACTCAGGCTACCTGTTGAAATTGAGAAACTGGCACATAAACAATCAGAGGCTCTGATTGATGAAGCAACCAATTACTTACTGTTGTTAAGGAGAGAAGGCATGTTTCTATATTCATTCATCCATCCATTCAACACATATTTATGCATTTGCAATGTGCCAGGCCCAGCGCAAAGCACGGGGAAACAGGGAATATAATTGGGAATGGTACTGGAAGTACTCCCTTGACCTTATGGATGGAACATCTGGGGGAAGGCAGATGTCCCCTAATGGTGTCACCAGCCATTAAAGACTCTTGCCTAAATCAATTGCTAGCCAAGGGTTTGCATTAATGGTAGTTTTCTAATTTCACACCTCTACACTGACATCAGCTGACATTTTTTGTTTAAAGAAGAGTTTCGTTTTTGTGTTTTTTCCATATTCATGGACTTCTATTACGCAGTAATGAATATGTAGTCATTCGATATGTTAGAATCAACCACAGTCATTATTAGTTTGATGCAAAAATTGTGCTAAATTTGGCCAGCAGGAACTCATTCAACTTTCTCTCGTGTCCTTTTGACATCACTGCTTTAGTCTTTGAGTCTTGCCATAGATCTAGAATAAGCCATTTCAGAACAAGCCATTTCTGTTAGGAGCTCAGACTCCCTTTACTGAGAAATGCTATTGATGCCACAATCGGGCCCCTCAGCTGCTAAAATCACTGGCTTCTCATTGCTTCCAGGACTTTTTTTTTTTTTTAAGGGCAGTGTCACTGGCCCTCATATGTGGGATCTGAACCCCGGCCGCTGGTGTCCCAAGCCAGCGCTTAACGACCGCACAACTCGGCCGGCCCTGCTTCCAGGACTTTTCATGGACACAGCTAGGAAACACATTTTTTCCCCTCTAAATAGTAGGAATATGGATGATTTATTTTCTTTTTTCGTTTTCTGCCTTTTCTAAAATTCTAAAAAGCAAAACAAGAAGTATTGCTATGGTGGTAAAATCCACATACCCTACAATTTGCCATTTTAACATTTTAGTTTTAAGTGACTAGTTCAGGGACAGCTAGAAGCTTTGCATTGTGGTGTCACCATCACCACCGTACAGGCCAAATGATGTGCTTTACAGTCTCTTGAAGGAATGTGTGTCTTTAGATGGTTAGGCCACCAACACAACATACAGTTATACGAGTCATTTCCATTTGTTTCCAATTTGGGGAGACTGTCACTATTTCGACTCTGGTTTTGAAGCATGTAAAACGCATACATGACTCCAAAATCATAACTCTATGCCAAGATACTTTCATAGTCACACCCTAACCATCTTTACCTCCTTTTTGCCAAAGAAACCATTTGAACTGTTTTCACTTTACCCCTCTCTTATTTCTCCTGGAAATCGAATGCAATTAGAGTGAGCCTCCAGAAACTAGACTTTGATTCCATGAATTGGGTGAAAATATTAAATCAAACAGGTGTCCTGTTTGAAGCGTTGCATGGCACTGATATAAATCAGGCATCTCCTGACTGTTTGCAAAAATTCTTCTGCTGCCAAAGGGGCCAACACATTAACAGCCATGATTTCACTATTCACATGCGCACAAGAAAATATATAATTGAAACAAGCAAAATTAATTGAAAAGACAGGCGTATGATTTCAATGAAAAATTGTGCTTCACAAGTGTTATATAAAAACCCTTGTGGGGCCAGCCGAGTGGCGCAGTGGTTAAGCACTGGCTTGGGAAGCCAGCAGCCCCGGTTCGGTCCCACAGGTGAGGGCCAGTGACACTGCCCTCAAAAAAAAACACAAACCCTTGTGGGCCGGCCGAGTGGCGCGGTGGTTGGGCGCTGGCTTAGGAAACCTTGCTGCAGTTTGCATGCATTCAACATGGTTGGGGAGGTGTGGGGGGGTACAAAAAATAAATAATTGTGATAGATATTAGTGCTTTTTCAGCAGATTGGTGTCTTTTGGTTTTCATGTGGTCGATGATTTTGCTGCAGTTCCCCCTGGCGGATGATAACTGCTGACCAACCTTTTGTCCAAGTTTTATATTCATCATCCAATTTCTTAAGGGATGAAAATGCATTGTGTACCGTTTCATTAAACATGCACTTACACTGATTTGGAGGTCAGTGCTGCTGAAAGGTTTATTACAAATAAAAAGCATTCCCAATTAAATGATAGTTGTAGATATATACCATGGGCTACCAGCAAAAACTTTCAGATGACTCTCTAAATGCTCTGAAGCAGGACCACACATATATTTTCTCTCACACCGACCCTGATTTCCCATAATTGGCCAACTCTGCCCAGAGAAGCCTGGCAGCTTTGTGATTCAGCACAGACCATAATATACCAAATGACCGGTCAGCCCAGAAACCTTGATTATTCTCCCATCACTCCTTGAAAATGGACGGGGTCAGCTGTCCCCAAATGCTTGTGTGTAAGCACACTTGTTCCACTAGCAACCACCCGCATGCTGTCCCTGAATGGGAAGGATTAGCTACACTAAGCCTGGAAAGGGTTAAGAAAAAAAAGAGTTTCACTCAACTTTCAGTTTTCACATTAACGTTGAAGTGAGAACTCGATTTGTTGTGCGTTGAGTCTTGTGTGCTTTCTGGTCCAGAGGCTGGAAGAATCGAGAAGTACCAAATGGTGATCTCCCCAAGCCATACCAGCTTCTTGGGATGCAACTATTATTAATAATACTTTATTAAAAATGGGAAACCCAGGGCAGATACTGACCAGCCAGGATGCCAGAACACCAGGCAATACCTGGGACGGTTCTAGGCAACCCCTGCTGTGCGGTCACTGCATTCTCAGCTGCCTGATGGGAAGAAGTCTAAGCACTGATTGACTATTAAAATGTAGGTTTGTCTACTGCTGAAGAGTGAAAGAAAGGTATGGGGCCAGCCACTAGGAGTACAAAGGGTTCCTGAGAGAAAACCAAGCAAGGCAGCAACCAATAACTATCTACCTGCCACTGGATGGAAATGCCACTGAGCAACGGAAGGCATCCAAAGGAAGTTTCTCCAGGAAGGATTTCTGAGACAGACCGCCACCCATATGACACAGGGAAGAACATGGGGTTGGAATGATTATAATTGATTTCAGACAGAGCCTCTCACATACATGGTCCCCCACCCGCCACGGTTCATTCTGCTGTGTAGGAGCCCTGAGCCGGTGTTTATTTTCTTTCTACATTTTGAATTGCTTTACCCCTGTTGTGTTCAAACTTAAAGAAAGTGTCACCTCCTCAAGTTGGTGTGCGATTGTAACTTTGTAGGAGTTCTTTTTTAATGAGGCTTACTTTTTAACATCATGCTAGTCATAGAGTGACAGTTGTTCTTCAAAGCAAGGCATTTAAAACCTCGGAAGGCTACACATTTATTTCAGTGATGATGATAAAAATACAAGTGATAATGGCTAATATGTATAAAGAATTGACTATGTGCCAAGCTGTGTGCTTGGTGCCTTCTCTGGGGTGCTTGTATTACTTTATAGATGAGGAAACTGATACCCAGGAAGGATATTAAAAGTAAAACTTTCAAGGTTATGAGTTGGCTTAAGAGCGCATGCTCTGAGCAACAGGGCCGCCGGTTCGATTCCCACATGGGCCAGTGACGCTGCACCCGAGCTGAGCTGCCACTAAGCTGCCAACAGGTGGCAGGATGGCTCAGCTAGTGTAACAATTTGCCTGTTAGATGGTGGCTACGCCCATCCGCAACTAGGACTGAACTTGGCACCTTGAGCTGAGCTGCCGCCTGGATGGCTCAGCGGATAGAGCGTGCGCTCTTAACAACAAGGCTGCTGGTTCAACTCCCGCATGGGATGGTGGCTACATCCACCCGCAACTAAGATTGAACCCAGCACCTTGAGCTTAGAGGTCACAAGCTGCCGACGGGAAGCCAGATGGCGACTGGCGCCCTCCACAACGAAGATCGAAGAACAACTTGGCTGGTCCCCCTCCTCCAATTCCACCCCCCGACAACAAAAAAGTAAAACTTTCCAACACATACATAGTAAGGATGTGTTAAATTCGTCTTGGTAGTTAAGGCACTCAGCTGGGATACAGAGCCTGGTCTGTTTGTTTAAATACCTGTCCCATCCTTGCTCCCGACCAGGTTGGGGAACAAAGTACAGAGACAGGAAACAGACAAACATAAGGCAGGTCAGGATAAAATGCTAAATCGAACACTCAAGGGCTAAGACATTTGGCATAGATAAGAAAATACTAGAATATGGCACATGGCTACTTGGAAATGTGGGCAGTGGCTTGCCCAGCCCGTTGGTAGAATATTCTGGCAAGAACCCGGGTTTATGTTTCGTCTCAGAGGTGGCTGCCTGTCTGCGGTTACATCATGGCTCATTGACCTGGGCTCTGAGCAGTGCTTTTAGATTCCAGGATGAAAAGAGCCATTTGAATGGGACTTTCATTCATTCCTGGGTCCGTCTGCCCATCGAGTCTGGGGATGGATCTGCAAAGGGCAAAGCCAACTGTAGGACACTTTATTTCTCCACCAATTTCTTTCCCCCTCCTTTTGCAGGGCTCTGTTTATACTGTGATCTCCTATCCTCTCAACTAAGATTGCTTAGAAATATCGTTGCTTCTCCCAATTCTTTATACTTTCATCCTTTAAAAAAAAAAATGGTTAACAGCCATTCGAAATAGCTCAACATTTGTGTTTGTTTTTTTAGCTTGAAAACTAATAAAAAAGTGTATTGGTTTTTTTAAAAAAATACGAGTTTCACAACCATTTGTTGCTAGCAGATCAGCATTTCTCTGAGGGATTAAATCATCTTGGAATAATGATCGTACGTTTAAAACTATCCCATGTCTAAATTAGCAAGTAAATATCAGATCAAAACCACAGTTGGTTGAAGGCGAAATGTGATGTGACTTTTAAGCCAGTTACAGAAAATGAAATCAAACTGATTTCTTTCTACATAATACATTCATTGAACCCTTCAAAATAGATACCTTTTTGAGAACGGTAACGTTTCAAGGAAATGTATTTCCTGACCTGGAAAAGTAGAGAGTGTGATACAGTGCAAGGAAGAAACTCTTTGAGCCAGGTTTCAGTATTCCATATGAATTAAAATAGGTAATCAACAAATAGAAAATACTGGATTAACAATAATAAATAATAATCAAATCAAGTAATTATAACAATGTACTATAGTAAAAGTTATGTGTATGCGCTCTCTCCATTAATTTTTATATTTTTCAGTCCGGCCCTATTCCTAGACCTTTTAAAACCATCCCTTACTTGCAGTAAATGGCTCAGTGTCACTCATTCTAGGGGGGTCCCTTGCTGAGTCTTCATATAGGCTCAATGCTTTCTGGCTCAACATGTTACTGTCAATTGGAACACATTTTCTGGTCATGTCTTCCACCCACAAATGTAATGCCTTTTTCTTCTTAACTAAACACTTTCACGCACCGTGGCCGTAACTTTTGCAGTCTGAGGTGTGACAGCAAAACTAGCACGAATTTCTTTTTCCTTCTTCACAATTTCACAGATAGAAGTTTCATGCTTACTATATAGATCTCAGCAACCTCATTTGGAAAATGTCTTTTTGTTTTACAAAATGTATCTGCTCACTATATTAGGAACTTGGGATTGTAAGTGACAGAGAACCAACTCAAAATAGGTTACACATCAAATGGGAATGTCACCCAACCAAAAAGCCCAGGAGTGTTACTGACTCCAAGCTCAGCTTCATTCCAGGGCAAAAACAATGACTTGGGGTCCCTCTGCCTCCCTGTCTCCATTCTCTCCTAGTCTACACAGGCTCCCTCCTGTCCAGGTAAGATGGCCCCACTTACCAGCTCCAGGAGAAAGCACAACTCTTTTTAAATTAATGTGCATCCATTCCCCCAAAGAAATTCCTTTTGCCCTTGTTTGGGTAATGTGTTCATCCTAGACCAATCACTGTATCCGGAGGATGCAGTCTTATGATTGGCCAAGACGAGGTCATTTGTCTACTGCTAACCAATCGCCATCTCTGCCCTGGGTCACATGCCCATCTTTTTGGACCAAAAAAAATGACAGAGGGATATTCCCCCAATAAAGGGCTGCTGGGCAGACACAAATGACATGACTTGCTACTGTTAGGGCTTCCATTTTCAGGAGTTTATTAGGGAAATTATTTCTGATGCAGCTACTGTGCCTGGGGGAAACTCAATGCAGAAAAGTCACAGAAACTTCAGGAAGAGTTTGTAAATACTTAAGTCTCGATAGTAAAAAGACCTTTCAAGAGTGCTAGGAATTTTCAAATAAATCCTAAGAAGGGAAGAGTAAAAGCTCATGTCGAGGTCTTTGCCAGTGAAGTACAAACTAGATGTAGATCTCCAGAGCCCATCTGCCCTGCAAGCCGCAGCCCCACGTTGGCCCCAGGGTCACGGCCAGGCCCACCTGTGCCTCTGGGGCCGAGTTAAGGACTTCTGCTTCCAGCCCTTCCCTGTGCCTCTCACAAGCACTCAATACACATCTTTTTATCCCCATTTTCCCAAAAAGGCAGCAATCTCTCCTCCCCCACAAAGCAAACAGAAAACAGCACATTCTAGGAAGGCCCTCCCTGACCGATGTTTGTGTCCGTGTCATTACTAAATACTCCGGCTTCCAACGGCTGCTCACCTCTCCTTAATGATGGCTCTATCCCAGCAACCGGCCCTCCATAAATCCTTCCGGGCGTTCTACTCTAAATAGGCCTCTTCTCAAGCCAAAGCCAGCCTCCTTGCCAGCCGAGTAAACACTCGCTGGCTCCCCGGGGAGGCTCTGATGGTGCCTAGCCCGGCCTGGGCATTTACAGGGTCCTGGCAGCCAGCGACAGAGGACAGAGACAGCAAATCCATGCGGTTCAAAGCGGAGGGGTGGTCATGAGGCATTTATGGTGCCACGGGGCACCATATGGTGACCAGCCCCGGACAAAACGGGGCAAAAGGTGAGGCCCGAGACATTTCTGAGGTATTAGTGGGTGTTTCCTTCTGTGGTTTTTCCCTCCTCCACCCCATTTCTAAGCAAGGAGTCCAGCCTTTTGTAAGTCTTTACCTCAGGGATCTTTGCTGCACTAAAAACTCAAAGTCTGTGTGTGAAGGAAGAGGATTCCCATCTTGAAAAACTCGCAGCTCACTGGACACGTTTTGCTGGAGGTCCCCAACAGGAAGGGGAGAGGAAAATGGTCTCCTTGAAGGAGAGGAAAGGCTCTTGGGGGGTCTCGGGAAAACTGGTCTTCTCTGCAGAAGTTCCCAGACCCGACAACGCTACTCAAACTGACAGCCACCCTGCAGAGACCTCACAGGTTACACGATGGGGCCACCGTGCTGCTACCCTGATGGACAGGAGTAGAGCGGACCTCCCTCCACAGCCCTGGGGCCTTATGGACTTCTTGGATCTTTGCGAGACAACAGGAGGGAGCCCCAATTCTGAGTTGCGTGAAACGTCTCCTCACCTTCTTCCAAGGCAGAGCCAGTTAGTTATGTCTCCCTTCTATTATGCAGTACCCTGCAGACCTGACTCCCAGCTTCCTCTCTTGCCCCACCCCCTGTCCAGCCTCCACTCAGCAGCCGTTTTCCTGCAGAGCAAAGGGCATCATGCTGCTCACCTGCTTGAAGCCCTCCAGCAAGTCTTCGACTCTCGTACAGGATGTCTTGCCCTGGGCTACAGGGGAGCTGGCCTGGGTCCTGCCTGGGAGTCGCCCCATTCATGGCACACCACTCTTCTCCTAGATCATGATTCTGCAGAGCCTGGCCGCCTGGCAGTGCCTTGAGTGTGCCAAGCTCTGTCTCTGTCCCCTCCTGGGCCCTCTCTCTGGGATAGTCCTCCTGGCTAGTCCTCAGGTGCCTTCTTTCTCTTCACTGGAGGCTCACAGAAATTCCACCCCCGCTGACACGCCTCCATGATGATTCTTCTAAGACCCTCCCCCAAGTCAATCACCAGCACATTGCCCTGTGTTATTTCCTTCACTTACTACTGTAAAATTATCCCATTGATTGTCTAGTTCTTGCCCTACCAGAACATCAGCCCCAGAAAGCAGAGGTCTTTCCTCTCTTGTTCATGGCTGAATCCCCAGGGCATGGCACATAGTAGGTGCTCAAGAAATATCTGTAGGATGAAGAAATACATGGTGACCTCTTGCCACCTGGCCCAGAGAAAGTGATGCCCGTACTGTGTGCTACAAGAAAAGTGCTTGAAGTTGAAGAATATTTGATCTAATGCTCTTTAAAGCTTGTGGCTTACACAGTGCTTAATATCACTTTTCCTACCTATGGAAAGGACAGAAGGATTGGGGGAGGTTAAAACAGTAGAGAAGCCCTTTTGAGGAAGGGACATGGGTTAGAGCCACAGTCCCACCCTAAAGCCCCTTTGAATCCTGAATGCTTTGAGACAATTAGGGGAGCAGAGGAAAAAAGTACTTACATAATTCTCATTTCTAAAACAGCAGTCTTAGACTTCCTAGTATGGATGGTGTTCGCAGGTAATTAAGAAATCTTGACATTACTCAAGATAGCTATAATTGAAGTGGAGTCTGAGAGACTTTAGGAATCTATAATGAGCTTAAAGTCAAGTACTAAGAAAAGGTGTCCCTGATCAAACAGTCTTCCTGAAGAGACCAGGGATTCTAAACCGATGTGTCCTCAGGTCTCAACAGGCTGCATTGCTACTAAGAAAGAATCATTCGTTCTCATTTACATGTGGAATTATTGGAAATTGCTGAACTACACCTGAAAAACTGTATCCAAGGAGTGGCAGTTGGGGTTAGTGTCTCGGCACCATTGAGCCACTGTGGGAAAACCAGGGGATGGTCCTGAGAAGCCCTGTGTGACATAAAGTGTGCTTTCCAGCATCTTCGTATCCAGTATATGGGATCTAACCAAAATCGGAGCTCTAGCCAGATAACTGCCAAAATGTCTGGTTAAAAATAAGAAAATAAGGTATCCATTAAGCCAATGATTAAGAACTGACCATTTCAGGGGTTCCCTACCATATTCCGTACCCTTCATCCCTGACTCCATTCCCACAACCCTGGACGAGGGAAGGAAGCACAACCCTTGGGGAGTAGGGGTGCAGGGCAGATGAGCAGTCTGAAAAAGCCCCCTAGATGGTTCTTGTAACTCTCCTGGGGAACATCACACACACACACACACACACACACACACACACACACACACACACACACCTCTCCCAGCCCCTCACTTCCCCACCAGGCAGTCACTGCACTCATCATTTTATTGAAATCACGTTTAAAAAAAAAATAGATGTGATGGAAAGCAAATTAGTGGTTCCTGGATGCTGGGGTGGGAGGGCACTGACTATAAATGGGGGGACTTTCTGGGCAGGAGAACTGAATATGGTGGCTCAACCGTATACATTTACTACGACGCATCCAACTGTACACTCCCAAAGCTGCTAAAAAAAAAAATGGATCAACCCAGACTATGTGTGTAGATAGAATGTTGGCGACAATGTGTCCAAATCACGCTCGCTCCTCCACCCACCTCCTCCAGCGTTCTCTGTGACCTCCGTGAATGGTGTTCAATCGGCCAGGGGCCTGGGTGTCGGCCATCTTTGGCCACTTCTCGCCACCTCCATCTGACCATTTCTACCTCTCCAATATTTCTTGAATCTGTTCACTTCTCTCTATCCCTGATGCCACTGCCTAGCTCGGGCTGTCATAGTTTCTCCTGAAACGTTATCATCACCTTCTAATGAAGTTCCTCCCATCACCTCCCAGCACATTTCCCCATCTACCTCAAGGATGAAATTCCTTCAACAGCTCCCCGTGGTCCTGAGAATGAAATTCCAGGCTCCTCAGCACGGTACAGCTTGTAAGACCTCCCATGACCTGGCATCTGTTTATTTCTTCAGCCTTATCTCTCGGCAAACCAAACTCTAAGTCAAATTGACCTACTTATCTTTATCTATTCCCTGAAACAAGATAAGTTTTCCTTCCTCCTTTGCTCACACAGCTTTCTCTCCACCCACAATCACCACTCTGACAGAGACAATGAGTTGCTTCCCAATAACTCTCTTTCTTCCTTACCTACCATGTTTCCCCGCAAATAAAACCTCACTGGAAAATAAGCCCGGAAAAATAGCATCATTTTTCAGGAAAAATAGCATCATTTTTCAGGGTGCTTATAATATGAGCCCTACCCACCCCAAACATAAGCCCCAGTTAAGAAAATCAGCCAGACATGACTGTTTGAATAAATGTAGAATTTTGTACATAAATAAATGAATAAATGTAGATTGTTGGAGCAAAAATTAAGATCCAGTGATATTTTCGGGGAAACACGGTACAACCCTGCCTTCACCCGGACATATTGCCATACAGTTAAGGCCCTCATTCCCCAACTTCCCTTGCAGCTATGTGGAACACACTGATACATTTTGATCAATGGGGAAAGTGTGACACATCAAGAGGTCTCCTTAAAAGGAGAAGGCCTTCCTGCTTTTCCTTCCACCTTTATGCTACCTGGAATGAAGCTGTCGTGCCTGGGACCCCTGCAGCCATCTTGGACCAAAAGGTTATGCATGGCAGTGCAACAAGGTAGAAGGGCTTGGGTTAATGACACCTCCTGAGCCTCCATATCACCTCTGCCCTTTGTTTATGTGTGAGAGAAATTAACCTCTCCCTGCATCAGCCACTATTTTGTTTGGATCTCTGTTATTTGTAGACTGACAAGATCTCATAGAAAGAGTGCTTTCAGGTTCCACCTTAACTGGGTGACCCACTGTTCTGTCCACTGAACTCTTGTTTTTCCTGTAACACTCAGCTGAAGTGCCACCTACTCTGGAAGCCATGCCGGTCTCCCAAAGGCAGGTCAGGTGCCCGTCCTCTGACCTCCATAGCCCTGGGAGTGCTTCCCATCATGGCACCATCAGAGATCAAATCAGTTCACATTTTGCCACCATCACCAGATTCCCCAAAAGCAGCACTGGGCCTGGCACAACAGGGTCTCAGTATATTTGCTGTATATAAAAAAAAAAAATGTGTGTCACGTGCTCCTAACAACAAGATTGCTGGTTCGACTCCTGCGTGGGATGGTGGGCTACGCCCATCCACAAATAAGATTTGAACACAGCACCTTGAGCTGAGTGGCCACAAGCTGCTGATGGGTGGCCAGATGGCTCAGTGGTTAGAGCGTGCGCTCTTGGCAACAAGACTTCCGGTCCGGCTCCTGCATGGGATGGTGGCTACGCCCACCTGCAACTAAGATTGAACATAGTACTTTGAGCTGAGCGGCCGAGAGCCGCTGACCAGTGGCCGGATGGCGACTGGACTTGGAGCTGAGCCAGCTGCACCCTCCACAACTAAGATTGAAGGACAACAACTTGGCTGTTCCCCTTCTCCAATAAAATCTTTAAAAACGAAAAAGAAAAGAAAGAAAATGTACTTAAAACCCAAGAGAGACAACCATGCTGCAACGTTGAAAGGGAGCCAAGTGAGTAATTATTTTAGTTTTATATCATCTCTGCCTCTCTGGGTGTATCTGCAAATGACAGGTCTGGATGTATTACATACATCAATAGTTGTCACAAAAACCATCAAAACCTCACTTGCAATATTAAGAAACATGAGCCATGCTCTTAAATTTGTAAAAGGTGAGAAAAATCAAGATCTTTCTATCAAAATACCCGAGGACACGTTAGAAGAATGACTGACCCAGGAGGAAAATATTAACATGAAAAGGACAAATAAGTGACTGCTCTATGACAAACACTCAAGCAAACACAGAATAAATATTCAGACCAGCACACTAATTTAAAATAGATTCCTTTCTAGTTACAGATGCCACCTACCTGAGAATACGTTAGGCATACAAATTGTATGCCTGACTGGGTTTGAAAACTCAGGTTTGTGGTTTCCTAACAAACTGGAAGGGACCAAAGTGGACATTTAAGATCTTAAAGGCCAAGCGTGTCTAAGATATGGGGAGCGGAATTAAAAATAAGAGTAACTATGAAACAAGACTGAAGGCTGAATCAGAGTCAGGTTGGACAGAGGAAAAAAGAAAGTGTGGAAAAAGAAACCATTTGGAAGAACCTATTGATACCACCTTGCGGCCGGGTTCTGTGGGAAAGTTTTTCTTCCTCACACAATGTCAAGAGCAGGAGTGAATGCCTTCTCACTGCATGAGCACGAGCATATGCTGTGATATTTTAATGCACAGAAAGGCTGATGAGAAGAGGCCTTATAGTGGAAAGCATCCCCAGCAGGGTACTGAACCCCAGGGAAGCTATTTAGCCATTTAGCATCTCATTTCATGTGGGGATGTAAATGCCACGTCCTCACGTACCCACGCTGTCACTCTGTGCCACGCTGGGTTCTGTGTTTCTGACTTACCCACCCTGAGTATGTGGCTGCCTTTCCTCCCTCGCTCATACCTTGCGCTTAAGTGACTCTCCAAGCAGCAGGGGTCTCTCAGGGGGCTTGGTGAAGCAGGTGCAAAGGGGTGAGGAGCAGCCCTGTTTGCTGAAAATATAGGGGAAGCAGGTTAGACACTCATAGCACCGGTTCAGGGGCTCAGAGAGAGCGATCCTAAGCTCCACACTGAAGTTTCAGAGATTCCTTCATTCTAGGGGTATTTGCTCCAGGGCAGTCGTGATGGGGAAAGCAGGAGGGGGCAGCTGTAGGAGTAATTTACCTGACACTCACCCCTCATCCCCAACCATTGAAAACATCATTTTAAAAAGCAGGAGACATTGGGTGACTCAGTTGGGGGGTATTTCACAAAAGTTCTAAGCGGCCTCTTGAATGCCCCTGGTTCATCACTTCATCGGGCTTATAAACCACCAGCAAATCCACACACCTCACCCCTGCGGACTCCCTAGAAGGTGCTTCATCATCAGTGAAAAGCTTGAGGTATGAGTGTCACAGATATATTTTTTCAAGGAACATTCCCTACGCCCGAGGGCGGTGGGAAAAGTTATTTTAGAGTACAAGCCAGAGGTCCCGAGTTGGAGTCCTCAACTGCTTGTTATCATTAGCTCACCTGCTAATGAGCATAGAGGGCATGACCACCCGTAAATAATAGCCCTAACATGGCACCTGTGCAAGCCTGATCTGAACCATGGGGCTCTCATGCATTATATATAATTTTCACAATACTGCAGCAAAATAGACTTTGGTCCCATTTCACACTGGAAAGGAGGCTGGTCCTCCTGACATCTTGTACACGCTAATAATTTGTTTGGCAACCCTTCTTTAACAAAGGACAAAACAGAAATGGCAGCCCCACCCCCATTACAGCATCAGCCTCACGGGGTAATGTGTAGAAATGCATGATCCAGAGGACCTCCTCCAGACCTACTGTGCAGAGCTCTGTCAGTCGGGCCCCACACTCTCTGAGTTTTTAAAAAGCCCCCAGGGTCTTCTGATGCACACCCGAAAAAGTTTGAGGACCGCTGGTCTTGGATGGCTGATTGCCCACCTGAGTTAGGGAGGTGTCTCGAAACAGTGATTTGCAGCCAGAGGCTAGCAGGCTGGGCAAACGGTAATAGAATCATGAGGCACCATTTTCAAAGCTGAGTGGCTTTCTGGGTGCCCTGTTCTGCAGGGGAGCCCTGGAAAGAAAGGGGAATTCTGGTAGACTTGGGAAGGGAGAG
Source organism: Aselliscus stoliczkanus (assembly GCA_033961575.1). Classification (NCBI taxonomy): domain Eukaryota; kingdom Metazoa; phylum Chordata; class Mammalia; order Chiroptera; family Hipposideridae; genus Aselliscus; species Aselliscus stoliczkanus. Next base: position 31,448,201 of record CM066741.1, read on the forward strand.
GGTGGGGCTTGGGCAGGAGGGGGCAGTTAGAGGAGGGATGGGGTGGAGAGGGGCCAGGAAGCTTCGGAGCCTCCCAATCCATCTGCTTGGAAACAAGGGGCCCTGCCCCAGCCGCAGAAGCCAGAGCAATTACAAGTTTATATAATAGAATAAGTCTCCCTGCCCGTCTCCTCCACCCCGCCCTGCCCCTGCCGGCTGTGGCGAGGGGGAGGAATGGCTTTCTCTGAAACGCACAACCGATCAAGGATGGAGGCTGTCTTTCCTGGGTTTGCAACTCCGAGTCCATCTCCTGGGTCCCGCTTTTGTGTTCTGGAACCTCAGGTGCCCGGAAACCTTCCTGTGAAGCCCACGGGGCGGGGCTGGGAGGCAGGCCACGGAGCTAAAAGAGGAGGCGTCTGGGTCACGGTGTTCGCTCAGCTCCCGTTGGTGGCTCGGTGTGAACTCCTGGCGTTTATGTAACGCCTGCCCTTCCCTGGAGGACCCCCACTGAGTCACGGAGCACGGGACAGGGGGTAGGTGGGAGGGGGCAGCCACTCCCCGCCCACGTGACCCGTCAGATGACTTGCTCTAAGTCTGCATGGGCTCATTTACCGTAAGGCTGAAGGCTTTTCATCAGCATCCACTATTAGTCATTCCCCGAGTGACATTTGATATGAGCAACAGTTCAATACGGAGGATATGGCAGCGTGGATGACGAGGGAGGGGGGGGAACGCTGCTTCTTCGGCTGCCTCTGATTTTTTTGTTGGAACCGGAATTTGTGCTGAGTCAAGGAAACCTACTGTGAAAAGTGCCAGGGGAAGGAGACAAGTCACTTTTCTAGAGAAAGGCTCTTAGATTCTTCTGCAGGGAATCTGGGAGACACTGCTCAGCCGATGCCTGGCAGGCCACAGACCACACAAGGCCCACTTCCAATTTGGGAGTTGCTTTCAGAGATTGAGTGTGCCCTCTTGGTGACAAGTATATGACTATCATATCAATTACCCTTCACCGCTTCTCTAGTCTCAAGTGTGGCCCAGGAACCAATGCTATGTCCACGCAGGACCCACAGAGGAGCAGGCATGGAGACAGCACAGGTGTCCTCGCTGCTGAAGAGCCCACAGCAGGGGTCCCTGCTGCACTGGGTGTCTGGGGGAATGCACTCATGAACTTTGACCTTTTCTTAATGTGCTAAAGATGTATCAAATGCCTAAATTCTATCCAGAACTGTGAGAAAATAAACCTCTGTTGTTTAAGCAACGACAATGACAAAACGCCTAAATCCTAGAGCCAACCCAGTGGGCATCAAAAATTGAATAGGACTGGGGCCGGCTGAGTGGTGCAGTTGGTTAAGAGTTGGCTTGGAGCACGAGCTCTGGGCAACAGGGCTGCCGGTTCGATTCCCATATGGGCCAGTGAACACTGCGCCCTAGATGAGCTGTTGCTGAGCTGCCAACAGGTGGCAGGATGGCTCAGCTGGTGTCACAACAAGACTGCCTGTTCAGTGGTGGGCTACGCCCACCGGCAACTAAGAATGAACTCGGCACCTTGAGCTGAGCTGCCGCATGGATGGCTCAGTGGACAGGGCATGCACTCTTAAGGACAAGGCTGTTGGTTCGACTCCCGTATGGGATGTGGCTACGCCCACCCACAACTAAGATTGAACACCTTGAGCTTAGAGGCTATGAACTGCCGACAGGCAGTCAGATGACGACTGGCACCCTCCACAACTGAGATTGAAGAACAACTTGGCTGGTCCCCTCCCCCAATTCCCCAACACTGTTCCCCTCCTCCAATTCCCCAATTTAAAAAAAAAAAAATCAAACAGGACTGAATCTGACAGTCCCGATTTGACCTTGACCTTGCATTGCAAGCATGGCTCCTGTTTACCTACAACGGATTTGTGAGGAAAGAAGGAAGGCAAGGTGTTTCCTAACAGTCAAAAGGGAAAAAGAGGGCTGGCCGAGTGGCGTGGTGGTTAAGCGCTGGCTTGGGAAGCCTGCGGCCCCGGTTCAGGTCCCACATATGAGGACCAGTGACACTGCCCTCAAAAAAAAAAAAAAAAAAAAAAAAGGGAAAAAGAAAGCCAACCTGATGATGCTGTCACTAGCAACAGCTAACTCCATAAGCAATTTCCTCACTGAAAAGGAAGACAAATGAAGCTGGGCATAGGATTTTGAAAGGGGGAACAAAGAGTTCAGGTGAGTGGAAACCTGGCTCCACGTACCTGCAGGGCCTTGTTAAGACACACTTGCCTTGAGATAAAAGGTTTTCTTTTGGGACCATCCCCAAATGACTTTGCTCGACTCAATTAAGCAAGGCCTAATGAAAGAGCGTTGCAGCTTGGAGATATACACCATCTCACCAGGTGAGTTGTAAATACATTCTGACCAGGTTGAAGAGGCTCCACTCTTGAAAATGTAATCTATTTTTAAAAATGCATATCCTGCCACAAACTGCTTTGAAGGAGATGGGCGTGCTGACTGCTGCTGAGATAATTATTCTCTATCACCACTTAGGGAACTAGAGTTTTTGATAAGACTAGTGTCAGTCTTTGCTGATGACTGGGGAGGGGAAGGAGAGAACCCCATACATCTGAGGGGGCTGATTTTAGTCTTCGGTCTCCTTTCCTTAAGCACCCTCCCTTCAGACTCAGGCTGTGGAAAGCTGGTAGAGTTTTGGTTTATGACCTTTGAACCCTACTGAGTCGGCTTTGCTCACCTGTCAAACCTCTGGTTCCAGCATGAAGGTCAGAATCACCCTCTTGACTCAAAGATCGGGGTTCTGACTCTGAACAGTGCTGTCCTTATTGGTGATGGGGCAGAAGGGTGAGTTTGACTCACAGGTGGGTAGACCCGGGTTCTGTATCCCCACTTAGCTATTCATCTTCACCTGGGCAGCATTTCCAGTGACGTTCCCATTGGATGGCATTTCACGGGCAACTTTAGTTCTAAGAGTATGTGTGTAAGGACGAGTTACAGTATAACGGCCGAGAGAGTGGCCTCAGCAGTTAGAAGATTCTGTTTAGATCCCAGCTCCTTGTACTGATGCTCAGACAAATTATTTCGCATTCTCTACATCTCAGCTTTCTGGTGGAGATAAATGGAGATGACATGATCCATCTCGTGTGGGTTAAAGACAACTCACTGAACGGCTAACACACCAAACAGGTAATTCACCAAATTTAGCAATGTACCAAATCCTTGAAGATTCTTTTCCTGAACATTTTACATGAATATGAATATTCTTCAAAAAAACATAAATCTGGCCGGCTGAGTGGCGCGGTGGTTAAGCGCTGACTTAGGAAGCCAGCGGCCCCGGTTCGGGTCCCACATATGAGGGCCAGTGACACTGCCCTTAAAGAAAAAAATAAATAAAAAAAAATAAATAAAAAAAAAATATATATATATACACACACATATATATATTATATATATCTTTATTCTATGTTCAACATACATTCAAAATAGTTAGGAATATGTTCAAGCACATATTTTGCTCATTAATATATCCTTAATGAAATTACTATGTAATTTAACCAGACAGAGGAAGGACTATTAGAAAATAATTCCCTCCTTTAATGACTGGACTATTTTCAGCAATGATCACAAAAGTGAAATGAATAACAGAAGTGGCCAGAAAAAAAAATGCAAGCACTGAAAATTTCCTCGTATGGAATATTTGTGTATGTACTCTTGCCAGTAAAAAAGAATAAAGATAAAATAGATATTGTGCAAAAAAAAAAAAAGGGGGGGGAAAAAAACAAATCCAACTGTTCATTCGTTTTTACATTTAGTTACGATTAAATTGTTGATCCTTTGGTTACAGCCCCATATAATCTTATTTCAAATAGCTGTTCAGTAACTAATAAGTGACTTCTAATAAAACCAAAATGTTTGTAAAAGGCACCACTCAGATAGCTACAATCGATTTTCTTGATTTGTTCTTTAGTCTAAAACAAGCAACAATTAAAAAAAAAGATTACGATTCAATGTCAAGTTCAGTAAAATAGTTCACGAACAGGCACAGAGCAAAATGGTCCTAGGAAGCTGGCATTGTGAACTCCTATGCCCCTCTAAATCACCGGTAAGCCCCTTTTCTTACCAGGACCACAATGATACACGATTAGAATATGACTGGAAATCCTCAAGTGGAGAAGTATGTGAAAAAATTACTAGAATACTCCTGAAATCGCTTATAGTTGTGTTCTTGCAACAGCTCCCCTCTTTTCTGTGTTTTAAGGTATCTGCTTGGGTCTTGAGACAAGGCGACACCCCGAGGATGGTGGCAGCTAAGAATCCAGGCCAGGAGCACCTGGTTACAGACTCTCTTCGGGTTTTCTCTGGTTTGCCGTACACAGTCGTTGCCTCGACAAGCATATTTTTATAAGCCCTTGCAGGCAGGCTCTGGTTCCCTTTCCCTCTCATCCCCCCAAACTGGCACAGCGCTTGGGGCTCAACAGATCATTCCTTTGATTGATCTCTAGAGGACAACTCACTTTAGGCAGGCATTTCTTGAATTTGGAAGCTTCCCACCAGAAAACCCATGTAAGAGAGTCCACGCGGGGGCCGGCCGAGTAGTGCATTGGTTAGGAGTTGGCTTGGGAAGCCAGCTCTGAGCAGCAGGGCCCCAGTTCAGATCCCACATGAGGGCCAGTGATGCTGTGCCCTCTACAGCTAAGATCATGAACAACAGCTCCACCTGGAGCTGTGTTGCTGGTGACAGCGTAGGCTGCAGTGGGGCTGGCCGGCAGCTGGCGTGAGCTTTCGTGAGCTGCCATGAGCCTCCATGAGTGGCCGTCCAATGGCCAGTGAATGACTGCCTCAGCCGGGAAGAGCACAATGATGATACCAACATGGGCCAGTGAAGCGACATCTTCCACAACTAGACTGAAGAACAAAAAGACAGCAACTTGTCTGTTCCCCTTCCCTGGTCCCCCAACGCTGTTCCCCTCCCCCAATTCCCCAATAAAATCTTGAAAAAACAACAACAAAAAGAGCATACATGCGGTCCGCTGGTGGCTGACCTAGTTCAGAAACTTAGGCTCAAGGCATGTCCAGAGCCTACAGCTATAAATGAGCTCGCTCGCACATAGTCTCAGCCGGCTGTGATGTCACCTCCACCTGACATCTCTGCCTTCACCATAGAGATTGCCTCAGGTCGCCACCTCCCACTAAATCCTGTTTTTAGGATCCTATGATGCTTCAGTCCTCCCCGGGAGTGACCGGCTCAGAAAGCCTGTGCTCCTGCCAAAGCCTGTGCAGCCTGAGGGGAGCGGGGCTCCACCGCCACTGGGAATGTGAGGCAGGCGCTGCTGCCATCTCACCTATGGGGACCTGTCCATCTATGTCACTGAAGACATCACAGTCATCATGTGTAATTTGAGCTTTCTGAAATGCACGTGGCTTCCGATTTCTGCCAGCTTGGTGCTCATGGGTAGCTCTTCCCACCCTGGAAATAGGGGATGGTCGAGGGCTGAGCAGGAGCACCTTGTGCCTTTTGCAGGCAACAGGGTAAAACCGCTGACATCTGTTTAGGGCGTGGGAATCCCACCACACTGGAAGCCTCTGATAAAGTAAACCAAAACATTTCATTAAAATTCATTTTCTTTTCTCACATCTTACTGAAAACAGAAAAATACTTCAACCTTGGCATTGCCACTTAATTATTCATCTGAAAATTAAAAACAAAACCAAAATTGTGACCCAATACAGACTGGATTTCCCTCCCGCCCCCCATGCCCTTTGCCCCTCGCCATCCCCTTCCTCGGAAATGAGGCCGGGGTCCTGGTTTCCAGCTGCGGCCAGTGCCCAGGGGACCATGTTTTCTCTTGTCCTATCACAGGAGTGAAGCCTGAACACCAAGTGTGTCTCCCAGGCCTCGAGGGCCACATGTTGCCATAACCTGGGACCCGCGGAACTCTGGGTACACGGGGAGCCCAGGTTGGGGCACACCAGGGAGGCAGAGGCATGAGCCCAGGGAGAAAGCCTCCCTCCCATTGCTCGGGCTGGGCCAGGGCTTCCATTGCCAGCTCCCAGCTCTGCCCTCATTCTCCCTGAAATCCGATGCTGAAAGAGAGCTCCCGGGACCCAGGACGCTCACTCCCAGTCACACACACTCAGCAGTGCAGGGAGTGGAGCACTTAAGGACCCATTTGGGACTTCTCTTCCATTTCAAGACTGCCTTTGATGCTCATTTTAACCAGGTGGCAATTGCCTAACAGTTTGGGGAAGAGACTCCTGCCTGCATTTCTGCAGGTGGGCCCTAAGATTGCTGCCCTTGCCAGGCCTGGGTGCTCCGTCAGGGTGTCCCTTGTCCTCAGATCTTCATCAGCACCCCTTCAGGCCCCACCTTCCACTGTGCCCTCAGGTAAGCAGGAGGCTTCCTTCATGAGCCCTGGCTCTATGGTGGCCATATTTTCTGAACCCCAAATCCCAATATATAGGTATGAGAATTCTTGGGGTGTTCAAGGAAGAGAATCTTCGAATTTGGGAAGCTGGGACACATGCTGGTCGCCCTTCTGCTCCGGTGGCCTGGGAGCTTTCCAGTAACAAGACTTCCGTTTTGGATGTATGGTCAGACTTGTTGCTTGGTGCCTTTTCATGTCACTTGTTTTCTAAGTTTTTCCCTCATGAAATTCACTCATCTGCTGCTAGAAATTACTTTGTAAACAACAATGGAGAGACTTCTTGCATGGATGGCCCAGGTACCTTGGAAGTTCTGGGCTACCCGGGTGGCACAGACACAAAAGCCATATCTACACATTCTTAAGAGGATGGGTGCTGAGAACACACCCCTTGCTCTGTTTTTGGCAAAAATACTCCCTCTCCCCCAAGAAAATGGTGTAATTATTCAATGCCACTGTCAACGTTCACCAGATTATCCAGAAGCTACTCAATGCTATTTCATTTTGTTGCACAAATAAAGACTCAGGGGAGGTGAGTTCCTGGCTTCCCCTAAAATACTCACTCACTGGCTGAAAACAGTTTTGAGTGAGGAGGATTCTGAAAGTGAACACATGGTCTCGGATACTGTGATCAAGGCCAGGTGTGTTGGCAGCAGTGACAGGAGGGTTTCGTGGGGAGAGACCTCTGGCGGTGGCGGGGAGCGCAGACAAGCAGGTGGGGGTGAGTGAGGTGGGGCTGGGGCCAGAAAGCTGAGGTAGAAACGGAGCAGAGGGCTAGGATGGGCTGGGGAGGCCCAGGCTGGGCAGTTGGAGTGGGGCTGGGCTCACCACCAGCCAATGGAATTTGAATGGAATTCTAGATGTGGTCCAATAGCATCCACATTTCCTCCTCTGAGCTCTTCCTCCAGTGTCTTGGCCACACGCAGCAGCTTCGGGGGCTGTACGGGAATGGCAGAACCACAAGATGGAAGGAATCTGTGTCTCCAATCCCCTGAATACATTTCTTAAATAGGGTTACTGAACAAATAGTTGCCAAGGCCTACAAGAGGCTAGACCCGCGTGGAGGAAAGATGCCTGCTGGTCAGGAATGCTGGATGATGAAATAACCCGAGAAGACAGCTTTTATTGTGGTGACATCAGTATCCGGGGCTCGCTTATCCCTGCAGCTAGCACCTTCTGGAATGAAAGCGGTCCGTAAGACCCCATGGAATGGATTGGCCTTCCTAACCCTAAACAGCCTACCCTGGAACTTCTATAGGAGGGAAAAAACCAACCATGCTCAGTGCACTTTCTGTGATGTCTAGAACATCTATTATTCCTGTTTGTTAAGTGGGTTTTTCTGCTAAACACAAGGGGGCATGACAATCGCCTGGGGCCCTCTAGATGCCTGCCCTTTGCTTTTTGTCCTTCATTGTTCCACTGTGTACTTGACCTTGATCTTTGGCGTTTCCAGCAGTGTTCCTTGTACCAGCTTTGACCTTCAGAGCCTCCCAAACGCCACTGACTCCACAGATGTCCTTGGGTGCCTCCAGCCCAGGTTACCTCAGGGAACCAGCCCTTCTGCCTAGAAGGGTTGGGCACTTTGACATGCAAAAATCCACACGAACCTGACAGGTGACTCAGCGGGCGGGCGGGTGATGGCTTATTACACATTGAGTATCTATCACAGCGGCCTTCGGCTTGTCATCGGTCCAGCAGACACTTCAAAAACTTGGTCTCTATAATCCCTGAGAACTCCACTTGGCACGTTTGGATGAAAGAACAAATGAGCTAACCTTTGAATGATGCTTTCACCAGGTCTTCAGTGTTGGAGAAGGTTGAAAGGTCATCTTGCTAGCAGTAGTGTGGCTGTGACACTTGGTGTGGGCCAGGGACTTACCCCAAGGACTTAAATCTTGCCTTTCCTTTAGTTTCTGGGGAGCACGGGAAGGACCTTGGTGCTAGTAGCGTGGACGAAGCTCTTTGTGGTGTTAAGCGTCCCCCCCCGCCCAGTTAGCACCTGATGCCACAGAGACAACTGGTAACCATCTTTCCTCTTCTGGACGGCTGCCATGATTAGACCTCAACTCTTGAGAAACCTTGCCTGGCCCATTAGTGGGAATAAATGCTCATAACTCTAGAAGTCTCCTAAGAACCAAACATCATGGAATCCTGGAAGGGCTCAGGGTGTCCCTTCGTCCCTTGGAGTCATCCAGTAGAGGAGTGATGGAAAGCAAGTCAAGCTGCCAATCAGAACCAAGTTTGAATCTCAACGCTGCTGAGCTACTAGATAGACATGTGAGTTTTTCCAAGTTGTATCATTTCCCCGACATTCCATTTCCTCGTTTGCAAAGTGAGGTGTGTTCCTATTTTATAAGGACTAGGCATATTGAATGTCAGCCTTCTGTCAACGGAGTTGTTTTGGGAAGTGATGAAAGCTCTCTTGCCTCACAGAGCTCTGTCTGCCTTGATGTTGGTCTGTCTTCATTCTCCTTCCCTGTTTGTAACCATAAGTCTCAGTTAGAATCCCAGCCCTGTGACTTAAGGTAGTATATAACTTGTCCAAATAATTGAACTTCTTTGCACTATTTTCATGTCTTTAACATGGGGATAGTAACAGTAGCAGCCCTATGACACTGGTGTCAGGATGTTAGTATCCCAGAAAGAGATGACTGGGTGGCCTGGCCTTATCTCCCCCTTCCCTTATTTTTTGCACTCTAATTTCAAAGAAGGAAATGGGGCCAGGTCCCCACATTGGGTTTTTTTCCAGTGTGACGATTATACATGTTCCCTCTCACAATCTTAGACAGGCATCCGGGGCCAACGCTTCTCAGGATGTGTCGTCTTTAAGAAGTACTCGATATCTAATTACTAGTCAAAAAAAAAAAAAAAGCAGCGAGGTAACTAACAGCCATCAAATGTCACCCAGAAAACCGGGTTTCTCCTTTTTAGGTGCCCTGGGAGAGCAAGCAAGCGAACAAGGAGTTAGGGGGGCAAACAAACGCACACACTAGACACGTCGACACATATCATTAGATAAAAATGTGACCAGCCTTGATTACAAGTGTTGTCGTCCCCTTTTCAAAGGCATACACCCCAGACTTTCATTAAACCCCAGGAACTGAATGGCAGCTTGTCTAACTAAGGTGCTCCCGCCTTCATGAGAAAGGCAGGGCCACCTACCATGGACTTTTCTATGACTTCATTCTTCAGCAGGGCTGGCGTGTAAATAAACTTGTTTACCAAGATCAGAATGATGAAGTTTTATTTGTGTCACCACAATGACAAGTCATTCCTGCCCAGTGGGGCTCAGGAGAGCGGAAGAAATAAACCAGAGAAATGGTATTTCTGTTCTCAACTTCTCACACAGATGTCTTCAGCACAGTCAATATTCTTCTTTTCTTTTGATTGTGTGTCCCTGGTAGAGAAAAACCTCGCTACTGTGCCTAATGTGGTAAACAAAATTATACTGTGTGCAGTGAGAAGAAAAGTGAAATAAGAAGCATTGATGAATGCACCAACGGGTGGAACCTTGGTGGCCAGTGTGTGGTTTCTATGAAATGAATGCATGGATCTGAGGGCCCTAATTATTGCTTTCAGTTGACAAAGTATGGTGAATATAGAGCATGTTACAGTACAACTCTGGCTGTGTCTCAAAGCAACTTTAGAAGTAAATATAGAAAAATGCCTGTGTGCATAACATTACATAAAAAGTCATTTTTGAAAAGGAGACTTTCTGATTCTTGCAGAGTGGAGCTGGTAGGGGACTAACGTTGTTTGGTTTTGCTGTCCAATAGCAGGGATCCACAAATGGCAGCCTGTGGGCCAGATCTGACCCGCTATCTGTTCTTATAAATAAAGTTTTATTGGGAAAAAGCTACATTCATGTGTTTACATATTGTCTATGGCTGCTTTCATGCTACAACAGCAAAGCTGAGCAGTTTACGACTGAAATTGTACAACCCACAAAAACCTAAAATATTTGCAATGTGGCCCTTTATAGAAAACATTCACTGACCCCGTTTTATTGGAAATGGTTATTTCAGAGATTGTCTACATGCTGTTAGTGGGGTAGATGATGACTAGATGGAGTGGGGAAGGAAAAAGTCCCATGTCCCCAGATAATGGGAAGAAAGATAGAGAAACACAGAGATTATTCAGGGGAAACTGGGGACTTCAAGTGCAGGGTGGGTTCCAATGGGAACAGGGAGTCGGGGAGTTTCTATGGGTTGTGACTTCATTCTTTACTAAGCAGTCCACACAGGGTATACATCTCAATGGAAATGCTTGGGTACAAAGAGAAATTACCACATAGGTTTTTATAGAGGTATTAAACCTTTTATCAGCTCCTGGGATCACTGACTCACACATACATCCCATCAAAATCAGAACTACAGTAGGGCGAAGCATCTTTGTGGAGGCTCAGGCATGGGAGGAAAGGATCCTAACGTCTTCCTGCCAACCAGTGGGGACATTAAAAGCAGTTGGGTGCTCTCTCTGTCCCCATGAATGCCACCACCTACGTTTGTAGTCGCTGCAAACCAAGAGAGAAGAAATATGCAGTATTTTTCTCCTGCCAGTGGGATCATTGCCCAATCGGGCTCATTATATTTAGGCCAGTGCCTACCTGTTTTATAATTCTGTGTTTGAATTCAGTGGCCGGGCAGCTCGGAAAACAGGAACTGGCCATGGATTGTTCTAGAGCTGGGGATCTTTGAATCCCAAGGGTGGAGGTGTGGGGTCGCTCTGGGTAGACGCTAAATAACGTGACTATTAATACAGTCAGAACGTGTCAGCCCAGTCATCCCAAAGCTGGGGCCTTCTTAGACAAAAGGTGACCTCGGGCTCAAAAGGCCCTAGAAAGTCTACTACGGTTTTCCTTTCCTGCTGTCTTGGTGAGACGGAAGCCTGTGCACACAGCCCCAGGCTTGGTAACAATACGACACAAGTACAGGCTCCCATGTCCAGTCACTGCCCCGAGAGCGCCCACACACTGATTCCTTGAATGCACATGGCAACCCACGTTATAGATGAGGAAACAGGCACAGAGAGGTTAAGTAACTTGCCTGTGATCACACAGCTAGAAAGTCGGGGAGCCAGGCAATCTGGCTCTGGAGTTTATGCTTAAAAAAAAAAAAAAGTTTCACATGGACGTCAGGCACATGGAATTGTGTCAATTACTATGCATGGACCCTTTTTACTTATGTCACTGATGAAGTCCCAAATCATTTCAGACACATACAGGCACATATAGGCAGACCCCGAGATGGGGATTTGTGGTTTATGAGGAAGGTGAAGGAAAATCGACAGGAGAGTGGGTAAGGCAGGAAAGAGGGGGCAACAGATAAAGGGGAGACAAAGGGGGTGCTGTGTAGCAGCAGCTGCAAAGGGCGACTGGATCTCACCCTTGTGGGCAGACTGGGAAACACATATTGAATAGTTCAGAATTGCCCAATGCACCCCAGCGGTGATGCCTCACCAACCCCACTCTACTGGCAGTGGACAGACACTGCGAGTGGGGGCAACACCTTCAGGGACAGAAATGGGCGTCTTGGTAGTTAGTAGGTATCTGGGAACGGGAAAAAGCCAAAGCAGTGTTTCTCGATCTTTTAAGAAATCATTGCCACCCTTATAGAGCCTTTTAAAACAATTTTTTTTTTGTAATTTCCCCTGCCCCCATGGAATTTTAATACCATAGATAGATTGCATGTATTTATATACTGTGATCCTTTTGGGGGTGTCACAAACTATTAAAATATGCAAGACTTCCGCCCACCCCCGTATTAGTCAGGGTTCTCCAGTGGAATCATACCAGTAAGATATGCATTTGTGTGTGTGTGTGTGTGTGTGTGTGTGTATAAGTATGACTTCATTTATATATACAAATATATAGTCATATATAAAATATATTCTTTTTTATATGAGTATATTTAGAATTTAAATTATATATATATATATATGAATGTCTAAGAATGAGTATATAGAGATACACAGAGATATACATATCACCCCCTCCCCAAGTAACAATTTTCTCCCAGTTGGGGGAAATATGGCCCCTGTTGAGGAAATGTGGTCCAAGTGACCTGGGCAGGGCCCAGGCAGCATCTGGTAAATGCACATCAGGCTCACACTATCCTGCTCCTTGAGGTGATCCATCATGGGTGCTAGAGTGGTGGCGCAGGGACCCGGAGCGGAGCAAACTGCATCATGTCATTCATCTGGCCTAAGCAGTCCTGGGGAAAGACCGAAAGAGACAGGACAAGGTGGGACAGCTTTGAAGCTGTCCATCACATGGCTAATCCATCACAGCAGAAAGCAATCTCTAGATTTCGTGATTTTTCCAGGATCCCTATGCTGGTTCGATTCCCCCCAGGGCAGCCCCGGCACAAAGCAATGAGGCCGCTGCCTTGGTATTTCACTGCTGTGGAAATAAGAGAATGTGAACACCCCTCTCCATGCCTGAGTCCCTCCACAATCTCGCAACTGATGTCAAGCTAACTTCTCATGTTGCTGAGTTGAAAAGCAGTTGAACAGATGGTGGCTGACGCCTTTCTCAGGAATCCTGGAAACCCACCAGTCTACCCACCAAGGTATGAAAAAAAAAAAGGGGAGGTGGGCAAAAATGTGGTGTAGAGGAAAAATGACAGGAGTGGGATGAGCCCAAGAGAAGACCCTTCAGCTTGGCGTGATGGAGGAGGGCTCCCCACCACAAGCCAGGGCTTTGGGTGCTGGGCTGGATGCCGGCTCTCACTAAGGTGGCACTGGCTGCTCGGTCCGGGAGGTGGGGCCAGACAGCATCCTGCCCAAGCCTGTTCACCGAGGACACACCTTCCCGGAAAGGTTCCGAAGATGAGTGAGGATGAAGCCTTCCAATTTCTCATGCTTGCCTTCAAATAACACTTTCTTCCAGGTTCTAAATGGAAGCTTAAGTTGCGAAAATTAACTCATAGGAAATGTGAAGAGGGGAAGAGGAAAAAGCAATGCAATATGACACACATCCTTTTTTTTCCTGGAGCGAGCACAACACACTACACACCTATATCCAGACTGTAGCAGTGAAGGGCAAGCAAGGAAATGTACTCTGCTGTTTCACTGATAGATGGAAAGAAAGAAAGAAAGAAAGAAAGAAAGAAAGAAAGAAAGAAAGAAAGAAAGAAAGAAAGAAAGAAAGGAAGGAAGGAAGAGAGATGGGGGGGAGAGAGAGAGAGAAGAGAGGGAGGGAGAAAGAGAGAGGGAGGGGGAGGGAGAGAGGAAGGCAAGAAATAAATAAATCTAAGCACTGACTGTCTTTTGGGAAAAAAGGAAAATAGTAGCATTAGCTAGGAAGCAAAACCTTGGTAAGGTGTATATATCTGTTTTTATGACAAATGATTTCAGATTTTAAAAAAATAAACGGGGCAATGATTGTCGTGTATAATCTAAGACAGTATGCCACATTATTTCCCCTTTTACTAAACTTGAGGTGTAAGATCTATTTTATATTTTTCCTGGTGGCAAACTCATCTTGCAGCCTCAGTGACAATTTGGGGGCTGACCACATGAAACTTACTAGGAATTAAACCATGCAAGCAGAGTTGCTCTGACTTTTCAGTTCCTACAAATTTAAGGCATTCTAGGAACCTGTATAGGAAAGAGAGGGAATCCTATAATATGGAACACAGCCCTGTTCTCAGGCTAGTGTCTTAAAAAGCATGAAACAAATCACTCCCTTCACTTGACAGAACCGGGAATCGCATCTGGACAGGTTGGATTATCTACAGAAGGTGGATAGCAACAGACAGACAGGTGGGGGGAAACCTGATTTCCTGCCTCAGAGCAGGGCTCCTGACTCCTGACACAAAATGATCCTGAAGTCTCTAAGAAGCCAATCCATAGCCCTCGGTTCCCATGTAGTGGGCTTCTCAGTGACCCTGTGGGTGGTTTTCTCATTTACTTTTTGTTTTTGTTTTTGTTTTGAGGGCAGTGTCACTGGCCCTCATATGGGACCTGAACCGGGGCTGCTGGCTTCCCGAGCCAGTGCTTAACCACCGCGCCACTTGGCCGGCCCTCTCATTTACTTTTTGCTGTAACTTCATGTGACAGAAGGTTCTGAGGGAGCTTTCTGGGGTCTCTGTCATGAGGACACTAATCCCATTCATGAGGGCCCCACCCTCCTGACCTAATCACCCACTTCGTAATGCCATCACTTTGGCCATTAGAATTTCAACCCACGAGTTTGGGGAGGACACGAACATTTGGTGTATAGCACCCTATTTCATTCTGAAAGTCAGGAAAATGAACTTCACCTAAAACTTAGCAATAGAAAGAACATTAAGATCAAACTCTGTACAACATTAGAATTTTTAAAAGAAAATAAGGAATGAAGACATTTAAAACATACAAAAAGAGGGCTGGCGGAGTGGCGCATTGTTTAAGAACTCACAAGCAGCCCCAGTTCGGACACAAGCAGCCCCAGTTCGGATCCCACATGAGGGCCAGTGACACTGCCCTCTACAGCTAAGATGGTGAACAACAGCTCCACCTGGAGCTGGGCTGCCGTGAGCCCCAGGGACGGCATAGCTGCAGCCCCTGCTGCAGTGAGCTGCCATAGGCTACAGTGAGTGGCTGGTAGCCAGTGTGAACCGCCGGCAGCCAGAGTGAGCTGCCAAGAGCCCCTGTGAGCGGCCGTCCAGAGGCCAGCGACCCATCTGCCTCACCCGGGAAGAGCACAATGATGATACCAACATGGGCCAGTGAAGCAATGTCCTCCACAACTGGACTGAAGAACAAAAAGACAGCAACTTGTCTGTTCCTCTTCCCCGATTCCCCAATGCTGTTCCCCTCCCCCAATTCTCCAATAAAATCTTTTAAAAAAAAATACAAGAAGACCTGCCCACAAAATAGATAAAAATGTAATCTATTTCAAAACAAGCTGGGAAAACTAAGAAAATGATAAAAGATGTGAAAATACTTCAGAATTATAAAAACTTAGAAACAAAGTGATAGAAATAAGAATTAGGAACAAAGCAGAAAAAGTCATTTCAGAAATGAAGACTAGACTAGAAAGAACATGAAACAGAATAAACAAAAAATAGGAGAAGTAGAAGTAGAAAAAAAAGAGAGAAGCAGAAGGTGAAAAAAAAGAAAAAGTTTTCAAATAAAAAAGAAGGCAGAAAGGAATAAAAAAGATGTGGCAAAAAGTGACAAATGTTAAAAGACAGCAAAGAAGACTAAATATATGAATACAGAACTGAAGAAGGAAACCCAAGGAAACAAAACTAATATTAAAGACTAATCCAAGAAAATTTGCCTAAAATTAGAAGAAGAAAAAAAAAAGATTTGAAATTACATGTCAAAAGAAGCACCATGTACCTATAAATATCAACCAAAGGATACTAACACTTAGAGATATTCTGCTATAATTACAGACTTCAAAGAAAAGATAAAAAATTATTTGAGCATTGGAAAAAAGAAAATGGAACTGGTAAGAAAAGAATACTAGATTTTCATCAGACTTTAATTATCAACATGCAAGATCTTAAGAAATAAAGTTCCCATTTTGTAAAAAATTTACTAGAGAATAAGCTTTAGACACCCAAAATGAGCCTCACTGATGTGAGGGCAAAGGGTGGGATTAAATTTATAGTAGAACTAAGACTGAATAATGGCTTAGAAGGGCTGAGTATAGGCTATAATGGTCACGTGTTCTGACAATACACAATACAACTATTTAAAAAAATGGAGGGGGAGCATATGCAGGAATATTTATCTTAATGTTTTAAATAATCATATTTGTGGTACATTAGAATTTTAATTTTTTAATTAGCATTTTTATTCCAAGTCCATTGTGTGTGTAATGTGGGATAAAAAAATTTATGGTAAACTGTAATTATATCCTTTGGATTCTTTCAAACAAGGATTCGTGGAGTAAAAGAAAGGAGTTACAGGCTGGCCAATTGGCGCAGTGGTTAAGAGCTGGCTTGGGATACTAGCGGCCCCGGTTTGGATCCCACATATGAGGGCCAGTGACACTGCCCTCTAAAAAAAAAAGAAAGAAAGAAAGAAAGGAGTTACAGGTGTAATATAGAAGAAGTTAAATGAAATCTTTTGGTAGTTTTGAATTAGATTGGAAGTATCAATATTGACTCATGATGTTTTTATCTTTAAGCATACATCAGAATTAGAAAACCTCAGGGGTGTGTGTGTGTGTGTTTAGCTCCACTGAACAGAAACCAATGAGCAACCTAGAGCAAAGAGTGTTTCTAGTACTGAGATTGTGGTCTTGGAGTCTGTTTTCTCACTAAGCGTCATCAGGACTTTTGCAGAACTGCCTGAATCCAGGTCTTGTGCAAGAAATAAACATGATGAGCCTGAAACATCTTGTCATATCAGAGAGCAAGGCAGCTCTGAAAGACTCCTAGGGTCCCGTCAAAAGGGCTCAGGAGCCAGCCTGAAGAACTCCCACTGGGACAATTTGAACTGCAATAAATATAATATTTAACTTCATGTGTTCATAATAATATTGAGGGGAAAAAAGGAATTGGTCGCCCACAGAGGATGATAGGGAACTGATTTGTTATCTTGAAAAGTACTGAATAAAGGAAAAGATTCCAGCACTGATCCTGTCTTTCCTCTTTCCTATATGAACTGTCCCACTGGGTAACCAGGTAGTAGATGGGGGAGTGTCTACTTATAAGAGTATTGCAACTATTAAATCACAACCAAAAAAAAGTAGACTGTCTCCACTTAGCAACCCCCAATGAATGAAGATGTAGGCATTAAGCATCAATGACTGTTCACAACAAAAGCACTGAAAGCTGGGGCCGGCCGAGTGGCGCGGTGGTTAAGCGCTGGCTTAGGAAGCCAGCGGCCCCGGTTCAGTCCCACATAAGAGGGCCAGGGACACAGCCCTCAAAAAAAAAAAAAAGGACTGAAAGCTGCACTTAAGGTTCCTCTTGAAGTCTTGTCAAACTCGTAAGTACAGTTTTGCCAAAGGGATCAACCCCCAGTCCGACCCAACTTCTGGGTCCAGCTGCCCAATTACCTGGAAATATAGAGGATAGAAACATACAATGTACCATGAGGATGTGATTTTAAAATCCAGGTGCTGGGAAACTAAACGTCTCATCATATTACCCGGGTTCTTCAAGACAAGGTTGAAAAGAGAATTTACAGATTAAAAGAGACCTAAAAGAAATAGCAAAAAAATTATAATGGGCAATGCGTGCTATAGGGCCTATGGGTGTGCATTTGGTTGATAAAACTATTTTTTAAAGGAATGCAAGCAAATTAAAAGTATAGAAAATCAATGTAGTGGTTATTTAAGAGATGAGGAGGGGGCTGTGATTGGGAAAAAGGATACAAAGGTGTTTCCAGGTGGCCAGCAAAATTTTATTTCTGACCTGAAATGGTGTTTATCTTAATATCTTTCATGAAGCCATACATTTGATTTGTGTGATTTTCTGCCTTCTGGGTTTTATTTTACAATAAAAAGATTGTTTAAAAAATAGATTGAAATACATGATGATAATATTACATGATGCTGGGAGAGGCCCAACTCAGGTTAGAGACCTCTAAGGTTCTATTATCTGGGAAGAAGATAAAGATGGTGATTACCTTTAGATTGTAGGTATACATATTGAAATGTATAGAACAGCAACTAAAAGACTAGGAATTATAGGACTCTAGTAGAAAGAAAAATTGGAATGATAATGCAAACATTCAACAAGAAAGGAGGGGAAATGAGGCATGGAACAAATGAGCTATGGGTTGTACTGTGTTCCCCGCAAAAGATATGTTGAAATCCTAAATACCAGTACCTGGGAATGTGACCTTATTTGGAAATAAGGTCTTTGCAAATGTAGTTAAGATGAGGTCAAGTAGGGCTGAAGTAGGAAAGACCCTAATTGAATATGGCTGCGTCCTTATAGAGACTCAGACACAGAGAGGACAGGCCATGTGATGATGACAGAGGCAGAGGTTACAGTGAGGTAGCTACAAGCCAAGAAATGCCAAGGATCAAAGGCCACCACCAGAAGTTAGAGAGGGAAAAAAATAACAACAACAAAAAAAAACTGCTGAATACACTCTGAAAATAACTTACGTAGAAAGGATTCTCCCACGAGTCTCAGAGCGAATATTGGCCTGGCTGACACTTTAGACTTCTGGCCTCCAGTGGGAGGGGAAAAGAACACTACATCCTACCTCACAAAATTAATGTGAGAGGGCTCCTAGAGCTAACTGTAAAAGCTAACCCTGGAAAATGGAAAACTATAAAACATCCTCGTGGCTTAGAAATAGGATAGATTCCTTAAATAATACACAAAAGACTATCCATGAAATAATTGATACCTTGGATTCCATTAAAATCTCAAATTGCCCCATCAAAAGACACCATTAAGAAAGCGAAGAGGCAAACCACAGAGTGGGAGAAAACATTTGCAGTACATTCGAACAAAGAACTCAGATCCATAATATGTAAAGAACTATGACAAGTCAATAAGAAAAAAATAACCTGTTTTTTTTAAAGGGGAAAATATGTGAACAAACAGTTCACAAAAGGAGCTATCCAAATGATCAATAAATATATCTGCCAGTACTACTGATCGGCGACATACAAGTTAAAACCACAATGTAATACCAGTTAGACAGCAACCAGTGTGGTTAAAATTTAAAAAGACCCAAGGGTCAAGAGTGAGCAGGGATCAGAGCAGCTGAACTTGCATCCATGTCTGTGGGCATATAAGCAAGAAAGCTGTGTGCTGGCTTCTAATAAAATTAAACATACGCCTACTCTAGTACAAGAATGTTCATAGCAACTTCACGTATAATTTCCCCAAATTGGAAACAATCCAAAAGTTCATCAGTAGGAGAATGAATACACCGCAGTTTATTCATTTGTTTGTACACTGGAATCATACTACATAGAAATGACAAAGAATGAAGTGTTGAGACACACAACCACCTGGATGTAGCTGGAAAACGTTGAGCTTCAGACGGTAGACACAGAAGATGTATGATTCCATTTCCATAGGGTTCAAGAACAGGCAATACTAACACGAGATGGTAGAGGTCAGAATTGTGGTTACTGCTGTAGGTTTTCAATTGGAAAGGTGGGCAGTGACGCTTCCTGGGGCCCAGGAAATGTTTTGTTATCTTGATTCATGTCACCGTTACACAGGTAAAAATTCATTGAGCTGTATACCTAAGACTTGAGGGTTGTTTTTTTTAAGATTTTTATTGGGGAATTGGGGGAAGGGAACAGCATTGGGGAACCGGGGAAGGAGAACTGACAAGTTGCTGTCCTTTTGTTCTTCAGTCTAGTTGTGGAGGACGTTGCTTCACTGGCCCATGTTGGTATTATCATTGCGCTCTTCCCGGGTGAGGCAGATCAGTCACCAGCCTCTGGATGGCCACTCACGGCAGTTCTTGGCAGCTCACGCTGGCTGCTGGCCACTCACTGTAACCTATGGCAGCCCACTGCAGCAAGGGCTGCAGCTATGCCGTCCTGGGGACTCATGGCAGCCCAGCTCCAGGTGGAGCTGTTGTTCACCATCTTAGCTGTAGAGGGCAGTGTCACTGGCCCTCATATGTAGGATCTGAACCGGGGCCGCTGGCATCCCAAGCCAGCTCTTAACCAACGCGCCACTAGGCCAGCCCAAGACTTGAGTTTTAATGAAGATAAAACAAACATCTAGAACACAAAGATTTCTTAGCTTCTACAATTTTTCTAGCCACCGTTAATGAAATATTCAATCCAAACTTTAAAATATTTCATTAGGGGTAATGCTAAAGGTTTAGAAGCCTCGTCTGAAGTTTTTGGTGAAAAAGACCAAAACTCACATAATCATTTACAAACACTTGTTCTTCTTGTCATGTAAATATAGCAGAACTGGTATGTAGAAAAAAATACAGACAAACTAAAATGCATCCGTTTGTCGGCAAATACTGCTGAAGGACAGAATATATTACTGAAGATTTGGAAATACAAGTATTAGAAAAATATGCAATATGGGACATTTGCTGTGCAATTGGATGAAAATACCATGGGTTATTTTTTTTTTTTACATGTGTCAGTTTGTAGTATTTGCCATATTTTGTTTCAATGATGAAAAAATAAAGAATTTGGTTGCTTGAAGTCTATGAAAGGCAAGATGTAGCCGTGAAGACACTCTTGAGAGTAGATGATCGTGATGGTGATGATGATTAAAGAGGATGTTTGTGGGCAAATGGTGTACATGTAACCACAGCAGGGACAGTTGTGTTGACTGCAATTTTTGATGAAAGTTCTGGGGTCAGGTTTCAGAGCACGCACTACCAGTGCAGACTATTCACAGGGAGAGCGCTGGATGAGAGAATTCAAAGTACACCATGTGGGGTGGCTGGGTGGCTCAGATGGTTAGAGCATGTGCTCTGAGCAACAAGGTTGCCGGTTCGATTCCCACATGGGCCAGTGAGCTGTGCCCTCTGCAACTAGACTGACAACAACTTGAGCTGAGCTGCTGCAGAGCTGCTGGTGGATGGCTGGATGACTCAGTTGATTAGAGCACATGCCCTTAACAACAAGATTGCCGGTTCAACACCTACATGGGAAGGTGGGCTGTGCCCCGCTGCAACTAGATTGAAAACGGAGACTGGATTTGGAGCTGAGCTGCGCCCCCCACAACTAAGACTGAAGGACAAGAATTTGACTTGGAGCTAATGGGTCCTGGAAAAAACACACTGTTCCCCAATAAAGTTTTTTTAAAAGGAAAACTTAAAAGAAAAACAAAGTATACCACATGATACAAGGCGTCATCAGTGTGGTGCATTTTATGAAAACAAGGAGTTTAAAATATACTCAAATCTTTATGCAACACTATATTTAAGGTCACCAGATGGTGACCTTAAGAAACAGGTGTCTGTTTTGACAAAAAAAAAAAAAAAAAAAAAAAAAAGGAAAGAAAAATGCTCCAGGTTTTCTGACCTTTTCTGGGATGACAAGTGGTTTTCAATAAGATGTGGATAGAGCAGGGAAAATTGAAGAAACAGATTTCATCTGTACCTTCAAGTGAAGGTGCTGCTTGGAACAATGAATTAGAAAATTAATTGCTTTTGGAAAAAAACACACTCTAGCGAGATCATTTTGAAAGAGATGTTTTTAAACGTTTCCAACATGTGATTTGGATTTTGTTACCAAAGAAATGATATGGAGACTTCCGGTAAAATGGCGCAATAGACAGACGCTGTGCTAACTGCCTCCCAGGATCACACCAAAATTACAAGCAAATTATACAGCATTCAACCATGGAGGTCCCCGGAACACTGGAGGAACAGAACCACTAAACGAAGAACTTAAAGAGGAGACCACGTCTGTTCTGGTAGGACGGGCAGAGACGAGAGAGGGCAAACCCCATGAGGGAGGTCCCAGCTGTGGAGAGGCTTCTCCGGTTGGGGGAGAGACCCTCCAGCCGCACACCAAGCTCACCAGCCAGAGCTCCTTTGCCGGGAAGAGAAGTTCTAAGATAGCCGGCAGTAAATTAGTGAGGACTCTCTTTGCTCAGCTCGGTGAGGCTAAGAGCGGCTGGAGAATCAGTGGGGCCGGCGCCCAGGCTTGCTTGCCAGTGAGAACTTACCTGGTTACTGGTGGAGGGAGTGGCTGTGTGAGCCGGGAGCCTGCGGGGACAGACTGGGCTGAGCATCTTTGGTGCAAAGGCTGGAGGTTTTTGGACTGTTATTCCCGTGGTGTGGGGCCTGCACGCGGGTGGTGTAGGAAGGTCGCCATTTTGTCGGGCTTGGGCCCTCCCACAAAGGATCAGGTCCGAGACCTAATTGGTCTGGTAGAATTGGCGCAGAAGTACTTGTGTGCGTGCGCGCGCACGTGCGCGCGCTCGCCTGCGGCCTTGGATCCCCACCCTCTGCCCGGCTTATACTGCATTGCCAGGGAAACGCAGGGCGTGTGCCCTCCGGCTCCAACAGGCTGCTCACCGAGACGCGGAAGTGCGCAAGCTGCCTCAGGTCCCGCTCTCCGCACTCCGCTTGCAGAGTTGCCAGGCTGGTGATTGGTTGTCGGGCTGCTTGGCCTGATCTGCGAGCGGCTGATTGGGACAGGCTGAGACTGGGAGTTCTCCTGGGAGTGTTGGGCCATGAGCTGTGTGCCTGCGTGATCCAGCCAGGGCTCTCCTGGTGATCTATCTAATACATCAAAGCAATCCCAGAGCAACAGCCAGAATGGGAAAACAAAGAAACATGTCACAAGTAAAAGATCAGAAGAAACCTCCAGAAATGGAACCAAATGAAACAGAAGGATCCAATCTTTCAGAGACAGAGTTTAGAACACTGATGATAAGAATGTTTAAGGAACTTAGCAAGGACATAAAGAAGGATAGGGAAACCATAAAAAACAACCTGTTAGAACTAAAGAATACAATAACTGAAATGAAGAACACACTCGAAGGAATCACCAGTAGAGTAGATGAAGCAGAGGAGTGGATCAGCGATTTGGAAGATAAAATAGCAGAACTCACCCAGTTGGCACAGCAAAAAGACCAAAGAATAAAAAACAATGAAAATAGTTTAAGAGCCCTATGGGACAAGGTGAAGCGCAACCACCTTCGACTCATAGGGATACCAGAAGAAGAAGAGAAGAAGCAAGGGGTCGAGAATGTATTTGCAAAAATAATGACTGAAAACTTCCCCACCCTGGTGAAGGAAATCAACATACATGCCCAGGAAGTGCAGAGGGTTCCAAACAAGCTGAACCCAAACAGGTCCACACCAAGACACATCATAGTGAAAATGGCAAAGGTTAAAGACAGAGACAGAATCCCAGAGGCTGCAAGAGAAAGACAGCAGGTTACATACAAAGGAACTCCTGTTAGACTAACAGCTGACTTGTCTACAGAAACTCTGCAGGCCAGAAGGGAGTGGCAGGAGATCTTCAAAGTGACACAAAATAAAGGCCTACAACCAAGATTGCTCTACCCAGCACGGCTATCACTTAAAATTGAAGGAGAAATAAAGAGCTTCTCAGAAAAGAATAAGCTTAAGGAATTCATTACCACCAAGCCAGCATTGCAAGAAATGTTAAAAGGGCTTTTTTAAACAAAAGAAAGGGGTAAACAAGCTAACCCAGAGAGACAATTTAAGAAGATTGAAGTCGTATCAAGCAGATATAAAGGAAAAACTGATGGTTGCTGGCTGGGAGGGAGTGGGGAAGAGGGAGAGGGGGAAGGTTTTGGACAGTGTATGTGGGACTATAATGTTGCCGCAGGGATATGGGGGCAGTTCTGGGAATGTAATTGACAATGTTGTGAAGAGACTGTTATGTTGCGAGAAATAAGTCAGTCGGAGAAGGACAGGTACCATGTGATCTCACTTGTGTGTGGAGTCTGAAGAGCTGAGTGAACGATCCAAGTAAACAGACTCGTAGATGTAGAGGAAATACTGAGGGTTGCTAGTTGGGAGGGGGGTGGGGATGGGGGGAAAGGGGAAGGGATTAGACAGCATAAATAGACAACTACAATATTGCCACAGGGATATGAAACACAGTTCGGGGAATATAATAATGTTGTAAAAATTTTGTGGCGTGTCAGATAGTCACATGTCTTTAGGGAGACCACTTCATGGATGGAGTAGAGGCTTGATCACTGCACTGTACACCTGAAGCTGATGTTGTATACTATTGTATGCCAACTGCAACTGAATATGTGGATGGTCACGGGATGTGGAGTATACTGTGGAGGGGAGTCAGGGGAGTTGTGATGGATATGTATGATATGGGGGGGAGTGGGGTGGCGAACTGGGGGAGGGGGGTTTTTACTTTGGGGGGGTAAAGAGTATAACTATTGCCTTGTGTTGTACACCTGAAACTAATAAAAAAAAAAAAAAGCTTTGAGGATCAAAAAAAAAAAAAAAAGAAATGATATGTATGTTCGCAGTAAACTCCTCTAGGTCCATACTTGAAAATTTAGAAGTAAAATGATTATTTTCTAAATGCACTATTTAATTAGGTTTTGTGGCCAATTATTAAGAATATAAAACAGGGCTGGCCGACTGGCTCATTGGTTAAGAGGTGGCTTGGGACGCCAGCTCTGAGCAGCAGGGCCCTGGTGTCCATCCCACATGAGGGCCAGTGACACTGCAACTCTATAAAGCTAAGATGGTGAACAACAGCGCCACCTGGAGCTGGGCTGCCATGTGTCGCTGACGAAGGCAGAGGCTGCAGCAGGACTGCAGTGGGCTGCCGTGAGCTACTGTGAGCAACACTGGCGTGAGTGACCGGTGGCATGAACTGCCGTGAGCTGCTGTGAGAGGCCATCCAATGACGGGCAACCAATCCGCCTCACCTGGGAAGAGCGCAATGATAATACCAACATGGGCCAGTGAAGCGATGTCCTCCACAACTAGACTGAAGAACAAAAGGACAGCAACTTGTCTGTTCCTCTTCCCCGATTCCCCAACACTGCTCCCTCCCCCGAATCCCCAATAAAATCTTCAAAAACACACAAAAAAAGAATATAAAACAGCATTGTTGTTCAATGGGTATGGAGTTTCAGTTTTGCAAGATGCAAAAGTTCTGGAGATGGGTTGCAAAATGATGCAAATGTATTTAACACCACTGAAATATACCCTTAAAGGTGGTAAAGAAGGGCCGACCGAGTGGCGGTCCAGGTTCAGGTCCCACATATGAGGGTCAGTGACACTGCCCTCAAAAAAAAAAAAAAAGTGGTTAAGATGGTGAATTTTAGGTTATGTGTATTTTATCACAATTAAAACAACATAAAACTGCAATAGCTTCCAATTTGGTGTCAAGAAAAACTGATTCACATCAAAGGAGACACAGAATTAGCACGTTTCGTTTAAAACATTTGGCTCACTTTCCAACCCCATTCTTGGGGGCCCGGCAGGATCCTTGTCCTAAACACAGGCAGTGATGCAGTAGCCCTGCCCTTGACTTGGGGCATAGTTGATGGCAGGAAAGCAGCACTTGGAATTAGTCTCATGAGCATTCTCAAGCTGGACTGTTCGAGACATAGCCAAAGGTCCATGGCATCTAATAATCTGCCAATTTGCTCAGGTACCAGTTTGATGACATCAGATTGGTTCAAGGAACAAGTCATCACACAGCTTGTAACCAAAGGGAGTCAGCAGCCTGGCATCCGCACGTGGTATGGATTTGCAGCCTGTTATTTATAGTCATATGTCTGGTGACTCATTAAGGGTCTACAAGGACCTTTAGTTCAGCAAATTCGGTAGGACTTCGTTGCATTTTTCCCTTCATTTATGTATCCTTATAATAGTGTATGTGTACATATATCCACTTTTACATACATTATTGTATATGTTGAGTTACAGCATTTTATTATGTATTATATTTATATTATTATATATATTTTTAAAGCATTTTGCTACAAGACACTAAAGGTTTCTAATGACCTTCAGACTCAATCCTTAAGACATCAAGGTTTTACTCTATCATTCAGAATCAGCTAGCCTGACTTCAAACAGGAAAATGCTGGGTCCTCCTGGGTTACTATTTAGTTCTAGTTACTGCCCTGCCTGCTTGACTTGGGAATGTCCCTTGTGGCAGAAATGTTCCCCCACGAAAGCTTTCTCTCTACCATCTTTCTGATTGATGGTTCTACATAGGCAAGGGGACTAGATATCTGTTATTCTTTCCTACCCAGCATTCCTTGCCTCTTTTAATAAACAGAACCATGATTTTCCTTGTAGGGACCCACATTTTCTTAGTTCTGACCAATGAGGGCCAAAAAGGATCAGTGAGAGAGCCAATGTGAGAATCAGGCAAACGGAAAGGAAACAAAAGCTGAGATATGGATCAGGCCAAGCACATATCATATTGTTGGACTCCTGGATCAAGCCATACCTGAAGCTGGTGGACCATTCCATGATCAGTTTCATGAACCAATTATCTCTCTCTCTCTTTTTTTTTTTTTTCCTAAACCAGTTTGGTGTGGGTTTCTGTCTTTTGCAAAAATAAAAGGAATGCTGACCAGTACAAAGAGATATCTCTAACCTGGGCTTAAAAGGGGGCCATGAGGCTTTGGGAATTTAGGCAGATGACAATCAGGAGACCCAAAGGCGGTTGGTGTCCACTGATTCTTCTATGTAATTAGCCTGACATCACTGTCTTCTACAATGTCTTCCACACCCAACAGACACAGTGGGTAATAGCAAGTTATTCATATTAAAGACTCAATTATAACTCTCCAGCCCATGAAGACCCTTCTGTTCATCACATAGGACTGTTTATGATTTTCTTCTTTCCTCCCAGGTTGCCCATAATCAAAAGAGCACACACTCTGGAGTCAGACAGATCCGGGCCCTGCCACACACAAGATTTATGACTTTGGGTAATTGAACCCACCTAATTCTGAATTCCCCATTTGTATAATACTCTCATCCACACCCTATATTTTCCATAAAGATTCAAGTGCATAATCAGCTATCCCCAGAGGTAGCTGATTATACTACTTTCCAGACATGTATTGAGATCTTTCTGGGTACCAGGCCCTGGGCTATGGGTTTTACAGGCATGGTTTCATTGAATCCTCCCCCAAACCCTGGGAGGTGTGCGCTACTGTGCTCCCCATGGACTGGTCACTGTTTTAAGTCCTTCACATTTGGAGAAATCATGAAATCCTCACAATAGCTGGAGCACAGAGGCTAAGGAACATGACCCAGGCTGCACAGCTCGGATCCCCAGTTCATGCTGGGTGGCTGGTCACCGCTGTCCTGCCCAACAGAGCAGTTTCTCAGATGGTGGCGGTGTAGGTGGTGTTCCTTGGGCTCCATCTGCCTCAGGGCATAATCAGAACAGAATCCAGGCAACTAAATAGAGCCAAAATCAAGATTTTAGCACATTTATGGTGGGGAGAATTAAAGAATATGAGGAGACACCACTCTGGTTTGTCAGCGCATCTGGGAAGGGACAAGGCAGCGGCCATCACTGCCACATTCCTGATTCTGCTAAGGAGTCTCTGGCTTTTGGGGTGGGGACGTGAGTTCTGGAAAGTCCCCACAAGTTGGTCTGAAGGCTGTGGGTTATTGTTAAACTGGAATATCCCCACAAACCCAGACAACACTGGTTCTCATTGAAGCTGGGGACCAATAAGACAATGATCGATAATAATATCTATAGGATAGTCTTGCTGTAATTTTTCCACAGAAATATACTACGTAGGAAGCTAAAGTAAATTCTTAGAAACCTGGAAACCCCCCTCCCCCAAAACTGTTTTTTGTTTGTTTGTTTTTTACTATTTTATGAAAAAGAGAGATCAAGGAAAAACCACATTTCTTGGATTTAACTTTGTTCACGCAAACTTTGTTTTTTTTAAAGAAAAACTGGTGCTGTTTCCTTTAAGGGAGGCATGAATTGTCCATCCAGAAACTCTTTTAAAAGTGGCCTATAATTGTGCGGCTTGGAAAATTAATTTCTTTCCAGAACCAAACAAAAGGGCCGCCCGCAACTTGCCTAAAACAGAAAATAAAAGTTAGCAACAGCTTTAGGCTTGACAGGGCCGTTTGAAAGCCTGCGAGGGACAATCAGGACCAGGGGTACCAAGCTCGGTGCTGACCCCAGTGCCTCCGGAGAAGCACAGAAGCCCCCCAGGCACTTAAGTTTTCCCTGCGCTGGGGGGGGTGGGGTGTCTACTTCCCACCACCCACTGGACTCACCTCCACGCCTCAGTGTCTTTTGCTTTGTTTTGCTGATGAAATCCAAACCACGATCAAATTTGTTTCTCTTTCCAGGTCTTTGGAGAATGGTACACATTACAGGAGTTTTATGTGGAGGAGTCACACTGGCGATGGAATGTGCTCCTACTTGTGGGACGAGCCTCACTCTTGCAGTGTGGCAGTACCTGGGTTCATATCCCAGCGTTGCCACTTACTGTCCCTGTGACCACAAGCCTTTCTGAGCTCCGTGCACAATGGCAGGAGAGTGCCTATCTTGCTGATAATAATGTCAGGGCCAGCCATGAGGGTGAGACAGGGCCGGCCCGCGCGTGGGTAGTGCGTAGGACCCTCTGCTTCCATGCACCCTGCTCAGGCCACAGGAAGGTAGACAGTTGCTCGCTCCCACCTGGCTAGCTCACCTGTGAGGCTGGTCAAGTGGGGCGGGGGGTGGAGGGAGGAATGAAAGACACCCCCAGCCTGGCACTACCCTCACAAGGTCCCTTATTCAGGCTCCTCGAGGAGTTTGCATCGCCACTAACCGTGAACGTGCCCCTCTCCCCTTGCGCACTCGCCAATGGTGCACATGAAATCCACACGCCCTCCTAGCCGATTTTCCGATGTTTGAAAGCTTGCCTATTGCATGCACGAAAAAGGCTTTGTTTTCTTCGTCTCCCGCGCGTCGGCCTCCCTCTCCCCGTCGGGTCACCCCCTCCTAGCGCCCCCCCAGCGCGCACACAAAAGAGGACCCGAGACGGAGGTGCCGGAACCTGCTGCGCGCTTGTTTACCAGTCGGGGCGCCTCCGCCAGACGCTGCCCGGCGCCGCCACCTAACGGCGAGAGACGGCACTGCGCCCCGGTGCGGGCCAACCACTGCGGGCCGATGATGACCCAACGCCGCAGGCATCTGAGGATAACCTTTCCCCCTTCTTTCCAAGACCAAATAAGGGGGCTCTTCCCTCTGCGCGCCGGGCCTGCGGCGGTGAGGCCAAAGGGGCGTGGAAAGGAGGATCCGGGAAACGAGGCTGACAGTCGGCAAAACAACCGACCACATTGTTCCGGCGGCGGCTGGCCTCCTCCCTCCTCCGGGCCTGGCTGGCATGGCCCGGGCCCGGGCGGGTGCTCCCTGCAGCCGCGGACTTGGGGAGCTGGCGGGCGAGGCGGCAGGGCGCTCGCTGTCTGGGGTCCCCCGAGCCCCAGAGGCAGTGCCGCCAACCCCCACCCCCACCCCAGACATGTAAATGCAAGGACCCCCCCAACCTCCTGCCAGCTCTCCCTGCAGCCCCTCCAGGCCGGCGGGGTGGGGGGCACAGCTAGAGGGGAGTCAGGCCCGGCTGCCAGTCCTCGCCCGGAACCCTGGCATCACCCCCGAGGGACAGAATCACTGGTGGCTGGCAGTGTTTGGTAACCACAGAAACCGAGATTTGACCTATATTTTCGAGGATGGCCTCCACTCGAGTTCTCCTTCGAGAAATCGAAGTGAGAAAGTCTGACCCGCCTTGCTGTTCCTTTTCCTGCTGCTTTGTATTCCAGAATGCCACCCAGGAGGCTGGGCCCGTCAGAAGGCCTTGCTGGGTGGACTGCAGACAACTTGCATGGATCTCCAGGGCTCCCGGCCAGGAGGCCGTGAGGGGACAGCCACTGCCCCTCGCTGCCTCCTGCCAACCCCAGACTCTCCTGCCCACTGATGGAAGGAAACGGGCGATATCTAGCAAGATGCTAAATATTGGGCTGTCGGAAACGTCATGACGTGTTTTCCGTGTTTCGTTGCAAAACTGCAGCATGACTTTTCTGAGAACCCAATATGTTGACCGATGGCGATTTCTTTCCACTTCCAAGCTTTATCCTAAGTGGGTAACGGGGAGTACATATTCAGGTGATCACAGCCCTGTTTATGGCAACCACAACAGCTGGCCATTTACTAGGTGCTAGAAACTGTCATAAATGTTTTACAAATATCCACTCACAACATTTCAATGCAGCGGGTATTCATGACTACCTCTGTTTTACAGAGGAGGAACCAGCATCCAGAGGTTGTTAGCTTTCCACTCAAGATTACCCAGCCAGGAAGCAGCACAGCCAGGATTTATGCTCGGACATAGGCTGCAGCCCATGCCCTCGACCTCAACACTAAACGTTTATCAATGGGAATTTGATTCATTTAGTGTACATCCGTAGAACGGACTACTCGCCAGCCACTGAAATGGTGATGTAGATTGGGAATAACTGGCATGGAAAAATGTCCATGACATACTGGTGAATGAAAACAGCTGGTCACACAACAGCGTGTATAACAAGACCCTACAGCTAAGTGTGGTCACCTGGGGGGAAGGGGAGGGTAGGATTTCAGGTGGCTAATCTCACAGGTATGTTTTCTGTATTGCTGAACCTTTTCTGGAAATGAATCTATATTATTTTCTAATAAAAAACTATTTTGCTTTTTTAAAAAAAATGGCATACAGGAAATACCATTTCTCTGATATATATAATATACTAATATATAAATATCATTATATATTATATATGTTTTTAACCACAGTCAAGTTTGTGCTCAAAGCCTTCCCTGATCCCTGACATCAGAAGTGACACCTCACTACACGCCTTACAAGTGAGAACTTGTGACTGTACAGACATTCAGCTCGCTCACCAGCTAAACTGTAAACTCGGGGAGGGAGATAGGTTATTTTAACTATTTTCAGTTTGTCCCTTAGCCCTTTACGCAGCATTTTGTCCATTGCAGGTTCAAATATTTATCAACAGATTGGCATGAACCCGTCATGATGGAATGATCCAGAGAAGAATTACTGGTATAATCAGTTGTTTGTTATCTGCCTTCTATTGGCCAGATAATCTCCTATGGTTACCAGGAGTTTTTAGACATAAGACTCACCCAAAGGAGGGTGAGTGATGGAATTTAAGAAGCAAGGGGTGGGGGGGACAGGCCCGTGGGGGAGAAGTGTAGAGGCAGTGATGGGAGGTAAGAGAGATGTTTAGATCTGTTCTCTTCAGATCTCAGCAGAACAGAGCTCCAGCTCTGAATTCTCCAGTAAGTAGTCATGAAGCAGTGAGCCTTCTCCAGGAGAGACTGGCCCCTTTCACTAGGTCTCAGGTCCAAGGACAAGAATAATTACAATGATGGCTACTGAGGTGGGCAGAGTGCTTCCTACCTATGTGGGGTCCTGTGCTAGTAAGCTTAGTCCTTTGTCTAGGTAGCCTTTCTAAGCCACTAGGATCTGAAGCCACGAAGTCTGATGTCTGAGCTCGTATCCTTGATTACCAAGCCGTCCTGACTGGTCCGTCTGTGGCTATTTCTAGTTGCCTTTGAATGAACCATGAGTCATGCCCCCATTCTGGAAAACCGAGACCCATTCAAAACCCAGGGGCTTACAAGACAGATACTAAAGAGGCTGCAGAGACGATGTGGTCAGACTGACCTAAGCTAGTCTGTATGGTCAGTTCCTTGCCCACTTCCTCCCATATTAAAATGGAGGCAGTGCTACCTGGTGCTGGGTAGCAGGGCCGTGGTGAAGGCTACATGTAATAAACCACGTGAACGCACGTGGCGTCTCACCCGTCATGGGCTCTCGGAAAATGTCATTATGGATTCTCAGATGATAGTTACTTAAGCTGAACCTAGTATCAACATCTATTTATTTATGATTTCACAAATCATCTCTCAGACATCACTTAGAGATATTCATTCATGAGTTTTGCAGTGGAGACGTCAAAATGTGGGTGTCTGGTTCACCGAGCGGGCAGTACTCATGGGATGTCATTGTGAAAGCAATGGGATTTTTGTCTCCCATCTTCCCTGAAATGTCTGCCATTGACAGTCCTTTCTTAGTTCTGGCTGAAGTCTCAGGTCAGCCCCATGGCTTTTCTGGTCACTTAGGGACATAGACTGTCCTGGGTGATGATGGCAACAGAGAATCTTGATTCCAGAAGTGGAATGTGCAGTGGTGGGTGGTAACCAGCGTCTCCTCCTCTTTCATGGGAACAGTTGCCCCCATGCCACTGTGGGACCCCTCCTTCAGGGAGAGACTGCTGCCCAGGAAAGACAGAGGCAGAACTCACAGGCACAGTGGCACAGTGGCTGACCAACGCTTCTGGACGTGACTTATCTCTGGTCACCAGGCGCTGGCAAGCACGTGTGGACTGACCCCACTCCTCGCCCCACCCCAATACACTCACTCTTGTCATTCAGGCCAAGAGTATTTGGAGAGTAACAAAGGACTATGGAAATAACCAGGCCCCCACCCTGTGCTCAAAGCCGAGGTTTTTAACTCCAGTGGATGCCTGGGCGAGATGGGAGAAGGGTTTCTCCTTTCTCCTCAGCAGTAAGGAGATGATCCGTGAGGACTTACCATGTCCAAAGTCCCTGCGGAAAATGGAATCGGACTCCTTGTGCCTGCTGGATGAACTGAGTGGTGGGCTTCTCCCAGCTGTTGCTATGAATCCACCTGAAACAAATGAATTTGTCTGCGTGAGTTTCAGACATGAAGCTTCATCTTTTACCGTGGCAGCAAATGTCTTCTAATATTAATGAGGATGACTCTGAAAAAAATGTCTCTAGAAAGGTTTTCTGTGTGTCTCTTCTATGTGATTAAAAACCTAGTTTGTTTCCATGCTCACGTGTGGCTTTGTGTTTAAACCACATGTAAGAAATCAGACATGGAATTGGGGTCAGATTGGGGAGAAACCCACATGGAAATATAAATGGCACGGAGACACTCTGTCAGTTATGGGAAGTATTAATGCATCATTGTCAAATATTTGAAATTGCATTTCTCAACATCACTTTCCCCCCCAAAATGGAGACATTCATGTATGGGAGATTATAGAGTAGGACAGCTGGGGTACACCATTCCCTCAAGAAGCTCACCAGCATTTGGAAATGCTAATGAATTATGTGACACATGACTCTGTGAAGATGCTATTATTACACCTGTGTTACAGATAAGAGACTGAATCATCCAAAAAAAAAAAAAAATGTCAGTGATCTGTCTGGTGTCGCTGGTTTCGAAGGATCCTGCTGCCTGGCTGACGTGAAGTCATGGTTACCCGACGAAAGGTGGGGCAGGGTTACTTCCTAAACTCTCAGACCTTCCCCCATTGTGTGGGAGGAATGAAGGGATGAAGGGAGAACCCCACACCCCAGACTGCCCATACCTGCTGCTGGCTGACTCTCCATGGGAATGGAGGGGGAAAGGTTCCAAGTGGACCAGGGGGTGGCAGGGGCTACAGCAGGGACCACTCTGTCAGAGCTGCCTCAGAAACCTCCACCTTCTAAATAAGGGCCCTGGAAGAGGTGTGTTGCTTGTGGGGATGCAGGATCGGCTTGGCATTGCCCCCCTCCATGCTCTCACTGAGGCCAGGAGCCTGGGACAAGCTTGCTTCTCCCCATGACTGCAAGCAGACACCACTCCCATTGGTTTGAGTGACACACAGGCCAAAGTCTGGGCAACGTTCAGCGAGGGTATAGCCTGAAAACCATGCCACGTCAGAACTGAGAGTGCTGGTATGTGTGCATCTTTGGGGAGGTGTGTCCTAGGTTGGGGAAAGCCACCCACACACCCACCTGTGCATTGATGTGAAGGACTGAACAGTGTAGGTCTTCAACAGAGAGGATTGCAAACCAGAGCCTGCATCCAGCTTCCTCACAGGATCTATTTGGCCTAAAAAGGGTCTTAAAAAGAAAAGAGTTCACATTTTAATAGCTGAATCTCCTACTTCTTAAAAAAGAAAGAAGGGGTGGCCGGTTAGCTCAGGTGGTTAGAGCGCAGTCCTCATAACACCAAGGTTGCCGGTTCGATCCCCGCATGGGCCACTGTGAGCTGCACCCTCCACAAATAGATTGAAAACAACTACTTGACTTGGAGCTGATGGGTCCTGGAAAAACACACTGTTCCCCAATAAAAAAAGTCTTATAAAAAAAAAAAAAACAGAGAAAACCCTAGCATCACTACCTATCCCTGCCTGTGTGAATGGCCCCCAGTTGTCTCCTCTGAGGGGATATACATTCTCCAGTACCACCTCCCCCCTAGCACCCACAGTCTCCAGAGCCCCCAACATGGAAGCTGAGTATCAGCTGTCATTTATCTTCATTTGCACCACTGTTTTGATTATATAAAAGACATTTTTCTTTGTAGCCGACCTCCATCAAACATGAAAAAACACTAAAGCTAAACACAGTGATGCCAGTTGCTGGGACCCTGGTATAGAAGATTGCTTCTTCGGGAAGCCAGACGCCAGCGAGGTTTCCTTTGGATAATATTTTTCCTAAGGACGGATCTGGGCCACCTGAAGCATCCAACTGTTGTTTGTTTTTGAAGAAATATTAATAAGAAAGCTAATATTGATTGAGCCCTTGCTCCGTGCCTGGCTATTTTCCAAGGTCTTCCCATGAATGAACCTATGTAATTGTCACAAAAAAACGCAGTAAATACAGCACGACTTTACAGAGGAAGGAACAGAGGCAAAAAGAGCTTCAACAACTGGCTCAGTGTCTCTCAGCGAAAAAGTGGCAGAGCCAGGATTCAAATGCCAGCCAGCAGGCCCCAGAGACGGTGCGGACATCCACGGTGCAATTCCGCCTCTGGGTTCTGAGTCTGTCTTCCCTGGAGCAGCTTTCCCAGGTTGATCCATCGGAATTGGCTCGCCCATGCTGTAGGAGGAACCCCCAAATTTCAGTGACTTACAGCAACAAAGGTTTATTTCTTGCATATGCTACATGATTATTCACAGTCAGTTGATGTGTCACTGTCACCTCCTGCACGGACAGAGCTGACCCATCTGGAACATGGCCACTTGTCAAGGCCGAGGAGAAAGAACATAGCAATTGGGCATCAATCAGCTTGCAAAGGCTTCCTCTAGGAAGTGGAGTGTATCACTTCTGCCCAATTTCATTGGCCAAAGCAAGTCACATGGCCAAGCCCAAGCCCAAGGGACCTGGGGAAGTGCAGTCCTCCAGAGAGAGGGAGGAGAGGGGATATGATGAGGGTGCCAGTGTCATCAGCTTCACAATGAAGAGTCAATTCACCCTTGTTCTCCGCATGGCATCTTCTATAATGGAGAGGGCAGAGGCTCAGCTCCAAGATCCCCAAAATCTATTTCACGTTTTCTGGCCCTCTGAGAGTGCGCTCGGAAGTCCTCAAGCTAGTCTTGTTAGGATTTGTTTATGGCTTGGCCATATCTCGACTACCCTTTCATTCATCGTTCATCATTTCCTGTAATAGACCCTCAAACATTTATTGGGTCTTTCCTGCTTGGCAGGCACTGAGCTAGAGGCTAGGGTACAAAATCTGATAAAACACAGTCTGCTCTGAAGTACTTAATAAAGCAGTATTCCAGTATTTGGAGAGGTATGAAACGCCAAGCAAGATATTATGTTAAATAAGTCTGGAAAGCTTTGCAAAGATATGGCCTCTTCTTGGAGAGTCACAAAGCACATGATTGACATATTAAAGGCTCTGAGAAGGACTGCAGTAAGAAATCTGTTTGTTTTACCCAAGATTCTCCAAACTTATCTGACATTGGAACCCTTTTATACCAAACTACCTGATTAACATCCCAAGGAACTAGAATTCCATGGAGAAAGAGATTGGGTTTCCACCCAATCTTTTGAAGGCCTGAACAGAACAAAAACATTGCGTAAGGGAGAATTTGTGCTCTCTCTCTCTGTCTTTGAGCTGGGACATTAATCTCCTGCCGGCAGACTCAGACCTGGACTAGAACCTATACCATCAGCTCATTGTGCAAACATCAGAAAGTGCATGTACACAAACCTAAATGACACAACCTACTACTGCTCCTGGGCCATAAGCCTGTACAGTATGTCACTGCACAAAACAACATGAAATTAAGTCAAGCACAAGAGAAAACGATGTAGTCAAGAGACGCGGTAAACATGAGATGTCTGAGGCTGCTGCTGGTGTAACAGGGCATGCTGTTTTACAGCAAAGTTTGTTGTTTTTTTTAAGTAGAAAGGGCCCATTCTAAAGTAACAATATTTTGTTTATTTTGACATCAAGGAAGAATAGCTAAATCAAGTCTTACGCACTGCACATAATTCTATGTGCTATAGTTTTATATGACAGGCTGCACAGTAGGTGTGTTTGTACCAGCACTGACACAGACACGTGAGGAATGCATTGTGCTATGTATGACATTTTGATGGCGATGGCGTCACCAGGCACTAGGAGTTTCCAGCTCCATTATAATCCTGTGAAATTGCTGTCATAGATGCGGCTAGTCATTGACCAAAAGGTTGTTACATGGTTACATGGCTCATGACTGTGTGTGTGTGTGTGTGTGTGTGTGTGTGTGTGTGTTCATTGGCTCTGTGTCTCTGGAGAACCCTGATTTTTGGTATAGGCTCGTGGTGGGATGGTTCATGGCACCTCACAGTTTACAGGCAGCTTTGTGCTTAAATGGCTATGATGGAAACCTCAAGTCCTTTAGTTCATTCCCTGCTCTGGGATGTCACCGCCATCCCATTCCTTGGGGAGTTGGCGTTCTTTGTTCTAGGCCATGTAAATTGTACCTTCGCGAAGGAAACATGTTCTTTATAAATTCCAATGGGAAAAAATCCAACTAGTAGAAAGACTGATACAGTAATTACACTTCGTTTGGAGGGCTAATTGTATTGTGAAATTTTCCTTAAATTATGTTTCTTGACTTTGCCCATAATCGTTATGAGTTAAGCTCTTCCAGGAAATCGGCATATGGCTCTTTAATGAGTCAACAGTGCCCCAACCAAGAAGTGGGGAGGTTGGTGCTTATTTTGAGATCAAAGGGAAAAATTTAAGCCCAGAGGTACTTATTTTTTGGAAGTAAAAATCACACTCTCGTGTGTTAGGGAGACGGGAATCTTTTAAAATTTAACTGTTTTCTCATACTTACTCCCATCCCTAATCTGAATCTATAAATAGGGGTTAAATATTGCCCTCCTGGCTAGTTCCTCCCCAGCCAATTACGTACTTTTAATTAAGAAATTTCCAAGGAGGCTCATTGCCTTTCACCCTTGCAGCCAAACAACAGAGGGTGTGGCCTTTCCACAAAGAATGACTTTCGGTAATTCCTAGCCAAGAAGAGACAGGAAGAATCTAAAAAGCTGTGTCTCTCTGACTTTAGGGGAAGTCTGGCTTAAAAGATGATGAGGCTGTCCCTCTTAGAGCTTAAACAAGATGTCTGCTAACTACATACTACAGCATGAGGCTAACAGCCTGGCCAAATAAATACCTGCTCACAGATGTGGTTCGTTCAACCTCTCGGGCTTCCTGGGTGCCTCCCACTTCGCCTACAGAAAGAGTTTTGCAAAAACCTGGCTGCGGAACCATTGTCATATGGACAAGGCTCCATCTGGTGGTCACCAGGACAATTGCAAAAATAGGCTCACAGGTCACGTGCCCAATTATTCCAAAGCGGGGCTTCAGATCTAAGTTATCTCTATCAGTGGTTCTCAGACTATGCAACCCATTAAAATCACCTGGGGAGCTGGTAAAAATCTGATGCCCAGGCTATACCCCACACCAATTAAGTCAGAATCTCTGGGAGAAGGACTTCATCAACATTTTAAAAAATTCCACAGAGGGCTGGCCGAGTGGCTCAGTTGGTTAAGAGCTCGCTCACAGTGTGAGCTGATCTCTGAGCTACAGAGGTTCAATGCCCAGCCCGAGCTGAGCTGCCAACAGGTGGCATGGAGGGCTCAGCTAAAAAAATAATAATAATAATAAAATAATTCAAAGAGAACCAGTGATCTTTGCAAACCAAAACAATGTGTTAAAAGATAGAAAAACCTCCCACAGGTATTTCATATTGTACATTTCATAAAACCAATTTCATGTATATAGGCTTCTTTTTTCTTCTTCTCCTTTAAAATTGGATAATTTAAAAAAAATTAAAAAAGGGGCCCAACAACATGTAGAATACCAGAGAAGTTATAAACATAAACTTGAATGAAGGTGCTGGGGCCAATCCCATCTTTTTCACACCGTAACTTCTTGGTGTCACAGCTTCCCATCCATGAAAAAAAGACGATGGGGACACAACCTCACTGGTCCTGGTGTTTCCAGGAGTAAATACCCATGAGTCACTTAGAACTGACCCTACTGCATAATAAATGTATTTAAATTTATGTTATGAAGACATGACTTTGCAACTTGCATTTTCAACTTAAATATATTATGAACATCTCATATAGTCCATACAGTAGCTCGAACTTCTTCTTCAATAGCTGCAGAAAGCCATCTGGGAATATACGTCCCCTGAAGTGTGGCACCCACCAAATGGATTTGCTGGGTTAAATGGTATATGGTTTGACATTTTAACGGATGCTGTCAGCCAGCTGCCTTTATCAAAAGGAAGTAGTTTACTCTCCCACTCACATGGTGTGAGACAGACTATTTCCTCTACACCTTCATAAGCACTGAATGTACGTTTAAAGCCTTTTAATTCTTGCCAATGTGATGGGTGAAAAATGCTATCATGTTGATATAAGTTGTAGCTCCCTGTCAAGTAGAGAGTCTGGAGATCTTTTAAAACATTTATTGACCATATTCATTTCCTCCTCCATGTACCTAGTCGTACCTTTTGCTCATTTTTCTATTGGGTTGAGTTTTTGTTCTTATCAGCTCAAAGAGTTCCTTGCATATTAGGGACAATAACTTGTCAGTCCAGCAGATTGCAATGTTTTCCCCAATATGTTTTTGCATTTCAATTTTAATAGTCAGACACATTAGTCTTTCCCCTTCCCCACACCCAATTTTGAGGCTATGCAAATTTCCTTCTAAGCTTATTCTATTATTTTTTGTTTTATGTATTTCATTTCGAGTTTTAGTACACTCATAATGATTTTATTCATGGTTGGAGTTTTGGTTTTTGTTGCAGGTCAATAATCAATTATGCCAGTAGCATCAATTAAATAGCCCATCTTCTCCCCATTGAATAGAAATGCTATCTTTATCGTGGATTACATTTGAATATCTACTCAGATATTTTTCACTTTTTGGTCTTCTGATCCGTAAGCTTATTTATGATCGAAAACCATCTGGTTATTTAAAAACTATTAGCATCGTTAAAAGTTTTAATATCTGGTAAGGCAATTGAATTGGTAAGGCAACTTCAATTTTCAAAATTGAAGATTTGTTGTCAATTCTAAAACATTTAAAATTTCTTCAATATAAATGCTAAAATGCTCTTTTGTAAAACCCTACAAAAACACCACTGATATTCTAATTTTAGTTCATTTAAGGTAAATATTTATTTGGAAATCATTAACACTTTTATGATTATTAATTCTTCCCAACCAGGGACATGCTGTGCCTTCTATTTGTCCAAATATACAAAATGTTATGGTTTTCTCCAGGGAGGTCTTACAATTTTTGGAAAATTTTTATAGTGAAATAAGATAATACCTGTAAAGCACTTAACCCAACATCCAGCATATAATAACTATTAAAAAATGTTAGCTATTATTATTGTTTCTGTTATTTTATTATTGTCTTTATTTATTCTCATTAAATAAAATCATAGAAAAAAAAAGTTTCTTACTGATAAACTCACATGAATCCTCAGTGTTGTAAAAAACGTCGATTCTCTCCAAACCTGATCTATAGACATAATGCAATCTCCAGAAAAAATTCTAGATTTTGCTATGTGCGTGTGTATGCATTCGTGTGTAAAATCACAAGCTGACTATAAAGTTATACAGCAATACAATGTGCCAAAAACAGCGAAGCTAACTGTGAAGGAAAAGAACAAAATAAAAGCACTTATACTACAGGACATCGATACTTATGAAGCTCGATCATTAAGAAAATATGGCATTTTAGCAAGATTAGACAAATGATCAATGGGACAGAATAGAGTCTAGAAGTACATATACGCTCAATTTATGACAAGGGTGACACTTTTGTCGTCAGAGCAATGAGGAAGGATGATCTTTTCAGTAAATAGTGCTGATCTATTGGAAATTGATATTGACAAAATCTGTGTTGCTCTCTGTAAACACTGCACGCAAAAACCAATTTCAGATGCACTGGAGGTCTAAATGTGAAAGGTAAAACAATAAAGCATATAAATAATATAGGAGGCTACGTTCACGTTCTTGGGATAGGCAAATATTTCTTACACAGGACACAAAAAAAAAATCTACAGTAAAACGTTGATAAACTGACCAATATTAAAATTAAAATTTTTTCTTATCAAAGGACACCATTAGCTGGTTCGACATAAAAAAAATCAATGTACTGCACCACAGAAACAGAGTAAAAGGTGAAAACATGATCATCTCAATAGATGCAGAAAAAGCATTTGACAAGATTCAACACCTTTTCATGATAAAAACCAGTCCACACACTAAGAATAGAAGAAAACTTTCTCAAGCTGATAAAAAGGATCTATGAAAACCCCACAGGAAACAGTATATACTTCATGTAGAAAGACATAATGAAATGGTAAAAAGAAAACCCCAACAACCTATGATTATCCTAAAATCAGGAACGAGACAGGGATGTCCACACTTATCACTTCTATTCAACACTGTCCTGGAGGTTCTAGCCAGGACAACCAGGCAAGAAAGTAAAATGAAAGGTGTCCAAGAGAGGAAGGAGGGAAATGTCTCTTTTTTGCAGATGACGTGATCGTGTGTATAGACAATCTTAAGGAATCCATATCAAAGAAATCTATTAGAGATAATAAATGGGTTCGGCAATTTGCAGGATATAAGACCAATATATAGAGCAGGCCGAGTGGCGCATTGGTTAAGAGCTGGTTTTGGGGATGCCGGAGGCCCCGGTTCGGATCCCACATATGAGGGCCAATGACACTGCCCTCTACAGCTAACAACAGCTCCACCTGGAGCTGGGCTGTGCAAGCCCCAGCGATGGTGTAGGCTGCAGCCCCTGCTGCAGTGGGCTGCCATAGGCTACAGTGAGTGGCCGGCAACCAGCGTGAGCTGTCAATAGCCGCGGTGAGCGACCATCCAGAGGCTGGCGACTGATCTGCCTCATCCGGGAAGAGCACAATGACAATACCAACTTCAATGGGCCAGTGAAGCAACATCCTCTGCAACTAGACTGAAGAACAAAAGGACAGCAACTTGTCTGTTTCCCTTCCCCGATTCCTCAGTGCTGTTCCCCTCCCCCAATTCCCCAATAAAATTTAAAAAAAAAAGATCAATATATAAAAATCAGTTTTATTTATCTATATTAGCAATGACTCACCTGGAAGTGAAACTACGGAAACAATTCCACTTAGTGTTAGGATTGGGGGGGGTAGTTAATACTTATATATTAGGGTTAGGGTTTTACATTGCCATGATTACTGATGAGGTTGAACATTTTTTTCATATATTTATTGGCCACTCGTTTGTGACATGCATCGCAGGGAATAACATACTTGGGAATGAATGTAACAAAAGAGTTGCAAGATTTACATACTGAAAGCTACAGAATGTCATTGAAAAAAATTAAAGAGGACATAAATAAATGGAAAGACATCCATGTTCATGGATTGGAACACTGAATATTATTAAGATGGCAATGCTCCTCAAATTGATCAACAGATTCAATATATTAATAATCCCTACCCAAATTCCAGCTGCCATTTTTGCAGAAATTAACAAGTTGATCCTAAAATTGATACAGAAATGCAAGGACCCCAGAATAGTCAGAACAATCTTGATAAAGAACAACAAAATTGGAAGATACAGACTTCCTAGTTTTCAAACTTACTACAAACCAATACAGTGTGGTACTGGCATAACGATACCCATATAGATCAATGGAATACAATTAAGAATCCAGCTATAGGGCCGGCCGAGTGGCGCATTGGTTAAGCGCTGGTTTTGGGATGCCAGCGGCCCCGGTTCGGATCCCACATGAGGGCCAGTGACACTGCCCTCTACAGCTAACAACAGCTCCACCTGGAGCTGGGCTGTGCGAGCCCCGGTGATGGTGTGGGCTGCCATAGGCTATAGTGAGTGGCCCGCAGCCAGCGTGAGCGGCTGGCAGCCAAGAGTGAGCTGCCAATAGCCGCAGTGAGCGACATCCAGAGGCCAGCGACCGATCTGCCTCATCCGGGAAGAGCGCAATGACGATACCAACAGTGAAGCAACATCCTCCGCAACTAAACTGAAGAACAAAAAGACAGCAACTTGTCTGTTCCCCTTCCCCGATTTCCCAACGCTGTTCCCCTCCGCCAATTCCCCAATAAAATCTTTAAAAAAAAAAAAAAAAAAAAGAATCCAGCTATAAATCCTTACATTTATGGTCAATAATTTTGATAAGGATGCCAAGACAATTCAATGGGAAAAAGAATAGTCTTTTCAACAAACATTGCTGGGATAACTGAATACTTGCAAAGGAATGAAATTGGATTCCGACCTCACACCATAACCCAAAGCTCACTCAAAATGGACCACAGACCAAAGCTAAAACACTAAAACTCTTCAAAGAAAAGGTAGGTACAAACTTTTATGACCT
This sequence comes from Aselliscus stoliczkanus, assembly GCA_033961575.1. Lineage (NCBI taxonomy): Eukaryota > Metazoa > Chordata > Mammalia > Chiroptera > Hipposideridae > Aselliscus > Aselliscus stoliczkanus. The sequence goes on from CM066741.1 coordinate 31,490,700, forward strand.
TGGATTTGGTTTCTTAGATACGACACTAAAACACAAACCACCAAAGAAAAAAAATAATTAAGTTAGTCTTCAAAAAAATTTTGTGCTTCAAAGGACAATATCAAGAAGTGAAAAAACAACCCACAGAATGGGAGAAGATGTTTGCAAATCATATATGTGATAAGGGATTTATATCCAGAAGATATAAACAGATCTTACACCTCAACAATGAAAAAAAACAACCCAATTAAAACACGGGCAAAGGATTTGAAGAAACATTTCTCAAAAGAAGATACAGGGCCGGCCGAGTGGCGCATTGGTTGGGCGCTGGTTTTGGGATGCCAGCGGCCCCGGTTTGGGTCCCACGTGAGGGCCAGTGACGCTGCCCTCTACAGCTAACAACAGCTCCACCTGGAGCTGGGCTGTGCGAGCCCCGGTGATGATGTGGGCTGCAGCCCCTGCTGCAGTGGGCTGCCATAGGCTACAGTGAGTGGCCAGCAGCCAGCGTGAGCGGCTGGCAGCCAAGCGTGAGCTGCCAATAGCCGCGGTGAGCGACATCCAGAGGCCAGCGACCGATCTGCCTCATCCGGGAAGAGCGCAATGACGATACCAACAGTGAAGCAACATCCTCCGCAGCTAAACTGAAGAGCAGGAAGACGGCGGCTTGTCTGTTCCCCTTCCCCGGTTCCCCGATGCTGTTCCCCTCTGCCAATTCCCGAATAAAATCTTAAAAAAAAAAAAAGAAGATACAAAATTGGCCAATACACACATGAAAAAATGTTAAACATCAGTCATTAGGAAAATGCAGATGAAAGCCACAAATAAATGCCACCTCGTATTCACTAGGATGGCATAAACAAAATAACAGACAACAAGCAAAGATGTAGAGAAACTGGAACCCTCATACCTTGCTAGTGGCAATGTAAAATGATGAGATTGTTTTTGAGAAGTTTGGCCATTCCTCAAAATGTTAAACACGGAGTTACTATGTAACCCAGCCATTCCACTTCTAGCTTTAAATCCAAGAGAACTGAAAACACATTCACACAAAAACTTGCACACGAATGTTCACAGCAGCCTTATGCATAACAGCGAAAAAGTGGAAACAACTCAAATGTCCGTCGACTGAAGGATTGAAAATCAAAATCTGCTATATCTACACAATGGAGTAGTATTCAGCATAGAAAGGAATGAAGTGCTGATACACACTACAACATGGACAAACCCTGAGAACATGCTCAGTGGTAAAAGCCAGACTGTTTATAAGAAATGTTCAGAACAGGCAAAAAAAAGTAGACTAGTGGTTGCCAAGGATGGGAGAAGGAGGAAATGAGAAATAACAGCTCATGGAAATGGGATTTCTTTCTGGGCTGAGGAAAACGTTCTAGAATTAGATGATGAACGCACAACCTTGTGAATATACTGGCAACCACTGAAATGTACACTTAAATAGTATTTTCTGGTATGTGAATTATATTTCAATTTTTTTCTTTCTTTTTTTTTTTTTAATAGGGCAGTGTCACTGGCCCTCATATGTGGGATCCGAACCGGGGCCGCTGGTGTCCCAAGCCAGCTCTTAACCATCGCGCCACTTGGCCGGCTCTATATTTCAATTTTTAAAAGACACCATTAAGAAAGAGAAAAGGCAAGACAGAGAGTGGGAGAAGACAGTTGCAACACCTATAACCAGAGAGATATAACCATAGATGCAAAAGAAGACTTATATCCAGAATATGTTAAAAAAATAAAAATAAAAAAATAAAAAAACAAAGCAATGTGCAAAAGACAGCCCTACAGAAAAACTGGCAAAAGATGTGAATAGACATGTCACCAACAAGTAGACAATAAATGACTAGTAATCAGAACAATGTAAAACTTTATCCCTAATACATTAGTATTACCTATCCCCAAGCCTAACACTAAATCCTAACTCTTAAACACCCATTCATTATCCTGGCTACAATTTAAAATACTGAAAAGAACTTTTAGGATATTATGTTTTCCATCATCCCTAAAGGGAACCTGGTTCGCAGCTCTGACTTCTAACCCAGTAACTTAGGTTTGTTTGTTTTTGAATGGTATAGTCTTTTGAGGCTGGCTTCTTTCATTCAACTTTATGTTTGTGACATTAATCCATGCTATGCGTGTAGCAACAGGTCATCCGTTTGGGTATTACATTGTATGACTAGATCACAATTTAGTTCCTCAGTTATTCCGTTACTGGCCACTTGAGTTGTCTCCAGTTCTTGGCTGTTATGAAAGACACTGCTATGTTGAATGAAAGAAGTCAGATACATAAAAATACATAGTGTGTGTTTCCATTATAGTGGCTATACCAGTCTGTTTTTAAACAGAGGGTAGTGCCTGGGAGGGGAGATAAAGATGGTTTCTTTTGGGTGCTGGCTAGCTTTATTTCTTATCTTGATTCTGGTTGTGAGCCTGTCCTAAAATCTCTGCCTAGATTCATTGCACAATCATATTCTTCCCCTGGAATCTGACCCTCCACATTCTCAATTTCCTTCCAAACCCCCAGTTTATCATGGGCCCCTGGTCTCACTTCAAACAGCAAGTCACTTCTTGTCCTGTCAAAAGTCTTTTCTCAATCCAGGCTGACGTGGTAGCCCCGCTGCCTGGCTGTCCCTCTCCAAGCTTCAGCTATTTTTTCTGGAAGTGACTTCGCACGCTTTACTTCCTCTTGTCACAATTGCCCCGTCTTAGGACCCCCTGGGATTTCACTGCGCCTTGGCAGCCTGGGAAGATATTTGCAAGTGTCACCACTGCTCAAGACACGTTTCTCTCCCATGAAGCTAGCACAGAAAAAAAAAGCAAGCCTGTACCTCATTTTTATTCACCACTGATGAAATGCAAATATGAAAACGAAGAACATTTGCATTATTGCAATCACCTAATTTATCTGGATTTCCACCTTCGTTTTTGAAATGAAAGGTTCAGTGAAGCAAAATTAGCAATGCTTTGGGAACACTTACAAACCCCATAAAATAAATATTGTTCCTCCAAAATAAATTTTGGCATATTTTGTATTATCTCTTTATGGATTCCGGCTGGGGGAGGAAGTGGAAAGACAAACAATTGTTATACATCAGGCTTTCCCTAAATAAAATTGCTATATTTCCAGGACATTAGGTCTACAGGATTTCAAAGCCAGAAAGGGTCTGTATTCTACTACTGCCTAACAGGTGATCTCATATCAACAAATATTTGTTTTCTCACAGCTTCTGAGGGTCAGGAATCCAGGAGTGGCTTAGCTGGCTTGGTCTGGCTCAGGGTCTTTCATGGCCAGCCAACAGTCATCTCAAAGACTGACACTTCCAAGCTCACTCCTGGGTTGTTGGCAGCCCATAATTCTTTGAAGGCCCTGGGTTTAAGACTTCATTTCCTCACTGCCTAGGCCTCTCTGAAGGGCTGCTCCTGACATGGCATCTGACCTCCCCCGCAGAGTGAGTGATCCAAAGAAAAGAGAGAGAGAAAGAGGAAAGCCATAGTACTTTTTATAACCCCAACTCATGCCCTGGCACAATAAGGGAGTGAATGCCAGGAGGTGGGATCACTGGGGACCATCTTGGAAGCTGGTTACCACACAACCTTGGTGATAATGAACTCTGAGTCCCTCAATGACAGCCAAGGAATCTGTGGCCTGCAGACATGACGTGAAGTGGCCAAGATCACACTCCACGGATTAATACCCAAACCGGACTTGAGCCCAGGTTTTCCATATTTTAGGATATTTCAATTTGGCACTGAATAACCTCCCTCCCCCACAATTTACCCCTGGCAGAAAGGGACAGGGATTCTGATTGGAAAGAGATTAATCTTTATACCACCCATAGAATGCGGTCTGTGATAGGGGGTTGCTGGTAAAACAAAAGCCCTATTTGTGGCTGGACATTCTCACGCCTGTCACACGGTGAGAGCACTGGCAGCTGTCCCGAGGGACCTTCCCACCAACCCACCTTTCCATGCCCTCTGTAAAATACTGATGAGTGGCCCTGCTATGAAGTGTCCTGGAGCAACCGGACGGCTCTCCAGGTCTCCCCTGGGCACCTCTGCTTCCACTAATCCAGGGGCACCCCAAACACGTGCCAGCTGTCTTTGTTCCTACAGCCCCTTCGTGCCACTGGTACCGGTTATGTCATCCGTCACTTCAATAACTGTTATGAAAACGGATGACTCACAAGCGTGCAAAAGGGAGCTGTGGTTCCTGTGACAATTAAATTGAGGCACATGGTTGGGGGGAAGAAAAAAAAAAGACAGCTATCACGTTCGGCAGAGGGGTGACAAGTGTGAGGGGATGCTACGTGTTCCTGGAAACTTCTGCACTCAGGGTGCTTCACAAGCTCTCATTCCAAAGGAAAGAGGCTGACATGGGAAAGTGCTATGTCCCTCGCAGACAGTTTATAAAAGAAACCATGGCATTCCAGTCAACGCATATCAAAAATCTTGCCTGTGCATCGAAACAATAGCAAATGGAGATGCATTTACATTTTAAAGTAGAATACTGAATGCATATAGGGGTGTGTATATATATATGTGTGTATACAGTAGATTATATGGGTATATGTGCATAATTTTTTAAAATATAAAAACCTCCAATCTCCAGGGCGGCCGCTCCGAACACCTCAGTGTCTCACGTGCTGGTGGCCTCTATGTCTATGCACGAACGCCAGGACACTTGGGTGCCTTAGGTGCATCCCCTCTCCGAGGCCGGCACAGCCAGGAAGCCGCAGCCCCCTGTTGCGCGACAGCCCGCGAGGAGGCCTTGGCCGGCTCCGGGGCTCCAGCAAGGGGCGCTGTCCGCCCGCAGTGGCCGCGCCGGGCCGCGCTCTGATTGGCTGGCGGCGGCGGCCCAGGCCCCGCCCCCCCGCGCGTCGGCTCCGCTAAGTGCAGCGGCTCGCCAGCTCGGGCGGCAGTCTGCGGGCCTCCCGGGCGGCGGCGGGGCGCGGCGGAGGGGACAAGACCAGGGAAGGAGGGCACCGGCGGGCGGGCCGCGTCCCGACCACTCAGCACCATGCTGTCCTGGCGGCTGCACACACGCCCCGAAAAGGCCGAGCTGCAGGAGCTCAACGCCCGGCTCTACGACTACGTGTGCCGGGTGCGGGAGCTGGAGCGCGAACACCTGCTCCTGGAGGAGGAGCTGCGCGCAGGCCGGCGCGGCCGGGAGGGGGACCTGCGGGTCGGTGGCCGCCAGGCCCGCTGCGCGGACGAGGCGCGCGGCCTGCGGCAGCAGCTGGACGAGCTGAGCTGGGCCACGGCGCTGGCCGAGGGCGAGCGCGACGCGCTGCGGCACGAACTGCGGGCGCTGCAGCGGCTGGGCGAGGAGGCGCGCGCCGCCCGCGGCCGCCTGGACGCCGAGCTGGGCGCGCAGCGGCGCGAGCTGCAGGAGGCGCTGGGCGCGCGCGCCGCCCTGGAGGCCACGCTGGGCCGGCTGCAGGCCGAGCGCCGCGGCCTGGACGCGGCCCACGAGCGCCAAGTGCGGGAGCTGCGCGCGCGCGCCGCCGCCAGCCGGACCCTGCGCTACCGCGCCCGCCCCGCCGCGCCCCCGCCGCACCTGCGCGAGGTGCACGACCGCTACGCGCAGCTGGTGTCCGAGTCGTGGCGGGACGCCGTGCACCTCTACGAGGACGAGGTGCGCGAGCTGGAGGCGGCCCTGCGGCGCGGCCAGGAGAGCCGGCTCCAGGCCGAGGAGGAGACGCGGCTGTGCGCGCAGGAGGCGGAGGCGCTGCAGCGCCAGGCGCTGGAGCTGGAGCAGCGGCGCGCGCTGCTGGAGGGCGAGCTGCAGCGGATGCGCGAGGCCTTGGAGCTGCAGGCCGAGGAGCGGCAGGTCCGTGCGCACGGGGGGCGAGCCCCACCCCGGCCCCGCACACGCCCTGCGAGAGGGTGGGGGAGCCGGAACCGCAGCATCTTCACTTAGCGTGGCACACGGGTGGGGCCGGCCCCCCTAGGGTGCCCTGACCGCCTGGGAACCTAGGCGCTGTTCTGGGGCGGGACCTCAGGGTCCCAGCATCTCGCCAGCCTCAGAAAAAAGCTCAGTCCGTTGGTCCATCCACCGAGGAGACGTGTGCCAACGTCTTGGATAGCTCTGCCCCTGTTATCTTCTTAGGTTGTCCATGTCTTTAGATTTTTGACTTGACTGGGCGCATCCTGACAAAGGACTGTAGGTTCTTTCAATTCCCTGTAGGTCCTAGACCCTAGTACACATAAAGTCAACCACCAAGCCCTTTGGACGTCCAAAAGTGACAGCTCCTCCCTTCTCAGACAGGTCCCTGTGTTGGGAGGTTGCTGGCAATGTCAAGTCCTTACCCAGAGCCATTCAGAATCCCCTGGGGGGGAACCTGTAATTGGCTTTTCCAAAATGGATTTTATTTTGCCAGAATAATTTCCCAGCTGGAGGCAGCTGGTGGTGGCTCTTGCATGTTCTGGGAGGGGCAGCCACTTGAATGCAGAAAAGAGCTTAATCAGAGATGGGTGTGTTTTTTTTCACAGTAGAAGCTGAAGTCAGATCTCTGGGTAGTGTAACAGTGGTGGAAATGTGGGTCCCTGTGGCAGGATGTTATTACAAGTGCAGAGTAATGCAAACAGTTACTATTTCAGAGAAGCAACGCTCAAGCCTCTGACACTGATAGGGTGACACTTGTGCCTGATTTATTGTCTGTACAGCCAGTCCAGCCCTAGGCTTGGCCCTGATCCTACCCAGTTTAGGTCAGAATTGGAAATATTCCCAAATCATACTGTCATTCGTTCTCAGGACAGTTTAAAATAACATCCACATAAATTTAGACATATTTTAAGGGAACAGTTTGTAGCTTCGCGTTCAAGATTTGTGATAGAGTGATTTTGTGCTTTTGAAAAAGATGAGAAGTAAAGGGAACATGGGGGTTGTGGCAAAGAGGACTGCGGTGATGTGACAGGTGTTTAAAAATAATCAGCAAGTGTCTATCAACTACCCCCCAGGGTCCCCAGCACTGCACTGGGGTTTCAGTATTTAAAGAGCCTGGGATCTAGATGGGAAATCCTATAAAGCAATATAGTCTTCAAGTGTCAGGATTCAATCTTGTAGATCATGGGTTTTGTTTGGCCTCTGTCTCCTGATTTTGAAAAGCATTCTTCCGGAGTTGTAGGTGGAGCAAAACCAGCACCTGGCTGCTGTGTGTGCTGATTTCCAGAACTTACTCTCGATACCAGGGGCTTCCTTTTCCTGTGATGGGGGCCAGGGATGCGGGCCCCGTGGGGCCCCATGCTCTGTGCTGAACGGAAGTTAAAAAGTGTCTTGTAAGCAGGCTTTCATGAAGCTTTTAATCAAAAAGGAGTCCTGCCCAACTCACTGCCTCCTGAACCCCTTTTACAGAACCCCTGCCACCACCTCAAGGGCCCATGCTAGGTAAATGGGTTTGGAAAATGCTTCTTTGAGGCATGCTGTGGACTAAATCCTCAGCATTCATTTTGCTGTCATAGCTCTCTTCGCTCATTTTGGACCTTGAAGCTCTGGTTTCAATGTTCTTTTTAGCAAGCAGCACCCTTTCCTCTGATTAGAGGAGAGATGGGGATTTGATAAATGCAGTTAGAATCACCATCCAGCCCTTCTTTGACACAGGGAACCATCCAGGGAAGTGCCTCCCCTGGGGGTATACCTGACCTGAAACTAAAATCCCTCTCTCAATTTCCTGTCCAGTGATACTTTCTTGTTGGAATTTGCTTCTTTTCCCTAGAAGTAAAGAGCAAGGAGTAAAGACCTTCCCATGTATTTACTCTCAGCCCTCTCACCAATTTTATGAGGTGGGTTCTAATATTAGCCCCATTTTATAGATGAAACTGAGGTTCACGGGTCACCTAATTAGTGAGTAACCTAAACCAGCATTCAATTCAGGCTCCAATGCCGAGCAACTGACCACTGAGCCACATTTCCTCCCTTCTATCTGCTCCATCAGAGATAAACTTTTAACCAGTATTCACTTCACATTCATGGAATGATGATATTTGCTTTTCCTAAGGCCTAGCCCAGAGGAAGGACTTGCCCCATTAATCTGAAATCCTAAAATGTTTTCAGATCTTTCCAGCTGGCTGTTGTCAGAATAGTTTTAGTGTTAAGTCTTGCATTTACTTTCTCATAGATTTAATGGGAAGCTCCCATCTGGAAGCAGGAGCCCTGCCCCCCACAGTGCCCAGTGTCTCCCTGTCTCTGGGCCCCCATTGCAGCTCAAGGGGGCAAGATACTCCCTAAGACTCTGGGGGGGGGAGGGGGAAGTGGTCCTTCCCAGGTGGCCCACATGCCTTCTCCCTGTTAGGCCCCTCGCCTCAGATTAGCCAAAGAAAAGTTTGCTGAACTGACATCCAAGTTCCCGGCATTTCAAAGTCTTCTAAATGACTTGACAGCCTAAGTAACACACCCTCTCTCCCAGGCTGTGGGGCAAGAGTGAGAACTGGGCAACCTCTTGAGCAGAGGACGGCACTGATCAAGGCAGGAGATGCAGGAGGCGGGGTCAAAGGCAGCCCTGAGCGGGGGCTGAGACAGGAATCAGCCTCAAGCTGAGCCAATGGGGTTTGCAGGTGGATTGGAGGTGGAGGGAGAGAGACGGAGGAGTAAAAGTTGATTCCAGGTGTGGCCTGAGCAACTAGAGGGAGGGAGGGAATGCTCTCAGGTGAAGGGGGTTGGTGTAGGAGAGCATGTTTGGGCAGGAGACCAGAGTCCAGTTTGAGATGCCCATGAGAGACAACCACTTGATACTGTAAAATAAAATTATGAATCTAGAGCTCAGGGTGTTGTCTGGGCTCCAGCTATAAATGTGTAGCATCTGATCAGTGCTCATTATTATTCATACATTTAGTTTTTGTGTCTAAATGAGGTAATCACATTTAGACTCAAGGTTACCACAATTGAAGTCCCTGGAGCGCTAACGCTGAAGATTCCAGTGATGTGACCATGACATTTGCAAGCACTTCCTATTGTGTCTGGGTGACTTGCTCAGCAAAGGGCTGCTCCAAGTTTGCCTAAAAGACAGTAAATTCTTTGGGCACTAACAGCAGCGTGCTTCCCCTGGTGTAGACCTACATTTCATCATCAGAGGCGATGCTGCCCAAAAGCTCTCGAAATAACGGCTAAAGAAGGTGACCTCTCTGCCCAGTTTTTATAACATTTGGCGAAACAGCCTCTGCCTGGGTTAGAATTAGCACACTGTCTGTCAGCCGCAGTGCCTCTGGCTTGGCCCACGGTTCGAAAACTTCTGGCAAAGGAGAGCCCAAGTCTGAAGCTTTGTTCAACCAGGAGGATCAGTTACAATTTCTCTGGAGCCAATAAGTCTTCCATTCCTGCTTCCAGAAGTCAACTCACTTCCCTTTGACAATTTAAGAAGAGTTGACTCACTTGGAAATGTGGTTGGAACCGTACTTACCTCAGCACAGTTCCATTTTCGTCCCTATGTTTTGTGGGGTGCAGAACCCTCTGTGCCCCCTGGAAAGACAGACAATCTTTGCGTATGCCCTGGGGATCTTGATCTGCTTAGGAGGTTTATGGTTGGAGACTTGAGTGTGTCTGATATTTTTTTCCAAAGTGATTGAACAATAATTGAACTTCCTTGTAAAACATAAATTACTACAAAGTCTCAAGTTTTAATATTTAGGTTGAATTTCCGATAGTAGAAAGAAGTCATGTATTTATAGTCTCTTGTAGCTGAGTCTATACTCCCTCTAAAATGGGGGAACATTAGATTTTAACCCCAATCATTCACTATTAGCTATAGAGCGTACGAATGTCACGGCTAAATTTTGGCAACTCTGTCACTGGCTATGAATGAACCTCTAGATCTGCTTATAATGCCCAGCTTTGGGGACTGTTAACATATATCCTCTCAGGGATACTAGCTAGTGATTCTTCAGTGTACTGTTTTGCTTTCAAAGTAAGTGGTTTCAGTTTTTGTTTTCAACCATGCATTTTTTTTTTTTTTGAAATGGTAAATTCAGTGTGAGATCATTAGTTAAGATCATTCCTTGGTTTTGCAGATATGACACTGACTGTGAACTTTGG